>OZ038380.1:68392185-68992185 GCA_964036045.1 Eutreptiella sp. 'Long Island Sound 2002' | reverse complement strand
GTGTCTCGCGGGTAGGCACCAAGGTAATGGCAAAGCCGAGAATTCTGGCAAGCAGCTAAGGCGTGCCATTGCTAAAGCCCATACCTTGGAGAAGGGCAGTAATTGGGTAGAGGTTTTGCCCGCCGTTGTACGAGGTAGGTATGTAGGTAGGTAGGTCGACTCGGGACTGGGGTTGCCCCGCAGGGGGGTCTTACCAAGGGGCTTTTGCTCACCCACCCACGGCCCCACTGCAGGTGCCCCCACAAAGCGGCTCCCCCACATGGGGGAAGGGTGCGGTCGCCGCGAGCAGTACCCTACAGCGGGTTCTGCCCAGAGAGGTAACCCATGTTCGACCGAAGTCTCACATTCCTCTCCTTCGGGCGGATGATACGTCGGGGAGGGTCCCATCGCACATCCTCATCGACCTCCGGATTCTGGGGCCCAGGGGCCCGGAGCCAGGCCAAATGCCCTGTCCTGCAGGCACCCCCACCTGGGTTGGTTTTTAGTAGGCGTGAGGCGACTTGAAGAAGCACGTGGTACGGGACTCGCATGCCGTGGCGCACACTCACGCCTCCTGACTCGGTCGAGCTTGCGCTCTCCCGGCGGCCCGGGTGTTCGAAGTAGGTCGTTGTGGTTGGTTGGTCGGTCGTTCAACGGTTCAGCGTAGTTTGTTAATGTTGGTTGGTCGGTTGCAGGATGGTAGAGTCATGGTTTCGTTCGCGGACATGGTCGCTGGCGGGCGTGGCGCACCACGGTGTCGCCAACCCGATGGACGCTGTTCCCGTTTCGACCCGTGCACACCTGGCTGGTTTGGTGTTGGCCGGCCTGCGTATGGTCTGTTCATTGTCAAGTGGCGGCTGCAGCTGCCGTGTGGTCGGTGCGCGGTTGTCTTGGCCTCCTCATGGTCGGCTTGGTCTGCGTGGGTTTCGTCGCGCTGCTGCCGGTGGTCGTATCGTCGAATGTTGTTTGTGCAGCCAGCACGTCCGTGTCGGCGCTGGCTAGTTGCGTTTTGGTTGGTCCAAGTGCGGCATAGTGCGGTTTGTCAGCGCTGGTTGGCCGCGTTCGTAATGGTAGAGTCGCGGTGTTCTGTCGTGCTCGCGGGCATGGTCGCCAGTGGGCGTGGCGCACCACGGTGCCGCCATCCCGTTGGACGCCGTTCCCGTTTTGACCCGTGCGCGCCTGGCTGGTTTGGTGTTTTCCGGCTGGCGTGTGGTCCGTTTACGGTCATGTGGCGGCTGCAGCTACCGTGTGGTTGGTGCGCAGTTGTCGCGGCCCCCTCATGGTTGGCTGGGTTCGTGTGGGTTCCGTCGCGCTGCTGCTGGTGGTCTCATCGTCAAATCCTGCCGGTGTAGCCGGCACGTTCGTGTGGGTGCTGGTTGGTTGCGTCTTGGTTTGTCCAAGTGTAGTGTAGTGTAGTTTGTGAACATTGGTTGGCCGCGTCCGCAGTGGTAGAGTTACGGTGTTCCTCTGTGTCCGCGGTCATGGTGGTTGGCGGGCGTGGCACGCCACGGTGTCGCCGGCCCGTTGGACGTCGTTCTCATACCGGCCCATGCATGTCTGGCCAGTTTGGTGTTGGCCGGCGCGCGTGCGGTCTGTTTATGGTCACGTCGTGTTCGCTGTAGCGGTTTTGTTGGTGTGCGGTCGTGTTAGTCGCCTCTTGGTCGGTTCGTTCGGCGTTGGTTCCTTGTCGTTGCAGCGGGTGCTTGCGCAGTCGGATTTGTTGCGTGCGGGTGTTCTGCTTGTTGCGGTGTTGGTTGGTGCCAGTTGCGTGGGGCCGGCACGGTACGTTTTTTCTGTGCGCCGTCTGCCCCCCGCGGGGGAGAAAAGTAATGACAAGTGGTCGGACCGCTGTAAAACGTTTTTTCCAGATTCGGTGCCCTTGTCCCTGCCCCGCCCTGGCAGTGTTGCATGCACAACCCATCATCCGGTATTTCGCGGTGCTCGGTGGCCGTCCTTCCAGTGTTGCCGGTGCCATTCATATGAACGGCCCCCGCCGGTGGCAAGGCCCCGTCGCTCCCCCTTGGTGCGTCCCTGTGCTCCCCATGGGAGCCCCAGGGTGCTGTTCCAGCTCGGTGGTGCGGTTCTCGTGTTTGTGTCTGTCTGCCTGCCGTGCGCCATATCATGCCGTGTTTTGCGGGTCATGTGGGTGGCGTGCCTGTGTCGCGGTGCTGAGTTTGGTGGTTAGGATGGTTAGGGCGGTTCGGCTTGTGCTGTGGTCCCGGGACGTTCCGTCTGACGTGTTGGGTTGGGCCCGGCGTATCACCTCCGTGCCCGCTGGCAGGGGGTCGGCGTGGCCTCGTGTGGCGAGCCTGTGGTCGCCTGCGTGCCCCGGGTGGGGTTCCGGAGTATAGGAATACCGGGCAGTGTTGCAGCCCCCCTCCCGCTTATTGACGCTGTTAACTTTCTGCGGGGAGTGTGCCCCTCGTACCATTCGCGTAGGTTATATGTGCCGAAACCCCCCCTGGAATGCCAGGCGTTTAACGTTACCGGAGGAGGTGTGCCCCGGTCCCCGCGGTGCACGTATCCCTGGATGCTCGCCTTGGATGGTAATACTCTGGACGATTGTTCGTTAGCATTGTCGTGGTTATCGGCCCGGCCGTGGGTCCCGCGTGTTTGGCCGGGCCCTTTGCCTGGCCCGTTGTGGATCCGGCTCGCGGGAGAGGAGGGTGAGGTGGAAGGACGGGTCCGGACGTGGCGCCGCCCCTTTCTTCTGTTGCAGGCGGATTGCGGGGGTCCGGAAAGCGTGGCCCCCGCTCGGGGGATGGAGGAGGAAGTCATTGGGGTTTCATTCGTGTTCGACACCACGGGCTGCTAAGGCTAGCCCTGGTTCTTTGGGTATCTGTTGCATGTGTCGGGCAGGTTGACGTCTTTCCCGTCGGTGTGTCCGACCGACAGGTGTTGCTCGGGTGTGTTGCGCGGCCGTGTGCCGTTGGGTTGTACAAGGGGTCCTTTAGGGCGAGGTTGGCTCGCCTGGGGTCGTCGTGGTTTATGGCCCGGTGCGCAGCCGTTGGTGTGACGTCCATCGGCCGGCCCTCCGGTGGGAGTAGGGGACCCCGCAGCCGTCGTGTCGTCTCCTCTCTTGCGCATGGCCAGTGCGGGACTCGCGTCGCGCGTATGCGGGTGTGTGTTGTCGCTGCAGGTCCTGTGGCCGGGTGCGGCTCAGGGTCCTGGGGGGTTTCCCACGCGTTGTGCAAGGGCGCTGCGGAGGGTACTGAAGATTTTGTGCACAAGGTCCGTGTGTGCTGCCTGGGCCTCCGTCGGAGTGCGGATGGCGGGCTGCCGTCGTTCGCCCAGCGTTTGCGCCCGGATCTGGCAGATCGCGGTGTTCGACAACACTCCCGTGGTCATCGGCTGGGCCGTGAGCTCCGCGTGTTTGGCTGGCCCCTTTGCCCGGCCCCTTGCGGATCCGTTACGCGGGAGAGGAGGGTCAGGTGGGATGACGGGTCCGGGTGTGGCGCTGCCCCCTTTCCCTGTTGCAGGCGGGTCGCGGGGGTCCGGGAAGTGCGGCCATCGCCCGGGTGATGTGGGAGGAGGTCGTTGGGGTTTCATTCGTGTCTGACACCATGGGCTGCTAAGGCTAGCCTCTATTCCTTGGGGGCTCATTGCACGTGCCGGGTAGGTTGACGCCTTCCCCGCTGGTGTGCCCGGACGACGGGCGTTGCTGGAGTGTGTTGCGCGGCCGCGCGTTGTTGGGTTGTACGAGGGGGTCTTTTTGGGCGAGGCTGGCTCGCTCGGGGTCGTCGTGGTTCGTTGCCGACTCCGCAGCTGTTGGCGTGACATTCATCGTCCGGTCCTCTGGCGGGAGGAGGCGATCCCGCGTCCGCCGTGTCGTCTCTTCCCTTGCGCATGGCCGGTGCGGGACTCGTGTCGCGCGTGTGCGGCTGCGCTTCGTCGCTGCAGGTACCGTGGCCGGCTGTGCCTCAGGGCCCTGGGGGGTTACCCACGCGTCGCACAAGGGCGCTGCGGAGGGCACTGAAGATTTTGTGCACCTGGGCCGCGTGCGCCGCCTGGGCCTCCGTCTCAGTGCGGATGGCGGGCTGCAGTTGCTCGCCCAGTGCCAGGGCCGGACCTGGTGGATCGCGAAGACGGGGCATAGGTTGGGCGCACGGGGGGTCTCTGCCGTCCGTTCCAGGATGGCCTCCAACTGCTGCTGGCCGTCGAGATAGAACCTCCACACCGCTGACCACGCCCTTGTGTGTGGCCAGCGGCGTTGCGCTCACCGCCAGAGGCAGTAGAGGGCATGGCCTGGGTGCCAGGTACCTGCCGTCCCCGACACGACGGCCGTCAGGGGGTCCGGGGGTTGGCCTGGGAGCAGGGGGGTGGGGCTGTCCGGCAGGTCCGTGGTCGCCGGGAGCATGGAGTCGATGGACTTGGAGCTCCACTGGCCCCTCTGCGGGTGCGTGATGATGCGCACTTGGTAGTAGTGGTTATTCTCCAACACGATCATGGCGGTGGTGCCGGGGTCACGGTGGCGCGGTGGGGGCGTCGCGCGTGCCGTCTCCGGTTATCATGCCGCCAGGCTAGTGAGGTCGTGCCCCCTGCTACGGGCGGTCCCGCTTCCCCATGCCGCCAGGCCTTCGTGCGGTGGGATACGGTGGTTGTCGGGCCTCGGGGGCGGGGCGGCCCGCTCCCGGCCCCCGGTGCCGGGCGCGGGCCTGGGGTCCGTCGGCGGCGCTATGAGCGTGTGCACCCAGCCCAGGTGTGGGACCCACACGCCCCCCTGGGCTGGTTTGTGGGTGTTGAACCACCAGATCAACGCTTCAACAAGGTCGTCTGAGACCTGTGCCCCGAGGGTGTCGAGCGCCTGGAGCTGCCGCACAAATATTTTGATTGTTGCGGCGTGTGGCAGGGGGACCACGGTGAAGAGCCTGTCTGGGTCGACGTCACATAGGTGTTCCCGGAGGGTTGCCACCAGCTCGCTCGAGGGCGTGGAAGCGTGGATGCCGTAGAGCGCCCTCAGTTCCGTGTTGTTGAGGGGACCCGCGTCCCTTTGCTGCGGCGGTCGGGGGGGGGGTGGGGGGGGCATGGCCACCCGGTCCTGGTCCAGCGCTGCGCCAGCCGGGGACGGGTGCCGTGAGGTGGTGCCGGGGTGTCCCCCAGGCACGTACTCCGTCGGGGGTTCCTGTTACTGGGGCACCGAGCAGGGCGTGGCGGCGGGCAGTGGGCCAGCGGACTCCTGGGGGCAGGAGGTCCCTGTCATTTCTGTGTCCGCCCTTGGGCCGCTCGCGTCGTGCCCCGGTTGCCGTGATGTGCCCTCCATGGCTTGGCGGTTTCTGGGCTGCGGGGGGGGCTGCCCCCCCGCTCCTTGCGCAGGGCTTGGGTCGGCCGCAGGCTCCCTTGGTCGCGTGTCCGTGGCGTGTGGTCCCCCGGACAGTGGGTTGGCCGCTGACCCTGGGAGGGAGGCAGCGGACGAGCTGGATGCTTCACCTGCCGCCTGGCGGGGGTCCGCTTGAAGCCCTTCCTGCCACTCGCGCTCGACTGGCGTGAGAATGGTGGGGATGTGCGTCCGTTCGGTGCGGGGCCTCTTGGACCGGCGTCTGGGATCGGTGGTAGATGATGTTCGCCGGGTGTGGAGGTCGCACGGGCCCCCGTGGTCCCTGTCCATATCTTCATGGAAGATGACTCGCCGCGCCGCGGGACGCGGCGTGCGGCTGCGGCGACGGGATCGGCCAGGGTTCCTTGTTTCTTGGCATTGTTCCGGCGTGCCGCTTTGCACCCCCGAGGCGTGGGGACTGCCCGGGCTCCTCTGCGGGGCGAACGGTCGCAGGGGGCTGCTGTATGTGCCAGAGGGGGAACCCCTCCCGGGTGGTGGACCCCGTGGGCGTTCCGGAGAGTTTCGGCGCGCCGCCTGCCTGGGAGGCTCTGGGACGTCTTGGGACCGCGGCCGCCAGTGGCCTGAGGCGTGTCCTTGGTAGCCCGGTGATCAAGGGATTTCCCAGATACCATGGTCCTGCATGGTCGCACGGATGCGCAGGGCAGCGCGCTGGTGCCACTGCCAGTGCACCCCATTCATTTCATCCGGGCTATAGGCCCCCATATGCGCCATGAGCCTGGTGGCCACATAGTGCCATTGGCCGGGGTGGTCCATGGTGGCGGGGGGCATGTGCCCCGTCCGATGGCCAAACGTGACATCTGCCATTGTGCGGGTTCCCTCCGCGAGGTGGCAGGACCGCGAAGAAAGCAGCCATCATATGCGGACTTCCAGCGTGAGCTGCTCCCCTGCGGTAAGCCTGGGGACACAGAGGCCCAGTTCTTGGGTCGCCGCTTGCTCCGCTTGTTCGCCTCTGGCTGGCGTCGCCCTCCAAGCGTGTGTAGTCCAGGTGCCCCCGCCCCCAGGGCGGGGCGGTCCCCGGCGGCGGGCCAAATTGCTGGCTAGCGGTGTGGGTGGCCGCTTCCACGCGCGTGCCCTCTCCTGGGGCGCCGCGCTCGTCCGCGGTCCGGTCCGCCGCGCCGCTCGCGGTCGCCTGCCCCTCACCCGCAGTGGTAACCTGCCTCAGAACGCTTTAATCGCGCTGGAGGTGTGCCTGTCGTGATGCCGTGAAGGGTGTGTCTTCCGCCTGGTCGCTTCGCGGCTCCGGCCGGACGCGTGGCGCCGCCGGTGCTGGGACCGTGTGGGGGTCACCCCTGCAGGACTCCATGAAGGCATCGAAAGAGTCGTCGTCGCGGTTGTGTCCGTGGGGTGACGTTTCCCCCTCGGCCGCGCACTGGGGGTTGTCGGGTGTGGCTTCCCGGGTCTCCGACCCCGCGCGGGCTTCCGGTGGATCTTGCCTCGGCGCCTCTGCCGGCGTGCTTGCGTCGGCGCGAAGTGCCAGGTTTGCCTGGAGGGCGGCGCCCGCGCGATCTGTGGCCGAGGGTCGGTGGAGGCCGTTCTCACACTCGGTGTCCGGAGTTGGTCCCTGGGGTTCCGCGTCAGGCTGGCCAGCGGCCAATGCCTCGTCGCCTCCGTGTGCCGCTTCGGTCGGCGGGTCGGCACTCTGCATTGACGGCCGGTCCGCTCCCCCGCCAGGCTCCCCCATTTGTGTTGGCATTGGTGTCCGTTGTGGGGGCCCCTGCATTTCTTCTGCACCCACCGTGGGCTCCCTGCGCTGCGGTTGGGTTGGCAGTGCAGGCGGTTCGGCTTCATCGTTCGTCGGTTGTGGTGCCCCTCGGGCGTGGCCTTCCGCCACGGGCGTCAGCTCGGGGCGGCTCCCCGGGCCCGCGGGCTGTGGGGCGCCCGCCGGGGCGGCAGTGCGTGCCGGATCCACGCCGGGGCCCCGGCTGGGGGCTGGGCGACCGGGAGATGACGGCTCTGCCGGCCGCGCCAGCGGTCCGGTTGGTGGGGCGTGGTGCCGCTTGGGCGCCGGTCAGTCGTGCGTCATGGCCGGCAGGTCCTCCGTGCTGGACGTTGCCGGAGCCTGGGGGGTTAGGCCCTCGGTGGGGCTGGGGGTGTGGGCGTGCACGGTGTTGGAGGGCCGGGCGGCGGTGGTGTCGGTCGGGGCAGCGGTGTGTGCCTGTGTGGGGGGGCCGTCGGGCGGCGTGTATGCTGGGTCCGCTGCCGGCCGGTCAGGTGTGCCATGGTGCGGGTGGGGTTCCGGCCGGGCCTGTGTTGCTGCCGCTTGGCTGGCTGCCGGCCGTGGACCGTGCGCAGGCGCGACGGGTGGTGTTGGGGGTTGCGGGCTTCCTGTGGGGCTCGGGGCTGGTTCCCTGTGCGGGTGTGCGGTGCTGGGGGGTTGCTTGGGCTTGGTGCCCACCGCCCCCGTATTCGTGGGGCTGGGTATGGCTCCGCTCCCGGCAGGTGATGCCCGGTGTCCCCGGCTCACTGTGGCCTTGTGGTGCTGTGTTGGTTGTCGATGCGCCGCGCGTTTGAACGCACGCTCTTGTCGGGGGCTCTGCGGCGTGCTGGCCCTAGATGGTGCCGGATCGCCCGTAGTCCGCGTGGCGTCGGTGGCGTGCTGTTGGTGTGGTGCGGCGACGGGTCTGAAGGGGGCGGAGGTGGACGGGCTGGGGGACGTGGAGGACGTTGCGGCCGATGCTCGGGCCCGTACATTAGTCGCCCTAGTTCCTGTCGTGGCGCGCAATTGGGGCGAGAGGGTGGTGATGGTCGCGGTAGTTCTCCGGGGGGGGTAGGATGAGCCGTCGAGCCGGGTACCCCTGGCCATCATCCTTGCCACTGCCGCATTGCCGTACGTGCCGGGTTGCCGAGGCGGGACGTGCGGCTGCTGGGCACGCTGTACCAGCGACCGGAGGCTGCGTGGAGGGGGGATGCCCCTCCACGTGAGGTAGGCCGCCATCAGCCTCTCGGTCGCCCCCGGGGTCATGGCCCCGCTGCGGTGGAAGAAACCCCCCCACTCGGCGCCATGGGCGCCGCGGGCGATGCCCATCGCCCATTCCGCGTCCCCCACCAGCCAGCTGAAGGCGATCGGGAGGCGGGTGGTGAGGGTGACGACGATGGTGCGGTAGTTGTTGAGGTTTCTGGGGGTGACGTGGCCCCAACTGTCTGGCAGATTGCCAATGGGGGGTAGACTGCCCCGTGGCGCGTCGTAGTAGTGTTCGTAGTCGGGGACGTAAATCGTGGGGTCCGCCCCCGGGTCTGGCAGCGCCCAGGTCCGTGCGCGCCAGGGGGGGCGGGGTAGTGGTGTCGCCGGGTCCTCGTCGGTGAGGACATCCAACCACTCGACGTCGGGGCTGTCCTCCCTCACGCCGTCGTTCCAGACCTTTTGCTGGATCAGAGTGCGCAGTGTCCGGAGTGTGAGGTCTTCGTCTTGCGTTTTGCGCGGCGGCAGAGCTGTGCAGAGTTGATGCGGTCGCTAGCAGAGTGGGCACGACCACACGTTTGCGATGCACAGGCTGCAGAACCAGTGCAGCTGCTCAGTGCCGCTGCAGTTGAGGTCATGCCCACGTAGCGGGCTGCCGTCTTCGTCGTTGACCTCCATGCAGACCCCGCATGAATTCCCCGGCCGCGGATGTGGAGCTTCACCTTCGGGCATCCTGAAGGGAGGTATTGTTTGTAGGTCGATCGGGCCTCTACACGGGAGGGGGCGCGTGCGCTCCGGGCGGTGCGAGGGCAGGTGCCTGCTGGTTGCCGCGGGCCCGTGCGTGTGGCTAGTCACTAGGCTGTGCATGTTGGTAGTGGATGAGGAGGTTATAGTACGTGCGGCGGTCGTGGGATGTTTGTTGTGCTTCCTGTGCGTATACCTGGACACGGTGCTGTAGCTGTGTGTCCGCCCTCTTGATGGCGGTGAGCTGCATGTGAAGTATTGTGGCCCTAGGTTCTCGGGCGTGGTCGACGATGACCCTGAGGAGCTGGAGTGGCACCGCTCCCCTGAGTACCGCCTCCTTGATCTCCGGTTGCCGAATCAGGCGTCGAACCTCATTTGCCGACGGCGTGGCCGGGCCCCATCCGGCGTGTTGCGCTATGGTGTTGTCCGGTGTCCACGTGGCCAGGTGGTTGTCCCCTTGGGCTGATGGGCAGCGTTTGAAGTGCTCCCACGTTTCCGGCTGTTGGAGATGGCAGGGGCATATGGTGTATTCCGGGGCTATGTCTATACCTCGCCGGGCATACCAGCGTCCCACCCTGTCTGGGAGGGGTAGTTGTTCGAGCAAGAGCTGGGCACCTCGTGTCTGCAGGTTTACCGGTATTAGGGATGGGTCAAGAGCCGAGAAGTATAATGCGGTGCGCATTGTATGTTGGAGACGGCTCAGAAGGGCGCTGTCGGCTTGACTGCCCCGAACGTGCGCCATGGTGCGGATGGGTTGTGGGTAGTGGTATGCCTGTCCCGTGTCGCTATAGATGCCATCGTCTGGCACCCAGGCTGGTGGTTCCCCGGGGCGTGGGACTGGCTGCAGGTGTTGGAGGTGTGTGTGCATGTGGTCTCGTAGCGACGGGTCCTCGCCGTCCGGCATATGCTCGGCAAGCTTGTTGTGGGCGTGCAAGTCTATGTGTCCGTTGCTCAGGCTATACCGATGAGATTCTTGTTTGACAAGATGCAGGACGACGTGTTTGGGGAGGCGCCGCAAGGCCGTCCAGAGGTGTATGGCCTAGGTGCCCAGGCTGGAGTCAGTCGCCTTGTGCAGGGGCTATCTTGCCAGCCTGCGGACGATTTGGAAGTCGACCGCTGCGTCTACCACTACCCATACATGGTGCGCGTGCTCACGCGGTTCTTGGTGGGTGTCACTGACCGCGTACAGGACGATCACCAGTGTCTTCAGTTCCCCGTGAGCGGAGGCCCCGAAGATGGTAGCCCCTGTGAGGTGGTGTTGGTGCAGTTCGCCTGTCGTGTCTACTTTCAACTCTAAAGCCGCCCCCCCGGCCGCTGGGGTGAGGCTTGTAGTGCCGGAGGCATCCGCAAAAATGATTGTGTTGTGGTTGTCCGGTTGCGGTAGGCGGCATGGCATCGTTGGTTGGTAAGCATGGATGTGTGCTCCCCGTTCCGTGGTGGCCCACGGCGTGTTGGTGTCCGGTCGGAGTCTCCGGGTAGCATACACGCCCGACCCCAGGCGGATGATCTCGGTTGCCGCCAGGTTCATGCGGACATAGTCGTTGTTCCTCTCATGGCCCTGTGTCAGATAGCCGTACACGTACTGGAGCAGGTATGCCGTCTGCGGGTGAAATGTGGTCCACTCGACCGTCTGCCAGTCCTGTATTTGGGAGCATCGGTGTTTGCCCGGGTAGGCGGGGGCCTCTGGCGTGGCGCTGCGGTATTTGGCTAGCACCAGGAAGGTGATGGCCGGGTGCTCGGTGTCCGACGTTCCGTTGTGGAATCTCCATTCCGCCTTGGCGCTGGGGCCCCACGCCACTGTGGCCATGTCCCTATCCGCGGCCCGTTCGTAGTGCGTGTGTAGCCAACGGTGTTGTTCCGGGGTAGCGTGGGCCGTTGGCATGGGGTGGTAGCGCACCAGTAACTGGAGGAGGGGCGAAGGGGTGGCCAGCGTGTGGAGCCCACATCGCCAGCAAGTGGTGGGGGTGCCCGTCAGCTTGTCTTGCGATAGTGGTGGCGGACAGAAGGGGCGCGCTGTGGGTGGCGGTAGCATCCACAAACTGTCTTCTGCCCTGCCCGGCCGCATCGTGGCCTTGAGCCCGTTGGGCGCTAGGAGGAGTACCGCGGGCACCGTGGCACCGGGTACATATTCCACTTGCTGCGGTGGCCGGTAGTGGGACTGCTTTCCTCCCGGTGGGCTCGGTGGCAGTGGCCGTTTGTGTGTGTTCCAAAACAGGTTGTACGCCTCACGTACCTCCCCACCTGTTGGTTGGGGGTGCCCGGTTTGGGTGGCCGCACTGCGCATGTGGTTCTCCAGAAGTGATTTGTTGGGCCACGTTGGGTGTTGTAGGAATGGGACGTGGTGTGTGCCCACTCGTTGGAGGGCTTGCATCTGGTTTGGGGTGACCCATAGGAGGTGGAGGGTGGTGCCCAGCAGGTCCAGAGTGGTGGTGCTTCCCGTTGGTCCACCCCCCCCATCGGTGTGGAGGACCGCCAGAGGGCCGGTTTCCCTGCACTGATGGTTCGTTTGGATGACGTGTTGGTGGTGGGGCAGCAGGAGTTGTAGGTGGATCCATATGTGGGTCCCCACTTTGGTGGGGAGGCCCCGCTGGTGAAGTATGTATTCGGGGCAGGTGTTGCGATGGTATTGGGCCTCCCGCAGTGTCAGCGTGAAACCTTCCTGTACCTCTGGCTCATGATTGTGCATGCGACGATGCAGGTGGGCCGCAGTGTGAGCTGTGTACGCGTTGTTGACGAGGTGATGGGTGTTGTCTCCGCAGTACGGTGGTGATGTCGCGCGTACCGTTGCAGGTAGCAATGTGGGCTGGTGGCCGTGGATGGTCCACGCTCGTCGCACTGTGGTAGCGGCCGCTTGGAGCATGCGCTGGGGGTGCGTTAGGTGCAAGGCCTGGAATCCTATAGCTGCGTTGAGCAGGGCTTGTAGGAAGTATGCGAGGGCCTGGGTGGAGAGTGCCGTGATGCGTGCTATGATCAGTGTCCGTGAGAGCTGCCGTATCAGGTTTGGTGGTAGGCTGACCCTGCCTGCGGTGGCCGCTTGTTGGACCACCAGGTAGGTGGCCGTGTTCACTGGGTTCATGGACAGGTCTCCGGGGCGGAGGGGCGGCGGCGGTGCATTGTGCACCATGGTGGTTGTGTGAGTCGTTTGTGTGTGTTAGTGACGTACAGCGTTA
Source organism: Eutreptiella sp. 'Long Island Sound 2002' (assembly GCA_964036045.1). Classification (NCBI taxonomy): domain Eukaryota; phylum Euglenozoa; class Euglenophyceae; order Eutreptiales; family Eutreptiaceae; genus Eutreptiella; species Eutreptiella sp. 'Long Island Sound 2002'. Next base: position 68,980,058 of record OZ038380.1, on the reverse strand, counting down.
TGTCATGTCTTGTTGCCGTGTGTTGTTTAACGGCTTGTTATGCCATTGGTTCTCCGTCATGTTCGGCGTTTGCTCCATCCCGTGGTGCCGTTCACACCAGTTTGCTCCGCGGCGGGTGGCATATCACTTGGTAAAATAGCCATGGACTGGGGAATGAGAGGTTGCACCGGTAGCTAACGTGTCATACTTTACACTTGGTGACTTCACTCTTTTATTTTTTGGCGGCACGCAAGAGTAAGCGCTTTTGTGTGTGGTGGTTTGGTGTTTGTTTGCCTTGTGCTTCCTTGCCATTCCCGTAGCGTAGCCTTGACTTCTTCCCTTTGTCTTTTTCAGCGTTGGTCTCGTGCTTCTTTGGTGTTGTGTCGTTGCCGTGTGTTGTTTAGCGGTGTGTTGTTTCGTTGGTTCTTCGTCATGTCCGGTGTTTGCTCCGCTCCGTTGTGTTGATCACGTCGTTTTGCTCCGTTTGTCAGGGTAGGCACCATGTGGCGTAAATAGATAAGGGGATGAGAGGTTTCATCGGTTGTTAGCGTGCTATGCCTTATATTCGGTGACTCCACTCTTTGGTTTTGGCGGCGCCCAAGAGAAAGCACTTTTACTTGTGATTGTTTGGCGCTCGTTTACCATGTTTAACCTTGCCGCACATGTAGCATAGTCATGAACTCGTCACTTTGTCTTTCTCCGCGCTGTCCTCGTGCTGCTTTGGTGTTGTGGTTGCTTGGGGCGCAGCCTTCTCTTGGCGGCTCCATACCTCGCCGCGTCGGAACATACTTTTTGTCTTCTTTGTCGTTGCTCTTCGTGTCCACGCTCCATTGGACTAGTCCTACGACATGCACTTTGCTAGTTGTTTTGGGGCACGCATGGGCTGCACTGTCTTCTCTGGTTCTCCCCTCTGTTCTCGTAGTGGTCTGGTTGTATCGATTTCTCTGCTGACCTCGCCAAACAGCAGCGCAAAAATTCATGGGGGTGATTTGAGGTCAATAAAAAAGATTTCTGTGTTTTTTTTTTCTTTTCGTGCGTCTTTTTCTTCGTTGAAATTTAATCCTTCCACGCTGTCCAGCGACACGCGCGACAAACCCCTCCCTGGTTGGTGTTGTACGAGCGTGGCATGAGACTACAGTTCCTTCAGGTTATACACCTAACGAGATCGTGTTTGGTAAACACAACCGTACTAAGGGGCCTCCTCTTGCTGAGCCTAAGGGGGGAGCCCAGGACGACGCTCACTACTTCCAACGGCGTGAGGAGCTTATTGCTCTTGTACGTAGGGCTATGATTCAAGTGCAAGAGACAATGGCTCATAAGTATAATAACAGTAGGAGGATGTCCCCCAATTTCTCAAAAGGGGACCGCGTATGGGTCCGTCGCCAACGCAAAAAACTTGGCGATAAGACTTGCCCCTATTGGGATGGGCCCTATGAGGTTGTGGCCAAAAAGGCACACGACCTCTATGTTATTCAAGTGGACGAACGGAGGTTAGTTGACGTCCACGTTGATTGTTTAATGAAAACGGTCAACTCCCCTCGCTCCCCAGTGCCTCTAAATTATGCGGAGGAGGTTGCTAGAGTGCCCCCCCAGTTTGAGGAGGACACCTATAATGTCAAGAAAATATTAGGTCACCGTATTTACCGCAAGAGACTTCTCTTCAAGGTGTGCTGGGAGGGTTATACCAAGGATTGGGATACCGAGGACCCCGTTGAAACCTTCTTACCGTCCTACAATAAAGTTTGGAGGGATTACTTGCAGAAACAGAATCTCACCCAAACCATTGACCTCCTCGCCCACCTTGATGGACCGCTCTCATGAGCGTGCCATGAAAAGAAAACCCTAACCAATATGGGGATATATTATTGTTTGGGGAAGGGAGGAGAGAGCGAGGAGCGGTGGGAGACAGTAAAGAATATGAAGAGAACGTGCATGCACGGCGCTCTCCTCGGTTACAAAAATCCCCATCGGAGCAGGGTGGTGGGTACCGCAGGGTACCCCACCGTCTACCTCTCTCACCGCTAAAGGCTTGAGAGTCCTTGGGGTGGGCTGGCGTGGCATTGAGCCTTGGGGGGGAGGTGGGACGTGTTCTTTCGGGGGTCTTAATGCCATTCAAACCCCTATCCTTGGGTCTTACTGGAGCACTCCTACCACCACAAGGACAAAGTCCTGCCCACGATGACGCCCCCCGTCAAGGGTGCTAACAACGTGGCAAGCACTTCCCGAAGACTCTACCAGGTTGTGTGCATGGTGGTGCTTGCAAGGTTTCGGAATGCCGCCCCGTACCGAAACCATGACCCCACGACCGTCCCTGACCCGTGACCCAAGCCAACGAGCTAAAACATTTGCTCAAAATGGCGAAGGCCTGAAAACTTCGTTGGGTTGGCCGGTACAACTGATTTTCCCTCCTTGTGTTGGGCGTGATGGTTTTCCACCAATTTGACCTTGTCCACGAGGGGGTAGGTATACAAGGTACGAAGTACTCGTGTGGCTCACATTACGTGGAAAAAGTTTCGTGGGGTGCAAAATTGTCACTACATAGGGCGAGAACTTAAGCCTAGAGGGAGGGGTCATCCTCTACAATACAAGTATTCTAATGTATGAATTGCAATGGCTGCCTTTGCCCCGTCACTCCATGAGTGGGTGGGGTCTTCAAAGGCAAAGGGTGGCGTTGCAGATTTGGGCCATCTCCGCCGCCTGGGTATTTATCCCCGGTCGCTAGGCGTGCCCGGGTTGGGAGTGGGTACCCTCCATTGCCATCCCATGGGGCCGCATGCTGGCTGGGTGTACTCTTCATGTCCTTGATGAATTTCACAGGGGAAATTCCTGCCTGCAACGAGAGGGAACAAACAACATGATGGAAAGGACGAGTGTGCACATGCATATATTTATGAGAGGATATGTATGTCGATATTTTCTCTAGAGTTCCCCGCGAGTGGGCTTGGATTTCCACAACACCCGAGGGGTCCTCTATCCCAACACCCAACCAAACGGGTTGGGATATGGGCGTGGCATGTTTTTGTGGAGGACCGTGCGTGGACCTGGGTTTCCACAACACACACGGACCTCCCTTTCCGTGACACACCAAAACCGGGTGTGCCCCGTGTCCGTTTGATCGCATGCCGGTGTGTGCATGCGCCTACTTTAATTACCGGAGTATATGATTACCTATTACGTGGGTTATCACCCGCCCCCCGATCAAGCAAGACCTAGGTTGACCTACCTTTGGGTTTTGTAACCGTGTACACCGTAGCAAGCTTACACACGGAGGTGTAAACATGCACCGTCATACACGGTGTATGGGGGTAGGGGGAGTAAAAGGCTCCTTCGGGGCGTGTCATCGTGCCCCCAGGGAGCTGGGTGGGCTCATATACCAGCGGGACAGTACAGGCGACCTCCACACATTTGCACACGAAGGTGACCCCCTGCCCTACTGCCCGTCGGTAACACACCCACCGACAAAGGTAACGCTCAAGCTAACCTAGATGTCTATACCCACGCCCCCAAGACACACACGAACACCAAGCAGCAAGGTGGCATATCTATACACGTGTTCTATTGTGAGTATGTTTACCGTTTGGTGTATGTACGTGAGTGGTTTGTGGGAGATGTTGTGTGTGTGAGCGTGTGGAAACCTGTGCCCCAAGGCCGCCACCGGGAGACCCACACCCTGTGATGCCCTCCGGGCGAGTGTGTGCCTTCAGGCCCTGCCAATGGGTGTGCGCGCACAAGTATGTCTTGTGTTTGTCAGCGCGCATCGCTCTATTATGTGTATATGTGATATATATACGTAATATGGCTCCTAGGTGGAGGGTTAGAAGTGAGGTCAGATTATTATTATATGGTTAGGAGGTTTGTCTATTTAAGTGTGTCTACTCACGCCCTCATCCCATCTCCGTACCTCCTCCTTTACCCTCCACGTGATGCATCACGTGTGACAGACATGCTACATTAAGCATCCACACAGACACGGCCCTTGGCGGAGCCGTGCCCGTAGCGGTCAGCCACAACCGTGGCTGGTTTCTGGTATCTCACGATCTATGCATCCATCCGTTCCATTCCACTGACACCTCACAGACTCATCTTTCTTGTGTGTCGGGTCAGTTTACAAGTGAGCCTTTGGCTAGGCCTTGTCTGGAAATTTACAAGCAAGTGAGCAAGCAAGCTTACATCTTACAAGCAAGAACTCAGTCGTTATTACAAGCGTTAAATCAAGCACATCAAGCGACATCAAGCACATACAAGCTCTCATAAACTGTCTAAAGCACAAAGGTGGAAGGTGTAGGCATCGTACCCGTGTTTCTCTTTGTGCCTAGTGTTTGCAGCAGTTTTTTTTACCCTGAGGCCATTGTGGCCTCTTTCCTCTAGTTAGTGAGCTACCGCGCGCACGTTGGGCCATCGTGGCCGTGTTTGTTAAGTTGCCTAAGCATGCACAAGGCAGTGGCGAGCACAAGTCGATCATGCATCCCTGACCTCTATCATTGTTTCGCAACGTGCTCCCTCTAGCAGGCACTGTCCTAAGCTACTGTCGGACCCTTCTGGCGCTGTTGCTGGCTTTTTCCTTTCCAAAAGTAGAATTTTGACACTGTCGCGTCGTGCTGTTTTGCATATACGATCACGTTCAGTTTTGTTTAAAAGTGTGATTTCGGTTTGCCTTTAGTTTCAATTCTGAATCAAAATACCAATTTTACCTGCTGGACCCCACAATGCCTTGTGCGACACGCGGGGACCAGACTCTGCGCGCAACAGCTCGCGACTTTGCCTACTACTTGTTGCGAGACCGGCGGGATCCCGTTCGTGAATTTCTGCATTTCGGCGGTGGTTCGATTCCCACCGATCGGAACTACTTCAGCGGCCGTGCGACCGGCTCCAAAATTGCCTGTGTAGGTTCGATTCCCTATAGGAGGGAATCCTGCTAGCCTGCCATTTGCTGCTGTTTGTGACTGCTACGTTCCTCTTGGGCATATACTTCCTGCCCATGGCAGTCGTTTTAAGTGGGGGGGTGAAGCAGGTCACAACCCTACCCTGGCATATTACCCCTAAGGGAACATTATATGGCCCTATATATGGGATATATATGGGATAGGGTATATCATATTCCATTTCCTTGGTAGGGCAATAGGATGTGGGATAGATAACGCAAATATCGATGTTTAGTAGTTATATCCATTAGTGGATGATAGGGTGCATTTCTCATATGTGCATATCAGGTATTTCATTGGCTATGTGTACCATATCTGTTTGCCGGATACTATTCAGTCAACACTATCGTTATGTCTTCTGTGCCAAGCAATGTTGCTGCCCAATCCAATGCGACCTCTGCTCCTGACCACTCGGTCTGGTTTCAACCAGTTCGCGTATCGACTCGCCACCATGGCGTGTCGGCAATCGAAACTCGTCGAACAACGATGATGGCACTGACGTCATCGACTTCAGGGCCGAGGGCATATTGGTCAATGACCTCAAGCATGTCGGTCCCATAACCTTCTTCTTGGAGTCGGCGGAGATGTTGATGTACATACTGACCATCAGCGAGAGCACTCTGCAGAGCGAATCGAACCGCTTCTGCAGTCACAAGGCTCGAAGCCCTCTCGACAATGACCTTCATTTGCGCCAAGTGTTGGTGCTGGCAAGGACATTTCGGCATAGGACTTCCACAAACTCGCCTCGTTCTTGTAGCATCAAGTGCACTCTAGATCTTTAATCCGAGTACATGATGTCTCTCGTTTGTTCATGTTGCACAGACCCGGCTTGTTCGGAGCTGTGGATCGAACGTATCTCCAGTAGGTCCAGGGATGTTCAAGGGGAGGAGCTACAGGTCGTATGCGTCTGTGTGGCTCCAGCAATTGATCTGGATCCAGGCATGAGTCTTCGAGGACTTCACGCTATAAAGAGGTGAAGTTACTCAGGGTAGAGTCGAAGAAACTCAAGGTACACAGGATCCTCCTCTAGAGCTTTGCTCGACTCCCAAGACCATGTGTGGTCATCCCATTCACAACGGTACAGGAAGTGCGGCGCTTTTTAGATCCCACTCGACGTCTTGAAGCGGTACCCAGAACCTATGGCCCATGGCCCGGAGGCCTGTGAGCCGTCACACCCGTTATGGCCCATGGCCCGGAGGCCTGTGAGCCGTCACACCCGTGCCGAAGCCGTTGACACCGGCTGTCAGCGGGATATCCCTGTTCTCTAATCCGCGGGATCTGTAATCCAATTTCTAACCATTAAATCGATGTGGAATTACTATAATTTTACTGTCTTGGTCGATTTGCGGTTAGAAATTGGTGAAATACCCGATTTCTACCACGATTTCTAATTGTCGTGAAATCGCTGCCAGACGTCGCCCGTTCCGTGCACTGCATTAGATGATTCTGTAAAACGATCTTTTCGGAATTCAAGACTGAAACACTCTTCGAGTGATCCGCAATTTTTCTCCTTGATAGAACGCATCGCGTCCCAGATTTTTCCCAGAAAATCTGGGCGGCCGAATGCGCTTTGAACCCCCAAGTGATATAACAAGGGTAACGAGTGTTCAAGCGCCCAAGGACGAATTAACGTGCCTCATAGGCACTGTGTATGAGGTTTTGCCCCCCATAGTCATAGGATGAGGCCAAAGGATCCCAACTCCATAGGCCCAAAGGGTTATTTTTTTTGAGTGTTTTCCCAAAAATGGGCAATCTCACGTACTTGGCGTCCAAGTACGTGTAGAAGTATGTTGAGTTGGCGTTTTCTCCCTCTTTGCTTGCCTCTACATCCGGGGCATATCACTTGTCTTCCCCGGATAGTACATATATGATCTCCATATATATATTGGCAATATATTTTGCGTGCATGCTAAAATTTGGCTTTCCGAAAGCAGGTCGATTTTCGACCAAAGCACTTGCATGCGCGTTAAGGGACCAAAGTTACTCTAGAATATAGGCATACTTTGATTCTAGGCCACTAGGTTGGGTGTAGAAGCCGAGGGTAGGGTTGTATGCCATATTTGGTGTCATATCACGTGCCCATTTGGCGGGTGCACCATTCCAAGACTAACCCGCTAATGGACCCCATATCGCACCAGGCTCTTCATTGTACTCCCAACCAACACTCGCAAGCCTAACCTTCGTGGAAGGACGCTTGTGGAGCGCTCCCGAAGCCATGCTTTGCGAGCAAGGTGTGTTTTTTGCAATATTCCATTTTTGCATGTGCCCACTTGGGAGGCAGCGCTCGCGGCCTTCTAAAGCGCCCCAAGTGGAGCACATATGTGGAATCGGAGGTCATTGGTGTCGAGTCATTGTGTTTAGAAGGATTGGTCGATTACTCAATCCAAGCCGAAGATATTCTGATATATTTGTGTAGTTTTCAGGGCACTTTTGCGTGTTTTTTCGCCAAAATTGCTGTTTTTGGCCGTCATGATGTCAAGTAGCGACCATGTATCCCAGCGTTGCGCTCAATTGACATCATGACTCAAGCATGTTATGAGGGTACATACTTCGGTGCCCAACATATCTTGGACCCGGCGAGTAACTCCTCTTGGGCTTGGCATACCGTGGCCGCCATGTTGGCGATTTGGGACGATCCCAAATCATGGGCTCACTTGGCGACCCTGCCATTCTCAAAACCGGAGGGGTTTGGGCGACGCCCAAAAGATATGTTGGACGCACATGACTTCGTACCAATCCTATGGCACACTCCGGTCCAAGTCGCGCATGTGCCCCATTTGCCCCACCCATGAGTGTGCGCATTTTCGGCCATTTTGAGCAGTTTTCCACATTTTCTGTCGCCGTGCACCATGTTCAGCCCCCTCGTGCACGCCGGACGCATGGACCAATGGACCATATATGACATGGGTGTTATCTCTATTGGTCACCATGGTTCGCACACCACGTGGGCAAAGCGGAGCAACCTTCGTCAAGGTGCTAGCCCAAAGTGGGTGTGGACGATTTTGCCATTTTGGCAATTGTGGACCCAATTTCATTTGTCACCATGCCAAGTGGCATGGAGATCTTTGAGAGCTGAGGGCATGGGAGTCTTCATTGGACTCCCGGTGGATGGCGTATGGAATGGCCGTTTCTGATCTCCAAGCCGGCGTGGAGATATACCATTGGGAGTACCTCGAATTTTGGCTCATTTTGAGCAGCCAAAATGACCCCCTTTTGGGACCCCAATTTCACCCCCCCCCCCGTGTGGTCAATTGGCGGCCCGGTATCTCTTTGCTTACAAGGAGCCCAGACCCAATTTCAGGTTGTGCACTCAGATATGAGTCCCAGTTCCTGCCTCGTATCCTGTGAGCCATTGGCCTTGCCCTGGTCGGGAGAATCACTCGTGGGACCGACGCCAATTTTGGTGACTTTGGCATCATGACCCCACTTGATGAACCCGTGGTGCCCTGATGCCGGTACCTCAGAGGGAACCAGGTTGGCTGGGGGCTCCAGGGAGTTTGTACGCAAAGTGCATAGGGTCAGTTGCCTCGTCCCTACCGGTGGAGGGTCCAGACGAGTGTCAATTTTGGAGTTTTTGGAGCTAATGTCAGTTTGGGCTGAAACAGCCCATTTTCAGCCACCAACTCCTAGGGGATAGTGGCGGGGCCATATCTCTGGCTCAGAGCGGAGTTGGAACCTGCCGTTAAGGGAGCATGAGGAGCCACTGTTGGTTGACCATGGACCGGCTAGGTTCCCAGGAACTGGCCTCCGGCTGGGCGGTACATCCTCCCCTTTTGGCAGGGTTTCAGGGTCCGGACTGAGTAGGGCATGGGTTGTGTTTGAGCCCCCGCCCCTGGCAGTCACTGAGAGGATCCGACCTGGGATTGGGATATGAGTTGGGACTGAGTGTCTATTGTCCTGCGATGCCCTTACCCCAGTCCAGTCTCAACCCCACGTGTACATATCCTGATGTGTTGCTGTACATACTTTTGTTCCCTTGTTTCAGAGTGGCAAGGATCCTGAAACGCTTTGTCACATGACACGAGCGTGATGATGCCCCTGTGAGCGCAGTGCTTTGTCTGCCTGCTTGCTTGCGCGTGTCCGGCAAGGCGTCCCGTGGCCAGGCCCCCCACGGGAACGCGTCAAAAGCGTTTCACCGCGGCGGGGTTACCCATCCCCCGCGTGCCACTCGGGGCCACCCGAACCCCGAGCAACGCGGGCTTCGCAGTGCCGCCCGGCAACAGCGCCGAGTCCGTGAGGGAGTTGTACTGACCGGAACTCCGACATCAGCGAGTTCCCTCGGCCGACCAGCAAGGCCGCACTCCCAGCTACAGCAAACCGCCTCGACAACCTCCCCCAGGACTAGTCCATCGAGGGGAACGATGGTGAATTGGCAGGAGGCGGGCAAGACGTGGCCGCGGCCCCACCCCCATGGGGTGCGCCTACTGCGTGGGTTGGTGTGGGACCAGCACTACCGCCACAGCCATCCCCAGTGCGAAGGCGGCATGCTCGGGAGCTTCGAGCTCCGCGAGGATATGGGCGCCGACCGCCCGCAGGCAGTGGAAGACTGGCTGCGGGTGGAAGGGTATGCCTACCGCTTCCGCACGAAGGGCTGGAGGGTCTGGACGCGGCCAGACAGGCCCGGCGAAGGGCTGCGCCCCGAGGGAACTGAGGAGGACAAGAACCCCAACGAGTACCCGTCGGGCGCCATGATCAACGTCTCCATGTGGGACATGATCGAAAGGAAGTTCCCGGAGCCGGGGACCGAGCACACGCTGCAGGGCAGCAGCAGCAGCGCGTCTCCTGCGAAGGAGAAGCGGTCCGGCGGGGCCAGGAAGCGGGAGAAGAAGTGGGGGGAGTACCAGGAATCCCTGGCCGCCGAAGCCGCCTCAGCCGCCAAGGGCAGAACCCCAGCCCTCAGCCCCGGACGGGCCAGTGGCGGTCACCACACCGGCCACACCACCCTTGGCGACTTCCTCGAAGTCGCCAAGCAGGCCAAGGCCAAGCCCCGTCAGCTGCACCTGAGGAAGTCAGGACCCAGCAGCAACGTGGAGTCGGCCCACCGGGGGAGCATGCCGGCCAACCAGGCCAGCTCCAGCAGCAGCGTTGCTCCCGACCAAAGGGACGTGGCGCTCGCCTGCGAGCGCGCCTGTGGGGTGCCCTGCAACCTTCGGGTTGCTCGGCAACGGGCCACGCAGCAGAACGCTGCTGTGGAGGGTGCCGTCGGGATCGCCCAGGAGGAGGCCACAGATTGGGGCAGAGGCATGGCCTTCCATGCCTCGACCGTCGCCGCCATTGCGGCCGGTCTCACGGCTGCGGCCGCCCATGAGGCAGCAACTGCCCGGGTCAGGGGTGAGGTGGCGGCAGCCGCCCAGGAAACCCGCCTGGCCCAGGAGGCCATTGCCTGCAAGGAGGCCGAGGTTAAAGCCCTGGAGGAGGCGCTTGCCCAAGAGAGGGCAAAGAAGAAAGCGAAGGAAAGGGCCCACGCCGAGGCGACGGCCAAGGCCCAAGCGGACGCCGCCAGGAAGGACGCCATGGAGGCCGCGCGACGGAAGGTCGCTGAGGAGAGGGCCAAGACGGAGGCAGAGCTGGCGGCGTTGGAAGCTGAGAAGGCTCGGCTGCAGCGGACTCGGGAAGCCGAGGCTGTCCATGCCCGGGAGGAGGCGAAAAGGCAAGCTGCTGCTGCCACGGCCTCAGCAATGGAGGTGGCGGAAGCCAAGCTCCAGCGCAAGACACCCCCGGGAGGATCCCGAGTGGAGACCCTTCGAAAGCTCTTCGAACGGGACGCCTCCTCCAAGATGGCGCTGGATCCGGAAGAGGTGGACACGGCCAGCAGTCGGAGCAGTGGCCCCGCCGCCCACCGACGAAAGAGGGGTAAGGGGAAGACCCCCGAGAGGTCACCGAGGCCACGGGGCGGGCACCCCCACGACTCCGACCCCTTCTTCACCGCCAGCGACGGGGATGGACGAAACCGCCCACATTGCCGAGGAGTGGCTGGCGGAGGAGGCGGAGACGTCCCGATTGAGCCGGAGGGTGAGAGTGAGGATCTCCCTCCTCCCTACCGGAGCTCGGAGTCTTCCGAGACCGAGACGCCTAGGTGGGGCGACCTGGACGAGGAGGAAGACATGGACTTCGGTTACACGGAGAAGCCCCCATCCTCGGACCCACCGAGGCGACCCGCTGGCGGAGGACCATCAGGACCTCCTGGAGGACGCCCACCAAGTGGACCCCCGGGAGGCGGACCTCCGGGAGGGGGAGGACCACCTGGACAGGGCGGACCCGGCGGAGGCCCTCCTAGGGGACCCCCTGGGGACCCCGACGACCCACCAGGGAACGGTGACCCGGATGCCACCTGGCGGTGGATTGTCCACCTCCGCAGGAGGGTCCAGTCCCTCAAGCGCGAGGTAGACACGGGCAAGGGGGAGATGATCCGCATCGCCAGGATCGCCGCGGGCGCACAGAAGGAGCCGAACATCGCCAAGACGGAGATGGTCAAGATCGCCAAGGTTGCCACCGCCACCCGGAGGGAGCTGGACATCGCCAGGGGCGAGACCAGGCTGCTGAACAAGTTCATCAACGGCCTGCAGCAGAGGTTGGACGAGCTGGAAGGCCGTGGGAGCGTCGGCAGCGACCACCCACCCCTGGACTCTGGCTCGGCGGACGACAGCCCGGGACCTGGACCAGGTCCAGGCAGACCCCACGCCCCCGGCAGAGCCCCCAGGAGTCGCCCCAGCGTTAGTGCCCCCTCTCTCAGCGCCCCCTCTCACCACAGCGCGGGCCGCCGCAACGAGCGCGTGCCGCCCGGCAGTGGCAGTGAGGAGTGGCGTGACAAGTGGCTCGGTGCGGAGTACCACAACCGGCGTGCTCCACCGCGGACACCGGTACGCCCCCGACGCCCTGCACCATCCCACGAGCCAATCCCAATGGCTGGCGGACGTTATGGTGGACTCAGGATGAGGTCCCTGGAGGAGACGTGGAGTGGGATATCGGCGGAGGTGAGCAAGACCTGGAGGAGTTCGGCATTACCCCGCCGCGTGGTGTACGACAAGAGGCCGCTGAATGCAGCCGCCAGCGCCGTGATGAGGAGGCATACATGGAAGGAGTACGACGTGAACATCTAGGTTCAGCGTACATGGAGGAACCACGGCGTAGCCAGACGGATACCATGGAGGAGATGGAAGTGGCGGCCGTGGGAGTCCGTGGGGGACGCCGATGGGAACCTCGGTCGACCTCGCGGCCGGCGTTCATGGTCTCTAAGGCCGCAGATGCCGCCGTGTGGGAAGACCTGAAGGACATCAAGCCCCCCATGTACGATGGCAACCCCCTCAACCTCGACCGCTTCTTGGAGAAGCTGGACGATTGGGGGGTGACCGTCACTGAAGACATGGATCCCGCAGATGCGGAGAGATATGTCTCCAAACGGTTCAGGTACCGCCTGCCGGAAGTGCTCCAAGAGCTATACTTCGTGGCGACCAAGGAGGGGAAAATCAAGACCCTCAAGGAAGCCAAGAAGTGGCTCAACGAGCAGGAGCGGGTGGACGCTCCGCAGGTGGCTGCCAAGCGGTGGAAGTTCATCAAGCTTCAGCATGATGGTCGGCAGATCCGCCTACGGGATTGGCGGGACTTCCGGGGGCAATACACCCTCTTCTGCCGCAACGTGGAGGACTGGAATGAGGGTGACGAGCAGGCCCGCCTGCTCTCCATGCTGCCGGAAGCATGGATCAAGAGAGTCACCAAGGAGGAAGCCAAGAGGGCCAAGTCCAACCACACGGTCAAGATGATGCTCCCCAAGGGGTATCATACGAGCGTGGTGGCTTGGACAAGGAAGAACGTGGCCCGGGATGTCAAACGGCACTCCCTGCGGAACGCCCCCCTCATCACCGTCACGGGCGATCACGAGAAGACTTAGGCGGCTCAATTTGCATGGTCAAAAACGAAGGAAAAGGTAGGAAAATGACAGGTTTCCAAAGGCATCGAAAAATAGTTGTTTTGCTGGATATTTTAAAAGCCTCGCAAACAAGTATGGCGGACTAAACATTTCTATAAGAATGATGTGTCCCATGGGCGAGACAGGGAAAAGTATTGTTTGGTGACCATTCTTTGCGTGAGGCCTCGCGCAAAGACGTTCATTTGTGTCAGATTAATGTGCTACAGCAAGACGCATTAGGCAGGTTGTCGAAAAATGGAACCCTGTCGTATTTATACACGTAACTTAGTACCATTATCAGGATTGCGTGATAGAGATGGATCTATTAACGAATAAACTGCAACAATGGTGTACCCAAGGATCTTGAAAAGTATAAATGTTTCGGAACAAACTGCAGTTTCAAGCGCGAGGCCTCGCGCATGGAACGGCGCATGAAAAACATTAAAGTTTCGGTGATCATTGCGTGAGGCCCCGCGCAATGGAGGTCACAAGCGCTCATAGAAACCAAAATTGGACAGATCGACCAACTACACAGCATGTACAGTCCCTTGATGCGGCGCTGCTGCATGGGCGCCCATACAGGTCTCGCCGGCATCTCCGGTTTTCATACTGTGGTCACCGCTGACTTCACTGCCCAACAGCGATAGAAGCGCGCCGCAACTGGGTACCGCAATCAGGATTAACTAGTCAAATGTGGGATCACCAGACAGTTACAGGTAACCGAAAATGGTGCATGCGACAAGCGAATCACAGAATAATTGGTGTTTGAAATCAAGAAAGTTTTTCAAACAGCGATTTTTACATAGATACAGGTACGCATTTATTCTTCACAGCAACAATGCCCCTGCGAAAAGAGGTGGACCTTGAGAAGACAGTGGCCGCAGCATCCGGAGTTTTCCGCGATGTCTGCTCAGAGGAACCGTCGTACAACACGGCAGAAGAACTGTGGGAAGGGCTCAAACAGGGGGACGAGGGCGCGCGATTGTTGTTTGTGTTTTTTCTGCTTCTGCCCAAAAATGAACGGACACGTTGCAGCGTTGAAAAGGCGATTGCGGCAGAAGGCAAGAGATGGGTTGGTGTTTTGATAGAGGAGGCCTGGCGCCTTTATTTGCTGATGTGCCACCACGCAGTTCCATACCAGGGAAAACCAAAGTCAGTTGTTGCGGTAGAGGGAAGTAGGGCGCAGCGTCGCATTTTAGCAAGGTCAGGTCTGGCGCGATACAGCGCACCTTCGCTGAAGGAGAGGGCCGCAGTCAGGTTACAGACTACATGGGACAAAATACACCAACAGTGGGTTGTGTTGTGGATGGACAACTGGTACAACAAACAGTTTACCACAAATCCTGACAAGAACGACAAAAGCCTGAACGCAACAGCGTTGGCTGTGTTGCTACTGAAGGATGCACCGCGCTACTGGCATGGTCATCCTAGCCTGGAAGACCTTGAACGGCGTGTTCCTGTTGTTGCACGCATGCTGGGAAACACCGAGGGAACATTTGCACGTATCCTGCACGATCTAGGATTTGCAAGCACGCGACCTGTTGTGCGAAACATTAGGGCACCGCTTGACATTTTTCGCCCTGTGCCTGCCAAGAGACCACATTGGCGACCCCTTTGTCTAAGCAAAGAAAAGGTAAGCGGCAACCTATCGCTTCTGAACCTACTGCAATTTACTAGGGACTTGGCGCAGCACACCCGACCAGTTGTCCCTGTTTTATGTGATGAGAACATCCATTACCGCATTTGTAAGAGGATGTACGGCGAAAAAACAACGGGTTGGAACTTTCGGCTTTTTTTGCGTTCACACCCTATATCATATGGTTTCCGGCACGCGTACAAATTTTGCGTTACACAAACATTTCGCTCATTTTGGCCGATCGTGACTTTTTTACGTAAGGGTTTGTTGCGCAGCGGTTATACAGTCCCCTGTTTTCCCAAGCTGATTACAATGGAGATAACTGTTGGTGCACTGCTGTTGGGTATGGGCCCCCACATACGGCGCCTTAACCAAAAATGTCGTTCCCTTGAGCTGGCACTTCCTGCAAATCGGCGAAGTCGCCTCCGTTACGCTGTGTGTAAGGCCATGCAGGTTCTGTTAACACAATACTGTCCCATGTTACTGTACCTAGGACACCTCGTTAGACAGTGCAATTGGGCTGGGGAGACGGCCAACACGGGTGTTTTTGCTTCTGAGGGATTGCAGATTGTTATGTGTCTGTTAGACCGTTTGAACATGGGGGACACACTTCTAAAATACGAACGCACTGTTGCAACTGCGCTCTTGTGCCACACTGCATGGCACACAGCCATGCCTGGACAGGCTTTTTCCGAGGAATTTTGTGAAAGTCTGCTTTCCAGCCTTGTGACAAAGAAGGGCCAAAACAGAGGTGCAGTAACCATTGAAGATGTTGACGATCTGTATCAGCTCATCACTATCCGCAAAGAAGGTCACAGGGTGAATGTCTGTAAAATCCCCAACTCCTTTGTCAATTCCGTGCGTTAGCGGTTAACTGCTTAGTTGAACGCAGAGCGTGTATATGTGCCTTGGGTTAGGTGGTGTGCTGAGCCTACTTGTACAATTAAGGCGCATTGGCCGCGCAGGGGTGTACCTAGCTTTCCACTGTCTCTTCTATTTCCAAAGGGTTCTAACCACTACAAACAAGTCCTTGTGTCTGTGTTGTTGGTGCTAACGCAGCAGGGGCCACTTAAGGCTGGTTTCAAGCGAAAACTGTCGGAGCTGATCCCCGGACGCAGTGTGTTCGAGGAACAGAGAGAGGCCGACACGCTGCGAAACGTTCGAAGAAGATTGGAGAACATGCAGTGATGCGCGAGGCCTCGCGCAAACAGCATGAAACAACAGGTTAGTACACCCCCCCTCTTGCGCGAGGCCTCGCGCAAGGTTAACAGTCGAAAACAGTGCCGAGCCCCTTTAGTTTTGCATTCTCAACCATACTGTACTCGTATTCGCTAAAAACACCCCACATATGCATTATCGACGATGATTTTAACCATTTTTAATGTTATGTTTCCTTCAATACAGGCTTTCTTCTTATCGCAGAACGGCAAGCCCCGCCCAAAAAACAGCCGGGGAACAAGAAGAGACCGACTATGACCCTGGGACCTCGGGATCGGAGGCTGGAACACGAAAGAAGGGGCGTAAGAAGAAGGAAACACCGGATCCTCGCTTAACCTTGGGTACTGATATCGAGGACCACCTGAAGCCGGACGGGAGGCAGGTGGAGGTTGAGCTGGACAACGTGAAAATCGACCAGGAGAAGACAAAGGGGCAGATCAGACGGAAGAATGCGAAGTTACTGCACAAGCGTATTGAGTCACTCGAAGCAGCACCGCCAACAGGCCCATTACACGTCGTTCTCTGGGAAGATAATAGTATGTTGCCAACCGACTTTTCGCTCTTCTCGTTGCGCGAGCCCTCGCGCATAGACGTGTCTCATATTTGCAGATGGCGATTATTGGTGTGTATCTGGACAGCACAGGGTGGAAGCGATTGCGAAGATTCGGGAGAAGCGACGAACAGCGTGTCTGGATCTGCAGCAGTGGCATACTGTATGCATCGCCGATATTCTGAAGCCTACGACACCGTGGTCCTTCCGTGCAAAGCTGGCTGGACATACACAAGGAAGTGCACAAGACGTTGAGCCGATTCCGCTGTATGAGGCAGCAGATAACCTCATTCGATGTGTTGAAGATCAGCGGCGGCGAGGCCTACCTGACACGTACAGCAATCTCAAGATCGCCATTGTGGATGCTGTGCAGATGAGTGCCCTGGTTCCAACCGCTGAACTGAAGAAACCTGGTCAGTTCGTATGTTCATTAATCGTTGTTTCGGTGCTCTTCCTTGCGCGAGGCCTCGCGCATAACGTTGTCACTTTCAGGACAAAACGTATGAATTGTGGAAAGATTTTATGACGTTTGCCTACTATGCTGGTCCGGAAGCTGTGAAAGGTCTGCAGAAGTTCCACGACAAAGGGGAGAAAGTCACGAAGAACGCGCTGAAGAAACTGGACGGGATCCTGTTGCCGGAGTTCTACAACAAAGTGGCAGAAGTGATGCAGGAAGAAAAAACAACCCTTAAATCCTTGCAGAATTTGTTTGACGACATCATCCTTGAGCAGTGGGTCTCAATGCATCTGGACCACCCGCACAACGGCCAGTACGTTCGACCTGAGAAAGGTGTGTACCATCGACGCGACGTGGGTTCCATTTCTGCATCAGTGCGCCGCACTTTCTCCATTTCTGTTCTTTAGCCAAAGACATGCGGACCCGCAAGAAGGTTGCTGCACTTGGAAGGCCTGCCCTGAGGGTGACTCTTGGTACATGGGGCTATTGGCGGGAACCTGAAGGCAAAGGTCGCGGTCCATGGCCGGCATGGAAATCCATGATTCGCGCACCACTGTGGCAGGTGGCAGAGAAAGGCAAACCCGCCTCCCTGAAAATCCTCAACGTCCAAAAACTCCTGGGTCAGGAGCCTACCAGAAACCGTGTGGTCCCCCCACCTGCTGGTGTTACTGGTGACTTCAAGACAGTGGAACAGCAGGATCCATCACTGTCAAGTGGAACTATCAAAGTTAAGGCGACCCGAATTGCAGCGTTGACCCACGATCCCCCGAAGCGGTTCATGGAGATTGACAAGAACCTGATTGTCATCAACGGCGACATATTTGAACATCTTGCTCCTGAGACGATGTGCCCAGCCTGGCTGTATGAAGAGATGGCGCGTGCCGATACCCTTATCTGCGGCTCCAAAACTGTTGTTGACAACATGTTCAACGTGCTGGAAATGCAAACAGAGAGGCGTCTCAACGATGATTTCAACGCGCCGCGCATTGGCCACATGTTGCTTATTCCCATCTTCAGTTGGTCAGTGAAACCGAAGCCTGCAGGGGATCCTACAACATTTGACGTTCGCTGGTTGCTGATTGCGTCACATGATAGCTGGTCGAGAAAGGTATAATTCCCTCATTACGTACGCTCTTTGCGCGAGGCCTCGCGCAATAACTTCTCCCTCATTGCAGATTCCGAATTATCTGACGTTTGGACTTACTCAAGTAGAGGAGATGGATCCTGTTGAATTTAGCGGTCACCTTCCGATAACGACGGTTATGTGGTGTTTTGACACTCACCTCTTTTACCTGAAGCAGGATAAGAGCTTCAAGCCTGCGTTTGTTTTCATTGATCATCAGGTGGATCTGGTGTGCAAGATCGCGGCCATAGAGCCGGATTCCCGCATGTATCTTCTTGGTGCTACCTCCGACAATCTCTCCAATTGGGTCAACAGAGTGCAGACTCAGTTGAACCACGTATTGACACAAGAGTCGAAACTGCACGCGTCTGGTGATTGGGACCAGCAAGCCAACTGGGCAAACCGTGGTATTCCCCTTTGGGTTCGCGATGACAAAGTAGGTTCTGATGCGTTGTCGCTGAAGGAGGAAGAGACCGTTGAGAAAGGTCAAGCTGCAGAAGCACTGGCCCCTGCAAAGCGGAAGTCTACTGGTGGGGAACCAGCCCCGACGAAGAAGAAGACTGCCTCCAAGCCTCAGGCAGCGAAGTCGGTTACCGGTGCAGAATCCCACGAGAGCGATGGGGATGAAGAGGAGGAGAGCAAGGAAGAAGAGGAGGAGGAAGCGCAGGTCTCCCAGGGCAAGGCAGCGAAGGAAGTGGCAGCGAAGCCGAGGTCCGAGGAAACCGGGGCCCGAGCTCCATTCAAGCAGCCAGCCGGTCAGTCCCAACCAAGAAGCGCGCCCGCAAAGCCACCGCCTAAGGGTAACACTTCCGTTGCTAAGGCACTGGGTTCTAAGATGCAAACTTTTCCGAAGAAAAAGTGATTTCTTGGTTTGTTCTGATATATTATGCGCGAGGGCTCGCGCTATGCATTCCTCTTCGACGACTTTTATGCTGTCACCTTGTGCGGCACATTTTTCTCTGTGATGCATTTTATTGCGCTGTTGTGTTGGTGTTTGCGCGAGGCCTCGCGCAAAGTAGGGGTGCCAAAGAATGCTTCCTGTCGTGCAGCGTGCAACATTGTTTTCGAAAACTCGTTTTCCAAAAGATTGGAAGCTCCCAGGTGTTTTTATTGTAAAGCATAAGTGGTATAGGAAACAAAAAGCCGTGATGTTCCCGAAAAGAACTTCATGTTTCTGGAAATAAATCATTTTCCCGGGCAGTCGGTTTTGTTGAAAATAAAGGAAAATGGACCAGTTAATTGCTTTTCACAAGATTTTTGGTTCTTGTGTTTTACGTCCCCCCCAAAAGGACAATTTTTTCGCAGTGCCGTGGAGCGGCAGTTTTGGGCGCATTTTGACCATGCAACTTGAGCCGCCTAAGGAAGACCGCGATGTGGCGCCTTGATGAGTGTGACGTGAGCGGCCAGACCATCCGTCTGCAGGCCATCCCGGCGCGGATGAGTTGCGACGAGATCCTGGAGTGGGTTGGAGAGGAGGTACTCAAGGAGTACCAGAACCTCCACCACACCCCCGGGTTCAGGCCCGGCGACTGTGACGTCAACTACGTTGGCGAGGGGCCTGGCGGGGAAGCTGCCATGGACCCAGCGGGAGCCGATGGCGATGAGGCTCTCGACGACGATGACGACGACAATGAGCCCGCTGAGATGGCCGTTTGTGCCTTCGTGGCCAACAACCTGAACGCGGGGAGCAACCGGGGAAGCTGGAAGCCCCTGCAGCAGGGTTGGAAGAAGAAGGAGAAGAAGGACCCCCGCCGCATTGGCGACCCTGCGCTGTCCTTTGGGGAGTTCATACGAGCTCACCCACAGGGCTGTTTCGTGTGTTATGGGAGGAACAAAGGGTTCAACCATGCCCACCAGACATGCCCCATCCACAAGGCCGACACGGAGGCCTACAAGAAGGTGCACGGGTCGAAGAAGCGTGCACCCGCGAGTATCCGGGAGACCAAGGTGGAGGTCTCCAAAGACGAGCTCTCCAAGCTGATGTCGGTGGGGACCGAGTTGGCCAAGGAGATCCAGGAGATCAAGAGGAACTGGGTCCCAAGGTCGGACGACAAGAACAAGGAGAACAAAGAGAACGACAAGAACAAGGACAAGGACAAGAAGGGTAAGAAAGGGGGAAAGAAGAAGGATGTCAACTAGGTTGATGCGGAGGAGAGTACCCCTACTCCCACCACAGCCGACGCCCCTTAGCGGAGCCCCTGCAGCCAAAGGGCCCCAGCTAGGGCAGTCGCAGGATGGTGTCGTGGGAAGCGCCACACCATCCCAGTCGGGAGACGGTAAGCACAAAGGGATTGCCGCGGGCGGAAGGCCCGGTCCGGCACCCAAAACAAAAGACAGTCGCGGTAGCGGGGTGAGGGCAAGTGAAGGCACGAACCCGTGCACCCGTCCATCCTTCGCGACCAAGAATGTATTTGATGTGCTTCAAGATCTATCGGAGAGTATCGGAGGATCACCCAGACCGCAGCTGGATGCTGCAGATGGGCAGCCTGAGCCCATTGTCCACGACCTGCACCAGTCCCTTGTTGAGCTTCTGGAACGGCCGGAGATCCTGAGCTTGCACGCCGTGCGCCGAGTGGGGCGTGAGCGGCAGTTGCACCTTAAGGTCCGTGCCTTATGCGGGGAAGTGGAGAAGGTCTACGACGTGTTGGTCGACACGGGAGCTCAGGTCAGCTGGGTCAAGGCTGGCCTACTTCCGCCCAGAGTGTTTGACCGATATTCGGAAACCTGTCAGGCTGAAGGTGGCGAACAGCCAGTACATGGTGGGAGGCACGAAGGAAGCGGCCATTGGGCTGCAGTTCGTGAACCACCGTGAGCTGAGCCGCCCGGACCTCGGCAAGGAAATCCTCCTGCAAGGTCGCTTCTACGAGGCCGAGAGGGACTTGGACATGATCGTTGGGTACGACTTCATGATGGAGACAGACTCCGGCGTCCTCCGGGCCCAGGCCTCCATGACCCCGTACCGGGACGACCAGCTCTCGTGGTTTGAGGTTTGAGGTTTGATTTTGCGGGTACTAGACGCCTTTTGGCCCCTGGGGGCCACCTGGTCGGGCCAGGTGATATCCTCCCCACCGGGTCCTAGTGGGGGGCCCTCCAAGACGCACCTCCTGCCTGGTGGCGGAGTCCCCCGGGTTCACAGGGCTCGGAGCCCCGTCCTTCCGCGGCTTCCCTGTTTCGCCGATCCCTGGTCAGTGCATCAATTCGCAGCCGTGGCTGCGGGCGCTTACCCACTGCGTCGCCCCCCTAATGCGTGGTCGCCAGGGGCGCCGGCGCTGCCGGGCCCGTGCTACTGGCTTGTTGCCAGTGGGACCCCCTTGAACTGGCGCGGAGGCTGCCTAGCCTAGGGGTTGGGGCGTGGCGCTGTGCGCCACTACTGCCTTGGCGGGTGCAGTGCCCCGTCTGTGTGTGCGCGGCGCTCGCGGCCGGTTCGGGGGGTTGGGGCCGGTACCTGGTGTTGTGTCTCTCTCGTTTCCCCCTTCCCGGCCCGCGTGTTCCGCGCTGCGTGTGGCGGGCCGTCCCGTCCTGGTGTCCCTTACCCTCGCTCGCTGGTACGCCATTCCACGCGGTCTGTCTGTTCCGCGCGCTCGGTCCGGTTGCCCTTCTGGTAGTCCCCGCGTGCCCTTTACGTGTGTGTGCGCTCGCGCTCCCGCGGCGTCCGCTCCCCCCCCACCTGGGTGGTGTGGCGTGCGCACCTCGCGGGGTCCCGGCACTGGGCGCTGGTTGGGCCGTTCCACGTGGTCCGTGCCCCTCCGCGTGTCCTGCCCCGGTCCCTTGCTCCGTCTGGCGTGCTTTTGGGGGGGCGGTCCTGTCCCGGTTCCCCCCTACTTGGCTTGGGGTTGTGGGGGTGGCGGTAGGGCGTCCCCGGGGGGGGTGCCTTCTACTGTTGCGAGGGGCGTCTGGGGTCAGGCGCCCCCCCTCCCCCGACTGCCCGCCCACTGGGCGGGCTGTTGGGGTCCGCTATCCACGTGTTGTGGGCGCGGGCGTGCGGGTGTGGGCCCTTCTCTGTCCCCTCGGCCTGCACGCCCTGTGGGGGCTGGGTGCCGCGGGGCGGGTCCGTGGCGTTCGTGTGCTGGGGGGCGGTCTGGGGGGGGGGGGGGCGTGCGCCGTACCCCCCGTTTGTGCGGCCGCGGGGGGCCTGTAGGGCGGGGCGTCGCTCTGCCTCCTTCCGTTCCTCTGCCTTCCCTGGGCAGGCAACAAAGCGGGTGTCACTAGCGTCGTGCTGTCGATGGGGGGTGTGGCCCCCCATACCACTCCGGTTCGTGCTCGCCCGCCTTCTCTGGGCGCGATCTGTGCGGCGTCCCGGCGCGTTGGCGCGGGCTCGCTTGTTCTCCGCGGCCCCTGTGGGAGCCGGCGGCTGGGGCGGGGGGGCGGGTTGCGCTCCGGCTCCTCTCTCGGGCGGGGGGGCGGACCATCCCCACTGCCTCGGGGGGAGGGGGCCGGGGCCCCCGCGGCTTGCGGCCCGGTGGGGGGGGTGGGGGGGGGGAGGGTCGCGCCGCGGCCTCCCTGCTCCCCTTCTGGTTGGCGGCCTGCGGTACTCAATCCTGGTCCACCTCCTGTCCTCAGCGCACTCCCTTCCGGCGTGCGCGTGCGGTCAGGGTCGCGGTGCCGCCCCGGGGTGGGGGGGGGTGAGGGGCGGCCCGTGGACCGCTCCCCCGGGGGCCCCTGCAGACCTGAACCCCCCCTCTGCCCTCCCTGAGTGGGCTGTGGTCACGGGAGGGTCATGTAGGGCGCGGCCTCCATACTGTTCTGGTGCGCCGCCGTGCGCCGCCCCCAAGCTTGGTGCTCGCGTTGCTCCCGCACGCTGCTGTGGGCTCGCCCTGCGGCCGCGACCCCCGCGGGAGCAGGCGGCTGGGGGCGCCGGGGCGCGCGGTGTGCAGGTCCAGCCTCATCCCCCCCCCGCCGCGTCGCGGTCCCTTCTGGGGGGGGGGGTGGCGTCCCCTCGGCTCCGGGGGGGCGGAGGGCCGCTCCTGTGGCTCCCAAGCTGGGGGGGGGGCGGGGGGGGGGGGCGGGGGGTCCGCCCCCCCGTACCCCCGCCCCGTTGGGCGTCGGCCCGCCATCCATTGTCTCCGGCGTGCCCCCCCGGGGTATACTCGTGCCGTGGGGGTTGCCGGGCGGCCGCGGGCGTCAGGCGCGGTCCGGTCGGCCGCCGACGGGCCAGTGCGGCGGAGGGGGGGGGGAGGGGGGGGGGGAACCCCCCCGCCCTGGTTTGCGCCCCCATCTTCCCCGGGCGGGCCTCTGATAGGGCCGCTTCGTTTGCGCCGTCCTGGGCGCCGCCGGTCCGCCGTCAGCCGGCAGCGGGCAGGGCGTGCGGGCGCCTGCCGCGGCCGTGGTGCCCCCGCACCCCGGGCGCAGCGGCCTCTTCGGGGGGGGTGCGGGGCAGCCGTTTCTTCGGTCTGCCTCCGTCCGCTGAGTGGGAGGAGGGTGGGGGGGTGGGGGGGGCCCTCTGGTCCCCTGGCGCCGCCTCCTGACGGCCGGGGGGGGGGGCGCCATGGCGGTCCCGGGCCCCGGGGGCCAGCCATCGGCTGGGGGGTCGCAGTCTTCCCCCGCCCCCCTGTACCTGAAGCCGGACCCTCGTGCAGGCCTTCACTGGGGCCCCTCATCCCCCCTGCCGTCATCACGCGGCGCTGGCCGGCCGGGGGCGGCCGTGAGGGTTAGCGGTCAGCGGTTAGCGGGCTGCGGGGCAGCAGGTTCCCCCCCGCGCTCGTTGTCTCCGCCCTCCCTCCCGCGGGAGGTGGCGCGCGCTCCTTTGTCACGCCGTACCGTGGGGGGGGCGTGGGTCGGGGGGCCCAGCCCCCCCCGCCCACTTTCTCGCGTCCGCCGTCTGGGCCGTCACCTACGCCGCCGCTTGTGTGGGGGCTGGGGCTGTGGCGGCGGCGGGTTGCGCCGGCGGTAGCGCCAGTGGGCGAGGGCGCTGTGGAAGGCCCGGGAGAGCCAGTTGTTGGCGTCCGCATCCGTGATGCGGAGCACCGCTCCCCCTTCCAGGAAGGCCGTCCACGTCGGCTCCCTGTTGGGCCACGCCGCCCAGATCACTGACCTGAGGACCCTCTCATGGTCCTCTGGGGTTGCCCACCCCCCCGGGGGTACCTCTCGGTTTCCTACGTCCCTCCGGAGGAGCACGGCATCAAACGGCCGGTTCCTCAACCCCCTGGTGGTCCCCTGGTTGGCCCAGCACAACCACCCGTACACCTCCCCAACCAGGGGGAGGGCCTCCTCCCCCAGAGGGTCCGGGACCGTGCCCCAGTCCCGGTCCCAGGGCCGGGCCCCCTCTGCCCCTCGCGCTGGCTCCCCCCGCTGCCCCTGTGCCTGCGGCGCCGATGCCGCGCCCCGCCCCCCCCCCCCGCCGAGGCCATCTGCGCCGGCTCCGCTCTCGGCGCGGGGGGGGGCTGGCTGGTGCTGGGGTCGTGGGGGTTGGGGGGAGACGAGCTCGCCGGCGTCAGGGTCGATGTTGTAGAGGTGGTGGTGGTGGTGGTGGTGGTGCTTGGTGTGGTGCGCCGGCATCTGTTGGATGCCGGGGGGGATGCACCTCACCAGCTGCACGTCTGGCTGCGGGGGCGCCCCGCTCCCCGCCCCCCTCCCTTTGGCCCGCCCCCCCCCCCCCGGGCTCCCATGCCCCGTCCTGTCTGTCCCTTGGGGCCCGCGGCGCCCTTGCCCTTGCCCTTGGGCCCCTTTCCGGCCCCCTGCCCGTGCCGGGGGTTCCGCCCCCTGTCCCCCACGCTCTGGCCCGCCCGCTCGCCCACCGTCCCTCGCCCCGCTCCCTGCGCCTGGGCGCCCTGCCCGCGCCCCTGCGCGCCCTTTCTGTGCCCTGGTCCCTTCCCGGTCCCCTGCCCTGAGTCGCGCCGTCCGCTGCCTGCGCTCTGTCCCCCTCCGCTGCTGCGCCCTTGCTCCCTGCCGCGCGTGCCCTGGCCTGCTCCTTGCGCGCGCTCCTGGGCACTTCCCCTGTCGCCTCCTGTCCCCCGCTCCGCGCTCCCGTGGCTGGCACGCAGCTCTGCCTGCGCGCCGTCCCCTCCTTCCTGGATCACGCGCCGGGCGTCCCGCTGTCTTTGCAGCTGCGGCAGCGTGACGCCCGGCGGCGAGCGCTCGGGCGCCGGGGGGCGGACGTGCCGCGCCCGCCCCGGGGGGAAGGGCTTGGGGGGGAACGGCTTGGGGGGACTAGTGTGGGTGTGGGTGGGGTTGGCGTGGGCGCGGTACTTCGCACTCTCCCTGCCCACTGCTGCTGCTGCGACGGCCGCCGGCGAGGCGCCCGTGGCCCGTGCGGGGTCCTTCCCCTGCTTTCGCGGCGTGCTGGGGGTTGCAGCGTGGCCGGCCGAGGCGGTGGCGCGGCTTGCCGGGGCCGCGGTCGCAACCCCTCGCGCGCCCTCCCCGCTCTCCTCTGCGGCTGCGGCAGCCCTCGGCGATGCGCCCAGTTCCTGCGCCGGGGCTGCCCCCCGTGTCGGCGGCGTGCCGGGGGCCGCGGTCGGGGCCGCGGCGTGGCTCGCTGGGGTCTCCGCTTCCTGCGTGTTTGGGGCCCCCTCCCGGGGCGGGGCGGCAGGGCTTGCTGCTTGGGCGGCGGGGGCGGTCACCTCGGCTGGCTCAGGCTCCTGGGCCGGCGGCGGCGGCCCGACCAGCACCGCCGCCTCCGCCAGCCTCTGCTCCTCGCGCTCCGCGGGGGTCTCCCCCGTCCACTCCAGGGAGACGGGGAAGCAGGAGCGGGAGCGGGACTGGCGGGGGTGGCGGTCGTCCTGCTGGGAGGAGCCATCGGAGTCTGCCATCACTGTTATCCTGGTAGGCATGCGTGGTGGCAGGCGCCCTCTTCCCACTACCTCCCGGTGCATCGGTGCCGTGCCGTGGGCAGTGCCGTGCGGTGCTCTGCGGGGGGGAGGGGGGGAGGGGGTGGGGGGCCGGCTGTGGCGTCAGCCCCGCACAGGCGGGGGCCGGCGGCCATCCATCGGCATTGGGAGGGGAGGCGGGGGAGCCATGCAGCCCATGCGTCGCGCCACAGCCCCCAGTCTGGGGCGGGGCCCAGGGCCCTGGGCCCCCGGGGGTCGTCGGTTGGTGTCGGGGGGAGCCGCACTAGGTGGACCCCCGTAACGGCAGTGACCTCCTGTGTTCGCAGGAAGGTGTGTACTCCGTCCCGCGCCGCGGGCGCCGGGAGGGGGGGGCGGGGTACGGGTGCTGCCCCATAGAGGTGGGTGGGGGTGATCCCCAGGACCCGCTCCGGGTCCCCGCGGGTCGCGACGACGAGGAGGAGCAGGGGGGTGCCAGGGCACTCTTGCCAGAGGACCTGCCCCCTGTGGTGGGCACCCCCGGTCTTTGAGAGGGGGGGGGACAGGTCTGGGTTGGCCCAGCCGCGGGGCGCGTGCGTCGCCGGCGGGAGGGAGGGGCACCAAGTGGGCTCCCTGGGGAACGCCTCGCATACGATGGCTACGGGGGGGTAGGCCTGGTGCCGTCGTACACCGGGTTGGTCGGTCCGGGGCGGGCGGGCGCCTCGTCCGCGCCTTCCAAGAACACCGTGACCTCGCCCACCTCCAGGTCCTCGTCCGGTGGGTGTAGAAGGTGGAGCGCCGCATCCAGCTCCAACACTCCCCCCGGGTATGTGGCCCGCGCCTGGTTCAGGTACGGGGCCGCGTCCCCGGGGTAGCGCGTCCTGAGGGCGTGCTGCAGGGCTGGGGCGCTGCTGCGTAGGGACATGGCGGACCCCGCTCCCGTCAGCTGCAGGGTATCCCCCATGGACAGAGACCGGCCCGACCGGTCGGACTCATGCCACTCCATCCAGTGCCCGTAGAGGGCCACCTCCGGGCTGATGAGCCCCGGCTGGACGGTGTTCGCGATCCGGTGCATCGCCGGGAGCAGCGTAGGGGCCCCCGCTCCGTTCAGGGCGCCGACGGCCGGGAGGGCGGTCTCGTTGAGGAAAGCCCTCGCACTGCCCGTCAGGTCACGCTGTGCAGCAGCCTGCGCCTCATGCGCCTCCGCCACCGCGTCCTGTAAGTGCGGCTAGCCCCATCTGCTCAGATTTTCAGACATTCTGCCCAGATTGGCTACATTTTGGTCATTTTCTTTGCTTCGGCGGAATCGCCGCCTCGCAGCTCAGTCTCAGGATATTTCCTATATATTTCTGATATGCCGGATTTGATTCCGCGGTCCATTTCCCGTAAATCCGCCGCGTTCCGCTATTTTAGCTGGAATCGCCATTTGCCGCTGACGCGCGCTCCCGGGCCAGATCGGCCAAACATTTTTACATAATTGGATTATTTAAATCTTTTCAGACAGTTTTGGACACTCAGATGTATTTAGAATAATTCGCATCAATTTTCTTCATAGACTGGGATTTTCTGCCGGACCACAATCAGCATGGACCTTGCTTCAGTTGTTGCTGCTCTCGCCTCCGTTGGTGTCCGAGTATCCGGTTCTACCCCCAATAACAACATCCAGGGAGACTCCTCGCGTGCCTGCCCCACTGGTCTTGCCGGCCCCGAGCCCTCCGGCACAAACATCGACCCAGGGCAGCACTTTCATGGTAGCAGAGGCTACCTGAATGTTGTTCCTTTGGTGTCCCAACCACAGTTAGCCCCCCAGTACGGCCCCGTAGACTCCGCCACCTCCGGAGACGTAACGATTACGCTGCCGTGGTGCTGTGTGAACGAGGCCTTGAGAGGAATGCCTTGCGCAAGCCCAAATTGCCCAAGAAGGGCACAAATCAGCAGCTGTGGAGGCCCAGATTACCATCAAGATCCCAGTCGAAATTGGCCATCAAGCAGCTGGAATCTCCCAGCCTACGCCGATGGCAACGCTCCGGTGGAGCTTACGGACCTGGCAGGTACTAATACTCCCTACCAATGTCCACATTTTGAGACCATCGACGCCGACATTGACGACATTGAGATGGGTGGTCCAGGTGAGGTACCTACCTCTAATCGACCAGACAATTGGGCACAATGGGACAACCATTTGTCTTCAGAAGTGACCCGTAACCTTGAGGCGCTTGAAGCCCTTTGTCTATTAGCCACGTCTAAGCTGAAAGGACAAGAAAGAATCGCCTCTGATTTTTTATTCGAATATTTTTTCCTCCTTCAAGAGGAAATTAATACCAGGATGTGGTGGTGTTCTCAAGAAGATGACTCTTTTGCCATTTTTTTGCAGATCTGGGAGGCAAGTCCCTTCCCGAAGGAGAAGACCAAGGCACCTGTTGCCGGGCCCTCCGCCCCTCATCCCTCTGTTTCCATCCGCGACGATCTAGCCGCCGCGGTTGAGGAGGGAATTTTAGAGGCAGCCAGGCAGGCAAGCCTAGAAATTAGGGCTGAAGGAGCTCCCCAAGTGGACTCCTGGCTGCGAACCACTGAGATTAGCGGTCCAACAGCCTGCTCAGGCGCTTCAGGACACGGTATGTACTGTCCTGCCGACTGCTCTTGCAGATTACAGCGAGATACTGAGCTCCAATTGCTCAAAGATCAAATGCAACTCATCATTCAGACGCTGGGAATTAAAGATCTTTTCAAGACACACATGCGGTCTGAGGGCGCATCATCGGTGGAACAAACAACAGAACCGTCGGAGGAGGCGACAGAAATTTTTTCGATTGCTCCTTCGGTGGACTCTAAGACCACCGATGCAAGGATCAGCAGGACTAAGCTAAAGGAAAGGGTTACAATCTCTCGATCTCAGAGTAGGTCGGCGAAGGCTAGGACTGAGGCTCAGAATGCCAAGCGAACTGCCTCCCGTACTGCCCTGCCTGTTGCTGATTCCAATGCATTAGCCCAGATGTTGCTCGCCCAGACCCTCGCCGGAGCTGGTGTGGCTAATGATGCCGCCAAGGTGTCTGCCATTACGGCCGGTGTTGGGCTGGATTCACTTCTAAATCCTACTTCATTGCGACTTCGTCAGGTTGCCAAGCAACCGAAGTATAATGGGAACCCCAGACGTTGGCCTCAGTTCCAACGGGAATTTAAACTGTGGGTTAAGACTCAAAAGCTCCAGGATGATCAGTTCCTGATGGCCCTCTTGGACTGCCTTGAGGGAGCGCCGGCCAACACTTGGCTCAGGACCTGGAGTGATCGTGAGGATTCAAGTTCCCCCCTTACCTTTGATGAGGTGTGGGAACAATTGGAGGTACGTGGATCCCGGCTGCCAGAGGACCATTACCACCAGATGTTGAAGAATTTTCCTTCGTTCTCGCGATTAATCTTGCACGAAGTGCAAGACAAGAGACAGCGCTTCTGGAATCTAGTGGAAGAATCTGAACATTCAGGCGAAAAATTTTCCAGTGCCGAGCTGAAAAATTTGATTTTTGACAAGATCCCCTCCGAAACTGCCGCCGCCCTTCGGAATGGACAGTCCGAAGAAAAGGTCAAGACCTGGTGGGCAGAGGTCGACGGCTTTGATGCCTCGGCCAACAGGTTTACGGTCAGGGAGGCACTTCAAAAGTGCTCCCCCACGTCGTTTACCAAGGTGAAATTCACTGAAAACACGTGGAAAATCAAATTTAATGAACACGAGGATCGGGACTTGTTTGTCCAAGTCCTCAACAGGGGAGTAAGTTTCCACGGCCATCGCCTGAAGGCCAGGAACTGGGTGTTTTCGTTCACCCCGCAGGAACTGTGGGAAGAGGTTGAACGGCTCGCTGACGCCGCCAATCAAAATTTCCATGAGGGTCTTGGGGGAAACAAGAATACCCAGCAAAACACCCAAAATGGGGCCCAAAAGGGCAACAAAAAGGTGAATGACACCCGGAATGTTCAGGATCATTGTAGCATCTGCCTTCTTTTAGGTTCTACCAACCGAGCTAAGACGCATTCTACTGGTAATCACCGATGGTCTGCTTACGATCACAAGGTGATTGGTGAAAATGTCAGTAATTCGCAGAATTCAGACAGGAATGACAGACAGGTGCATGGTGCAAAGGGGGGAAAGGGTAATCCGACCCCCTCCGGTGGAAACAAAAATACCGGAGGCCCTGGCGGGTCCCAAGGCAAAGGAAATCGGACTCCATCCGGCTCCGGTGGGCAGCCAAACGGCCAGACAAGTCCCAATGGCAACGCCGGAGGCGGAAATCGAAATCCAGGCCAAACCCCTCAATCCGGTACAAACAAAGGAAATGCTCCAGGATCACAGGGTAAAGGTAAGGGAAATCCTTCAGGAACCCCTTTCTCTGGTAAGGGCAGAGGGCGTGGCGACGGTGGTGGTCCATCATCCGGCGGCCGTGGCCGTGGACGTGGAAAGGGCAACCATCGTGTGGATCAGGTCTCAGGTGCAGATCAGGTGTCCGATGCGGATCGAGATTACGTCGAAAATGCCCTGAATCCAGTAGATGATCCGTTCCAAGACGAGTGGGTCGACGAATCAGGCTGTGTTCACAATGTTAACGCAGCCGCTGGAGGTCAGAACGCCTAGGGGAGCCACAAAAATCGCCCCTCCCCAGGCGATTTCAGGCATGATCCCCAGATTCCTGATCGACCATTACTTGATGTAGGGTCGCTTGTCTCCTCTCCCCTGGATCCGGCAGCGGATCCTTCTGTTGTAGTGGACGAGGTTGGTGTACAGTCCAAGCACAGGGCCCGTCAGTTTGTCACAAAGCTGTGGGTCTCTGATTGCAAGGGAAATTTCCACCTCGCCACTTGTTTGTGTGACAATGGATCAGAGGTAAATCTCCAATCCAATTCATTCTTACCCGACGACTGCGTGTTTGAATCGCCTCATCCTGTTACCCTCGAGGGAGTTTCTGGACATTCTCTCGCAGGTGGGCAACGCGGTTGTTATATATCAACTCATTTGGTCGCTCAAGACCTTTGGGAAGAGCAAAATGTGGAAGAAGTTGTCCTTAAGGATGACTACTTCTATCGTGCCGACATAAAGTATGACCTTTATTTGGGCCATCCTTGGCTTCGCAAGAACAGGGTAGCGCCCGTAGGTCATCGTCGTTGTTTTTTGCTGGAGTCAGGTCCCTTGGAGCGTCCTGAATTTCGTTTTTTGCACGCAGGGTTTAAAAGTGCAGAAGAATTTCTGAAGCAAAAGGTGACACCAAAATTTGGTGAAGATGTCACCATTGCAGAGGTGAATGGGAGTGCCGATTACTCCCAAGAGTTAGAATGTCTTCGTAGGGACTCCCAGCCACGACGTCCTTCGCGCTGGCACTCTTCATCCTACAGAGTTGTCGACAAATGGCGCGATGCAATTTGTGAATACTTTCATGAACACCATTCCTTTTGGCCACAGTATGATGCTTTTGCTAACCGTATGAACAAGCGCTTTGACAAGCACTTTAGCGACGCTTGGACCCATAAATGGGACAAGAAGTTGTGGATTAATCCTCCGTTTCACTTAATCCAGCAGGTCATCCACAAAATCAAGCAAGATAAAACCCAGGCAATTTTGGTTGTGCCCTTGTGGGACGACAAGCCTTGGTTTCAGGAATTACAAGACATTTGTGTAGATTACATCGAACTTGCCAGGAAGATTAAGCTGTATGCCAGGGACGACACAGGTCCCCTGCCACAGCGGTCCTGGAGTTCGCTTGCATTCCTGGTGGATGGAAAGCTTTCTGACTCTAATTCTGCTGATTCTGGTACTGATTCTTGTGTTGGGTCTGAATCTGAGGTTGAGCGTGGTACTGATGATGAATCTATTTTTTCTGATTTTTGTCCGTCAGATAACCAAGGTGATCCAACGTCCAATGGATCCGCCTCGTCTCCCTCTTCCCCAATACGATCGACATCGAAAAGAATCTTCAGTGCACGGGCGAAGAAAAATTCCAAATTGCGCCGCAAATTCAGAGTTTTTTATGAAAAACCCCCTGTGGAAGCTTTCATGGATCCTTTCGAGGAGCTGGATCACGAAGAGAGTCTCTGGGATTTCGACACACGACCCACCTATCTTCAAGAGGCAGTTGATACGGACCTGTTTAGGGACATCCGTAAGAAGATTCTTCCTGCCAAGGCCGAAGAAGTTGCCAAAGTTTTTTCGACAGTAATTGCTGGTGATCAGGTGGACACTGAGTTGTGTTCCAAGTCAAGAGAAAAGATTTTTGAGGAACGGAAAGACAAAACCCTTTCAGGAAAGTTGGTCAAGGACCCCCCTGTCCGTGGGCAGTTCGGTGAAGCCTTCATCGAGCTTCGTGAAGGGTACAAGGCGAAGAAACAGCGCCCTTATGAGAACCATGGACATAAACATGAGATCCTCAGAAAAATCATCGAGAGAAATCTCAGGGAATTTGGTTGGCTTGAGGGTTGTATGACCAGCGAATGGTGCTGTGCACCCTTCACAGTCCCGAAGCCACCGCCTGCAGACCAGAACACCATTGATGGGTGGCGAATGGTTGTTGATTTTCGCAATCTCAACGCCGAAACCAAGGCGGATTCACACCCCCTGCCCCTCATTGAGGAAGAAATCGCCAAGAGGGCAAGAGGTCGTTTGTTTTCTGTGCTGGATCTCCGTCACGGCTTTCACCAAATGCCGTTGAGGAAGGACAGCCGACCTCTCACCTGTATGTGCACGCCATGTGGCCCAGTCCAGTGGACCGTCATGCCCATGGGCCTGAAGAATGCCCCTTCATTTTTTCAAAGAATGATGGAGGATGTGCTTTTTACAGCCCATCCTGAGCTTCGTGCCTTCGTGAGTGTGTACATAGATGACATAATCATCGCGACGGAGGGGGAGGGACTGACCGAAGCCGAGCTGGTGGCCCTACATGAGAAGCAGCTGAACCAAGTTTTGGACATTCTTGACGCTAATCAGCTGATTTGTGGGCCAAAGAAGGGAAAATTATTTTTAAAATCAGTCGAATTTTGTGGTTCTCTCCTAGAGAATGGCACCCGACGACCCAGTCCAGGGAAGCTCGTCGCTATTCAGAAGTGGAAGCGCCCTGAGACGATCACGGAGTTGAGAGGATTCCTGGGTTGTTGCAATTTTTACCACACTTTTGTGCCGAATTATGCCAAATTTGCTGCCCCCCTCACTGAATTATTGAAGGTAGGGAGAGATGCGGGCAAGGCAGGTTCAAAGGTTCGTGTCAAGTGGACTGACGAATGCGAGGAGGCCTTCCATCACTTGAAGGCGGCCCTCTGTGAAGTCGCCACGTTGCATGTGCCCCAATTTGACCGACCCTTCTACATTAGAACCGACGCTTCTAGGTACGCGATCGGAGCTGTCCTTGAACAGGTTGATGAAGCCACCAGCGATCATTACCCTCTTGCATTTTGGTCTCGGAAGCTAGCCCCACGCCAAATGCAATGGTCGCCGCGTGAGCAAGAAACATATGCCATTATCTGTGCTTTAAAAAAGTACCAATCGTGGGTTGGCACCAATCGAGTCGAGGTCCTGACGGATCATCGATCTCTGGAGTATTGGGCCACCGAACACATTGATACTGTCGCGAGCCCAGCTGGTCGACGGGCCAGATGGCACGAATTTCTCTCTCTGTTTGACCTCCATGTGTCGTATTTGCCTGGAAAACACAACACGGTAGCGGATGCTCTGAGCCGATGGGCTTACCCCGCCTC
Organism: Eutreptiella sp. 'Long Island Sound 2002'; assembly: GCA_964036045.1. Lineage (NCBI taxonomy): Eukaryota > Euglenozoa > Euglenophyceae > Eutreptiales > Eutreptiaceae > Eutreptiella > Eutreptiella sp. 'Long Island Sound 2002'. Next base: position 68,946,803 of record OZ038380.1, on the reverse strand, counting down.
AGAGGGGCTGCAAAGTACCAACATCCATGGTACGGAGCAGGACCGCCATGTCATAATCGAATGGGATCAGGAAGAAAAGAAACTCATTCGACGTGCATGCATGCAGTGCGCTGTTAAACAGCACGCATTGCCGTGTCACGACATCACGGCCATCTCAGATCCGGCGCATGCTCATGAGATCTGTACCAAAACACTGAAAGTCGTGGAAAAAGTCACCGATCCCTCCTCAGGGAGTGTGAAACGGTTTGACTATACCCGACGAGTAAGTAGATTTCGGTTGATCCAGGGCATTAAGCGTCGAGATCCGGCCTAAACTCCACCCCTGCCTAAAGATTCCCTGATCATCCGTGACTGGACGTCCGATTATCTGCAGGATCCCATGTTTAAAGAGGTCTTTGGAAATCTCCAATCCAAAGATGCTCACAAGGATGGGATTTTTGCTGAGTACTCGTTGGATGGGGGGAAGCTGTGGATGGAGGGTAAATTGTGCGTACCAGACGCCCTGGCCCCCCGAGTGTTAAACTGGTGGCATAAATGGGAGTCCCCCCACGCACATGGCCGTCGACTGTGGTCGATGATTAAACATAGGTTGTTTGGCTCACGGCTATATACTCACTGCATGAAAGTAGCCGCCGGATGTGCCCAATGTGCTGTCTCGACGCCCCCCAGCGCGAAGAAGCACGGCCATCTGAGGCCTCATCCTATTCCGGAGCGCCTCTTTAACAGAGTCACCAGTGATTTCTTCTATCTCGGTGAGCTCGATGACGAAGAGTGCCATTGGACGAATAAAAAAGTCAATGGTGTGCTCCTTATTCAGTGCCGTCATTCCGGCTACATTCAAGTGTTGCCTTGCAACATTGAGTCGATGACTGGCAAGGCTGCCGCCAAATGGTGCGCGCAGACCTGGATGGGAGGCTGGGACGTCCCATCCGAGGTGGTGACGGATTCAGGCAAAGAGTACACCTCCGAATGGTGGAGAGAATTATGTGCTCGCCTTGGAATCCACCACCTCCGATGTGAAATCCACTCGCATCGAGCGCTGCCCGGCGAAAGAGCCGGCCGCTCACTTATAAATATGCTTCGTAAGGAGCTCGCGAGTGAAAAGGATTTCCATTGGCTTGAGATTCTTTTCGCCATGCTTCGCCGTTATCACAACACGCCTTTGTATCATGGCCTTTCTCCAAATGAAATTGTCTTTGGACGAAAGCAGTGTTGGTGGAACATGCCATTGAATAATCCTCGCCCCTGTAAAGATGCTTCGCTGTTTTTGGACGAAGTCCAACGAGCAGATAAAACTGTGTCGAAATTAATCGAGAAGCATCAAGCTGACTGGCTTTGGGTTCAAAATCAAGGTCGAAAAAACCCCCACAATTTTGAAGTCGATGATCGAGTTTGGCTTCGAAAATCCGAAACCACCCTGGACGGAGATGACAAGCTTCTTCCCTTGTGGGAGGGGCCATTCGCTGTTACAGCGCGTCTTGGTGAGAACAGGTGGAGGATTCGTGTGGATGTCAGCAGGGAAATTGACGTTTCGGGCGATCGCCTCAAGAGAGAGATCCCCTCCCCCAAGGATCGGGTTAAACCCCTTTTTTGGACTTCGAAATTTTTGTCTGATCGGGTCATCGAAGGGGGAAAGTACGAACTCAAGAGGATTGTTGAAGTAAGACGTGACGCCAAGGGCGAATGGGAATTTCTGTGTGAGTGGAGGGGTTTTGATTCCAGTCACAACAACTGGGAACCAGCCCAATCTTTTGTCCATGGATACACCAAGGGGTTCATCGACTTCCTGAAGAAGCACCCCGAAATTGGCGTACTCCTGACAGATTGTTTGTCGAAACCAGACAGACAAGTGGAGAGCGACGGTAAACGACCTGTGGTGAATCGAGATCCAGCCTTTTACGGCCCTCAGCAGCCACATTCCAGGGCTGATCCGTCGATCCCCCCTCCTGCGGTCAGGCCAGCCCAGGAGCCAAATGAGGACCAAGCTTCAAGTTCGGCCGCTGATTTGCAGCGCCCAAGCCGTACGAGGGCCAGGCCAGACAGGTTGGTGGTCACATGTATTCGTGCTTGGCCGAATTGCCTACCACATTCTGCTCAATCCACTGTTCATTCTTTCTGTTTATGTCATGATGTGGAGAACTGCGAATGTTTGATAATTTGACGTCAATCAATCCATTTTTCTTTGGTCTCCGTTCGGTAACGTATCGAAAGTCGAAAGCCGAAAGCCACGGAGTGTGCTGCCGTGTTCAGAAAAAACCAAACTCAGGCTTAATTCAGGCAGATTCGGGGTAATCTTGTCTCTGTTGGTCTGTGCACCTTTGGAATTTGGCTACTCGTGCAGATGGAAGCAAATGTACATAATCAAAACACCGGCCGGTGACATTCACCCCTACAGGCACCCCCTGTAGTACTGGCTGCACCAGATGCGACGCCAGGAACTCAGATCACACCTTCATTTGCTGTGATGCTAACGCCAAAGTCCAGATTCAGATCCAGGATCCTCAAATTTACCTTGAATTCCTCAGGTTTGTCCATCATTCTGCCACTGTTGTACGAAACCCAGACGTCAATTGTTCAGACAACCTTCATCTAGGAGCTCTAGGGACTTCTAACAGCAACCTCTGAAGTCCGTAAGCTTCGTTGTATTTTTGGCACACGCCAATGTGAGCTCAATCCGACCTGAAACTGTCGAAAATGGTGAATCCAAGTGTCTTGTGGGACTCCATCGAAAGATTGGCCTTGTCCAAGTCGATTGACACCACCGCCACTGTAAATTCGGTGTCTCTCAGTTATATACTGTCAGTAAAGCGCCTTCAGCGAACCATCGGCGCGTTACATGCCAAGGATCCAGGGCTATCATGTCCCATCATGATGCATCATCACATGATCCACATTTTCAATGAATCTGTTGGATGCTCGCGAACCAACGTGCCGGAAAGCACAATTGAGCTGAATAAACGACAATATATATTAACTTTAGTCTAAACGAAAGTGTTAGTAGTTTCAGTTCCAGACATTCCGCTTCATTTCACCTCCATCTTAGGGAATTTCCTCATTTTAGGACAATTCACATTGATTTCTTTGTCATCTCTTCACATTCCTCGAAGATCTGTTTAGATCTAAGTGCACAAAAGAACATCTCTTCCTTCAATGGTTCACTTACGGTCTGTAGACTACATTTGTATTTGTTTTCCCTCACTGTGACTGTTTAATCTCCTTCATCTTTGCTCAAATTAACTCTCATTTTTGCTGAATCTTGTGATCATCCACCAGATGCGCCAATTCTGAGCCACATGCTGCACTTTTCAGAACGAGAAAAGCGGGAGTAACACGATGTAGAGTTCGGCGAGGACACCGTAGCGTGCCCGCGACAGCGAAACTGTGCCAGAGCGCTGAGATGTCACTCCAATTCTTGATCCCCCCACTCAATCCACCAATAATCTACCTCATTCTCAACCAATGCATGGTTTGGTATCGATTCGTGATACGTTTACATGCTTTTTACCCCTTAACCTAATGTTGTACTGCACGGAGGACTGTTCGTCACTTCTCATTCTGTCTCATTTCAGGTTCATCCATCCTGATTCAGTGCCAATTCAGCCCAAATCAGGTCAGATCAAGCAGATTTCGCCCCATCGAGGCTACATTTCTATTTTTTTCTGGGACTTACCCGCACTACGTTCTTCGTTGACGTAGCGACACACCCCAGTGTGTTTTTGGAGGGGCAGTGTAAGTGCGGCTAGCCCCATCTGCTCAGATTTTCAGACATTCTGCCCAGATTGGCTACATTTTGGTCATTTTCTTTGCTTCGGCGGAATCGCCGCCTCGCAGCTCAGTCTCAGAATATTTCCTATATATTTCTGATATGCCAGATTTGATTCTGCGGTCCATTTCCCGTAAATCCGCCGCGTTCCGCTATTTTAGCTGCAATCGCCATTTGCCGCTGACGCGCGCTCGCCGGCCAGATCGGCCAAACATTTTTACATAATTGGATTATTTAAATCTTTTCAGACAGTTTTGGACACTCAGATGTATTTAGAATAATTCCCATCAATTTTCTTCATAGACTGGGATTTTCTGCCGGACCACAATCAGCATGGACCTTGCTTCAGTTGTTCCTGCTCTCGCCTCCGTTGGTGTCCGAGTATCCGGTTCTACCCCCAATAACAACATCCAGGGAGACTCCTCGCGTGCCTGCCCCACTGGTCTTGCCGGCCCCGAGCCCTCCGGCACAAACATCGACCCAGGGCAGCACTTTCACGTCCGCCACCAGGCCCCGTACGGCCGCCTCCTGCGCTTTGCGGCGGGCCCTGGCGTGTCCCGGCCCATCCCCCCGTCGGCGTGGCATGGTACTGCGGGCTCTGCAAAGGGCGGCGGCGGGTGGGGGTCACGGCGCGAACACGTGCGACAGGTGCGCAACGGATGTGGGGTCCCGCAGGTGCACGTGGATCCACAGAAGGGCAGCGCCCGCAGGGCCCGCGCGTTCGTGTGAGGGAGCGTGTGCCCCCTCGATGCGCTGGTGCAGGGCCTCCTCCTCTGTGCGCCTGCGCGGGCCTGCGGGAGGTTCGGGCCAGGGGCACGCGGCCACCTGGACGCACCGCGCGCACCTGTTGGCGCCTGTTGACGCTGCGGAGGACACCGTGTCCTTTCCCCGAGGAGCCGGCAGGTGTGTGGGAGGTGGGAGGGCGGCGACCAAGGGTCGAGATGGCGGAGCCAGAGGTCGTCCCACCTCTGTCGGAGGGGGTCCCGGATCTCCAGCAGGCGGGCGCGGACACGGCGCCGGTAGTCCCTGTGAGCGTCTTCCGCTGGACCTCCCGTCACGTGTCGTCAGGGAGAATCCCGTGGTCGTGGAAGGCGGCGATGAGGTCGTCCCAAGCCGGGCGGTGGTGCCCCTGGGGGGGGGGTTGCCATGTACACGTGGCGCCCGGTGAGGTGGGGCGTCAGCACATCCCATTGGCACCCGTTCTCGGCGCCTTGGTGGAGGAGGGCCAGCAGGGTGCCATCCGCGACTGCCTCCCATCCCACTTGCAGCCCTTCGCAGGCGTCCAGCTCCTGGCGCAGCGCGGCTGCAATGTCCGTGGGGAGCATGAGGAGCAAGGGCCCCTGGGTGTCGCTCAGCCAGGACAGGGTGTCGTCGTACACCGGCCCCCCAGCCTTGAAGTGCGCCACGGCGAGCTGGGCGGCCCCGTCCTCTGGGGGGTGCCACCGGACGGTGGCCGCGGCGTGTCCCCATTTGCGTATCTCCGTAGCCCGGAGTATGTTGGTGGCGTGAAGGACGATGCGGGGGGGGACGGGTGTCCTGACGAGTGAGGACACGTCCTCAGTCCATACTGTTGGCGGCCCCGGGGCCGCTTGCAGCCATTCCCCCGTCGCCGCGTCCCACGGGTGGTCAGGTCCCGCCCCGCGGATCACGGTGGGTCTCGGCGGGGTGTCCGGCCCCCATCCCTCGAGCGGGATGGCGGCGTATCGTTGCGCAGGGGTCTCCGGGGCGCGCGTGGCGGCGCACCACCGGCTCCACTCGCGCGCCCATTCCTCACCCACGATGCCTGCCTCCCACGCAGTCATAGAGCCGCGCCTGATGATCCACCGTGGGAAGAGGGCGTCTTGTAGGTGCTTCGAGAACCCCCCCGGCAGGTCCTGGTACGGATGGGGGCCCTCTTGGGGCGAGCACTCCAGAGTGCCATTAACGACACGGAGGGAGGCTACGAAGTCCTTGTCAGGGCGCGGGGGAGGGGGAGGGTGGTCGCCCTCCGCCGCAGTGGCCCATCGGTGTGCCCGGGCCGCCGCGCTTAGGGGCTCGCGGAGGAGTTGCTCCAGCCAGTGGTTGCGAAGCTCTCATGCGAAGTCCCCCAGCCGGAGCATGTGGTGGGGGAAATCGTGCACAGAGGTCTCTCCCGGCGGGTCCTAGCGGGCTCTGGCGCGGAGCTGCGCCTCTGCGTCCTCGGGCACCAGTCCGAAGCAGAAGACTTCCGTCCATGTGGCGCCTGCGGAGCGCCACGAGGCCACCCACAGGGCTTTGTCACCGGACGGGAGGTGGCGGGCCGCCTCGTGTACCCCTGGCGGTAGTGGGGCCAGAGGAGCCGTGAGTGGGCGCACCCCACGTGCATGTGCACCAGGGGTCTCCTCCGGGCCGCCGCATAGGAGGCACGGTTGTGGGACGACGGCGACACCGGAGAGCCGCTCCTTACAGACGCGGAGCCTGCGCTGCACCGGCTTGTGGCCGTCTCGGGCTCGCAGCGCCCGGCAGTTGGTGGCCGTCGCGGTGAGGTCCCGGGCGTGGACAGAGGCTGTGGCATGGGCCGCGCCCAAAGGCGTGTGTCCCCGGTGCGTCAGCGCATGGTCCGTCTGTGCCCGCTGCGCGACCTCGCTGAGCGCCCGCATCGTGGGGGGCCGTAGATCGGGGTCGCTGTCACGGCCGGCGACAATGAGTTGGGCGTGGCCAGGGTCCGGGGGCGTATTCTGCAGCACGGTGTCCTGGGACGCCGCCCAGTCCGCCTTGTGCAGTAGGGCGTCACTGTGGTGCGAGGTGGCTCAGACGTACCAGAATGGGTGCCCGGCGTGTTGCCCTCGCGCGCACAGGCTGTCCTGGAGACACCGCAGGGGCATCTGGTTGACCACCTTCGCTGCGCCCGCGGGCACCCCCGTGGTCCGCTCGCAATCTGCGTGGCGCAGGAGGTGGAGGACGACTTCGGCGTCCACCGTGTGGACCCATGGTCGGTTGGCACCATATTGTAGGGGGAGGGGGGCAGCCACCCCTACCCCATCGGGCACCGTGCCCGAGATGGGCACCGCCCACGTGCGGATGAGGTCGGCGGCGAGAGCGACGCTGGTGGCGTGTTTGCAGGGCCCGCCCCCGGACGCGTCGGAAGAGGTGTGGCCCCAGGCCTCCGGGATCCAGTAGTACCCGGTGGGGCTGAGCCACCCTGCGTTGAGGTCGGCGGAGTGCCACCGGACGTCGGGGTGGCTGGGGGTCAGTTGGTCCACGCTCAGCGCCCTGGTGTTGCTGGGGCTGATCACCGGGTGGTCGTGCAGCCTGATCTCCGCTTCGGCGATCGTGCTTGCCCAGGACTGAAGTGTCGTCACATGTTCCTTGAGCCACGCCGGGCCTCCGCGCTGGTGCACCACCAGGTGTCCCGTGTCCTCCAGCTGGTCCTCCAGCGCGTGCACTGCCATGTGTGGGTCGTGCGGCACCCCCGTAGCTACCAGCAGGGCGGTGCGACGGGGGAGCCCACGGGGTTTGGGCTGGCCTGCCCCCACCTGCACTATTACCCACTCGGCCCGGAGCTGCGCTTGCCCTGCCGCTTGGGTGCATTGGTCGTCCGTGGTCACCAACCACGACGGCGTCGGCGCGTGGGGCCGGGGGCGCAAGGGGTTCGGGCCATGCCGGATCCGCATTAGGCTCTTGGTGCTCGCTTTCCGCGAGTACGTCGCGGAGGATGTACATGAGGGCTGCCGGCGGGTGGTACGCCGCCCCCCGCGGGGGGGGGGATAGGCCGCCTCGGCGGCGGTAGCCCCCGACGTGGAGGTGCAGGCCGTCCGGGGTCACCCATGGGCCGGTGTGGGCGTCCTGCTTAGCCCTCGTGGGGTTGACGAGTCTCAGGCGGGGGTCCCGCGTGCCGATGGTGTGGCGGAGGTGGACCAAGGCGTTGCGCGACCCGGGGTGGTTGGTGGGCTCCTGGTCACGGCGGTAATAGTGGAGGTGTTCATCGGCGCATTGGTTGAGGCATTCCCGCACCGCTGTCCGCCACGGGTTGTTGTTGTCGGGGAAGGGGTGGCGTGGCCCGTGGTGCCCATGCCACTGCGTTGTGTGCGGCACCGTCAGGCGGCACGTGTCGCGGTGTGGCAGCTTGGCGGTGCGCAGCGTGACGATGTTGCCCGGCAGGGACTGTAGTTGGACATGCGCTGCGGTGGGGCACGCGATGGGGTTGTACAGCCCCACTCCCAGGGCGGCCAGGGCCTGGGGTATGCGGTGGACCCAGTCACCCCCCGCTAGAGTTGGGAACTCCGGGACGGGGTGGTGCACCTCGGGACATATTCCATGCGCGCCGGCTATTTCCCAGAACATCTTGGTGACCTTGGCGCGCACGGAGGTTGAGCGGTGGTGGACGAGTGTACCCACGAGGGCCACCGCTGCCTGCTGGCACCGCGTTGGCACCCGTGTGAGCCCCAGGGTCCGGTCATCCTGCAGGCTGTCCCGCGAGGCGTCGAAGGCGTACCGCGCCCTGTCCTTCGCGACCTGGACCGTGATGTGGTCCAGGTGGCGTGCAGTGTTGGAGTCGTCGGCGATGAAAGGGGCAACGTACTGCGTCACCGCCCCCGAGGATCGCCAGGATGACGTCCTGCACCACTTTTGGTGGCGCGAGGGTGTTGAGGCACCAGTGGTGAACCGCCGCCAGGCGTAGACGGTGCTTGCGCTGCAGGGAGAACTCCCCGTCCGGCTGCAGCTGGAGTCCCAGGTAGGGGACGGAGTCCGCCGCTGGTACACAGTGCCACGGGTTTTCCAGGTGGGGACAGAGGCGCAGCTGCAGGCCCGGGACCCCCTCCGTGGTGGCCATGGCGCACTTGCGGGGGTTGAGCTCCATGCCCATCATCCCCAGGTACGCGGCCACCGCCTCCACGCCCTTGACAAAGTGCTGCAGCGTGTGGGCCACCACCAACAGGTCTTCGATCAAGGCCTGGATGAGGCCGTGCTCAGCCCCTCCCGGCGGGCGCAGGCGGTGCCCCTGCGCCCTGGGCAGAGGCTCCAGGAGGAGCGCGTACAGCAGGGGGCTCTCGGGGTTGCCCTGCCGGACGCCACGCAGCATGTAGATGGGCTGCGTTAGCCCGCGTGCGGTGACGATGCGCAGCCTGGCGCACGTGTGGAGGAAGAGCAGGAGGTCGATGACGTCCGGCCGCACGGAGAGGTGGCGCAGGATGAGGTGGAGCGCGCCATGCGGGGCGGTGTCGAAGGCCTTGTGGGCGTCGAAGGAGAAGACGTAGTCGGGCCTTCCCTGCTGGAGCTGCCGCTGCGCCATGAACAGTGGGGGGCCTGTGTTGGAGCCAGGGAGGGCCCCTTGCTGCCAGTCGCTGACCACTCCGTGCCGTGTGAGCACTTCCGTGATACGCTGGGCGAGGGGGCCCGTGAGCAACTTCATGTCCAGCTGGCCCAGGGCTATGGGCCTGTAGTCGTCCAGTCTCGCAGAGTCCGGGCCCTTGGGGCTGAGCCAGATCCGCGCGTCCCTCCAGTGCATCGGCGGCGGGGTGCCGCGGAGGATGGCCCGGTAGGAGTGGACCAGGAGCCAGTGGACCGGTGCCGGGAGGGCCTTGATGAAACGGGCCTCCACGTGGTTGTGACATGGGGCCTTGCCATCAGCCTTGTCCAAGGCGGACTTCAGGTCCTGCATGGGTATTGCGGGACCTGTGTCCAGGCCCATTCAGGGACCCGGGGGACATGGCGGCCGAGGACTGCCTGGAAGCCTGGGAGGTCCACCGGGCGTTTGTCATACAGTTCTCGCCAGAAGGCGCGAACTGCGAACATCACGTCATGGGCCTCCGTGAGGAGCGTTTGGGTGTTCGGAACCCGCACGTTCCAGAGGCCTGACAGGCCCGGGGCCTCTACCTTTATGGCTCCCCGCACGGCTTTCCATCACTGCACGATGTCGGGGGCGTGGCGGCGCAAGAAGTCCTTGATGGCGCGCTTGCGGTCTGCCGCCAGGAGTGCGCAGAGCTGGCGAATGTCCTCCTCGAGGGCAGCTGCTTGCCTCTCCAGCTCCTCCTGGAGCGGGCCCTGTGTGGTCGGGCGGAACCCGGGCGACACACCCCGCAGCTCCTCTGTGAGCCGGAGCGCCGCCTCGGACCGGATGCCATGCCGTGCCGCGTCCGCCTGGTACGCTGCCGGCGCGCGCGCTGCCAGGGTGTCATAGCGGAGGACCGCCGCCTGGAGCCGCTTTTCGCTCTCCGGGAGGTCCCCCTCCGCCGGGTCCGTCCCCGCCGGGGACGTCTGCCGGCGTCCCACCACACGCGCCAGGGCGTCATGCGTCGCGTGGATGTGTTCAAACACCTTGTCCACCGCGGACGCGGGCATGGACCCGTAGTCGTGCTGCTCTGCGGGACCCAGCCAGGCCGCCAGGGAGGGGTCATCCTGCGCGGCGGTGACCGCCGCCCACAGGCAGTGTTGGACGGACGCGGCCTCGGCGTCGTACGGGAGGAGGCGGCCCTCCGTGTGGCTGTAGGGGGTGGGCATCGCCACGCGCCCCGCTGCGCTGAGGAGGCCCGGCAGGGCCAGGCGGACCGGGAGGTGGTCGGTGCCGACCACTTGGGGGTGTGCCATGCCGCGAGCCCAGACGCTTTCCCGCAGGGACCACGGCAGGAGGGGCTCGTTGACCAGGAAGGTGTCCACCCTGTGCCGGGACGGGTGGAGCGTGGGGGTCATGTCCTCCTCGCCGCCTGCCGTGGCCCTCCAAAAACCGCAGGCCTCCCAGCCCGCTCGGAAGTGCTCAGTGGCCAGGTTGGTGGTGGCATCCATGTAGATGTTGGTGTCGCCGGCGATGACCACCGGGTGTCTCCCACCGAGGCTGCGTGCCGTGGCATACATTTGTATGTCGGCCCAGAACGCCGCCCGTCCCGCCCACGGGGAGCAGCCTGCTTGCTGCCGATGGACGTTGATGAGGGTGAGGCGTCCCCCGTCGGTGCGGATCACCAGTGCCGCGGCCTTCCCGGGGACGATTTCCGTGAAATTGAGCACCTAGTGCTCCGCCACGTACCTGCTGCTGACCGCGGTGAGGAGGCTCACCCCTCTCGAGGTGGAAGTGGCTCCCGTCTCCGCCGCGGCCACGTGCATCTCCTGCGCCCGGGTGGCGATCCCTGTTTCCTGGAGCATGATGGCAAAGCCCCCCTCCTGGGGTAGCATGCCGGTGATGAGGTGCTCCTTGTCGGTCCAGGCCGCCGGCCCCCGGCGCCGCCGGAGCGTGTCCCGGAGGGACCGGTCTGGTGGTACGAGGCCGTTGCGCAGGTTCCACGAGAGGAGCCACAGGGCGTCGCCCGCCGTGTCCTCCTGGAGTCAGCTATCCCGCATCGGCATCGCCGCTGGGTTCGCCGGCGCAGCCAGGGCATCTCAGTGCGCCGCATCCGCTGAGCCCGTTCCCAGCGGGGCCCACAGGGGGGCTCGGGGGGCCGCGGGAGCCACTGGGGCCAGGGGGGCCAGCCCCGCGGGGATGGACCCTGGGTGGCCCGCACCGCCGGTCCCCGGGGCTGCCCCGGGTACCTCCTCATCGCCGTCTGCGTCGTCGGCCGCCTGGGGCGGGGGGCGCCGGGCGTACGGGGCGTGCCATGAGGACCTCCGTGCCCTCCCTTGCAGGATGTTGGAGGCCGCCTCCTTGTCGTCCACCGGGGCTGCAGCGTGCACCGCGTGCCACGCCAGGTGTTCCAGCATTGCCCCGCTTGTGTAGTACTTGTATGCACACAGGGGGCATTTTGTCGGCTCCGTGGCCCCTCCCGCCGGGGGGAGCGGCACCGACTTCCGGATGGCGCCCTCTGCCGCTGGTTCCAAGTGCAGGTTGGCCAGTGGAACCGTGTGTGGCGCCAGTGTGCGGCCCGGGGCCGCCGCATCGAGGGCTCGTGTCGCGGGCGCGGGCCCTAGACTCCGGATGGCATTGCGCTGCACATCTGCTTGCAACCACGTTTGCCAGTGTGTGGAGCTGATTTGGCGGTCGGGTTTGCCCCTCCATCGCAGGTCGTGGAAGGCTTGTAGCCAGTGGTACACTGTGGTCGGGACCGCCAGCTGGAGCTCTAGGTCGGCGGGGTGCGCCGCCGCCGGCCACACCCCCGGCCTCGCCGCCCGGGCGTTGTCCTTCAGCCTGACCTGGAGCAGGAGGGCATGGTGTTCGCCCTCCCGTAGCGCCTTGACGATCATGCGGGTACAGTCTGCCACGCGGACCACGGCTTCGGGCCCTGGCAGGCGCTCGGGGTTGCAGACGACGATGTGCGCGTCCGCCGGGCTGAACATGCAGACCACCCACTGCGGGTTCTGCTGTCCCCGTTGGGCCACCACCAGGGAAGCCGCCGGGCGGGCGTGCGTGATTGGCCCCGCGTGGAGGTCTGGGACATCCGTGGCCCTGATGGCGTCTCCCTGCCACGCGGCCCGTAGATGCTCCTCCTGGTCGGGGCTCCACACCAGTGGGGGGGGGTTGACCCACCCCGGTTCCTGCCTCTTGTTGGGGGCGCTGACGGTGTGTAGCAGGACTGCCAGCGGCCAGGGGTCCGCCGACATATAGTAGGCCTGGGTGGGCTCCTGCTGCCAGTCGACGTGGGGCAGGGGCGGGAATGCCCCTTGCCTGGCGATGCTGTGCCAGACAGTCCAGCGGCCTCCGGCCAGGACGTGCGACCGGTACCCTCCGGCCTGGCCGTGCAGGATGGCCTGGTAGCCTGCCGTCTGCAGCACCAGTGCCCCCCCCTGCTGAGGCCCGGGTGGGAGTGTGCCATCGCCCGCATCCCGGACGCGGGTGCGCCCGCGGAGTGTGGCGTGCCACGGGTCTGGTGCATCGCGCTGCGGCCCTTGTATGCTTCCTGCAATCTGCGCCGGGCCGTGGTGGTGGACGAAGCTCTCCCCGCCGTCCGCTAGCAACGCCGCCGCGACGACGTATAGCTGCTCCGCCGTGAGGGGTGCCGTCGGCGCCTGCGTTGCGGCCGGCCAGCTGGACTGCGTGTCGCGGCAGGGGACGTGGGGCAGCAGTTGCGCCAGCCACGCCGCCACAGGACCCATGGTGACGGCCGCGACCGCGGACGCCAGCGCCGTGCGGTCCGTTGGTCTGTACTGCCGGAGCCCCGTGGTATCTCCGGCGAGGTGCCTGCAGGCTGCCATCCAGGCCACCGCTCCGCAGTTCGTGACGTCCGGTTCGGCACCATCCGCGCCGTCGCGTCCCCTTTGTTGTACCGTGGTGGCGGTGTCGAGCGGGGGGCCCTGCTGCAGCGCCTCCGGGCCCTGCCCCGGCAAGAGGGCGGGCGGGACTGGCTGCGGGAAGCCCTGCGCGCCTCGGCGCTCCGGGTGCGTGTGGTACGGGTTTTGCAGGCGGTGTTCCGGGGCCGCCTGTGGTAGGAAGAGGTGTTGGTGTAGGTACCAGTGGCCTTCCGCGGCGAATGGGTTGCAGAGCGTTACCCACTGTTCAACCACGCCTCCCGGGTGCGCGGCCTCGACGCGGCGCTGCAACCCCAGGCGGCCTAGGCGGTTGGACGTGCCCGCGGGTGGGATGTGGGTCTGCGGGTAAAGCACCCGCAGCGGCTCCAGCGCCAGGTCCAGCACCTCGTTGTTGAGCTGCTCGTGAGAGCCGACGCCCTGTGCAGGGCGTGGCGGACCCCGGGTTGGGGGCTGTGAGCTGTTCAAGCACCGGCCCCGGCGGGTACCGTGCACCCGGGGTCGTTAGCCACTCCCTGGTGTGCCTCAGTATGGCCTTCCACACATCCCTCGTAAAGGCGTGTTGGGGGGCCCAAGAGGAGACCGTCCGTAGGAGGCGGTGGCACGCCGGCGGCGATCGCATGGGCTGTGGGGCGGCCTCTGCGATCCAACTGCAGGCCGTGCCGGGCACGATTGCCCCCAATTCCACGGTCCCCATGCCCTCGGCGTGGAGCAGCGCCTGGCCCTGGAACAGGGGGAAATAGGGGCTCGAGCGCCCGCCTCCTTCCTTCCACCGTACCCAGGCGGCCCCCGCCTGCAGGCTGCGGAGCAGGGCCACGCCGGGGATGAGCGGCTGCGGGAAAGCACCCTTGACCGCTTGAGTGGCGTGGGCCAGGGTGCCCATGGGCAAATACCACAACGGGAGGACCCAGGGGGCCGGCAGCGGTTGCGCCTCCCCTGCGTCCCATCGCCACTCGTGGTGTGGCGGGGCGGCCGGGACCGTGCCTGTCTGCAGGAAGTGGCGTGCACTCTTGTCGGGGTGCCGTTGGAGGGTTGCCGCGAGGCTGAGCCCCTCTGCCGCGGGTGCCACTGGGAGGCCGCCCCGGGGCCTGCGCCAGGGGTAATCCTGGTCGGCCGGCCAGGTGTTGAGGTCCCGGGCGATTTCCTCCGCGGTCCCTGTGGGAGCGTTATCCGGTGCCAGGTGCCATATGACGGCGAGCACCGCCCACGTGGAGGAGGGCCACGCTCGTGGGGGGGTGTACACCTGGATGGTCCACTGTGGGCACGCCCGCCGCACACGGGATGCGTGGAGCACGCCTCGGACCATGTCTGCCGCCAGGACCAGCACCATTCCCGAGGGTTCCACAATGATCCCCTCTGCGGGTCCACCGTGGCGGCCCCGGGTGTGCAAGGCCACTGCCGCCTGTCCCGCGTGGGTGACTCGGTCGACGGCCTCCTGGATGTTGACGCTGCCGCGTGCGGTCTCATCCAGGATCCAGCCCTGCGCCACCCCGTAGCGTAGGTCGGCGCATGCGGCCGGGGGTCTCACCTCGGGCAGCGCTTTGTCATCGGGGCCGGGCTGAGGGTGCTGTTTGGGGCACCGGCCTTCGCCGGCGCAGTGGCCCCGTTTCCACGCGGGGCAGAGGGTGGGCACGCTGCCCGCCGGCGGCGCAGGTTCCGCGGGCGCGCCTCCCGTGGAGGGCTCCGGTACTGCCTCCTGGTCGGAGTCCGTGCCCGCGTCCCCTTCTCGGGGGTCTCCTTCGTCATCTCTGTGTCCCAGTGCCCTGATGACCTCGTGTGCCGCGTCCAGCGTCGGAGATCGGGGGCGTGTTTTGCGTGGGGCCGCGGGTTCCGCCATTGTTGTGTCGCTGTGCCTAAGAGCAGGGGGTGGGGTGCGGATGTCCCGTGGCTGGTGCGTTGGTGCGTTGGTGCGTTGCTCGTTTTAGGGGTGGCGGAAGGGCGTCCCTGGGGGGGGTGCCTTCCATCATTGCGAGGGGCGTCTGGTGTTAGGCGCTGTCCCTCCCCGGTCGCCCGTCCTCTGGAGCAGGTAGCCGGGGTTCCGCGACCCGTGTGTCCCGGGTGCGGTGGGTGCGGGCGTGGGGACCCAGCACCGGCCCCACAGCGTGTGCCCTTGCGGGCCGGCGTTGCTCGCTGTGGGGGTTGCGGAGGGGGGTCCCCGGGGGAGGTGCCTTCCACCATTGTGTGAGGGGCGTCTGAGGTCAGGCGCTGTTCCTCCCCCGACTGCCCGCCCACTGGGCGGGCTGTTGGGGTCCGCCACCAACGTGCTGTGGGCGCAAGTGTGTGGGTGTGGGGGCCCAACACTGTCCCTCTGGCCTGCATGCCCTGTGGGGGCTGCGTGCCGCGGGGGTGGTGGGGGGCTGTCCCCGGGGGGGTGGCCTGCCACCGTTGCTAGGGGCGCCTGGTGTCCGGCGCTGTCCCTCCCCCGGCCGCCCGTCCTCTGGAGCGGTCGGCCGGGGTTCCGCGACCCGTGTGTCCCGGGTGCGGTCGGCGCGGGCGTGGGGACTCAGCACCGGCCCCACAACGTGCGCCCTTGCGGGCCGGCGTTGCTCGCTGTGGGGGTGGCGGAAGGGCGTCACCGGGGGGGGGTGCCTTCCACCATTGTGAGGGGCGTCTGGGGTCAGGCGCTGTCCCTCCCCCGACTGCCCGCCCGCTGGGCGGGCCATTGGGGTCCGCCACCCACGTGCTGTGGGCGCGGGTGTTTGGTTGTGGGGGCCCAAAACTGTCCCCTTGGCCTGCATGCCCTGTGGGGGCTGTGTGCCGCGGAGGTGGTGGGGGGCCGTCCCCGGGGGGGTGGCCTGCCACCGTTGTGAGGGGCGCCTGGAGGCAGGCGCTGTCCCTCCCCCGGCCGCCCAAGCTCCGGAGCGGGCAGCCAGGGTTCCGCGACCCGTGTGTCCCGGGGGCAGTTGGTGCGGGCGTGGGGGCCCAGCACCGGCCCCACAGCGTGCGCCCTTGCGGGCCGGCGTTGCTCGCTGTGGGGGTGGCGGAAGGGCGGCCCCGGGGGGGGTGCCTTCCACCATTGTCAGGGGCGTCTGAGGTCAGGCGCTGTCCCTCTCCCGACTGCCCGCCCATTCGGCGGGCTGTTGGGGTCCGCCACCCACGTGCTGTGGGCGCGGGTCTGTGGGTGTGGGGGCCCAACACTGTTTCCTTGGCCTGCATGCCCTGTGGGGGCTGCGTGCCGCGGGGGTGCCGGGGGGCCGTCCCCGGGGGGGTGGCCTGCCACCATTGTGAGGGGCGCCTGGTGTCAGGCGCTGTCCCTCCCCCGGCCGCCCGTCCTCTGGAGCGGGCAGCCAGGGTTCCGCGACCCGTGTGTCCCGGGTGCGGTCGGTGCCGGCGTGGGGACCCAGCACCGGCCCCACAGCGTGCGCCCTTGCGGGCCGGCGTTGATTGCTGGGGGGGTGGCGGAAGGGCGCCCCCGGGGGGGGTGCCTTCCACCATTGTGAGGGGCGTCTGAGGTCAGGCGCTGTCCCTCCCCTGACTGCCCGCCCACTGGGCGGGCTGTTGGGGTCCGCCACCCACGTGCTGCGGGCGCGGGTGTGTGGGTGTGGGGGCCCAATACTGTCCCCTTGGCCTGCATGCCCTGTGGGGGCTGCGTGCCGCGGGGGTGGTGGGGGGTCGTCCCCGGGGGGGTGGCCTGCCACCGTTGTGAGGGGCGCCTGGCGTCAGACGCTGTCCCTCCCCCGGCCGCCCGTCCTCTGGAGCGGGCAGCCAGGGTTCCGCGACCCGTGTGTCCCAGGTGCGGTCGGTGCGGGCGTGGGGACCCAGCACCAGCCCCACAGCGTGCGCCCTTGCGGGCCGGCGTCGCTCGCTGTGGGGGTGGCAGAAGGGCGTCCCCGGGGGGGGTGCCTTCCAGCATTGTGAGGGGGGTCTGAAGTCAGGCGCTGTCCCTCCCCCGACTGCCCGCCCACTGGGCGGGCTGTTGGGGTCCGCCACCCGCGTGCCGTGGGCGCGGGTGTGTCGGTGTGGTTGCCCAACACTGTCCCCTTGGCCTGCATGCCCTGTGGGGCCTGCATGCCGCGGGGGTGGTGGGGGGTCGTCCCCGGGGGGGGTGACCTGCCACTGTTGTGAGGGGCGCCTGGTGTCAGGCGCTGTCTCTCCCCCGGCCGCCCGTCTTCTGGAGCGGGCAGCCAGGGTTCAGCGACCCGTGTGTTCCGGATGCGGTCCGTGCGTGCGTGGGGACCCAACACCGGCCCCACAGCGTGCGCCCTTGCGGGCCGGCGTTGCTCGCTGTCGGGGTGGCGGAAGGGCGTCCCCGGGGGGGGTGCCTTCCACCATTGTGAGGGGCGTCTGAGGTCAGGTGCTGTCCCTCCCCCAACTGCCCGCCCACTGGGCGGGCTGTTGGGGCTCGTTGGGTGTGTGCAGTGTGTGTGGTGTCTGTGCCGTGCGTGTCGTGGTGCGCGGTGCCGTCCTTCTCTTGTTACTCTGTTGCTCCCCTCTCCGGTGTCTCGGTGCGGTGTTGTGCTCGCCGTGTGCCTGCCGTGCCCCCTTCCCTGTGCGCGCCCCTTGCTTGGCTGCTGGCTACCCCTTGTTCCTTTTCTGGCTTCGTTGCTCTTTACCCTTTCCTCTACCCTTCTCCCTGGCATGCACTTTTTCCCTGCCTCTGCTTTGGTGCGTGTCTCGGTCTTTTTTCCTTGCCGGTTCGTCGTTCTCTCTCGTTGGGCCTTCTCCTCTGAACCTGCGAAGAGAAGGGATGCATACGGGCGTGCAGCGGCGGGGGTTGTGTCGCGCCATGGCACCTCGTCAGTGCCATCCTCGGTCGGTCTCTTATTCCCGCGGCAGTGTGGTATGTTACCTATTCATGCTTCGCTCGTGTGCTCCTCTCTCCTTTTTCTTACCGTGTTGTGCTTGTTACGGCGTCTTTTATCGTGCGTCTTTTGGCGTAGGTTTATATCCTACTTGCTCTCGTCTTGGCTCCATAAACCTCTTTGGCCGCCACCTTTGTTCGTTGTCCATCCCGCGTGCGCGGCGTGACATGCAACATACCTGTTTTTTTCCCACAATCTTAGTGTCCTAGTCCTCTTGATCTTAGGGTGAGCAAGGTGTGGGAAGATGTGAGGCACAAGCGAGACACCTCGCTTTGCCTAAGTGTGTATGGCGCGGGCCGGGCGCTCGTCGCTTCCCTCGTGTGCGCGGCGTGGCACGACACGGCAACATACTTGCTTCTTGCTCCTTGCTCCTTTCCCTCCTTAACTTCTCGCGTGATGTGTGTCTTGGCGCCGTTGTGCTCCGTGCGTGGGTGTAACATACTTATCTCACCCACCTTTTTGCGTGTTCCGTGCGTCACGGCGGCGTTGTGCTCCCTACGCAAACGGGCGTGCGGCGGCGGGGGTTTTGTCGTGTCGTGGCGTCTTGCCATTGCCATCCTCCGTTGGCCTCTTAATCTTCCGCTGGTGTGGTATGTTACCTACTTATGTCTCGCCCGTGTTCCCCACTCTCCTATTTTTCACCGTGTTGTGCTTGCTACGGCGTATATTAGCGTGCGTTGCTCGGCGTAGGTTTATATCCTAGCTTGCCTTGGACACGGCTCCACATACCTCTTCGGCCACCTTTGTTCGTTGACCTTCCCGTGTGCGCGGCGTGACATTTAACATACTTGTGTCGCCCCCTCTTTACCCACCTCTTTTCCCGGCCCCGTCTTACTCCCTATGCGAGTGAGCGTGTTGGGGCGGGGCATTCGCATGTGTGCACATTTGCGGTATGCCTCGCCTCCACTATGGCGCGGTTTATGCCGTACACTTGTCTCCTTGCCTTCCTTGTGTATTGTGTTTGGTACGGCGTTATGCATGGCGTTATGCGCTATGGCGATCTGCATGGCGTGGCATATAACATACTTGTTTTTCGGCCGCCGGTGGCGTTGTTGTTGCTTGTGTGTGTTATTCATGCACCTTTGTTCGTTGTCCTTCCCGCGTGCACGGCATGACATGCAACATACTTGTGCAGCTTCCTTTTTGATCACCTTCGCGTGTTACGGCGCCGTCGTACTCCCGAAGAAGAATAGACTCCAGGTTAGGGTTAGCTCTCCTGGCTTTCGTCACCTGAGCACCATGTGGAATGCCAATGGATCCACCTGGAACGCAATCAGCTCGAAGTAGCCGCGCTGGGCACTGAGCCAACTGGGCCAGCAAACCAGGAGTACGGCGTAATGCCGAAAGTGGCGAGCCGAAAGGTCGCGGACCTGGGAGCCTCGGATCTGGCCCTGGATGCTTTCTCTTCAGGAACCTTCGCCCATCTTCGGGTTTGTGAGAAGTACTGGAGCGCCCAGGACTCCGCGTGGAAGAAGCACTGGGGTCCGCATCAGGGTTTGATGTGGATCCATTGCCCCCGATGGGACATTCCAAGGGCGATAGCGAAGATTCGCAAGGACCGCTCCAAGGCAGTGCTGGTTGTTCCTATGCAATGCACCGAGGGGGAAGACACCCGACATTGGGTGGTCTCATTGACCAACATGACCTTAAACAAGGTTGTCCTACCGGCTGGAGAGAGTGTCTATCAGGACGCTAAGGGACAACCCATGCCACCCCAGAGATGGCCAACGGAATTCCACTATGTGGATGGGGGCCTTGAACAGGCGGACACCACGGACTTCGTGTGTGTCAACCGCATCATAGCGGAGCCATGGCGGCAATGCTTTGCGGTTTCCCCTGTTGACATCGGAGAATCGGAGGACCCCCTCACTGAAGAGGAGTTGGATCTGGTTCAGGGGTATATGGATCAGCCCTTTCACGACTGGGGACGCCAGCGTGAGGGCAAGGGCCAGGACAAAGCCTGGTGGGAAGTGGACTCGTTCGTCTCTGGTTCCTATGATGGGAATACTTTCGTAAACAGAGTGCTGGACCACATGTACAGCCAGGAAGAGCCAATCGGAGGCAACCCACCCACCTACGGCGACCTGTTCCGAGGCAAGACCAGAGATGGCCCTTTGGGCCACCTGGGAAGACCACCTGAGCCAAAACCGAGTGGGGTCGCTACCCCTCAAGTAAGCTCAGTGGTCCAGGTGCCCGGAAAAGCCAAGGCGGAGTCCGATGAGTGCCCCAAGATCCAGGCATTGAGGGCCAGGCTGAAGCAGAAGTATGGTGATTCCTTCTTCAGCGGAAAACCTGTGCTTCCCCCACCGGTGCGTGGAACGTATGGCGAGGCCAAGATACGACTGAAGCAGGACCCCCGTGTGTATCGACACCGGGAGTTCGCCCTGAGGGGCGAGAGGAAGGAGGCCATGGAGAAGATCCTCCGTGACTTCATCGAGAGAGGCTGGCTTGAGCCGTGCCACTCCGAGTGGGCCTCCCCGTGCTTCGTCGTCCCCAAGAAGGTGGCCGGTGAGTGGTGGCTCGTGGTCGACTACCGCGGCCTAAACGCCCAAACGCAGCACGACAGCTATACGCTGCCCCTCATTGAGGACATGCTGCAAAAACAACACCGGCGGAGGATCTTCACGGTGATTGACCTGAAACATGGTTATCATCAGATGCCTCTCGCCAAGGAGTCCCGTGCCTGCACAGCCATGAGCACCCCACCTGGACCTCTCCAGTGGAAGGTGATGCCCATGGGCGTTACCAACGGCAATGCGGCTTTTCAGCAGATGCTGGAGAACCTGCTTGAGCCGGTGCGTGACTGTGCGGACCCCTTCGTGGACGACGTGATCATCGCGTCCGGGGACCCCAGTATGAGCTATGAGGAGCTCCTGGAGGCACATGAGAGGGACGTCACCCGAGTGCTGGACCTTCTGGTTCGGCACAAACTCACGGGCAGCAGTGACAAGGCCACCATTGCGGTAAGCGAGGTGGTCTTCGCTGGCCACGTAGTTGAGAACGGACAGCGGAAGCCCATACCTGGCAAGGTGGCTGCGATCGAGCACTGGGAAAAGCCCAAAACGGTCTCTGAGCTACGGGCGTACTTGGGGTTCTGCAACTATTACTCGGGGTATATCAAGATGTATGCCGAGTATGCAGCCCCCATGACGACCATGCTCAAGGGCAACCGAGAGGAGACCAAGAAGGGGAACAAGAAGGCTCCGGTCTGGAATGCTGAGTCCGACCGTGCCTTTGAGGGGATGAAGCAGGCGCTGCTGTCCGCAGTCGGTCTGCACCTCGTGGATCCTGACCAAGGGTTCGTCCTGCGCACTGACGCTTCCGACTACGCCGTTGGCGCTGTGTTGGGACAAGTGCTTGACGATGCGAGGCACGTGCCAGTGGCCTTCTGGAGCCGAGTCCTGGCGAAAGGCCAGAGACGGACGTGGACGCCCCGAGAAAAGGAGGCGTATGCCATCGTCATGGCTCTCAGGAAATGGCCTGGGTACATAGCCCTCCATCCCGTCACCGTCTGCAGCGACCATCAGAGTCTGCAGTCATGGCACAAAGAGCACGTGGACACCCCCTCAGGTTCCGCCTCCCGACGGGCAAGATGGCATGAGACCTTGGCCAAGTTCAACTTCACGGTTGTGTATGTTCCTGGCAAGGACAACACCGTGGTGGACTGTCTCAGTAGGTGGGCCTATCCCGCCAGCAAGAGCATGACAGATGTGTCTGCCCATGGCGATCAGGCTGAGACCGCTGAGGCCAAGAGGATCATAGAAATGGAGCGCCTGATGGAGGAGGAGGGTGTTAAATGCTTCGTCGTCATGGCTGCGGATGCCCCCCTTGGAACGAGGATGGGCAGAGCGGTCAGAGTACTCGCCCCTGATGGAGCTGAGTCCAACAAGCACCTCTTCCCTGAATCTTGCCTCCAGGACGACTGGACCGACGACTACGCCAAGTCTGAGGCCTTTGCGGCCGAATATAGGGCTGTGACCGACCGTGATCACAGGCAGAAGTGGCCAAAGGGGCTGACTGAGGGAGATGGCAAGCTCTACCAGAATGGTAAGCTGCTGGTCCGAGAGTCCCGAGTGCTCGAGCTATGTGATGCTTGGCACCACCACATGATGCACCCAGGGGTCAAAAAGCAAGCGTTGGACATGCAGCGCCGGTTCGAAATTGACCAGATCGGTCTCTACACCGCCATCAGGAAGGTCAGGAAGGGTTGCTCGGTCTGTCAGGCCTGCAATCCCGATAACCGGAACGTCAAGGGGGAAGCCCAATGGACTCCAGTGCCTGACCAGCCCATGGAGAGCGTGGCCATGGACGTCTTTCCCATGCCCGAAGTTCACATTGGCAAGGAGACCTTTGACTTTGTGGTCCTTTGTGTGGATCGCCACAGCGGCTACGTAGTAGCCGTTCCGGCACAGAAAAAGGGGTTGCTTGCCAAGGAAGTGGCAGTCACGATGATTCGTCATTGGCTGACCGTCTTTGACATCCCCCGCACCATTTGCAGTGACCGGAGGCCCCAGTTTACTGATGGCGGGTTCAAGGCCATGTGATCCCTCATGGGAATACGTCATGCCAAGAGCGTCGCCTATCTCAGTCGGTCCAATGGCCGGGCTGAAGTGGCTGGCAGGCAGCTGTTGGGTAGCGCCCGTGCAGTGTGCCTGGCGAAGTTGTCTACTGCAGCTTCCGCCAAGACACAGTCGTGGCAGAGTCGAACACGGCGTATGAATGAGGCGCTGACGACAGGTATACCATATACTGTACCTCAGTGTGTGGGTTTCGGCCACTATTATGCTTCAGGTAGCCAGCACATGTCGGCTTCCAAAAAAAGCCTTTTCTGGGCCTGCCTTTCGGGGTTCGACAGTGTGACACCCACCCAGACGAGTGAGACCTCTTCGTCGTCTCAGGGGGGGGTAGTGTTATGGCTTCGCACAGCAGCAGCGCAGCGAGCGCGCGAGTCGCAATCGCAGTCGCAATCACACTGCAGCCTGTGAATACATCTGAAGCATCGAGATGCCAGTTGCGTGAACGAAGTGCTTTATGATACTTCGATATCTCTGGACAGGTTTTTTGTCCTCCAATTTGTGGAGTGTCTATGTATTGGTGCTCCGCCTAAGGATCCTGCGCAGAAGAGGTTTGTCGTATTTTGGGATTTTCGAGAAACAAGAGAAACAAGAGAGTTCCCAAGTCAAGCCACAACACCACTCTCACTCCTTCAAGGGCAATTGTGGTCCACACCTTAGAGAGTTCGGAAAATCGCAGATTAGCATGCACAACCCCATCCATCTCCAGTAGGAGCGATAGGCGTTGTTGAGACATCGCGAACAACCCGGCTGCATCATATGCTGCTCCTTACTCGCGAACAATTCCACCTGAAATTGATTCAGGTTTCCCTGTAGGGCGGCCAGTCCACTTTCCAAGAGGAGTCGCACCAACTGATAGTTTTCAGTTTGATAAGACCGTTTCACGTAGCACAGACGGGATTCTTTTCGTTCTGACAGCTCTAGAGGGACAGAGAAAAGGCCACTGCCGAAGTCGCAGTGTAGGGCATAGGGACGTTGCAAAGACAACAGTTTCAACTGGGGGTTACGGCGCAGGAAATCTGTGCCGATGAGAATGTCAAAGGCGCCGGTGTCAAGCACTTTGCAGTGCTGGGTCATTTGGTCATGGCCCAGACATATGGTCACATCGACCCCTCCCAGGGAACGGATGCTTCTCCCATCCCCTACCCTTATGGCCACGGTTTTGGTTTTCCGGATCTTGGTTTGTTTGACCAATCTGCGGGCAACGATGGAAACTGTGGCGCCCGTGTCCAAGACAACCTTGTAAACCTGATTACCCTTTTTAGCGGTGAGCCAGAAATAGATATCCTCACTCTCGGAGCCGCCCCCCTATCCCTCTTCATGGAACTTCACATCCACCCTAGCAGCCTGCAGGCCCTTGAAGAGCTTGCGCTCTTTGGCGGTCTCAAGTTTTTCGGCGACGCCGGCGCTGGGAACGGAGGGGACAGTCCGCTTTTCACCCGGTTGGTCACCCTTAGGTGTGGGGTCGGGTGCTCCTCTTCCACCAGTGGGGGGGCTGAGGACCTTCGTCCTCCACCAGGGCTACCCTTAGCGGGGGAACTTCCAGGATTGTGGCCTGCCCCCTCCGGTTCACCCTTACGGGCGTTCTTCCGCCGCTCCCCTTCCGGTTTCTTGAGTTTCTCGGACTGACGGCGTTTTATGTGGCATTCAGCTTTAAAATGCCGACGTTTGCCGCAATATCTGCACGTTATCGTGCAGCGGAAATTGTCGTGGTGCTTCACCTCCTGACCATCTTTAGTTTTCTGCTTGCGCTGCAGTTGGAGCATACAAGCACTTCCCCCATCACAGTCGGGCACGTGGCACGGTCCAGCCTTATCGTCCGTAGGACGACAGCAGAAACGATTAGGGGCCCCTTTACCATTGCAGGGGAGGAGTCTCCTTCATATGTTTCAACTGCTCACCACGGCCCTTCCCAGGGTTAGAGTGGTGCTGAGGCGGCCTCCCTACAGGCCTCCTCTCAGCAGGGGTCTCGGTTTGCAGATGTTTGCGCAGGTACTTGTCCAAGTGGGGGTCATTCTCCCTCTCCATGGCCGACTCAATCAACAGATCAACCAGGTCATCATAGGAGTGCGTCCCATCTTTCCTCTCGCACCTCTGCTTGCAGTTCTCCCAAGCCTTGGGACGAATCTTCGGTACAAACCATAGGTGAGGCTCTGTAGGACCATAGGACGTGGGGTTCATGCGTTGAATGAGCTCTTCCAGCTGCGCCACAAATTCTGAGATACGGGCAGCTGTAGGGAATTCCGGGAGTGAAAGCAACTCTTCAATCTCAGTACCAGAACTCAGGTCCCTCTCAAAGAGTGGGTACATTGTTTCCAGTCTCTTCAGGACGTTGCCCCAGTTGGAGCTGTTCTGGATGGTCCTTCTTTCCGTGGTCTTCACTTGTCGCTAGAGAAATTTTTTTGCACGACTTCTTGATAAGCGTGCACTTAGTCCTTAGCCCTGATGTCAGCTTGCTGCTGACCTGTGAAGCATAAAAATTCACGGAACTCCTCAACCCATTCGGGCACGTGTTTGGGATCAAACACAGGGAGTTAGATCTGAAGGGTCTCCGTGGCGATGGCCCTTGTTTCCCTGGTTGGTACACCTGGGTCACCTATTCCACCTGAAGGGGGTGGGGGGTATGTGGTGGCGAATGGCGCTAGTGCAGCCAGGCCATAGCTCTTCATCTCGGCCTCTGTAGTGTCACCTACATTACAAACAGGCACAGTTCTCACACACAGGGCTAGTGGGGGTCTCCACAGGAGAGCGGCGGATGCCTCTGCAGCTTTTCACATCCCTCGTCAAAAGTTCCACAACAAAGGACATGGTTGGGGGGGCGTCTTCAAATCCGAGAGCCCCAGTTGTGCCTTGACTGCTGTTGAAAGGACACTCAGGTCAGGGTCTTCATCACCTGCACCCAGGACCCGGGAAAGTAGCTCCATGGTCTCATCAAGACCGAGCTTAGGGGCTGCCATGCGTGGGGGCAAACCTCATTTCACGCATGAGGGTGCGGGAGCCCCCCCTCTTGGAGGGTGTTTCTCGCTAAAGGCACCCAGTCTCCTTCGGTTCCTTTCGGGGCGCAGGTTCTTTGGAAATCCGGTTGGGTTCCCAATGACGGATGGGTTGACGCGGAGGCATCAAATTTGCGGTAACGTATCACGAACGTCTCTTCGCCCCAAGTAGCTCCGAACATCGGCTCCAAAGCTGCATCTTTCCCTTTTCCTTTCCTTGCCGCTGTTCTCCAGGCTTTGACCTTGGCATAGGCCCCTTTTGTCATCTCTTCGAACCCTGGAATAGGCATGGTTTCGGACGGGGGAAATGAGGACACCACGGAAGCTAAAGCGGCTGCCACGGGTTCTTTGTCTTCAAGGCGCTTGAGGTTCGCGTGCATTAAGCCAAGCAGCTCAGCGCCTGCACGAACTTCCATACTTATTTCTGTATTGTCTTCTGCCCCCCCTGGTTCTGGATGTTCTCCTAGCGGACCAGAATCACGGGGTAGACCACTTCAACAGTCTTTGATCTTGTGCTTGTGATCAGCGCAGTTTTCGCGTTGAATGTGAGAGACGGCTCCAGAGTTCAGGATACAAGTAATTGTTCGCGTTCTTGGTGTTTTGCTTTCATCTTCTAGCGCCTTCCTTTGCTACCAGAAAAGGTTTCTGGGTTGCCCACACTTGTGCTTGTTCATTGTATTTGTCGTAGAAAACCTTGCTGATTTTCCCAAATGCAAAACACAGTCCACAAAGAGGTAAAGTAGAGCAAGTCCAGGCACCAGATCAGAATGAAGTCAGGACAAATCCTTCCAAATCAAAACAGGTGTAACAAAGACGGGCTGTACAAAGGCAATACAGGCTACAATACAATGCTTCAGTCACATATGAACACAAAAATGAATACATAAGGAAAACTGACATAAGTTTGGCCTCAAAGATAGTCCCAAGCACTTCATGTGCACCTTTTAACATGCCATGGAGTTGGTCAGGAATCTGGGGCAAGTAGATTGGGCCAGATACAAGATATGGCTTGGTCAACATGGCCATGGAACTGAATTGAGAATCAATTAAAACATAGGCCCACATTAAGTGGGTAAAACAATTGAGTATAGGGGTCCTGGGGTGGGAGACCACTAGGTTTAACCTGCAAGGGCCAAGGCATGGAATGGCTATTTTATTTCGGTAAAACCTCCATGAAGGAAGATAGCTGCGCTCACGTGAGTGGTAGGGGTGAACTTCATTGGGGGCTAGGGTCATAAGCCTAGTTACCTTGAAAAATGTACTTAAAGCTTCAAAAAGAGTGATGAAAATGATTAAGTGTTAGTCTTCATTACTTCCCAAGGATTGGGGGAGGTTTGGCCTGGATCAGCTACCCCAAGAAGGACATGGTAGTGCCCTTTGCTTACTTATCATGCATTCAACACATGTCGGACCTCCTGTGAAGAAACAACAAGGCAAGGGGCAGATACAAAATAATGCAAATGATTCATAAAATCAACGAACTAATGTCACCCAGTTGCACCGTGTTCCTTCCTTTTTTCTGCAGCCACCATCAGGGCACAATTGTTGCTACTGTAGTTAACCTTCAAGCAGGAAAAAGCAGCCGCAGTCTGGTCTTTGCAGTGCCGAAACCACCTGCGGATCCTCTTCCAGTAGGCATGACATGCCTCCACGGTCTGCTCATCAGCCAGACCTAAAAAACCATTTATGTGCATAAAGTGTAGGCCTTGTGCTAGTGCCATGTAGGCCTTAGGGGTTGGCGTGTACCCTCAACAATTGGAAGCAACATAGCCAGAGAAAGAAACGAACCTTACCTCTGCTACTTTTTTTAGCTGAGGGTCCTTGACCAAGTCTCAGTTCCCGGAGCTGATCTCATTCACCAATTCCCACTTGCACAGCCGAGTTACCGATGTCTGCCTGTCCAAAACTGCTTGTTGCAACTCGGCCCACTTCGCGTGGCGCTCCACCTTGGTGGCAAACCTGAATAACAGTGGTCTCATGATGGCGAGCGCAATGGGGGGCAACGACACGAGGGAATAGTACTTCCCTATGCATGCATGACAGAAATATGTTGTTTTTTTTATCCCAAGCTGCCCTAAAATGGTTTCAAAAGCCAACGCGTGGTCGACTATTGAGGTTATCGGCAGCCTTCAACGCAATGTGGAGTCATTTTTGTAACACTTCCACGTCATGCCATAACATGTCGGGCGCCCTACTACACTGTCGCAACTCCTCCATCTTTGCGACGGCATCACTCTCCCTTTTCCTCTGCCTTCTTGCAAACCTCTTACGGCGTTGCACCACCCCTTTTTTCTCAGAAGTCAACCACCTGAGACCCTACTGCGCCCTGGCGACGTCAACCTGTTCCTCTTTGTCACTCACACCATTATCTTCAACGTGTTCGTTGATTTTTTTTCATGTATCCTCCACAAAGTAGAGGAGAGTAGCCACCTCTCCGGGTAAGGGAGTCAACCTTCTTTTTCAACTCAAGGGGCAGCTCTTCCACGTGTTGCTTGGCTGCGCACAGCTCTTCACGTACCCCTTGGGACAGAGGGCCTCTTTGCACATCCAGCACGTCCATATGGTAATCAAGTTCACCCATTACCCCTCCCACTATCCCCAAGTGGTTATGAAGAGCGCCTGGCACTGTGTTGTCTGGGCCCAAGTAGAAACGCGTGTTGCCCTCGGTAATGCTGCCTCACCGGGGATATATAACAACAGCTTTTGACACACCTTTTGTAAGTCTGTCAGCCTCTAGTCTAGCAAAGATGTCAGCATCCTGCTCCAAAAGCACCTCTATGCGCAAGGGAGGGTGATCAAAATCTATAACAGCACCAGGAGGGAAGGCTGCAACTGCAGAAGGAAGGGGAGATGGAGAGAGGTGAGCATACGTCGCCAATATGGGGCCACCAGCAATCGGTCCGGCCTGTAGCTGGAAGACGGAGGCAAGATCAAATACGTTGAACAGCTTTGAACAGGCACCAGCATGTCCTGCCAGTTTGCTTTCCATTTTGTGGTCGCAGCTCGCAAAGCAGTGCAGCAACTTCATGCTATCTCCAACCTCAATAGGTTTCATGTCGGAGCTTTTTAATTTGGTCAGAATAGGGAGGCAAGTATCGTTCATGTTAGAAAAGGTCTCTGGTTTGCTCACACTTGTGCTTGTTCCTTGTATTTGTTTGAGAAAAGCCTTGCTGATTTTTCGCAAGTCAAAATGAAGTGCACACAAAGATAAAGTAGAGCAGTCCACGCACCAGATCAATCAAATCAGGATACGTCCTTCCACAATCAAAGCATGTGTAGCAAGGAGGGGCTGCAGATAGACAAATGACGATCTAAATACAGTGCTCCAATGGTTTATAAACAAAATGGATGATTTTAAATGAAGCCTGACATCACTCGGTTCCCCAGGATAGTACCAAGCACTTCATGTGCACACGTTTGGAAAAAATGGAGTTGGTTACGAATCTGGGGCACAGGAGTTGGGCCAGACAAAGCATATGGCTTGGCCAGCATGGCCAAGCAACTGAATTCAGAATCAGTTAAAACGTAGAACCACATAAAATGATATAAACAATTGAGTATAGGGGTCTGGTGGTGGGAGACGACTAGGCTTAACCTACAGGGGCCAGGGAAAGAAGTGCCTACTTTATTTGGTTATTACCTCCATGAAGGAAGATACCTCCGCTCACTTGAGTGGTAGGGCCAAGCTTCATGGGGGGGCTAGGATTATAACCATAGTTACTTTGAGAAGGTGTACTTCAAGCTTCAAAAGAATGATAAAAATGATTAAGTGTTAGTCTCAACACCTTCCCAAGGTTTAGGGGGGGCTTGGCGTGGATCAAGTACCCCAAGAAAGACATGGTAGTGGCGTTTTCTTACTTTTCCCTGGAGTACTGGTTGATCAAGCTAGTAGGACCAGGAAAAAGGCTCAGATTTCTCCAACGTTACCTCAGAAAATGCTTCTAAGCAGCCAATAACACTCCGATCAGTTTTTAGAAGCTTACCACACTGTCGGTACCTTTGAAAAACCGTGTAATGTACCGTGAATGATGTCCCTTCCATGAGGCATTCCTCAAAAGTCGCCCGCGTGCGGCGGAAGCCTTTGGTAAAAGTTTGGAGGTAGTGCGGTTTGAACCCAGGACTCCCTCCCTAGAGTACACATACCTGCCCACTAGGGTACTGTCGAACGCTCTAATGCGGACAGCGCTTTAGTAGACGTCGTGAACGAGGGCGAGGGCGGAGAAAAAATCCCGATGGAGGGCACAAACCTCCAGTAGCTGAAAAAAATAAAACATGGAACCAACAGGGAGTGATTCCTGTTGTTTAGCGAAAGGGTTAGCGATTCAAGAAGTCAAATCGCTAAAAATTGACGAAAAGACGGTAGAAATTGTCATTTAGAGTCCAAAACTTAAGGGGGCAGACAAGCGCATCAGAAGCTGACACCAACTAAAGAGCTGCGGAAGCGTAAACGGCTCCTGCATAAGAAGGTATGAGCCGTGGTTTTTAAAGCTTTTAAAGAAGATTTTTGCACAGTTGCACCAAAAATCTTATAAACGTTAGGAAGAAAAGGTTCACAGGCAACCACACAACAGAGCAGGCAGACAACCTGCCTCTAACATATGTTACTGTCATGCCACACGCATGCATGGTGTTCGTGTTGTTAGTTTCGTCAAAACGACCGGTTGTCACCGTTGCGTTCGTTCGGGGCTTGGGCTTTCACCTCTCTTGCTCTGCACAGGTCAAAACAGGAATGAAAGGTATGTTAGTCCAATGAAACACACAGCGCGCACGTAGGGTTAAAGTATGCGCTGTGCTCGCGATGCATGTGCCTAATCTACGCATCCACACGTTGTGGCGCTTTCCCTGTGCATCCATCCACTCCTTCCTTTTCTCCACAGGTCAAAGCGAAAGTGCTTGTTCGTGCCATCTTCGCCGTAGCGCTAAGACGGGGTTGTTTCAAACGCTTGGCGTCTGTTTTGCGCTATGCAGTTGTTCGCCATTTCACTCTCTTTCTCCTGCAGGAAACAAGGGCAGAAGTGCATGATACACACGATGCATTAATTGCTTAGGGTTGTTTATACATTGCTGTAGGTTTGTTTCAACGCTTAAGGTTGCTCTAGCGTTCGATGTCCTTCGGCATACACACGATGCGTGGTAGGTAAGGTAAAAAAGCCCAGGAAGAGCTCACCTCCTGGTTGAGTTGCTTTGTGTTTGGTTACATTGGTTAATGTTAGGAGAAAAATTCCCTGTCCTTCGCCTCCCTTCCCCGCATGCTGCATGATGCATTGAAGGGCAACAGGCCACGCGCTGTGCACGCGGTAAAACCCTTGTTTAGGTGACCCAGGGCTCAGCCCCACGTTGTATAAGAGAATCGGCGGAGTCCTTAAGTTTGCTTCCTGGATAGGGCAGTTTGAGAACCGTGTATTTTTTTCCAACTTAGGACCCGCATGATATGGCAAGGTTGGTTAGGTTCCTCCGTCTCAACCTGCCCTGCATCGGCCTTTGTTCTCAGGTGGGAAAAGGGAGGCTGAAGTGGTGCGGAAGCAATTGCCTTCCGCAATTTCCCATTTTTCGCCCAAGCTAAAAAGGGCGCTGGTCACACAATCCAAATGGGTCAATGGACGGCTTCATCATGTACAGCCCTTACTACACGCTGTGCGCCCAAACAGTGCACGTCTCACTCCAGGCCCTGTCAGGGAAACGCCCGAGGACATCCCTGTCAGGCCACAGTTGCCCAGAGGCGCTGTGTTCGCTTGTTAACTCACAGCAGGGTCAGTAGGGCCCACAACTTCTTTGCCATGGGAACCCAGCAGCATGTGTAGGGGTTAGGGTCAGCAGGCCTGGCAGGGACTGAGTGCGGTTCTGCTCACCCTGCCTTCGAAGGCTGGTGCTGGCATTAGTGAGTGTAGTGTAGTGGTGTCTCCTGCTCTGCGTGCTTTTCCTCGCGGGCAGGGGAGTGTGTTAGCTTTTGGCCATTAGAAAAATGGGCGTTTTGTATGCTCTTAGCACACTTGGTCACCCCTCCCCTCTAGTAGATAGGGCTTTTGCCGTTTCCCCAAAGGTAAGGCCCCAGCACAGAAATTGGGCACCATAGGAGTGGTAGCAGTACCTGCCTAGGACCTTCGGTCCGACAGCAGGGAAGGCCGCCAGGCAGCCACGCCGGGGAGAGAACTGAGACACACACAGACATACGTAGCACACTTAGGGGTATGGTAACACCGCCAGAAAGGGTAGAACCGCATGGGTCTGGACCAGTTAGGGGTCCTAACTGTGGGCACGCTTGTCCTCAAGGAGGGTGAACACACCTTGCTTCACAGCACCTTGCTTGTCATTCCCCCCTGGTCTAGGAAGCCACCGCTCTTCGTTCGCTCCCCGAGGTCATAACATTAGGGCATATCCCAGGCTACACATGGTCAACAAGGCACACAGTCGCTGCGTGGCTGCAAACCTGATAAGCGGCCACCTGGTTCACGCTGGTAATCACAGGCATGGGACTGCAGGGCACAGCCAGGGCTGGGTCAGGACTCGAAAAGCAGCTGATGTGCAGGTGTTTGGAAAGCCGATCCCGCCTGAGGAAGAGCGTTAGTACAATCACTGAAACTGGAGCTCTACCGGAGTTCTGAACCTGTCCCAGTACACACTGATTAGGTGTAGTTGTCAGCACAAGAGTGCTCACCGACCCTGCGAAGTTGAAAAACAGAGGGGGTTGCGAGTAAAGGGCCTGAACTCTGAGTTCCAATAGATTCGGGCCACGTAAAGCAGGCGACGGTGAAATGCGGCAGGGAGCGACAGGAAGGCGACGGGGTGGCGACGGGAATTCAACAGGGTGGCAACAGGAAGACAACAGGAAAGCGGCAGGAAGGCGACAGGAAAGCGACAGCAGGCGACAGGCAGGCGACAGGAAGGCGACAGGGAGCTGCAAAAGGACAGCAACAGGGGGGTGACAGGGCGGCCACAGGGTGGCGACAGGGTGCCAACAGGGAAGCAACAGGAAAGGAGACATGGCGATAGGATAAGCGACAGGAAAGTGAAAGGAAGACGACAGGAGGGCACCAGGGCTAGCGGCGACAGGGAAGCGACAGGGAAGCGACAGGAGAGAGCGACTGGACAGCGACAGGAGAGCGACATGAGAGAAACAGCAGAGGGGCAGGGTGTTTTTTTGCGACAGGAAGGCGACAGGAAGGCAACAGGGGTGCGACAGGACAGCGACAGGCTTGTAGAAGAGGACAAGGGAGACAAAATAGTACATGTATTTTTATATAGGTGGATATATGTGAAGAAAATGAGAACCAATGTTTTACATTTATTTGGATTCTTATTAAGATGTCATTGCATTGTTCCAGGGATAGATTATTAGCGTTTGGTGAATTCTAATCTTTTTTGGAATCACTACATTTCATTCTTTTTCAACAGAAAAATATCTTTGCTCTGTGACATAATGATGGTTTAAGTGAATAGCTAGCAGCGAGCTAGCTGACCGGTAATCCCTGGCCCGACCGCCAATCCTGATATGAAGAAAATGCTGTACAGGTACGCAACGTACAACTGTTCAATTTCATTTTGTGTTTGTTCCGTTTAATGAAGATTAGTTGTTGAATTTTTCTGTCTGTTCTGTGTGTGCAAGGCAACACGGGAAGCAAGTGAAGAAGAAGGAGAAGAAGAACAGGAGGGAAGAATATGAAGACAGAACGAAGGGGACGAAGAAGACGAAGAAGGAGCAGCAGAGGAAGGAGCAGAGAAGAGAAGAAAGAAAAGAAAAAGTAAAAGAAGACGGGGCCCAGGTCCAAGGTCTGCTTCCCGCTGCTGCTGCTGCAGCTGCCGCTGCCGCCGTCTGTGTTGGATCTGCTGCGGCTTGCTGCTAGCGCTGCTGCTGCTTGCTGGTGGTGGTGCTGCTGCAGCTTGCTGCTACGTCTGGTGCTGCTGATGCATGCTCATGGTGCTGCTGCAGCTTGCTGGTGGTGGTGCGAAAGCTTGCTGCTGCTGCTGCTGCTGCTTCCCTAGGGGACCGTTTTGACATAAACGTCAAGGTTGAGTACCGGAAACCCAAAAGAATTGTATTTTTGCCAAGCGCAATTTTGGTGCAATTTTCGTTTTTATTGGTGTCTGAGAATTCACATTTTTTTATCCTTTCCACCGGTGATAGGTTGAGGACACTATGAAGACACATTTTTCTACCTCCTGTCATTGCCGTTTCAAAGGTTCAACACGACCCAGCACCATGGCAATCCCATCGCAACAGCATCCGAGTAGCACTGGGCCTCAACGTTGGGACAAGTGAATGCAACTATGGTGTAAATAACCTCAACGTTGGTGCAACATTGGCAACCTTGAGTGCAATTTTGGCTCAACAATGCTGAGCATTGCAACTTTGATCCAACATTGGCTCAACTTTGGTTTTCTGCAAAGGAGCACACGATAGGTTTGTAATTAGGTTTATAATTGGAAAATAACAACCTTCACTCCAACAGAGCCCGGTTATGGAGATTCAAAGGCAACGGACCTCTCCCTGCGGAGTGGGGAGGGGGGTGAGTCTTCCTGGGTTGGTGTTGAGTCACACCATTGGCAATCCCACCCAAGCCATTTCTCCCTCACCGCGGTAAGGGAAGTGTAGAGTGTACACACGGTACGATCAATTGCGAGCTTACAAGCCTCCCGAGATCCCTTCCATTGGGAGGGTGTGTCAATCCATACTTTTTTCCCCTTCTCTCCGGTCACCATGCCAACCACCGGTTGTACACACCCCGGTCCCGCGCGTCCCCATTCGTCGCTCCCGTTCGCACCGCAGTCCAAGCTTGTCTTCCACAAGACCGATCGGACTTTCCTTTTGGCTGGCCATCCGTGAGTCTCTGTTGCAAGCCCCCTTTCGATGTCGCCCGATTTCACGCCGTTCCGGCACCGTCGTCTCCCGGCGGACGGGTACCTAAGGACATGTGGCAATGTGTTAAAACATCAAAAAAAAAAGACCGTTCCCGAAGGCGAAACACAAATCGCATTGAAATATTTACATGTGCGAGTCATTCGCTGTCCCACAACCACTCACACGTGGTGTACTTCCCGCCCATCTTCTTTTTGAACTATCTCATCCAACGGCTCTTCGTTACCATCGTCCGCCGGTGCCTTTTGCGTGGGCACTTCTTGTTTGGTGGGGTCGCCCTATGGAGAGGAGAGTGCGGTGATGAGAGCGCCGGCCATCTTGCATCGATGTTGAGTCGAAGTTGAGGCATGTGGATGTGACATGCAGCGTATACAATGCGAAGTCATCAAAACTGAAGGAACGTTGCACCACGGTCCTATCGTTGCCCGTACCTTCTTGCTTTTCTCCTTGTGTGTGGTGCGTTCCTCCGTGCGGTGCTTTCGGTCTTGGCGCTCTTGTTCTTTTTTCTTCTCGGGTTCTTTCGCGCGCTTTTGCTCCTCTGCTCTTCTCTTTTCCTTGTCCCGCTCTTTTTCATCCTTCTTTTCTTGCCTTGCCTTCTCGTTGGCCTGGTTTTGGGCGATCGTGTCCGCAATCATCTTCTTCGTCTCCGCCACACCGGCGTCCTCTCCCGCGCGGCGTCGGGCCCTTGTGTCCACCCCATGGGACCGGGCCTTCTCCTTCTCCTTCTCGGGGTGGCTTGGCTTTTCCTTATGCCGGGAATGGATCCATGCCAAGGCCTCCTTGGTGGGCTTCCTGGGGCCGGCCACGTTGGCTACCGACACTTGGAGGGCTTGAGCGTGTGCGTTGGTTTGGGGTTGGACTTGGTTGCTTTGGGGTTGGACTTGAAGTTGCTGAACTTGGGGGAAAGGCATTCCTTGGGCATGAGGTGGTTGAGGAAATTGTTGGAGTAGTTGAGAGGTTTGGAGTTATCAGAGTAGGGCAAGTTGTGGAGGTGAGCCTTGAAGCAAGGTGAACCTGAGGCTGATGAGGCGGGAGGATTGCACGAGGTGGCCCACCACGGAACTTGCTTTGGTCGCGGACCATTGGGCCCATGCCACAGGTTCTTGAGCTTGGCTTTGGAGCGCCCATACACTGTGTTTGGTGACCACCACTACGTCCTGAAGATTAAAATGGAAGCTAAGTTGAAGCAAAGTTGCATGCAGCATTGTTATCACACTCATGCACTACACAAAGTTGCACTCAACATTGGCTAAATATTGTCTAACTAAGGCCATGTGACCCCAAGGAACCCCAAATGGCAAATTGTGGTACTACATCGTCAAAGAAGGGCCTCCTTTGCTTGGTCGGTTGGGCCACTACATGTTCCTGAACCTCTGGATTGATCTCCTCCTCTTTCACCCTTGGTTCTTCTCTCTTGGCTTTTTTGTGCTTCTTGTCCTTCTCCTCCTTCTCCCTCTTCTCCTTCTTCTCTTTCTCGGGTTGGGGTTGCTTGGGTTCGGGGAAGAGTGTGCGGCCCGTGGTCATACATGCCCCCACCGCCTTGATGCTTGGGTACGTGTTTTCATACCTCCAGCCTCGGCAACGTCCTGGTCCCACCATCCCCGCGAAAACGCCTCCGAAGCCGGGTCATAGAAGTAGAATTTGGCTTGTGGAGCGCATCCCCCGTTACCACCGCGCGCACCGGCCATGCACACTTTGCCTAATCCGTACCCCTCAAATGCTCTCAAAATGTTGGCCCACTCCATTGGGCCGGGCGGAAAGACTTGTTGGCATTGTGATACTTTGGAGCTGGGCTTGAGCATCCGCCACGTGGACAAGTTGGAGGCCGTCACCGCCTCGGATGTGTACGGGGCTGGAAGTGTTGCCCCATTCATGTCTGTTTTCGTGTTGAGCCTTTTCCACTTATACAAGATCCTTTGGAACAATGCCGTAAGGGTGATGTCCGCCAACCAGCGATAGCCCAAGGCCTTGGCGCGGCCACTACCAATGATGGGGGTGTCGGGGTGGGGATGGTGCCCTGATGGAAGCTGCTCACTGAGGGGGAAGCAAGAAGAGGGCTGGGAGGGCTGGGACGGCTCGGTGGAAATATTGGAATCGTCATCGTCGTCGTCTTCGGGGACGATTTGCTCCTTTTGAATCTACAGTAGCACAAGGGAGCGATGTGGCGCTGGACAGATCTGCCACGCGCGCGCCATTCACAGTCGCCACAGTACAGATACCAAATTGCACGCAACATTCAAAATTGATGCGAAATTGCAGTTACGCCTTATAAATTGCAGATGCGATCGACACGTAAATCAAAATTGCAGCACCAAAATTCACAGTGCATACATGGGCTGTTCCAGTGTGAGTCTGCCGTAGTAAGCTTCTTAGCCTGCTAAGGTCCTCTGCCGATAGGTCATTGGTCCCAGCCATGGTGGACAACCCTGTCACCGAACGCCAGTGGAGTACGCCCAGGGAAGGCTGTTTTTTGGCAACGAGAATCCGTGCCATTTACTAGTTACGTAAGTTTTCCCACTCGGCAAATAACTTTGAGACACACCGACGCGCTTTACTCCGGATCCGCGTGTGCTCAGGAATGGAGATCTCACTGACGGCAATGTTAAATGAAAATTGGCAATGTTGAATGAAAAGTGAACGCCAATATTGATTAAGTCCAAAAAACCTCCAAACAGGTGTTGTTATGTCGTGCATGGTTGAAACACCGGAACGTGTTGACTGCCTTCAACAGCTCCCGTTCTTGCAAACTACAGGCAACCCGAAGATCACACAAATGAGCATCGGAGCAGCTGGCCGCGAGGTTCTGGTTGAGCCGAACTCTTTGTTGAGCCAAGGTTGAGCCGAAGGTGCACCGAAGTTGCAGCGCACGCCGCCGAAGCCAAAGGAACGCCGAACGAACGCCGAAGCAACGCCGAAGCAACGTGGAGGGAACGCCGAAGCAACGCAGAAGCAACGCCGAAGAAACGCCGAAGCAACGAAGCAACGCCGAAGCACCGCGGAAGTAATACGAAACAAATGAAGTAATGAGTAAGAGAGAGTTCTGAATTTCCGGCTGGTGGTGCTAAGTTGAATGCAACATAGGAACAAAAACCAAAACAAATTTGCACAACTCCTCCACAAAATTGCAGTTCCGTTTTCCAATGTTGGGTGCAACTTTGTATTCCTGGGGCGCCATGCAGGGAGAGCGCAACGCCATGCACATATGCACGCCATGCACGCAAAAGGCACCACAAACAAAAGCCACCACAGGTTCACGCCTACCCATTACAGTCAGAGTCGGAGTCCCCATCTGCATTCACCAGTTGAGCAACATGCACCTCTTGTGCCTTTGTCTTGCCCAGCCACCGCAAAAGGCACCACAAACAAACGCCACCACACGCAAAAGGCACCACAAACAAATGCCACCACACGTTCAGGCCTACCCATCACAGTCAGAGTCGGAGCAAAAGGCACCACAAAAAAAAGCCACCACACGTTCAGGCCTACCCGTCACAGTCCGAGTCGGAGTCCCCATCTGCATTAACCACTTGAGCAACATGCACCTCTTGTGCCTTTGTCTTGCCTAGCCACCTAGGCAACTCAGTGCGCAAAGAAATTCGGTTTTGACACTGTTGCACAACCCTCACGGAAGCCTCAGGCAAATCACCTTTTGCACCAAGACCCCCAGCCCTGTTACTATAGTTCTTGTGCATGTCTTTGATGACAGCATTGGCTGATTTCAGAAGATCACCGAAAGAAATACCCATGCCATAGGGCTTAATATTCTGCACCACACGCTTGCAGTCATAAATGAAAAAAACCAAGTACGGGGACTTGGAGGTAGGACACAGTGCACTACGGAATGCGCGCGCCACTTCTCCAATTTGCAGAGGAAGAGGGTCATGCCAGGTTTGGTACAACGCCGTTAGCGTATGGCTCATGGCCTTCACTGCAGCATCAATTGAGCTATCAATATATAGGACCTGTGACAGTTGATTCCACGCCACCAATAGGCGCCAGGATTCCTCCCCGTCAGGCTCTGCCTTTCCTTTGGGTGTGATGCCCGTCTTGTAGTCCCGTAAAATCTGGGCCACCTCAACAATAACAGCCGGGTCCTGCACCACACACGGGGAGTGTACCCCATTTGCAACAATGCGACCGATGCACATCAATGCATGTAAAATGCACATCACAACCTGAAAATAAGGGTTAGGCACCTGAAGCAAAGGTTTATGTGTACAACCACGGCCTTGAACGGGCAGCATTTTCCCGCTGCGCACTTGGTCATGCCAAAGTGCATTGGCCTGTGCAGAGCGTGGAACTTCAGCACCCTCCAATGATCCATTATCTCAAATCCCAAAACTGTAGAGACTAGCCACCATCCAATGTGTAGTGATACCCAAGACATGGCGAAGCCAAGGTGAATCCCCCCCAAGGAAAACACGCGTGGGATACTGCGTCCCACAGTACTCCATGGTGCCGGTGTTAATGAATTTCTGAATCCACCTCAGGTTGACACGCCATAGCCATGACAATGCCACTGTATCGTTCTCCGGCACAACCGCCACGGCAAGTGTCCATAGGTAAGGTAACATCCTCGACAAAGGCCCAAAGTTGGCAAAGCCAATGGACAGCTGCACCCAAGTGCGGCCACCAACGGGCACACCATCACCACGAATGATGACATCCAAGAACCGAGTCAAGGAGGTGTCAAGGGCAGGGAGGACCCCCATATCATGGTGTAAGTAATGTACCTCCTCCAAGAAGTCCGGCGTGTCCCAGTTGCTTGAAACACCACCCGTGGCCTTGTGCTTCACCTTGGTTAGGACCTGCTTGCCTGCCAACCGGTTCCATTCCTGTTGGAAGGAGTTCCACGAAGGTGGTTTGGGGTATACAAGACCATTAGACCCCCAGGTGGAGGTCTCTTGTCCATACCACCGTTGTCCTTAAGCTGACCCTTCGTCACAAACCTGATTTCACTTTTTTTTCAGAACCTTTTTCACTGATTTCACTTCCTTCTAACTTGCCACCTTGGACATAAATTATTATTGTATCAGTTCTTCCCGACAGCCAAATTGCGCATTAGCACAGCCGGGAAGGCACCTCTTGGCACCCCATCTTTTTTCACTGCTTTCACTGATTCCACCTCTTTTTCAGAACCTTATTCACTGATTTCACTTCCTTCTAACTTGCCACCTTGGACATGAATCATTATCGTAAAAGTGTTCCCCACAGCCAAAATGCGCATTAGCACAACCAGGACGGCACCTCTGGGCACCCCATCTTTTTTAACTGCTTGCACTGATTCCACTTCTTTTTCACAACTTTTTCACTGATTACCCATAGCATTCTCAATGCGGTTTTGCACTAGTACCCAAACCTCTAGACAGAAGCTGATTTCACTGCTGATTGCACCTTATTATTTTGCATTTGGACGGCTTTAGTAATTAGTGATCTAACAATATTAGCTATTAAACTAAGTAACTTATTAAACTTAGTAAAAAGCTGACGTAAAATCTGCGGAAGCTGCGGAAGCTGCGGGCAGAAGCGGCAGAAGCTGCGGAAGCGGCAGCGCGATCAGTAAAATCAGTTTGTGACGAGGGGTCAGCTTAAGGACAACTGTGACCAGGTGATGAAGTTACGGTACCTAAAAGAGCATATAGCAAAGTTGAAACAAAGTTGCAACAAAGTTGCAATCAGCCAAATTAGGGGGTAGCGGAACCCCCACAAAGTTTACCAAGTTGTAATGCAACTTTGATG
This sequence comes from Eutreptiella sp. 'Long Island Sound 2002', assembly GCA_964036045.1. Classification (NCBI taxonomy): domain Eukaryota; phylum Euglenozoa; class Euglenophyceae; order Eutreptiales; family Eutreptiaceae; genus Eutreptiella; species Eutreptiella sp. 'Long Island Sound 2002'. The sequence goes on along the minus strand of OZ038380.1, from coordinate 68,906,952 downwards.
CAAGTTAGAGATTCTCAACAGGAATGCAACTTTGGGTGAAATGCAATTTTGGTTGCAATTTTGAAATTGCATGCTCTGGTGCACGGCACACCTTTTCTTTGGAATTTGAAGGTCTGAAACCAGTTCCATCGCACGTTGAGGATAAATTTCGAAGGGGCGCCCCCTACGCGGGGCATGGAGCAGTGTAGCAGCGGGGATAACTCGGTTCACCACACATTTAAGTAGGTTTTTGGCCCGTGGACTACTTCCGAGAAAATCCACAAGTTCCTTGGTAAGAGCCCGGTCTTCCAATCTGGAATAGTAGATTTTGAGGCATTTCCGCCGCCGGTTAGGCATTACAATCCTGGAAAGCACAAAAATGCAACAAGTGGGTGCCATTTGAAAACAACTCTTTTCCACCTCATACAATTTTGAATGGTTAGCTAAATTAGGGATGCTTTTAACTAAGTTGTGCTCAACATCCGTTTTTGCACTTTATGTCAAAGCAGGCCCCTAGGGTTGCTCTGAATGTTATTTCAGTGTTCCCGCGTGCTGTGAGTGTCATTTGCGTGTTCGCGCGTGCTGTGAGTGTCATTTGCGTGTCGGCGCCTGCTGTGAGTGTGGTTTGAGTATTCCCGCGTGCTGGGAGTGTCATTTGAGTGTGGGCGCGTGCTGTCAGTGTCATTTAACTGTCGGCGCGTGCTGTGAGTGTCATTTGAGTGTAGGCGCGTGCTGTGAGTGTCATTTGAGTGTCGGCGCGTGCCGTGAGTGTCATTTGAGTGTTTGCGCGTGCTGTGAGTCTCATTTGCGTGTCGGCGCGTGCTGTCAGTGTCAGTTGAGTCCGGGCGCGTGCTGTGAATGTCCTTTCAGTGTCTGAGTGTCGGCGTGTGCTGTGATTGGGCGAATGTGATTGCGCTTGGAAACCTCAGGCGCTCAGCCAAGAGGGGTGCATCTCTTATCTTGATGCGTCCACAGGATTTTCAGTCGCTACAGCGGGTACCAGTGGCATGCAAGCCGGTTATATCCCGGGTGTTTCATCGCCACCACCAGTGTACAATGATTTTGCGGCTGATGTGACAGAGGGATGTGTGAGTTGTCCTGTTTTCATGGGATTGGGAAACGGGATTACGACCTGTTTGCAAGCTTTAGTAGAAGGCAAAGTCGAATCTAGCAGGGCGTCGTCAAAAGCATGGGCTGTAAAAAACAACATGTTTGTAAGGGTTCAGGAATAGCATGGGTTTTTGACCCATTTTGCGGTGATAAATCGCAGATGGGCAAATACAAACATAAATAGACTAGGCATGAAATGCAAGTTGAAACCTATTTTGCACGGGCAAAAGCATGAGTTGCAAAAACAACATGTTTGAAAGCCTTCGAAAGTGGAATGGGTAGGGAACGTATGATGCTATATTTTTTGGCTGGGCAGGAGCAGACGTAGATTGTATGTTCAAGCTGTTTTTGCATTGGTAAAATCTGGGCCGCCAAAAAAAGGATGAAATGGCAGCATATGGAATATAAATTGAAGCCTATTTTGCATCAGCAAAAGCAAGGGCTGAAAAGAGCAACATGCTTGGTAGCCTTCGGTGTGTGAGGATGTCGTGAGGATGCTAAATAGTCAAATAGATGTGTGTTTGATTTGTATAGTAGATTGTTCTTTCATCATTGCACCTCAGGAGCGCATTGCTATTGAGAACGCATTCTCCGACATCAAGAAGGTTGGCCTTTTTCATCAAGTTAAGAGCCGAGGTGCATCATACGAATATAACGAGCTGACCTACTTCATCTTGGCGGCGTGTGTAGTACATAATTGTGAGATTCAGTTTGATTTACAAAATGGTTGCGAGCCTACAGCTGAGCGGCCATGCAAACGTGCATACTGGATCAACAAGAGTGTTGGGAATTTAGGATTGTCAAACAATGCAAATGATTGGAGCATTGAACTGCGATTTGCATCATTGCTTTGTACACCATTGGGGAGGTTAGCTAAGGCGCAATGTGACAACTTGGGCTGAACAAAGTACATTTTTGTTACTACGGAACTCCCCGTTTGAGGTGTTTGTGGCTTTCAGCGTCGAATTGCTTTTCACAACAAAATCATGCCATTTGCACAGATAAATGGGAGATCAAAGAGTAAGACAACAATAATGGATATACTTGAGAGCCACAAGATGGTGAAACACAAGGCAAAAGGGAAAGATCTCAACAGCGACAAGGTTTCTTTTCTTCTCGCACAGAAAAGGGCCAAAAAGGCGACAGGAAAGCGAAAGGGAAGCGACAGGTAGGCGACAAGCAGCCGAGAGGAAAGCGACAGGCAAGCCACAACAATGCAACAGGGGAGCAACAGGGTGACACATTGGATGACAGGGAGGCGACAGGGAGGCGACGGGGAGGCGACAGGGAGCCGACAGGAAGGCGACAGGCAAGGGACAGGCAAGCGACAGGCAAGCGAAAAGAGAGCGACAGGTTACCACGTTTGGCGACAGGGAGGCGACAGGGAGGCAACAGGAAGGCGACAGGGAGGCGACAGCGAGGCGACAGGAAGGCGACAGGCAAGCGACTGGCAAGCAACGGGCAAGCGACAGGAGAGCGACAGATTACCACGTTGGGCGACAGGGAGGCGACAGGGGGGCGACAGGGAGGTGACAGGCAGGCAGCAGGAAGACAACAGGCAGGCGACAGTAGGGCGACAGGGAGGCAACAGGAAATAGCGACAGGAGAGCGACAGGAAGGAACCACAGGAGAGCGACAGGAGAGCGAGAGGAAGGCACCAGGCAAATAGTAGCATGACGACAGGAAACAACGGGGAGCTACAGGAAGCGACAGGATAACGACAGGAGGGGGGCAGGAAAGCGACAGGGAAGCGACAGGGGAGCGACAGGGGAGCGACAGGAGAGCGACAGGAGAGCGACAGGCAAGCCACAGGGGAGCGACAGGGGGCTCAAAGTGCCAAAAAAGCGACAGGGAGGCGACGGGGAGGCGACAGGATGGCGACAGGAGAGCGAGGCGGCCCGAATCTAATGGAACGGAATCTGTTCACGTACGCCGGCGTGTTCAGGTGACCCGCAGTTGAGGTGGCCGTATGGAGGTGGGCACCCTGTACTGATTCGACCCCACGGAAACCTAGTCCAGCGCGTGGGCGCGTTCTTGGCACTACACTGCCCGGATCAATGTGTGGTGAGAGGCTGGGGCAATAGGACTCACCGGTGGGCTTGGCATTAACAAACGTTGCTTGTTAATTTCCTTTTGAAAATTAACGAACTAGCGAACCAACGAAGGAACGAACGAAAGATGAAAATAAACGAACATTGTTTGTTGATTTTTTTCCTTGTTAATGTCGTTTCGGTTTGCTTTTCATGGTTTGCTTGTTTCTATTGTGCCTTTCCAAAAGTTCTTTCCCAAAAATGTTTTTCAAACTTTTTTGTCAAACTTTTTTTCCAAAATTTTTTCCAAAATGTTTTTTCATAATTTTTCAAAAATTTTTCATGCGATCACTGATGATGTCACTGATGATGTCAGGGCTCATGATGTCATTAGTTGACATGTCCCCGTTATATGCAACAAAAACAAACCAGATCACATCCGTCCAAATGACGTTCCTGCTTGAGTGTTTTTCTGATCTTCCTGGCCAGGCCATCCAGATCTAGACCGCTGTGCACACTTGGTGGCTTAGCAAACTCACCTGTCGGTGGCAGGCCACCAGGGGAGGTCTCGTCTGATTTTCTAGACACCCATCAGATCTCAGTCATTTAACTTATTTTGATTCCTTCCTTGGCTCTGCTGCAGACGCCATCATGAAAGATCAGACAAAAGAAAAACATTTCCACCGTCGAGACGCTGTCAATCACCCAACTGATTGGACGTGCAACTACTGCGACAAAACACTGAGATGCCTGATTGCCCCTGCTGGTGCACAGGACCTCTTAGCAGGTGGCAGCAAGAATGTGGCTGCCTGCAAATCGATCCCTGAGGCAGGTTTTACCGAGATGGTGTTGCAGAGAAAAGAAAAGGATGACCAAGAGAACGCACTGGATAGCACCAAGGCAGCGAAAGCTGAGCTGAAGAGGAGAGTGCTGGAGCGTACCGAACAGAGCGGAAGCAGCAAAAAATAAACATCCATTGCAGCCATGGAAACAAAAATGCGGTCAGGGCCTGATCAACAGTGGAGTAGATTCGTGTTGCATGCAAGAGTACCCTTTCACATTACTGAAGATCCAGAGTTAGACGAGTTCCTCATTATGTATGAACATTACATCGTCGCAGGGCTCGAAATGGGGGCACTCCTGATCGCAAGAAAATTGGGAAGTCGCTTGACACTGAATATGAGACACTGAAGATACAGCTGTTCAAAGAATCGTTTTTTTTTGGCTGTGTGGCTCCCAGTCACCCGGGTGGGGCCTCCCGGGTCACATAAGCGTTGACATGCTTCGAGGAAGGTCTCATTTCACACTTATGTACATAGGATGTGGTACACACTTTGGTTTGGTTTGAGTAGTTTCTGCGAATTGGAAGGTAGGGACTTGAGGGTGCACCTGGTTGTTGAATGTGATTGTTATCCTCCTAATGATGTCAGAAAAAAGGAGTACCAACGTACAGGAGGGTATTTCTACTACCTACAAGCGAAAAAAGGAGGGTGAAAAGAAATAAACGTGAAACTATCGGCCTGTTTTGATTTAGTTGGTATCTAGGGTGTTTCTTTTGTGCCTCCAATCATGCTGCACTTTGGCCCTGCCGGTCTCGTGAGTTGTCTCAGGACCCTGCTGTGCGAAGTCATTTGGTGATAGCAGTGTGGACGAGGTTTTTGTGTGCAGATTTAACGGAAACGGCTAGTTGAAAAAGAGAAAAAGAAAAAAAGAAAATGAAACTTTTTTCCCACTATAGACCCAAGTGGCACAGCCTGGTATCAGGACACAAACACTACGTCACATTGAGTTTGTTAAGCTCAGGACCGCTGTGTGTTAGTCACTGCTCTCTCGGAGGCTGAATGCATGGTGTGTATACACTGGTGGGCGGATATATAGGTGACAGCTGTTTTCGTCTGATAGCTTAGGAAACAGAAGAGAAAATTGAGGAAGTGGGACAGAACATATCAAGGCCAGAGCCTTCATATGGCAGGGGGGTGGGCGGCAGTAGCCACAGTCTGGATATATATATATATATATATATATATATATATATATATATATATATATATATATATATATATATATATATATATATATATATTCAGTTGTAGTAAAGGTGAAGCAAGGTCTGTGAAGACGAAGAGGATGAAGCAGCAGAGCTGTAAAACAAAGCATGGCTAGAAAACAAGAAAGCTTTCCAAAATAGCCCATTTCTGCTTGTCGTAGTTGATGGCCATTGTGGTCAAATAACAAAGGTGGTGCGCACATTTCTCAGCCTCATTGGCCTCTAGCAATTGTGTGTGAGAAAGCACCTCATCAACTGTAATTTTGTATCGTGTCAATTGCTCTGCCATGAAGTTGGCAGCAAAGCAGACTGACAGGAGGAGAGCATCTGTTGAACGGGAACTGGCACCTTGGCAAAGATGTTGTATATAGTCAGGAATAGTTGGCTCGTTTACATTAAGGAGCGACTGCCAAGCCAAGGTTCTGTGGTGGCGGGCTCTGGCGTACCAAAAGTTCTTCTCTTCTTATTGAGCCTCGGCCCATGACACAGTCCATCCTCTCGGTTGGACTTTCTGTGGGTAGTGGGTGATTGAGGGGCCGGCAGTAATTCCCTATCGAAGCAGAAAGTTACTCAGCAGTGCGTCTGTCTGTTGAAAGGGACTGAGTTCGCCTCCGTTAAGGTGAACGGTCGATTCCCAACTGCGCGCAAATGCAGTATCTTTGGAATGTACCTTCACAAGGTACCCAAGTACTCTGCGGTTCCACGTGATGTGATCGGGACCAGTCTTTTTCCTCCAGGTGCCGGACTGTTGCCTATCAAGCTCGATTCGTAGTGAGGATTCAAAGTTTTCGTAATTGGCGATGATGAGCATGCGGAAAGAGTCAGTCATTTTTTGAAGTACATACCTGTGTTCGGGTTAACCAAGAGGTACTCACGATGGAGCGGAACTCCTTTGCTGCTTGATGAAAGGTTATCATCCGAAACAGTGCTTCCGCTGCTGAAAGAAAAGAGGAGTGCTGGAAGGGCTTGTTGGCCTCGTTTTCTATGGCTTGTCGCTGTTGTCGTTCTTTCAAAATCATGAGATTGCTGAGTGCTGCGACGCGGTTTTCCTTTTGCTGGAAATAAATGTTGTGGCGCTGTGATAATTCATCAAGTTGGGTTTCGCAGAAAAGCTGGTATTGGCGAAGACAAACATTGGCTTCCTCTCGGTGTAGTTTATCAGCATGTGAAAGCAAGAGGACACCAACAGAAATGTGGCAGCGCGTAGCCTCGGCTACAATTGAGTTTCTGTGCGCTGCTTGGTCGAGGAGCAGTTCATCGTGAAGGTCATTGCCTGTCAGTAGCTGCCGGGCTGCTTTCTTCCCATCTTTACGCTTCGAGCCTCGGCAGGTATTGCTGGAGGTATGAAGTATCTGGAAAGGGTTGTCATCGGTAACGATTGAGTGCAGGGCCGACTGCGGCTAACCGGAGAATCTGAGCGGCTTTGGCGGGTTACGTGGTTCCGATGGATTATGTTTTTCGGTGCTTACGTGCTGTTTTCTTGGGTCATGTGCTGGCCTTTGACTGTCTTCATCGCTGGACGAGATCACCGGCGGTGGTTGTCCTCATCGTGACCGGTTCTTGCGATCGCCTGGGGCTCCACTTGCCAAGGGTCTGCACGGCCGTTGGGGCTGCACACAGACGTGACAGGCGGTGAGTCTGCTGCATGAACTGCCGGACTTTGACTTGTTTCTTGCTGTGGGCTTGCTTCAGCATTGGTCGTAGAGATCACCTGGGACTTCTCCACTTGCCACGGGTCAGCACGACCGTTGGGACTGGACACATACGTGACAGGCGGTGAGTCTGCTCGATGAACAGTCAGATTGGGAGTTGTTTCTACCTTCTCATTCTCGCTAGATCGTGGATCATTTACTGGAAATTTGTGTTCCCGGAAAACAGAGCTTGGGAAGGGTGTAATAGGGTACCTGGTTTTATGGATTGCCTGGGACTTATCCACTTGCCACGGGTCAGCTTGGCTTTTTGGGCCAGGACACGGATGTGACGGGCGCTGAGTCTGCACAGGGGCTTGCCGTAACATTGATGCAATCTGTGTTACACGGCAGGGAAGTTGGTAGGCGAAGACTTTCGCCCGGACTGGTAGCGGCGCAGTCGCCGTAGGGAGCTTTCACTGTTGGCGGCGTACCCGGTGAGCAAAGGAAGGAAGGCAAGTCATTAAGTGGTGTTGCTAAACGTGGCGGCGCGGTCGCCTGTTTTGTTTATGATTCCTTGTTTGCGATGAAAGGTCCGGTTTTATTGTATTGCAAATGGTCTGGTAAAAGGTGTGCTAGCGCGGAGCACATCTGGCGACTGGATTCTGCGATACTTTCAAAAATCTGCAGTGACTGGAGACTTTTTTGATTCAAATGCTTGGAATCGTTTGAAATTAAAGCGGACTTCATCGTTTTGTTAAAATAATATGAATTGGTGGGAAAATGGGCTTTGGTTACTTTCTCTGTTGATTACATGGCTAAGGAACGCGCGACTCTTTTGTGTGTTCAAAGAATACTTTGCGAACGATGATTACACAACAATGGCCACTGATGGTTGGTCGAATATTAGAACCCACAACTGAGCTCAATTACACTATTACTGGCAGGAAGGGCACCGTTTTCATGCATGCCGAGTATCCTAAACTAGTGAAGAAAGATGCTGAATATGCGGCCCAAATACTGGTGGAGGCAAAGCAGATCTACAAGAGCTTGAACGTCGGCAGCCAGCTTACTACAATAGTGCAGGAGAATGCCAGTGTCAGTAGTGCTGCAAATTTTGTACTGGACTGCAAAAACAAGGAGGAGATGGGCTACCTCACAAACATTGGCTGTGTCCTGCATTCCTATTCTTTGTTGTTCAAGTACATGCTGAAGATTGGTCCCACGAAGAATGCTGCTGACACTGCAGTGCTCATTGCGAAGGGCTTCAAGAACAGGACTCGGCCGAGAGATCTGGTGGATGATAAGCAGCTGGCGCTATACATGAAGCGAACCCCAGCTCCACTACTTGCAGAAACAAGAATGCGCAGCCGCCTCATCATAGTCCGTTGGGTATTGAAGAACAAGGCAGCCCTGCAGGCTGCAGTCGTGGGCCCTGAATGGCTCGCAGAGGACACTGATCTCAGGGACACGGTGTTGCATCCAGACCCGTGGCTTCAAATGGAGATGTTTCCTAGCTTGCTGAGACCACTGTGGAAGATAATGCGTCGCGCAAGCACTGATGGGCCAGGTTACGTAAAGTGGGTGTATGACGATATTCTGCAGTTCCAAGTGCACGTGGAAAACTGGGCTCCAGCCCAAATAATGAAGTTGTCAGCCAGTGATCTTAAGCACTTGCATACCTGCGTGATTGACAGGTGGAAGTTTCTGCACCAGCCTGTGTACTCTGTAGCATACCTTGCAATCGTCAGTTGCACACCACAGCAAATTGGCAGTGTTCAGAACTGCCGAAGGATCTCTGCACTGTTCTGCATGCTTTTGCTGGTGTTAAGGCCTTTACGGCCTTGCTACAGCTTCAGCACTATCGGCTTAAGTGTGGTGACTTTTCAGATTCTCTTTTGTGGACAGAGGAAGCTACAAAGGGCAGTGGGCTCAGTTGGTGGGACCTCTGGGATGGTGGCGTGCCTGAGCTGCATGATGTTGTGTTTTCTCTTACCTGTGTGACCTCTGGTGCTAAGCGCAACTGGTCCATCTTTGGGTTTCTACACAGCAAGAATCGCAATAGGCTCTACAATGACAAAGTTATCAAACTGGTGTTTGTTTACCAGAACCTCCGCGCATTGCGCAGGCTTCGTTGCACAGGTTATCGTGAGTCTACTGATGAGGTTTCCGACAAGGAGGGCGCGGAGGACTAAGTGTTCTGCTCAGACCTGTTCGTTGGAATCTGTCATTCCCTGATTTCCGATTGCACCTGAGCGCTCTGCTCGGCGCTCAACTCCACACGTTCCACCAAAGCAGTGACAGGCCGTAGGGCATATACCTTCAGGTATGTCTCCGGCGACGTGCCAGTCACTTCTCAGGTCGAACTTGATCTTCATAATCTGTCATTGGCTGATTGTTGTTCGCACGTGGGCGTTCAACTCGACACGTTCCGCCACAACAGTGACAGGCAATAGGGTATATACCGTCAGGTATGTCTGCGGTGACGCGCCAGTCACTTCTCAGGTCGAACCTGATCTTCAAGATCTGTCATTGGCTGATTCTTGGTCTCACGTCGGCACTCAGGCCTTCTTTTGGTGAACTTATCTTGCAGGATGCGTTGATCTGGTCACTTTCCGACCTTTGGGTGTGCCTATCAGCGGCTTATGCTGCTTCTTCATGTTTGCTTGCAGACTCTTGCAGACACGCTTGTGAAACAATGAACATGTTTTAAAAACGGTCTGTAGTGTATGCATTTTCCTGCATGCACCAATTTTCTGTACCTGTGGTTTTTGAAATCGTGTGCTTCTTAAAATCGTCAGTTCATAGGCACTGACAACGCAAAACATTGGCGAAACCACGCAGGAAGCGCGAGTGTCGCGCTGCAGCAGGGGCCTGCGGGACGTCGTTTGTCCAAAGGAGGTAGGTAGGTGCACTCGGTCATGGAGAGGCGCCCCATGGTTCCCGCTGGCGTTGCCGCTGTGACGAACAAGAAGAGGCACCGCGCTTGAAGAGGGGAGGCGACTTACATCCCGCTAGACCTGGTTCGTGGCCCCCAACAAAGCGGCCCCGGGCAACACCGGGAGGGCTGATCGCCGCCAGCGTGACGTACTTGTCTCGCTGGGAGGGTGTGCCCCCATGTTTGCGCATCTCCCCTCCCTTGAACGGAACCCTAGGGGTTCACCGCACTTCCTGGCGTATCCTGTTCCCAAGGCATGCATGCATGTTCTTGGTATTGGGGTTCCGAGCTGCTTGGGTGCCGCACGCCCCGCCTCAAGTCCCAAAGCAGCGCAGCCCTTAAGATGCAGCCTTACCCCCGCGCTCCGGATCTCGTTCCGGCGGGTCACCTGCATGGCACCGGCTGCGACAGTGCCCGGGCTATGGACACTGGGTTTCGTACTGTTGTGTGGTGCCTGTGTTTGGGTTTTGGTTTCGCGGTAACGTGTGTGTGCTTGGGGCCGGGTTGCGGCGGCGCCCCGCCACTCCTGGCTGGGCTGTTGGGGTGTGTGCGTGCCTGTGTGCCCGCTCCGCTTCTACCCCGCCACTCCTGGCTGGGGTCTGCGGCGTGGGTGTGTGTGTTTGGACTCGGGTTCCGGCTGCGCCCCGCCACTCCTGGCTGGGGTGTTGGGGTGTGTGTGTGTTTGTGTATGCCCTCTGCTTGTGCCCCGCCGGTCCTGGCTGGAGTGTGCGGTGTGGGTGTGTGTGTTTCGGCTCGCGTTTCGGCTGCGCCCCGCCACTTCTGGCTGGGGTGTTGGGGTGTGTGTGTGTGTTTGTGTGGGTGCTCCGCTTGTACCCCGCCAACACTGGCCAGGGTGTGCGGCGTGGGTGTGTGTGTTTGGACTCGGGATTCGGTTGCGCCCCGCCGCTCCAGGCTGGGGTGTTGAGGTGTTTGTGTGTCTGTGTGGGCGCTCCGCTTGGTCTCCTGCCACTCCTGGCTGAGGCGTGCGGTGCAGGTGTGTGTGCTTGGGCTCAATTTTCGGCTGCGTCCCGCCACTCCTGGCTGGAGTGCTGGGGTCTGTGTCTGTTTGTGTGCCCGCTCCGATTGTACCCAGCCACTCCTGGCTGGGGTGTGCTGTGTGGGTGTGTGTGCTTGGGCTCGGGTTTCGGCTGCGCCCCGCCACTCCCAGCTGGGGTGTTGGGGTGTGTGTGTGTTTGTGTGCGCGCTCCGCTTGTACTCCGCCACTCTTGGCTGTTCTGTGCGGTGTGGGTGTGTGTGCTTGGGCTCGGGTTTCAGCTGCGCGCCGCCACTCCTGGCTGGGGTGTTGGGGTGTGTGTGTGTCTGTGTGCACTCTCCGCTTGGTCCCCTGCCACTCCTGGCTGCGGCTTGCGGTGCGGGATCGTGTGCTTGGGCTCGTGTTAGGGCTGCGTCCCGCCACTCCTGGCTGGGGTGTTGGGGTGTGTGTCTATTCATGTGCGTGCTCCGCTTGTACCCCGCCACTCCTGGATGGGGTCTGCGGTGTGGCTGTGTCTGCTTGGGCTCGGGTTTCGGCTGCGCCCCTCCACTCCTGGCTGCGGTGTTGCGGTGTGTGTGTTTTTGTGTGTGCACTCCGCTTGTACCCCGCCACTCCTTGCTGGGGTGTGCGGTGTGGGTGTGTGTGCTTGGGCTCGGGTTTCGGCTGCGCCCCGCCACTCCTGGCTGGGGAGTTGGGGTGTGTGTGTGTTTGTTTGCTCGCTCCGCTTGTACCCCGCATCTCCCCGCTTGGGTGTGCGGTGTGGGTGTGTGTCCTTGGGCTCGCGTTTCGGCTGCGCACCGCCACTCCTGGCTGGGGTGTGCGGTGTGGGTGTGTGTGTTTGGGCTCGGGTTTCGGCTACGCGCTGCCACTCCTGGCTGCAGTGTTGCGGTGTGTGTGTGTTTGTTTGCTCGCTCCGCTTGTACCCCGCATTTCTTGGCTTGGGTGTGCGGTGTGGGTGTGTGTCCTTGGGCTCGCGTTTCGGCTGCGCCCCGCCACCCCTGGCTGGGGTGTTGGGGTGTGTGTGTGTTTGTCTGCGCGCTCCGCTTGCACACTGTTTGTTAATAAATTTCCCTAAGAGTAACAAACAAACGATCGTTCAGTCGCGAAACGATCGCTAATCCCAACCCTGCTCACCGACCATTGGGCTGCAAACAAGATAAGCGGCGTGGTGGTGTTCCGATGATCCTCAGTGATGCTTCTCTCTTGATGACAGGGAAGTGTACCTCCGGGCGGAGCCAATACTCCTGCAGGAGTGGCCTGAAGGAGCCTCCCAAAGGGAGGAGGGGATGTCTGGGGTATACCACCGCCCCCTGAAGCTTGCAACCTCCTCAGTTCGGTCAGGCACAACAAATAAATAGGCACAAGGAGATTAGTTTTTCTTCTTACGCTGGGACAGAGTCTCAGCACGGGTTAGTAGCTGTCCCTCGTTGTTCCCAACGAGGTAGGAACGAAAGATGGGGTTGATACTCCCATCTGGCTGTATGAAGGCAGACATAGGCTGCCAGGTTGCCTCAGATAGCCCATATCCGTCCCACAGGGTAAGGAATTTCCAGCACTGTTTATACTCGTGGCGTGCAATACCTGCAACTACGTAGTAGCCATCGACTGCCATCTCATCGGCAGTCATTTCCTCGAGTTCGTCTGCTTCCTCAGGGTTGGAAGCGTTCTCTACGTTCATGCGCTCAACCTCTCTGCCAGACAGACGCCACCCGTCCCAGGACAGTTCGTCAGGCGAGTGGTAATGTCTCAGCTGCTGAGGTGCCCACAGCAGCTCTCCACCTAGGCAGGGACTGCACCTCACATGGATGCTAGATCCATCTATCTTTATAATGCGGTAAGGCCCAAAGTAAGGGTCCCGCAAACAGTTGCGGGGCCACGTGGGCAATCGCGAGTGGTGTACCACCACAAGGTCCCCTACCTTGAGGGTGGCAGGTCGTCTCGTGCGGTTCCGCCTAGTTAACTCACGTGCTCGAACGTGTTTCAGGTTACCTCTAGCCAGGTTAGCCAGGTCCTGCCTGTTTTCCAGCCAGTCCCCTACAAGCCCCTTGTAGTCCTCTGGAAAAGGGGTTTTGAAGAAACACGCAGGATGCCCCCGATGGAACAGCTCGTGGGGGTTATAGCCAGTTGGGGAACTCTCCTGAGAGTTCATGGTTAGGACAGCCCAGGGTAACAGGCGTACCCAATCTTTGGTACGCTCTTGTTCCATCAGAATCCTCAGGTTTTGCTCCAACACACGGTTCTGTCTCTCGCTCAGAGGGTTAGAAGTGTGAGTGTAAGGCACACCTGTGGTCACATGGACATTCAGGGCGTCCAGTACTCGCTTGTGCCATCCAGTGTCACTCCAGATACGTACGTCCTTGTCAGAGTGCACCTCCTTAGGTGCCCCATAGTGTTCGAACCATTGTTCAACCAAAATTTTCACAGTCTGTTCCCTTTTGATCTTTTTGTTGCAGGGAAACGCACGGGTGAAAAGGGTCACACCGCAGATGACAAGCAGAGAACTGTCATAACCACCAAGCTTCTTAGGCGGCTGAAACAGGCACACTTTTGTACCCGGGTGTCTGCAAATTTTGACTAGGTAATTTGCCTCATGTACCTACGTTTTGCCGAGAAAAATTTTAAGCAGTCAGCTCTTTGGTCCAATTACCCCCAAAAATGAATGTTTTCGGCCAAAAAAAACATATGCCGGATTTGGCAAATTACCTACATTTTTCTGGTAGAGGCCCAAAGTCTGCGGTATTGTGATATACATGCCCTACGTTTTTAATTTCGTACCTCACAACGTTTTGTCATGATTTTTTTTAGCCTTTTCATGGTCACTGACTGAATAATGTAGTTAAATGATGCCATTTTCAATTTGTATTGCGAGGCCTCGCAATCCAAGTTGAAAATGTAGGTATTACCCTTGAATTACCCTCATTCTGAGTTGGAATGTGAGGCCCCGCATTTCAAACTTGGTAATTTGGCTATTTTACCCCCATTTTCAGAATGCATATTTAGAAGTACACCTATTTATATTGGTAGCTCCACTGTGTACAAGCTGAACAGCAACCACGTATTGTTGAAATGGGGTGCTTTTGCACATTCCAACTGAGTGTTTTGTGAGGCCTCGCAATCCAAAATATGGGCAAATAGCTTCATTTTCCAACAAAAATGATTTTTGGATTGCGAGGCCTCCCAATCACTGATGAGGAAGTGTGAAAAAGCACCCCTTTTCCACAGCCTTGTTGAAAAACTGACTTTTTTGAGACCCTGTCCCGCTTCCAAAAATTGTTGACAAAGAAAGTGCGTATTTGCTACAATTTACCGACCGTATTTTTCTGTTCATTTTTCTAACGACCCCGGTACAAAAGTGTACCTGCTTCGGCCGCCTAAGAACTTAGGCAGACCGTCGATGAAATCCACGTACAACAGAGAAGTAGCTCAGTAGGGGATGGGCAGACTGGAGAACATCCCCGGTCACGTTCTTCGCTCTGTTTGCGGGCGTGAGCCACAGGAGTCCACTATGGACTGCATGCGAGCACGTAGTTCAACACAGGTTAGTGGGGAATAGAAATGGTCCCTGAAAAAGTAAACAGAGCTGTTGCACCCTGTGCGCCCTGAACTGAGATCGGCCCACTGTAGGCAACCATCCAGTCGTGCCTCGGGCACCACTATACGGTCTTCATAGTACAGATATTGGTTATCTTTATACCAACGGTCGCCGTCTATCAGGCGTGCTTCTAGGCCATCACTGAGGGAGCTGAGTACGCATTGGTACTCTGCCTGGTAGTCTCTCAGACTCCAACTCTCCAGTACACCAGCAGTGCGCATGGATGGGTTGGTCTTTTTTATAAGGTGAGTCACGGGGGCTGATGAATATGTAAAATTGTGGATATGGCGCCGATAAAAATTCCAGGCGCCAATAAAACTCTGCACGTCGTGCAGACCCTTCTTAGGGTCGTCACGTATCTGATGGGGCTGGGTTCCACCAGCCATACCCAACGTCATAACCTAGGTATTCCATGTCCTCGCGCATGAACTCAGATTTCTCGAGTTTGATGCGGAGATGGTCCTGCTCACAGACGGTGAAAAACTCTTGTAGAAGGAGGATATGATCCTCCTGGGTATTAGTACCCAGGCTCACGTCATCGATGTGTGCCTCCGTCTCAGCCCCCCGGGAAACAAGTTCCTGCACAAGGGCTATGCGTCTGAGGATATATAGGATTTTATTCATCAGCTCCTGACAGAGTGCAGGGCCATTCGCGACACTGAAGGGCATGACCCTCCAGTGGAGGACACGGCCCTTAGGGGTGACAAAGGCGGGCAGTTCCTGGGCTGCTCCGGTTAGGTCTACTTGCCAGAAGCCAATACGCTTGTCCATCTTAGTTTTGAATTGGCATTTAGCGATTCTCTTTAGGGTGTTCTCCATTTTGAGGATACTCCCTGAGTGGTTCTGGGTCTTTTTGTTGACCTCTCCGTAGTCAACGACCAAGCGCATGGCAGTGGATCCAGTTTTAGCCACCAAAAAACAAGCGCTACCATGGCCGGGGTAGTCAGCGTGTTTATACTCCTCGACAAGGCCAGCATCTATGCATGCCTGGATCTGGCGCTCGATCTCATCCATCTGGTCTTGTGGGGCGAGTACGGACGCCGTCTCACCACAGACCCATCAAACTCGGGTTTGCGTTTGAGGTCCATGTGGACCAGTTTTTTGCAAGACAGGGGCTGGGGCAATGCTCCAAAAACCTCCTGGTATTTGTGGATGAGCTTACCGACATGGGGGTCAAGGTTCATGCTCTCCAGTTTCTCAGCGAAATCCTCCTCAGCATGGAGGTTGCTCTTCCCCTTTTCCCCTTGCTTCATACGCCCCATTGTTTCAGGGGGTAGTTCATCCTCCCAGTCCTGGCGACCCTGCTGGGCATAGTGAAGGGAGTATACCAGAGGTACCTGAGAACCGGGAAGAGTCATCTCTTCATCATCCTCCTCGAACCATATACACGTTTTCCAGGTCCTCTTGAGGAGGTCCCCCCGAGTCCTTCGTTCGATACCCTCAGCCTTAGCCCATAGAACCTGCTGGAGATCCTGTACGTCGTACCAAGGAAGGGGCATGTTGTTGGATCGGGGTTTAGCGCCAGGTACCTAACCTGTGGGGCCATCCGTGGCCTGCATGGAGAAAACGGCTTGGTCATGAGACCCGCCATGAGCGGACTCACCCAGATCCACCTCATCCATAAGCAGCTGCGGTAAGAAAGCGATGTGCTTCAGTGTAAGCACCTCCGGGTCAACCGGGGGTATAGGACTGGCAATATCGCTCAAGCGGTCGTCAGCATCAGCCAAAGGAGTTGAGACTGGTGGGGTCTCTTGCTCATTGGGGCACTCACCACTCGTAGTGGTGACCCAAGAGTACTCCAATCTTTTCTTAAGATCCAGGAGGATAAGGCTTCTTTTATCGGCCATCAACTCCTTGAGTACCACCTGGTCAAGGTCACTCACTGGTACGGGGTTTAGAGAGCCATCTACGATGAACAAGAAACTGCCCCATTCAGGGGCGGGTATGGTCTCCTGAGAGTCCTCAGGGACGTAGATTGCACCATGTGGGAGTTCGGTTCTTGCCACTGTCATACGGTCCAACAGACGCCTCCAATAGGCGTGTGCCCCTGCGGTACCCCGGTCGGTGGTACACAGGATCACTCTAGGTCCTTCAAGCGCGATTTTGGTCAGCACCTTAGCGAGTTGAGAGAATGGGGGGCTAGCATAGCACGACCCCATCGGTCTCCAATAGAAGTGATAGGCGTTATTGAGATACCGCGAGCAACAGAGCTGCATCATGTGCTGCTGCTTACTCGCGAACGATTCCACCTGAACTTCATTCAGGTCTACCTACAGGGCGGCCAGTCCATTCTCCAAGACAAGCCGCACCAACTGATAGTTTTCAGTTCAATAAGACCGGTTCACGCAGCGCACACCGGATTCTTTTCGATTTGACGGCTCCAGAGGGGCAGAGAAAAGGCCACTGCCGAAGTCGCAGTGAAGGGCACAGGGACGTTGCAAAGACAACAGTTTCACCTGGGGGTTACGGCGCAGGAAGTCTGTGCCTATGACAATGTCAAAGGCGTTGGTGTCACGCACTTTGCAGTGTTGAGCCACCTGCTCATCGCCCAGACAAACGGTCACATGGACCCCGCCAGGGAACGAATGGTCCGACCATCCCCAAACCCTTATGGCCACGGTTTTGGTTATCCGGATCTTGGCTTGCTTTAGCAGTCTGCGGGCCGAGATTGAAAGCGTAGCGCCCGTGTCCAAGACCGCCCTGTAAACCTGATCACCAATTTTAACAGTGATCCAGAAAACCAAATCCTCATCCTTGGAGCCACCCCCCTATTCCTCTTCAGGGAACTTCATTTCAACCCCAGCGGCCTGCAGGCACTTAGAGTACCAGTTGAGGCGGCGCTTCTTGGCGTTCTGGCTGCTCTTGTCGGCGCTGTTGGAAACACCCGCGGTGGTCTCCTACCCCTACCCGCAGTGCTCTCTTGTACTTTCGAGGCCTGGTACTATGTTTCAGGTATTTTACTTCGTTTTTGCGTGCTTAAAAAGGCCCTTTTGCGTGCGTAAATTGCCCTTTTTATTTACGAGGTATTCTTTCACTCGGGACGCAAAATACTCCTTTCACCTACGCAAAATGCAGGTAAACGTCTGCTTTTAACCCCCCTGCCTTCACACCCAAACACAAACCCAAATTCCGGGTCCCATGCATGCCATGTGTGCAAGCAAACATGGAGGCAATTGCAAGGATCTTTCTTTGCATTATTCCAATCGTTCGGTCACACGTGTCGAAGTGGTATTCCACCACCAAATCACCAAAGTATGCACAACAAAATTGTAAGAATGTAAGACAAACATGTGAGAAACCCACTATTTCTTCTTACACATCACCCTTTCCCAATACTGCTTGGCACTCCCATATGCCTCTTGGCGGGTCCAAGAAGGCTGCCAAACGTTGAACCCCCTGCTAAACCACCCCCAGTCCAAGTTGTCGTTCCGAAGCAATTCAGCCCACCCCTTCCTCAATTCTCGGCGTGCCCCCCGTAGGCGAGACCCACGCTTCTTGCTTCCCCCCTTGAAGCTCCTCTTCCTAGTCTCACTCTTCACCGACTGATGCCTCCCCTCACCCCCGAAAGCACTGAATGCGGACAGGGTGCCCCATTCCCTCGCAATCCCCCACATGTGGTCCACCCAAAGGTGGGCCCATAGGGTGCCCACAAACCCACAAGTTTTGTGGGCACTCCCATCTCGGACAAAGCACCTTTCAACATGTTCATATCGCGAAGGTTCAACCTCCCCTCCTTCTTTCCGACCTTCTCTTGCTCACAATTGGCTGCCGTGGCCGTACGGCTCTCAACCCTGATGTTATCCCAAAACCACTGCACCCAAACCAATGCCCTCCCGCAAAGTGCTCAAAGGAACGTTGCCAAAGTTTGGTGCCAAGAATGGACATCCCGACCAAAACTTGGTTACCTTGTGTTACCGCGAGCTTATGCTGCCACGTCAGCTGCAGCTTCTCATTGAGATTCACCCTGGACCCAATCAAATCACTACCCTACGTGCTCATTTGGATCAGGTACCCTTGAATTACCCAAGTGAAACCGTGGTTCAACCGAGTTCAACCGCGCACTTTCATTACGGCTTCCCCACGGTTGAACCCCTATCGTGGTACAGCAACAAATTGCTAAGTAGCAACCTGAAAACCGCTATTTTTCAGCCCTGCAAGAGATGCCACACCCCCTAAAAAGAATGTTTTTGAAAACCTTCTTACCTCATTGGTGCAAAACACTGGAGACCTATTTCTCTTAGATCATATTTCACGGCGGTGGTGGTGTAGGTGCCAGTGGTGGCGGCTGTATTGGTGAAACCGCACGGCTTCACCATCAACTTTTCGTTAGGCGTGGTGACATACACCCCTGCGCCTTGTTTGGATTCCCTTTAGTACTTTGGACCCTTTTTAGTGAACAACAATTACATGCAAGCCTACACTTGATTGTCAGAAGCTTGTTTCCTCATGGATTGCACTAAAATGTAACCGGCTTTCGAGGTGGTTCAACCGCTGGACAGGCGCGCGGTTGCACCGGCTTCACCGGTTCCACCGCTGTTGCACGAAGCGCTACACAAAAAACACATCTTCACCTTGGGAAGCCAAACGTGACCAGTTCATTCTGCATTGCCGCAGGCAGACGTCCCCATGCAATGCCTGTGTACGGTACGAGCACAATGCGCTGTCCAGACCACGCCAGAGGCATGTGGGGCCTAAGAGCGTTAAACATGAGCCCATATCAAGGATCCACAATGTGTCCCCATAATAAATCACGCCCCCAACGTATCCATGCAGGACGAGAAGGCCCATTTGCACAAAGTAGGGCACTGGTAAACAGTTCCCCCCCCACAAAATCACCCAGGGCTATTTACCCCGTAAGGGGACTGTCATCCTTTGGATGCGTATGTACAAGCATGGGATGATCGCCCACCCCATGGACCACTGCGAGTGCAGTGTAGGTTAGTTGGGGAAGTACACTTCGGATGTGTGCGTTCACGCGCCGGACCATTCCCGGATCTCTCCTCGTTTGCACTGCAACTTGCACACGGTGATGCCCCTGCACCATTACGGCCCCCCACAACTGCCTACGGTACCGTGCTCCATGTCGCTCCCGCCACTGCCACCCCCTCATTCCCTTGAGGCACGTGAAAAGTCAGTCGTTTGGGAGTGGCTCTTCCTTCACGTGCGGCATTTTCCCCCGGGTACCCACGGCCAGACGTTTTTGGCCATCAGGACCGTCCACAATGACCCATCGAATTGGCGTGTTGGCCGCCCATCCGAACCGCTGTCGCAGCTGTTTGCGCGTGTCCTCAACCGCCAGTCGTCGTTGTTGGGCTTGATCCAGGCTCTGCAAAAAGGAAAAAATAGTGAAACCGTGGTTCAGGCGGTTCAAGCGTGCGGTTGAACTACACTTCACCGGTTCAACCGTGCACACCTCCAGAGCTGACGCATGCGCCGATTCTGCCCTGATCGCTTTCTCCTCGTCGCCATCCTTCGATCCCGCAGCCAACTCAGTTGCCAGGGCCTTCACATCCTGCACCCCGTCGCTGGGGAGCTTGCCGGAGTCACTCTCGGAACTTGGGGCCGGAACTACCTTCTTCTTCTTCTTCTTTGGGATATGCTTTGCGGCTGGGACCCATTCCTGCTCTTCAAAAAGGGGGTCTGACTCGTCCGGCTCACTGTTGTCCGGGGCGATTTTCCGCTTTTTCGAGGAAGCACCGCTGCCAGTTTTGGCTTTCTTTTTCGGCTTCTTGTCGCCAGAGACCTGGGCCTTCGCGGGCGGTGCTTCAGCCTTTGCACTTGTCCGCTGAAGAAGAAGCGTGGACCGTGTCCTGCGCTGTGACCACCGCCCCGGCCCACGGAATCCGCGCCAAACCAGGACGCGTTCCTGGCATTACCGCACCCCGCAGTGGCCCATATCCTGAACAGGGCATCCAGACCTGGTTCGTGGCGCAAAGGCACCTGAGAGAAGCAGGGGTGAGACCGTGGGGAAGCCGGTTCAACCGCACGGGTGAACCTCCTGAACCACGGTTGAACCACACACACACCTCCTAGTTGCCAACTTCCAATTGAGCGTGCACTAAGTGCTCATCTTCCCGTCGCCGCCGCCCGTCCCATCGAGGCATCTCCTTGTAGAGGAAGGTGCGCTCGTGCGCATGTCGGAGCATTGCCTCATCCTTTTCCTCCTTGGTAGCCTTACGACCACCACCCCGGGAACTTGTGGTTAGAAAGTTGTCTTTAAGGACATAGTTAAGCGACTCAACAATGTCGCCACAAAACATGGCCCCCCCCCAAGGTTGCACATTACCCAATACGATGGCCCCCTCTTTGCGGAGCCAAAGCAAGTAGGGTGATCGTTTATGGGGACATATAGTGTTTTGAAACCTCTTTGCAATTTGTGCACACTCTTGGACGAATGGATCATATGTCCACCGATAGATAGCGGTTAGCAATTTCCCCATGTCCTCAGCGGTAGTGGTGACATGTGGTGTTAGACGCAAACTCTTTGCAATGGGCAACCAATTGGCAAACAAGTGCCATGTCTCTTGCCCATCGGGGAAGGACCGGCCTTTCAAAGAAACATTGGTCTTAGCGTCCTTTAGGAGGCTTTGAACCTTGGATCGTTGTGGTACCGTCAACATTGTGGCTCGTGTGCGCACAAACGTTGTTAAGTATTCACCACATCGTATCACAAGATGAAGAACACACATGATGACACACCCTATACGGTCATCCACTTTCAATAGTGGACTTTCGATGCACCCTTTTGCACCAACACAACTAACTCCTTGTTTCCCATACTTTAGGAATTTTGCTTCAAGTCTTGTACTTCGTCGCCATTCACACCCTACCCATCTTTCTTTCTCCCTATACCATGTCGCAAAAGAATAAAATGAACCAATTTCATAAAATGTTGATAGACCAAGTATATGACGAAGCCAAGGGCTATCGCCTCCAATAATGACAACCGTTCGCACCCAAAACCCTCGGAGCAACATGTAGCCACGGTCAATGCACCCTTGTGATCCCTTGTTCAGAGATAGACGAAGGTTACAGAGTTGCTTGGATAAACCAACACCAGATTCTGAACGATACTACCCAGCATCCCGAAAATGGTCCATCACAATCGATTCAATGCATGAGAGTTTTTCTTTTAGTAAAGTTTTTCGAATTATCCCGAGAAATCCGATTTTCAGCCGCTACTATTCGAGTTGACTTACAGTAAAATGTCCAATAATCTCGCAGAAAAAAGTAGCATAATGTCCCAAATGGTGCGGATAATGTCCCAGGACTTACGATTTTGAAGTCTTGGGACAAGTCTTCTAATGTCCCAAATGAAGTTTTACACTGTTGATTTTCGGGCGCTCTGTTGAGAGGGAGTACCCTAGCGGCAAGCGCGCTGTGGTACGACGTGGTAAACCTGGGTCTAATTCCGGTTCTCACACGGGAAGATGAGCTGTTATGCACTCGACTCGCCGATGCCGATTTTGAGCAGCGATCGGCCTGAGCAGTGGTCCGAGCGATCGCTGCGATCGCTTAGCACAGTTCTGTGCACCGTGGGTTCAGCGGAAAAATTAAATTCTTAGACTCACTGCACCGCATCTGACTTCAATTTGCAAAATTCGTGTTTTGGACGTTTGCACTTATATTACATTGGGAATGGTATTTGTTGTTTTCGTTTTTCAAGGAATTTCACAATGATGAGTTCGGGTCCTCAATGGTTTCAAAGCCCCAGCCTGAGTTCAAGGGCCCGCCCGACTACTTGGTGACACCAAAATAGCTTTTCCATACAGGGGATAGGGGATAAAGATGGGGAGTTCTTCCAGTTTTCTAGTGAGGGGAGGAGAGGGGCCGCGAAGCGTCCGAATAAAATTTTTGGATTTTTCAGGAGGGGGGGGGGGCACGAAGCTCTTGAAGAAAATTTTTCCACAAAGTCTTGTAATGTCCCAAATGGTCACAAACGGTGCCCATATAGGAAAGTCTCATAGTGTCCCAAATGACCGGCACTGAAGTCTCGTAATGTCCCGAATGGCTTGATTTTGTCCGGGACATTATTGGACATTTTACTGTAATGCCCTCATGGCGGGGTTGTGCCCTGGGCAGCGCAGGCTTGCGGCCGCTGGGGTTGCGCACAAGACCGACCTACCCTTCGCTAAATTCGGGTGGAAAACGTTCTGGGATCATGGCGCAGACAGTCGAGCCGTTGATGGTGAAGCTAGGTGTTTTTTATTTTGAAAATACTTCGAAATTGTTCATCCGTGTCCACTTCGTCTCTGCTTTTTTCCAGGTGCTGCTGTTCGCGAATGCGGCCAGAACTTCGATCGTCTGGGTTCCTTCCTGCAGGGCCGCTATGGTCACCTCGAGAAACTGCAGAGGACGCGCCGAATCAATCATTTTAACAACGCTATGCCACAGGGCTACCAGGGGGCAAAGTTCATTGCCCCCTCTGCCAACCTCATTGGAGACGTGACCCTGGATGAGGGTTGCAGTGTGTGGTATGCTGCGCCCGGCGCACGTGCAGAGTTGATATTCCATAATGTTGGCCTCAGGGGATCACAGTTGGTCAGCTTGGTGGATTGCTGATGAATGTTGGCCTCAGGGGACTGCCGTTGGTCAGCTGGCTGATTGGTGTGAGCTGAGTTCTCCAGTTCATGCTACCTGGTTCGGATTCATTTCGACTGGCATCGCTACAGCCAGTGCCCACGATCTCTCTGTCCGTCGAATTCCTTTCACCACGTCGCAGGACAGAAAACACTGCGTGTCCGTAGCTTCTTCAGCATCTTTCCCGTCCACGCAGGTACAACGCTGTCATCCGTGGAGACCGTGGCAAAGTGATGATAGGGAAAAACTGCCACGTCTTGGACCGAGCTGTCATTCGATGCGGAATTCTCAGTGTGCGAGACGTATGCTTCTGCTTCGTCGCCTGTTGCGAATATTCGATTTGCAGTGAAACAAGGGTCCACTCGTTTGGTTGACGAGGTATTTTGTATTTGTTGTTCTCTCCTGTGGTGATGGAAAATCCTGCACCTCCGCCTGACATGTCCACTTGCTGTTACACTGAGGCGGGTTTGCAGCAGCGTTTAAAGTGAACGTGCTCTGCCTGAGTTCGTTGCACACCTGATGTGTCTCGAAGCCCACCGCACAACGCCTTCTTGTAGGTCAAGATTGGCAACGACGTCGTAATCGACTCTGGTGCAGTCGTCGCGCCGTGCCAAATTGCCGACGGTGCATACATTGGAGCAAATGCTGTTCTGCTGGAGGGCTGCAAAATCGGGCCGGGTGTGGTGATTAGTCCCGGTGCAGTTGTGCCAGAATTTGCTGAGCTGTTGAAGCCGGGTGTTTACGGGGTATGTGTACCTCCTGTTCCCTCGTGTGCGCACATTCTGAATTTTTTTCTCCGAGGCTAGTGTTGTTGGTCCCCAACAGTCAAAAACAGAACGCAAAGAAACCAGCCGAGCAACAAAGTTTCGAGAGATGGCACCAACAGCATATTGCGTCCCAAGCTCTTGCACAAACAAAAGAAAAAACAGCAATACCGTTCATGTGTGCGCATGTGTTTTGCTATGTCTGTGAAGTACACCCTTTGCACTGAAGTGGGCGACCCCCAGCTGCACGAAGAGATTCCGGTTCATTTCGGGTCACACTCATGAGCTATTCTTGCCCACACAGGGGGTGCCTGCCAGGGAGGGAGAGAGCACCATCTTGAGCAAAGAGGAATCCGAAGCTTTGGCCACTAAGAAGCTTAACTTGGCCGAATTGGCCGTCGACCATGAGCGCATGAACACCACCACTATCGAGCAGCTGACCCATGAGCGGGTATGCTCTCTTCCTGCTCCGTTGCTGTTGATATGGGTCAACCGTGCAGTGACGCCAGGTTTCAGGCCCGCAAAATACGGCTGACCTGTGCCACCATGGACGAAAATTTTCTCCGAGCCTTCGACTTGTTCGTGTTGTGGCAATGGTGCCTCAGGTGCTCCTGATGCTGCGGTGACCATTGTGTGTCTGTGTGTCGCGTCAGATTGTACTGAATTCAAGGCTGTGGGTGAGCAGTTGGCTCTGTCCATCTTACTTTGCATTTCTGTTTGGTTGCTGAAATTTGAGCTGAACCGGCAGGATGTGCTTTTCGTCAAAATCCTGCCTGCTGCTTTTTACCTCCAGTCTGCTTTCCTTTTTCAACCCCATTTCACGTTTGTTCAGGTGGTGCTCAAGGATATGCTTGAAACCCGATTGAATGACCCCAATGAGTTCCATATTCGGCCAACCCATGTCAACCGGGCACCCAATGTTACTCCTACTGGCAATGTTGAGGGAGGACTCACTTTCTAATTGATTTGAAATACGACCGTGGATATTTAGCTGATCTGGTGAAAGAAAGGGGGGAAGTTTTGGAGGGTCAACATGCCACGTGCACCCCATTTTGGGATGGAGGTTGCTGTTTCTTGAGCATATTGTCGGCATTTTTTTTTTTGGCTAGTTGCATGTATATACCCTTTGGTGCGGATCATGGGGTGCACTGTCTCACTCTTTCCGAGTCAGGTTTTACTCAAAACAGTAGAGCATTCTTCTGTTACTGCAAAATTGTTCCACTTGCTGGTCCAAGTTTCTGGCGTTGCCTTGCAGAATGGGCTGAATGGGTAGTTAGGGCACCAGCGAATGAGAGTTGTTCTCTTGCTGCAAACATATATGTATCTCCAGATGTTGTTTGTGGCATCTGGTCTGACAACAGTACATAGTACATACGATGATAGAGGTCTTGGCGCATGGTATTTCTGAATTGGAATTGGTCCCAAGTTTTTTCAGAGGAACACAGCCAATATGTATGGTGACTTGCGACTTTTGAAATGACAGCATGTGTTTTCCTTGGGATCGGTTCGATCACCACAGGGCCAGGGGTGCTGCTGGTGGCTGCCAGTCGGGAGTGGGATATGATTTTCACAGTCCCATGCTTCAGTACCCAGTGACCGCTTTTCCTGCGGCAACTTTCCGCAGTTTGGGCAAGTATTCAACAACAAAGATTGCAGTTGCATGAACAGAGATACAATGATTTCACCCCTCTCCCCTCATATCTAGTTAGCAAGCAGCAAGTTTGCATTTTGCCGAAATCTGCATCCCATGGCACACATTTCCCCCTATTCTAGCATTGACACATGGGTTTCTTGAATCCAAAGCCCAACCTCACCGGTGGTGGGTTGGGACATGGGTGCCATGTAAAGCAGCCATTACGTGCAGTGTGGCCTGAAACACTGAGCCAAATGGACAGATAGATCGCCACGCCAGGGGGCAGTGCAATGCACCCGAAGAGTGGACAGAGAAAGGGGGTCATGGAGTACCAACGGATTTGGACATGGTCTTCTCTGAAGGTGTTTTCCTTTGCTTATAATGTTTTTGACTGCAAATTGGTTTGTCTTCCTGTATTTTATTCAAAGTTGGGAAACTTCCAAGATGTCTGCTGGGTACTCAAACAAGCCGCCACAATCCCAAACAAACCTAGTCTATGCAAACATGTTTTCGGCAAGTTGCCCCTCCTCATCTGTGGAGTACACAATGAGGCACATTGTTCCAGGCCATAAACAACCAGTGCATCAAAAGTAATCCCATAAATCAAATTGTCAAATCAACAAGAAAAAAAAATTAGATAAGCAATGAATCTTGATTGTGTTTTCCCCCTCCAGAATGTGTGGTTCCCATGCATGGAAAAGGTTTCTCCAAAGTAGTGAACAGTTGTAGTGTACCAAACAATTTGGTATCCGGCTGGAAATTAATTTTGTTGAAAAACGCATGGCCCACTGTAGAGAAGTAGTTGGGCACCGCACCATGATGTGGCCCACGGAAGGCATGAATGCGCCTTCATTGAGTGGATTCGTTTTAATGTTTCATATTCTTGCTGTTCCCAATTAATATTTTAGCTTGGATGCCGTGGAGGGAGGGTAACCCTAGTGAATGAACGCCTTTTTCAACCGTTCCTAAGGGAGTAACGAATGTTCCCGGGGCATCAATTCGTAAAAGCAAATACATTGTCCCGCTGCCCGGCCTTGTTTCACATTATTTGGCCTGTTGGAATTGCATGGCATCTACAAGGCGGAGTCGGTTGGTTCCAAAAGCGTGAGAAACAAGTTGTTTTTGAAGAACATCAAAAGTTCAGTTTGGAGGGGAGGTACAATGATCTAAAAATAGAATCAATGATTGGTGTCATTTGTTTGGAGTAGAAAAGAGCTCTATTGTGAGTGAAACACATTAGTTTCAGAAGTGGAAAACGACGGAGCCGTTTTCTCCCAAAGCTACGGAGAACTAATGTGCTCCACATAGGCGCTGCATTGGTCTCATTTTTGTAAGCCGAAAGGGGGGGGGGGGGTAGTAGCACGACTTGATGAAAGAGTGCGCAAGAAAACTCCAAGAAACCTTTCAGTGTGTTGTATCTCACATCTCACCCTAAGTCTTAGTTTTAAGTAACGTAAATCCTTCGGTGACCATTGCCTGCCCACCCACAGCAGAGACTTCAACTCCCTAGTCAGGTAATACTGTTGTGTCGCCACTTTGCTCGTTACTTGCTTGATGTATTTCCTCATATCTCTGCATTTTTCCAAATCTAAATCAAATACGCAAAACGATACCAAAGAGAGCGTGGACACAAAGGTAGGTCTGCAAAAAATTATATATCTCAGAAAGCTAACTACGTCGGAAATGCCCATGTCCGGGTCATTGGTAACGAGCCCAAAACCCCCACTTGGGGTCCTTTTGGTCCAAAACACAAACCATTTATAAAAATGGGCGGAATTTAGCACTGGATTCATTCATATATGCTATTGCTTTTTAATAATTCAGCAACATGTCAGAGAAAATCCGACATTACTGGTCAGGCTGATGCTCATAAATCATGTTGCCCAAACTAGGCCAATACGAAGATATCATATATTATGGACACACTAGCCCTCTAACAAACCAACAATATGTCCCCATGACCATACTCAACAAGGAGTCTCCCATACAAAGCCACAGACAAGCAGGAATGATAACCGTGGAACTCATCCAACAAAACCTAAGACATATTCAGAGGTCGCGAGTCTCAGAACATCTACAATCTTTACAAATGACCTCCCTAATGACACGCATGATTGCTCTTCAAAGTCAATGATTAAAGCTCAACACCGCCACCACCCCGGAGACATTCAATGTTGCAAGGGTCGAGCTCATTAAGGTCATTAATCAGCGAGGCAATGTCCATATGAACCCAATCCAACAAAATTTTGGCTCATTTGGACCAATTCTTACTAAAATCTTGGGGATCATTACCAAATGGGATAATCCATCCTTGGCTGGTGCCTTTGCATGACCACCCTCATCGTAGGGCGTTATCAAGCTACTCTTTAGGGCCACTCCGGCCGTCAGCCGACGACTTCATGGTGCCTTCGGACCTCAATTCCAGGCCAAACGAGGTAATCTGCCATCATGGAAATCATCAATCGGGATTCGACAGCTGTGAAAGCTTGACCCTCCTGGTACTGCTTGTGACTTCGCGTACGGACTTCCGACGGGTCACTCTACAAAGTTGTCGACTGTTTGCTTCGATTGTGGGGCCTGTAAAGAAAGTAAACCACAAGGTAGTCACGAAAACTTGGCTCTCTAGAGGTCACTTCTTGCACTTGCGGTCCTTCCGACATACTTCCAAGTTAATATATGTTGAGTACTTGACGACTCCCTTCCTTTTTGAGCGTCATCAAACACTGTCGCGCCAGCCCATGGGGGTCCCACTGGCGACAAGCCACTAGCACGGGCCCGGCGGCGCCGGCAGCCCGGGCGACCACGCATCAGGGGGGCGGCGTAGTGGGTAAGCGCCTGCAACCGCGGTTGCTAAGTGATGCACTGACCGGGGAGTGGCGAAAAGGGGAAGCCGGGGAGGGACAGGGCTCCGAGCCCCGTGAACCCGGGGGACTCCGCCACCAGGCAGGAGGTTTGTCATGAAGGGCCCCCCACTAGGTCCCGCTGGGGAGG
Source organism: Eutreptiella sp. 'Long Island Sound 2002' (assembly GCA_964036045.1). NCBI lineage: Eukaryota > Euglenozoa > Euglenophyceae > Eutreptiales > Eutreptiaceae > Eutreptiella > Eutreptiella sp. 'Long Island Sound 2002'. The sequence goes on along the minus strand of OZ038380.1, from coordinate 68,878,666 downwards.
ATATCACCTGGCCCAACCAGGTGGCACACCGGGGCCGAAGAGCGTCTAGTACCCGTAAAATCAAACCTCAAACCTCAAACCTCCGTCCAACATACTTCCAAACTAATATATGTTGAGTACTTGACAACTCCCCTCCTTTTTGAGCGTCACCAGACACCGAGTAAGAAAAAGTCACTGCCACGTCTTTCTTGGAGGGCTTGATCCAGGCCAAGCCCCCCTTAAAACCTTTTTGTTGATGCTAAGACTAACTTAAGTATTTTTATCTCTCTTTTGAAGCCTAAAGTACACTTTCTCAAAGTAACTAGGGTTGTAACCCTAGCCCCCCATGAAGGTCACCCCTACCACTCAACTGAGCGGAGGTATCTTCCTTCATGGAGGATGTACCGAAATAGAATAGGCATTTCATGCTTTAGGCCTTGGAGGTTAAGCCTAGTGGTCTCCCACCCCAAGACCCCTATACTCAATTGTTTCTACCACTTATTGTGGTTCTACTTTTTAACTGTTTCTGAATTCAGTTGCTTGGTCAAGTCATTTTCTGTGTCTGGTCTGACACCTATGCCCCATATTCCTAACCAGCACCATTTCACCCAAAAGAGTGCACATGAAGTGCTTGATGCTATCTTTGAGGCTAGAGTCAGTCCAGTTTTCATATAAAATCTTTGGTATTATCCATTTGTGATTGAATCTTTGTGTTTATACCTGCTTTGTCTATCTACAGCCCTTCTGTGTTACACTGAATTTCAAACTATTCATTGATTCGATCCACATCCTGTTCTTGCTCTACTTGCTCCTTTGGTTTTGGGATTTCTCCATCAAAAACCTGCAGGATTTCATCAAAATCTATAGGGCACTAATCAGGGACATCTTTCCGGTAGCAGAGGCAAACCCTGAGAACCTTTCGAACCGACTCTGAGCAGAAGCACAAGAAAAACACACTGAACAGGTCCTACAGAACCTGGCCGATCAGAAGTGTACAAGTCCAACTATCTCACCCAGTGAGTGAACCGCCACTCAGAGCAGCATCTGCGCTCACGAAGATCCAGAGCACAGAAGGGTGGAACTAAATACACCTAGACCAGTCCCATTAACCATGGAAACCTTAGCGGCCCATGGTGAAGACAGCCTGCAAAGGCTCCGCAGGCGTGTCGAGGCTTCCATCGCCCGGTCGGCTTGTCCAGCTTTGTCTTCTTCCGAACTTGGAGTGGGGCCTGAAGAACAAGAGGACCTACGAAGGAGGATGGACGAGTTCATGCTCCACGAAGAGTACCACCTGTCCACCGTAGGAGTAGATGGAGAACTACCTCTTGATGCCCTCGGGTCGCCGCCCCAAACTGAGATGGGCTCCTTCCTCTATTCTGGGCCATCTACAGACATAGCGGACACAGTATCACTACCGAGACGACCGAGAGTACACGAACACCCGGGAGCAAGGCATTCAGACCTGCCGATAATGGATCCACCTCGCCTAGAGCCCACCCATGGAACTCTGGATCGTACGGCCGAACTATTTGGCAAACTTCTATCCGGATCGGAAGACCCGGATGTGACAGCTCTGTTGGAGGCTGTCAAGGCAAAATTGGATATCACTGAACCCTTACCCAAGCCAGCGCTACTCTCACCTTCACCACGATTGAGCACGTTGGGTGATGATCTCAAAAGATCAAGGGTGTCCAGGTTGCTACCCAAGGTTACTTGCCCCAACCCTTTTCATCCTCGCGCCAGGACAGTCCCTATTGCTGAACTACAGGACGTGCCGGTGACGGAGACTGAGAAAAGAGGGCTGTCAGCCCTGGCACCTCTTGCCGGCGTATCTCCTTCTCCTTGTGGCCTGACCCCGGGGGGTGGGAAGACGGGCAGACCTATTGCCCAGGCGAACATCCAGCCCGAACTGCCGGAGTTCGACCCCAAAAATCTGCCCGAATGGGCAGAAGAATTTGCTGAGTTTCTTTTGCTGACTGGCCAATCCCATGTGGATGTGGCCACCAAATGCTCACTGCTGAAACGCTCATGCAAAAAGAAATTTTTGGAAAAACAGGTGAAACAGATTGTGGAAACCTGTTCCACCTGGGCAGAGGTACTCCAAAGACTGGAGAAAACATTCCCAGTCTATGAGACTGACCTCAGTGTACGCACACAGATAGAGGAGCTACCTATGCTCCCTGAGTTTCCTTCCGCTGCGCGAATCTCTGAATACGTGTGCGACCTGGAGTATCTGTTTTCACGGATGAACGTGGGCTCCTACGGAGCCACTGAGCCCCACCTGTGGCTCATGAGTAAGATCTGCCAACGTACGTGGGATGACTGCCGCGCTACCTCTGAGAGGAAAAGCCGGACCCACTCGTACGACGAACTGGTGGACCTGCTGATTGAGCTAGCTCTTGAGAGGGAGAATGACTCCCACATGGAGAAATTCCTCAAGAAGCTCTTGGGTCGAGGGGGTAACCCTACCCCCGAACGTGGCGAAGGGAAAGGGCCTAAAAATCCCACTAACGCAAACCAGGGAGGTGGTAAAGGAAGGGGTAACGTACGTGCCATGAATGAGGTTAAACCTGATGCAGGTACACCCCCTTTGTTCTACTGCAAACCTGTCAATGACAAGGGGGGGCCTTGTCATGCCCCTGACTGCGATCAACGCAGTAGCTGTATGCTGCAGATGAAACGACAGCAGCATACCAAGGATGGGAAACCTGTGACCCATCAGGATCATTTCAGGTGTACCATCACCTGTGGCTATTGTGGCAAACGTCGTCACTACGAAGACGAATGTCACATAAAGAAACGCGAGAGTGATAAACTCAAGCGACAGGAGGCTGAACGCCAGAAGACCCAAACACCCAACAAAAACCCTCAGAATGGGGATAAAGGTGGTAAAGGAGGTGGCAAGGGGGGTGGCAAAGGTGGACCCCCTAACCCCCAGAGGCGCTCATCAGCGACCGTTGCTACACCCTCTCTGCTCCTACACCCCCTCCTGCCGCAAGTGGTCCCAAGAAGCGCCCACAGGGGGAGAACGCTACCCCTGAGGGGAATAACTCCAAGAAGAGGCGATTGGCCTGGATGGCCAGGTCCCTCATAGCTGCAGGGGTGGATGTCAAGTTCCCTGATGAGGAGTAGGGGGGCGGCTCTGAAGAGGAGGACTTGTTTTTCTGGATCCTCGTGAAAATCGGGGATCAAGTTTTTCGAGTGGTGCTTGACACCGGTGCAACACTTTCCATAGTGGCCCGGCGCCTGCTAAAGACTTTCAAGAAAACTAAGACCGCAGCCATAAGAGTAGGGGATTGGTGTACCATCCATTCCTTGGGGGTGGTCGATGTGACTATATGCCTGGGCGACGAAACCGTGACCCAACACTGCACAGTGCTGGACACCGACGCCTTTGACATCGCCATTGGTACAGACTTCCTACGAAGAAACCCCTAGGTAAAAATGCTGTCTCTTTAGCACCCCTATTCTTTGCACTGCGACTTCGGCAGTGGGCTGTTGTCCGTACCTTTGGAGCTGTCAGGACGAAAAGAGTCTGGGCTGCGCTACGCATCCAAGACTAACTATCGTACTGAAAACTACCAACTGGCCCGTCACGTTCTCGAAAATGGACTGGCGGCCCTTCAGGTAAACCTGGATGAGATCCAGGTGGAATTGTTTGCGAGCCAACAACAGCACATCATGCAGTTGTACTGCTCGAAACAATTGAACAATGCTTTCTTGTTTCTTCTGGAAAGCAATGGGCCTAGCGTATGCTAACCCTCCCTTCTCCCTGCTCGCGAAGGTTCTAACCAAAATCGCTTATGAGGGAGGAAGGGTTGTCATGTGCACCCCTGACTGGGGCTGCTCTGGTGAACATGCTTACTGGCGCCGTATGCTATATCGAATGACCGTGGGAAGAGTGGAACTTCCCCGACGGCCCCATCTATGTGCCTGAGGACTCAGACACAGCTATGCAGGCCCCTGAGTGGGCCAGTTTCCTGTCCATCGTTGATGGATCTCTCAATCCTGTACCCCTGTGTGACCTGGACCAGGTGCTACTGAAAGAGGTCATGGCCGAAAATCGTGGCCTGACCCTTTCTGATCTCAAAAATCGATCGCCTGAGCACCTATCTGCCACACTTACAGGGTGTGAGTCTCCCGATGGCTATCTGGAACCTGCAGCTGTAATAGAGGATGCTGACAACCAACTGTCTGAGATCGCCAGCACTATTTCTCCTGTTGATTCGAGCTGTGTTGACCTAAAACACAGTGCCTTCCTAGCCCAGCTGTTGCTGGAGGAGGTAGATCTAGAGTCAACCTCTAAGCCCACTTCCCCTGTTGGGAAGCCAGTGCTACACATGCAGCCTATGCACACAAGTGAACCCGTGGCCCGGATTGCTGATGCTCTGGTGCGGCCTGCTTCTAATAACATGCCATTGTCTGAGCATGACACTCAGGAACTCCGGCGGCTGTTGTACCTGAAGGCCGAAGGTATTGAGCGCCAAGAGCGGCTGCAATACCTCAGACAGACCTGGAAATCCTCCATCTGGTCTGAGGAGGACGATGATTCCTATACGCTGCCTGATCCTGAGATATCGCTAGTGTATTCTCTGCACTATGGGCAGCGATGTTCCCCTGAATGGGACGATGGTTCTGTGCCTGCCGATACTGCTGGTCGACAGAGAAAGAAAGAACATGGAAAGAGCAACCTCAATGCTGAGGAGGATTTCCTGCAGAAACTTGAGAGTCTTAACCTTGACCCCCGACTGAAGAAACTGCTGATAACCTATGAGGAGGTACTCGGCGCCTTGCCGCCCCCCCCTCTCTTGTAAAAAACTGGTCCAGATGGACCTGAAACTGAAACCTGAATTTGAAAAGACGCGAGTGAGGCGTCGTCCCTATCCCGCTCCACAGGAACAGGTTGAAGAAATCGAGCACCAGATTCAGGAATGTATTGATGCTGGCCTCGTTGAAGAATATAAGAAGGGGGACTACCCTCATCACTGCAGTCCCTGTTTCCTGGTTGCCAAACCAGGGTCGACTGCCCTACGACTGGTTGTTGACTATGGTGAGGTCAACAAGAAATCCCAGAACCACTCAGGGAGTATTCCTAACATGGAAAATACCCTGGAGCGTATTGCCAAGTGCAGGTACAAGACCAAAATGGACAAACGCTCTGGTTTCTGGCAGGTGGACTTAACCGCCGCAGCTCAGGAGCTGCTGGCTTTTATAACCCCTAAGGGCCGTGTCTTTAAGTGGAAGGTTATGCCTCTCGGGGTGGCTAATGCCCCAGCGCTTTTCCAAGAGCTAATGAACAAAATTTTGTACATACTGAGGCGCAGGCCTCTAGTACAGGAGTTGATTTCTCGGGATGCAGAAATAGAGGCCCACATCGACGACGTGAGTTTGGGTACTAATACTCAAGAGGACCATGTCCTTCTCCTCCGTGAATTTTTCATTGTTTGTCAAGAAAACCATCTCCGAATCAAACTCGAAAAATGTGAGTTTATGAAAGAGGAGATGGAATATTTGGGTTTCGACGTGGGGTATGGTTGGTGGAAACCAGCCGCGTCTAAGATGCAGCCCCTACAAGACATGCAGATTCGCGATGACCCTAAGAAGGGTCTACACGACGTGAGGAGTTTTGTGGGCGCCTGTAATTTCTATCGGCGTCACATCCACAATTTTACTTACTCCTCTGCCCCCCTCACTGACCTATAAAGAAGGTCCCTACCAGGACCGGCCCCCGCTGTGCCCCTTCCGCCTGTAACCCCTGCTGATTTACTCCGGATCAACGATTGCATTCCTCAATTTCCAGGGTCCAAATCCAAAAATATAGAAAATAAAATCCTCCTTCAACCCTGAATGGCAACCAGATCCCACAAGTACAGCAATAACCCAATTCACAATCCAAATCAGGCTGCGGGCTTTCGTTCAGCACACCGGTATTCCCACGGTGGCGGGCATGTACAAGAATTGCACCAAGGAAGAAAGCCCTGAAATTGGCATATGAACACAAATAAAGCAAAGTTGGGGAAAGATGGAAACTTGCACAATCACAGCCATAGACCCCTCATTCCCTGGACTCAAGACCTTCCCTTGACTCACCAATATGATGCCCTGAACCCAGTCCAATAAGATGGTTAAATGCCACATGTCAAAAGTCATTACATAAACCCCAAAAATGTGTTCACTCCCAAGCCTCTAAATCCTAGCCCAATAGGGGAGGTGGCGTGTCATGGCCTAGAGTGGCACTCAGGACCATGCCCTACCCTTACATAACCTTGGTTGGACTTGGAGTCGAATGGGCTTAGAGAACTGCCCCATGATGTTGACCTCACAACATGGCAAAATCAGGCATAGGGAAAGGAGTATGACCACTCGAAGATGTCCAAATCAAGTGCGGCGATGTCGAAGTCCAAAATCCGATTTCGACATCGCGAAAAATTCTGATTAAAATCTCGAGTGCTTATTTAGAGAATTGCGGATGCAACGAACCCTTTGCTGATGAAATCCGACCCTTCAACGGAATATCCGCCAAAATATCTGGAAATAACAGTTAACCAATCCGTTAACGCAAAATCGCGAGCCAACTGACGGTCGCCGATACATTGACCATCAGAACGAAAGGCTGAAAAATTACGGAAACATTATGATAATAAAACCCTGTTGATTCCTGATATTCCGATATATAAATCTCCGCTGGCGGTACCTCGGTTCTGAATATGGCCGCTCATAGCCGGAATGGCCAAACCTATCACACTATCACATCGGGTTAGGTCAGGTGGATGGGAGAGTATGATATCAGCCAATGGCAGCTTGCCGGCACATAGATACACACCCCAAGTGACCCCAAGATGGCCACGGGGGTCCGAACCGGCTTCACCCCCCTTCTCAGAGCGTTGTTACCGCTCGGAAGCCATTGAAGAGAGGACGGGAGGACCCCAATGGGCTCCAACCCCCCCCTCCATGTCCCAAGGACACATGGAGGCCCCACACACGTCGTAGGCGTCCCCCATGCCCCAAGGGAGGGGTGAGGACACTGATAATCAGCGCCCTACGCCATATCTGGTCTCCTCTTGATCTACAACATGGACCAAGGGGATCAAAGATAGAAAAACGTCGTCGGTCGACCTAAATAAGTATACCACAATGCAATATATATGTGGAGATCGAGTGAAGGGGGTATATGGCCAATCAAGGCCAAAAAATCCCCGGATGAACGCCCTCACCCGTCTCCCCAAGCACAGAAACAGACAAAATGCCAAGGGGGGATCCATTACGGTGCTACAGCAGCAACCAAATGGACCAACACGTCCTTGACATCCAAAGAAATATTCTTTTTCTTTAGGTAGTCCATCCAGACCGTGGTATACCTCGGCACGAAACTGCTCGGAGGTTCCCACGAATCCCTGGATGCGGCGAATCCTTTCCAACGGACCTTATAAAGCCTACCCCCAGGCGTCCCCGGGTCCGGCTTGTCCGCCAGGATCTTCTCGGCGGTGAAGTCGTCGTCCTCACCCTCGTCGTCCGAGTCCACATCGCCGGCCGTGAACTCGAAGGTGACGGGACGTCCGCTGGGGTCTGGTGCTCGAGGACGAAGCTGGGTGTGGTCGCGGTCCAGGATCTTGTTATCCCCCACACGAACCGCATACACGTCCTGCCCGACCTTCCGCACGATCACCCCCGGCACATACCAAGATGCCTGCCGGTGCCTGGACAGGACATCCTTGTGGTGCCGCTCCACCCACACGGTGTCTTGGAGAGCATACTTCTGGACCTTCCCTTGCTTGAAATACTTGGCCCTCTTGTCATGCTCGTCCTGAAGTGCCTTGCACACCCTGGCCGCCGTGTCGTCCGCCTCAGCCATCATGGCATTTGCATCCCGGGCCACCTTGCCATGGTTCATCCACGGGAGAGTGCGTGACACTCGATCCCGTAGGAACAGGATGCGATGGGGCGACAGTCCAGTGGGTCCCGGAAGGTCGTGATACGCCTGGAGCACTCTCCACATCGAGTTATACCAGTTCCGGCCCGGTTCGTCAATGTGCAGCTGGCGGCACTTCTCGAACATCTGCCGCCCGGCCACCTCAGCCCGGCCATTCGACCGGCTGTGGTATGCCACGGTCTTGGCATGCCGAATACCCATGTGCTTGCACATCGTCTTGAACCACGTCCCCACGAATTGACTGCCCCGATCGCTGCAGATGACAGCTGGGACATCGAAAATCGTCAGCCAATGCCTGATCATGGCATTAGCGACGGTCTTGGCCTGCAGCCCCACTCCATGCTTGTCCTTCTTGTCCTTCTTCTTGGACTTCTTGCCAGGGACCGCCACGATATACCCACTGTGCCTATCCACCGCCAGGATGACACAGTCGTAGGTCTCTCCTTCCACGGTGACCTCAGGCATGGCGAATACATCCATGGCCACGGACCGCATAGGGGCCTCCGGTATAGCCGTATACACCGGGTTGCCCGCTGTGGAGTGGTTGGGGCTCTTCGTGGCCCGACACACGGCACAGTCACTGCAGTACCTATCCAGGATGGCGTAGTACCCCGGAGGGAACTTGAAACGCCACTCCAGGTCCTGCTGCATCTTGTCTCGGCCAGGGTGCATGAGCTGGGCGTTGTGCCAATGGTCAATGAGCTCCTCCACGCGGTTCTCGGGCACCAGCAGCTTGTCCTTGAAGAACAACTTGTCCCCATCCTCGGTCAAGCCCTCGGGCCATTCGTCGTCCGACGGGGCGCTCACGGCATTCCAGTACTTGCTCCAGTGCTCTGATGCCGCGTAGTCATCCGACCAGTCCTCTGTGAGCACTGACCTGACTAGCTCTACAGGGGCCACCATCCATTGCTCGAGGGTTTCCTCTCGAATAGCTTGGACGCGGGCACCCCGGAACTTGGCCAGGTCTGTACGGTTTGCCATCACCACAAAACACTTGACCCCCTCTTGCTCCATGACCTTCTCCATCTCGATGATGCGCTTGGCCTCCTCGGTCTCCTCGGCGTCGCCATGGCTGGATATGTCCATCCACGCCTTGCCCGCGGGGTAGGCCCAGCGACTGAGGCAATCTGCCACAGTATTGTCCTTCCCCGGGACGTATACGACGCTGAGGTCGAACTTGGCGAACGTCTCGTGCCATCAGGCCCTCCTAGCCGCTGGTCCTGAGGGGGTGTCGACATGCTCCTTGTGCCAGCTCTGTAGGGACTGGTGGTCCGTGCAAACCACCACCGGCTGCAGTCCGATGTGGCCAGACCACTTCCTGAGCGCACATACAATGGCGTATGTCTCCTTCTCCCTCGCGGTCCATGTTCGGCGTTGGCCCTCGGCCAGGATCCTGCTCCAAAACGCCACGGGAACATGAGTCCCGTCGTCCCGGACCTGCTCGAGGACTGCCCCCACGGCATAGTCCGAAGCGTCTGTCCGTAGCACGAATCCCTTGTCCGGGTCCACCAGGAACAGCCCCAACTGCCCCAGGAGTCGCTCCTTCAGGCGGTTGAACGCATCTTCAGCCTCAGGGGTCCAGGCAAACTTCTTCTTGCTCCCCTTCCGGCCATCGAACTTCCCCACCTGCAGCATCTTGTGCAGCGGCCCCGAGAGTTCTGCATACATCCGGACATAGCCCGAATGGTAATTGCAGAACCCCATGAAGGACCGGAGTTCGCTGATGCTCTGGGGCTTCTCCCAGTGGTGCAGGGACGCCAGCTTCCCAGGCATGGGACGGCGTTGCCCCTGACCAACCACGTGACCCGCGAACTCCACTTCCTTCACAAAGAGTGAGGCTTTGGTGGGCTTGCACACCATGTTGTGCTTGTCCAACTCGCTGAGCACTCGGCGCAGATCCTTCTCATGCGCGTCGATGAGCTCGTCCTCAGTCATGTTCTCCGTGCCGGACCCGATGATGATGTCATCCACGAAGGGATCGGCACAGTCCCGGACAGGACCGAGTAGGTCCTCCATCATGCGCTGGAAAGCGGCGTTGCCATTCTTGGCACCCATAGGCACCACCTTCCACTGCATGGGCCCCAGCGGCGTGGACATCGCTGTGCAGGGCCTGGAGTCCGGGTGTAGCGGCATCTGGTGCTAACCGTGTTTCAGGTCAAACACCGTGAAAATCCGCTTTTTCTGTTGCTTTTGGAGGATGGAGTCGATCAGGGGAAGCGAGTACGAGTCGTGCTCGGTCTGCTCGTTCAAACCTCTGTAATCAACCACCAACCTCCACTCGCCCTTCTCCTTCTTGGGCACGATGAAGGCTGGGCTGGCCCACTCACTGTCGGAGGGTTCGATCCATCCCCGCTCAATGAACTCGGCCAACAGCTTCTTCATGGCCTCGGCCCGATCGCCCTGAAGTTGGTACTCCCGATGACGAATGATCTTCGGGTTCGGCTTCAGCTTGATCTTCGCTGTACCAAACCTCCCACGATCTGGAGGGTTCTTGTTGGCGACGCCACTGAATAGCCGCGGATAGGCCTTGATCAGCCTCTCCTTCAGCTCAGCGACCTTCGGGTTCTCCTGGGCCTCTTCAGCCGCTTGCTTCGGTATAGACACAACCGACCGCACTGCGGTATAGGCCTCTTCTGGGTCCGATTCCGACTTCTCCTCGTCCGATATGCCGTCCTCATCGTCGTGGGTCGCGATTCCCACCGATAATCTTCGAAAATTTGCGGCCTCGGGCTGGTGCTCGTCGCTACCGGTTCCCACCCTTGGAAAACCCCACGTTGGTGGGTCCGACCCAACCGGACCATCGTATTGATCCGCGATGTGGTCCATGACCCTCGCCACGAACTCATCCTTCTCGTACTTGCCGGTGACCAACATCTTGTCATCCCACCAATGCGGAGATGTGACCATGGCCCGCCTCTTCTTGGCTGCCACACGGTCGTGCATCCCCATCCGCATGTAGTTGACGACGTCGTCGATCTCGGCGTGGGACAGGACGTCAATGCCATCGATAGGCTGATCCGTCCCCTCCTTGGGCTCAAACATGACCTTCATGGGCACCGCCTCCACCCTACGGATGAATGCTTCATCACCCGTGGGCTGGGCTTGCGCCCCATCCACCAGGAAAGCCTTGGTGCCCCACGCTTGACCCGGGGAGGGCATTGATACACCCTTGGCGTCGATGAACAACTCCTCCTCTGGCCCGAATGACATCTCGTTCAGGGTGATGGAGTCCAGCGTCGACTTGAGACCCTCCAGCGGACATGGGGTGGATCCTATGCCGGTTATGACCAGGATCCCCTTCGCCCTATCCGCGATGATCTTCTCCACCGTACGTCTGGTATTGTCCAGGGAGCCATGCCAATACATGGGTCCCCACTCCTTCAAACCCCAATGCCTGTGCCAGGCTGAGTCTCCTCGATGCCAATGCCTCCTACACTTCCGCAGAAGTGGGGCATCCCGGGAAGCGAAGACGTCCGTCTCGGGCGCTTCAGCTCCCAGCGTCTGAATCATCCTGGCGTACACTTGCGGCGCCATTCCATACTCCGTAAGCTGAACTCCACGGTCTCCTCTGGACTTGGCACCCACAGCTTGCACCGCTCGGACGATCCGATCCTCTTCCTCAGCATTCCATTGGGATGATCCGCATGCATAATCCGTGGACAGCCATGTGAGGCATTCATCATCCTCCCGGACCAGCGTTGCGCGATGGGGAAGGGCTCCAATGGCATTTGCCACCATGAAGTCATACCCCATGATCATATCCCAATCTGTAATGTCGGCCACATAGAAGTTCCCGGATAGAGTGCTTCTCTTCGCCTGATCAGGGCGGTTCAAGCGCTCATGCTCCCAGAATTCCATACTGATGGTGGCCTCATGGGTGCCACCACCCATAATCTCACCGTTGGCGACCTTCAGGCGGACCGGTCTCCGGCTGGGCTGCAGGAATTCCTCCTTGAACAACCCTCTCCGGACCAGGCTCACCTGGGCACCCGTATCCACCAACACATCCACCACCTTCTCCTCTCGTCCGCACCGTACTCGCACTTTCAAGTGCAACTGCCGCTCGTCGCCATGAGGTGTATGGACGACTCTCACGGCATGCAACTCTAGCACATCCGGGTGCATCAGGACTTCAAGGGTATGGTCACGGATGGTGTAGATCTTGGGTTGGTCCTGCCCGTCCACGGGGCTCTCCGTGGTCGCTCCTTCCTTCTTGCCATGTCCCGTACCCACATGTACTTCCCTTGGCAGGGCGCTCCAGGGGTTGGGAGTGGCGAAGCTCAGTGGTTTTGGCTCTTCTGGAGCCTTCTTCGGCACCCGATGTGCCTTCGCTTTCTCAGGGATTCCACTGATTTTCGGAGGAGAGACCTCCGAGGTCCCACTCCCGTGGGGGCTCCTCTAGACTTGGCTTCCCGCAGCCCCTTCCGGCTGCGATCCGCCAGGACTTTGTCCACCACGTTGCTGGGCTTTGAGTTCCTCCAGCGTCCTCAACATGTCCTCAGCAACCTCCTCGATCGACCTCACTCGTCGGTCTTGGCCAGGTCCACCACCATAGCCTCTTCCTCCGCCTTTTCCTTGGCCTTTGCCTTGGCCTTTTCCCCCGTCTCCGCCCTTCGCCTTCCAATCAGAAATCCGCTGCTCCTTGGGCTTCTTCTCGGGGTGAGCGGCGAAGTAGGCCTTCTTGTCCGCCTCATACACCTTGCACTGACGGTGGTCGTGTGCATGGTTGTTTCCCTTGCCATAACAGACCAAGCACCCGTCGTGCTGAGACCTGTACTCTCGGAACGAGAGCGGTGGGTTCCCGATCCTCCTTGGCTCTTTGCCCTTGTTGGGTCCCACCTGGCTCCATCTGGACCGATACTGCCCATTGTTCCTCACGTTGTGCGCCACAAACGCGAAGAAATGGGCCTCCTCGTGATCCTCCCGGGACCAGTGATCTTGGCCACTTCCACTACCGTCCCCCGCAGAGTTGGCCGTGTCCTCCTGGATCTCCCGATGATGGCGGTCTTCTCGGTGGCCTCGTTGTCCATGACCATGTCGATCCTGCACGTGGGCCTCGTTCTTCGCATTGAGCTTCAACTCCACCGTCATGTACTTCACGATTTCGTCAAGGCTCATGCGGGCGAAGATGACTTGCATCCTCAGCGGCTCCCCGCGCCTCCACTCCACGTTGTTGAGGCGCAGCAACCTTTGCCCCATGGAGTCCCCGAATACCTCCACGTACACGGCGTTCTTCAGGCCCAACATCGGGTTGGGTTCGCCCAGGTTCCTCCTGAAGAACTCCATGATACCCGCATGGGTATCCTCCGCCGCCATAATCCTCACCGCCACGCGCTTCTTCGCGCGCTTCTTCTCCTCGTCCTCCACTCTCCTCTTCCAGTTGCCGGGGAGGACGTCCTTCAGGAGGTGGCGGATCTCGCTGGCCTCGTTCCAGTCCTCCACCAGCTTGAGGCATCTGCGGTACTTCCGCAGATACCTGTTCCACTCCCGGACCCGCAACTCACCGCGGTCCAGCGGCAGTGGAATGGACCACAGGTCCTCCAGCTTCTGATTCGAAGCGTCCACCCGCTCCTCATCCTCCAGCTACTGGAGGCAGGCCTGCTCCGTGCGGATCAATCCTTCCCGGATCTGATCCCGCAGCTCCTCCTTGAGGTCCTGCGCCAGCCGGTGTGGGAATGTCCGGCATACCCACTTGTCCCGCGGCGCTCCCCGCATCTCGCCGACGACCTCCTCGGCGAAGTCCTCCCAGTCCAGGATGAAGTCATCCAGGTTGGACGGGTTCCCGTCGTAATAGGGGATCTTGATTCCCCTGAGGTCGTCAATCCTGATGGCGTCTCCGACGTCTCCAGCCACCACTCCACCGAGACGGATACCACCTGTGGCCGGGGGGTGTGAGTACACTCCCCGTACATCCCTCTCCTCCATGGAGTGCGGTCCAGTTGGGCCTGAACCCATGGGGTTTGGAATGCGGGAAGGATTTGCCCCATCGGCCGTCCATATCCCCGTATTGGGATCCTTCGCCCACAGGTTTCCGCTTGGATGGCCTCGACCATGTCCGTCGGCGCTTCCCATGGTTCGCCCCTGCATGGTCTGGTTCTGGATCTCGATCTTCTCTTCCGCATAGACTGCCATATTCGTCGTGAGCGGTACATCCTGGGCGGCATGGGACATCTGTACCGTCAGGCTCCTCGGGTCCGCGGTCACGTGCCCTTCCCGCATGGACCCAGCCGGTGCCGTGTGTTCCCCGAGCATTGTGGATTCCCTGAACAGGGGAACATACGGCAGCGCACCCGGGTCAACACGCGGAGGCGCGTATGGTGCCTCTGCAGGGCCGCCCATGGGTTCCTCCATGGCGCTCCTGAGGGTCTTAACCCGCTCCACCAGCTCTACCGCGGCCGGCTTTGCCGGGAGCTCCGGACCCGAGGCGAGGGGCTGTCGCTCCTCTAGCCTTCTCAGGCGTCCCGACATGTCCTCCACTAAGTGGAGGAGGCTGTCCACCACTTGCTGCTGCTTCTGCAGGGCCAGCTCCAGATTCTCCCGGTACCGGGCCTGATCCGCTCGCAGCTCCTCCATGTGGTTCTCCGCGGCCGACTGGTCGTCCAGGATCCCCGCGACGTCCTCCTCTAGAGCGTCCTTGGCGTTGTCCAGGCGGTCAAGGTGACGCACGATGGTGTCCATCCCCATCTTCGGGTACTTGCCCATGAGGAAGGTCACGTGCTCGCAGTGGGACGCAGCGTGCTTTCCGCCGGATTCAGCACATCCCGCGGTTCCCGGCACCTCAGACTCATCGCCCATGGGCGTATCGCCTATGGCGTCCGTCTCTGGTCCCGTGTGCCGGGGCACAGGTGCCGTCCGGGCCCTGGCTGGCCTCTCCAAGCCCTCGGCGTCGTGCTGCAGGGCGGGCTCGGGGGCCGTATGCGCCCTGGCGATCAGCGCGGACCTCTCTGGCTCCGAAGGTGGCTCGTGGGCTGTCCGATAGCCCTCGGAGTGCCCCTCGGATTCCCACAGCCTGACCGGGCTGGGGTCCGTGTCCATAGCCCCGGCGTCCCTTGCCGCGGACTTGGGTGACCCGCGCTTCCGGTAGCGCCGGGCCCGTCCTCCACTGCTGCCTGAATGGCAGGCCTCATCAGAGTCCTCCGCGGCGGAGCGGAGGTTGCATGCCTTTCGGCAGCGACGCTCACACATGGAGACCAGGTCCTCCATGTCACGTCCTCCTCTTCCCGAGTGTCGTTCTTCTCTTCGGGCTTCAACTTCCGGAGTTCGCCATGCTCTTGAGCGTCTCTGTCCTTCTATGGCTCCAATCTCCGGCGTGGTCTCCACCGAGTCCACAATACGCACCCGGGGCGTACTTGGGCAGGGCTCATAAGGGCCCAAGTCCCCTGGTCGGCGGTTGGTAGGGGCAGCAGGTAAGCCTCTGCTACCATAAAGAAGGTCCCTACCAGGACCGGCCCCCGCTGTGCCCCTTCCGCCTGTAACCCCTGCTGATTTACTCCGGATCAACGATTGCATTCCTCAATTTCCAGGGTCCAAATCCAAAAATATAGAAAATAAAATCCTCCTTCAACCCTGAATGGCAACCAGATCCCACAAGTACAGCAATAACCCAATTCACAATCCAAATCAGGCTGCGGGCTTTCGTTCAGCACACCGGTATTCCCACGGTGGCGGGCATGTACAAGAATTGCACCAAGGAAGAAAGCCCTGAAATTGGCATATGAACACAAATAAAGCAAAGTTGGGGAAAGATGGAAACTTGCACAATCACAGCCATAGACCCCTCATTCCCTGGACTCAAGACCTTCCCTTGACTCACCAATATGATGCCCTGAACCCAGTCCAATAAGATGGTTAAATGCCACATGTCAAAAGTCATTACATAAACCCCAAAAATGTGTTCACTCCCAAGCCTCTAAATCCTAGCCCAATAGGGGAGGTGGCGTGTCATGGCCTAGAGTGGCACTCAGGACCATGCCCTACCCTGACATAACCTTGGTTGGACTTGGATTTGAATGGGCTTAGAGAACTGCCCCATGATGTTGACCTCACAACATGGCAAAATCAGGCATAGGGAAAGGAGTATGACCACTCGAAGAAGTCCAAATCAAGTGCGGCGATGTCGAAGTCGAAAATCCGATTTCGACATCGCGAAAAATTCTGATTAAAATCTCGAGTGCTTATTTAGAGAATTGCCGATGCAACGAACCCTTTGCTGATGAAATCCGACCCTTCAACGGAATATCCGCCAAAATATCTGGAAATAACAGTTAACCAATCGGTTAACGCAAAATCGCGAGCCAACTGACGGTCGCCGATACATTGACCATCAGAACGAAAGGCTGAAAAATTACGGAAACATTATGATAATAAAACCCTGTTGATTCCTGATATTCCGATATATAAATCTCCGCTGGCGGTACCTCGGTTCTGAATATGGCCGCTCATAGCCGGAATGGCCAAACCTATCACACTATCACATCGGGTTAGGTCAGGTGGATGGGAGAATATGATATCAGCCAATGGCGGCTTGCCGGCACATAGATACACACCCCAAGTGACCCCAAGATGGCCACGGGGGTCCGAACCGGCTTCACCTAATCAAGAAAACTACTCCCTGGAGGTGGACCGCCAGTGAGGAGGAGTGTTTCCAGGAGTTGAGGAAGAAAATTGCCTCCTCCAACTGCCTGGGAGCACCCCGCCCTAAGGGCGAGATAGTCCTGATCACTGATGCCAGTGATTTAGGGGGGGGTGGTACGATCTACCAATGGCAGGAGCTTCACCCCGCTGAACTAACCCACTGCCATTATCGTACTAGTGGACTGAACCGTGATGGTTCGTTGGAACATGACTATCCTACCAGTGAGTGGCGGCTGGTGCCACTGGGACACTGGAATTGGAAATGGAACCAAGTGCGTTCCAATTACAGCACCTATGACCAGGAACTCCTGGCCGGTATGTTGGTGCTTTCGTCACAATCCCGACTCCTGGGATCTAACCCTATTGTCTGGCTGTGTGACCAGGAACCTGTGAAGTCTTTTCAGAAGGGCCCACCACCAGAGAAAGCAAGGCTAAAGCAGTGGTGGACTTACCTGAGCCAGTTCAGGCTGACAGTTCATCATATCCCCGAAAAAAAGAATGCACTGTCTGACTATATATCGCGCAACAACTTCGATGCGCTTATAGGTGAGAGCTCTGAGGCGCTCGCCAGAGAGGCTTTCCAGCGTATGGATGTCCAGCTTGACCTGTCCATGCGCACTGCTGGAGTCCCGGAGGGTTGGAGTCTAACCGACTATCAGTCAGAGTATAACGAAACACTCCAAACCCTCAGCACTGGTCTCGAACCCCGTGTCATTGACGGGCACCAGTGGTATAAAAACAATCAGTACGTCTTCTACGAGGACGGAATTGTGGTGCCTGAGGCACGACTGGATGCATGCCTACAGTGGTCCCATCTCAGTTCTGGTCACACTGGCGCTAATCGCTCAGTGGAATTCTTCCGTGAATGTTTCTACTCTAGTCTAACCCTGACTGAACTGAGGTCGCGTATGCAGACCATTGTGGATGCTTGTGGCTGTCATGCCAGCAAGCAGAGCGACAGTAGGGATAGGGGCCTGATCTCCAGGTTACCCATACCCTATTGTGCTAACTCTCTTCTCTACGTGGATTTCATCCACGGCCTACCACGCTTCAGCGGCTATGATAGTTGCCTAGTGGTCACCTGTGGCCTATCTCGCTTCACCCGTGTGTTCCCTTGCAATAAGAAAATCACAGGTGAGCAGACTGTGAAAATGTTGGTCGAACAATGGTTCGAACCCTATGGAGCACCTAAGCAGGTGCACTCTGATGAAGATGTACGCATCCGCAGTGACACTGGGTGGTACAAACGAGTGCTAAATGCCCTCAACGTGGAGGTAACCACAGGTGTGCCCTATACCCACACGTCTAACCCTCTGTGTGAGAGACAGAACCGTGTGGTGGAGCAAAACCTAAGAATCCTGATGAAACAGTAGCGTACCAAGGACTGGGTACTCCTACTGCCTTGGGCAGTGCTGACCATGAACTCACAGCAGAGCTCCTCTACGGGTTTCACCCCCCACGAACTGGTCCATGGAGGACGACCTGCATGGTTCTTCAAAACCCCCTTTCCTGAGGACTTCAAGAGCCCTGTGGGAGATTGGCTGGAACACAAGCAGTCTCTGGCTAACCAGGCTGGGACTAACCTGTTCGTGACCGTGAACTGAGCCGACGGAACCGCCTACGGCGACCTGCCAGCTTCAAGGTTGGTGACCTTGTTTTGGTTCACCATTCACGCCTATCCTCCTGGCCACGTAACTGCCTACAGGACCCTTATTTTGGACCCTATCATATCATCAGGATAGATGGATCCAGGATCCATGTCAGGTGCAGTCCACGTCTAGGTGGTGAACTGCTGTGTGCACCTAAACAGTTGAGGCACTATCACTCCCCTGACGATTTGTCCTGGGATGAGGGGCTCCTCAGCGACAGTGAGGTCAAGCGTATAGACATAGAGAACGCTGCCAGTCCAGAGGAGGCAGACGAACTCGAAGAGATGACTGCCGAAGAGATGGCAGTCGATGGTTACTACGTGGTTGCAGGTTTTGCTCGCCACGAGTATAAACAGGGCTGGAAATTCCTAACCCTGTGGGATGGCTATGGGTTATCTGAGGCGACCTGGGAACCTATGTCAGCCTTCATACAACCAGATGGGAGTATCAACCCCATCTTCTGCTCCTACCTCGTTGAGAACAACGAGGGGCAGCTACTAACCCGTGCTGAGACTATGTCCCAGCGTAAAAAGCGAAACTAATTTTCCTGTGTCAGTCTACTGACTGTGTTCTAACCTCACAGGTGCAGTGAGCACTCTGGTGCGGAGGTGCCTGTGTATGGGTGTAAGAGCAGTTGTCACAGTTGCCCCGCATTGCATCGCAGGACAGGACCGTTAGCCCCCCGTGACAACCACTCCCTGGCCCAAGGCCATTGGTTTTTCACCGACTACTGCTTACTGAGCACTGCACTAACCCCGTCTGTGCCCTGCAGACCCATGCCTATGGTTTCCAGCGTGGACCAGGTGGCCGCTTATCAGGTTTGCAGCCACCCAGCGAGTGTATGCCTTGTTGACCATGTGTTGCATGGGGACTGCCCTGATGTAATGACCTTGGGGAGCCAACAAGGAACTGTGGCTTACTACACCAGGGGGGAATGACAAGCAAGGTGTTATGAGGCAAGGTGTGTCTTCCCTCCTTGGGGACAAGCGAGCCCACAGCTAGGACCCCTGACTGGTCCAGATCCATGGGGTTCTACCCTTCCTTACAGGGTTTACCATACCCCTATGTGTGCTACGTATGTCTGTGTGTGTCTCACCTCTCTCCCCGGCGTGGCTCCCGGAGACCGGGCTTTGCTGACGTCGGACCGAAGGTCCTAATCAGGTACTATTACCACTCCTATGGCGCCCAATTTCTGTGCTGGCGCCTATCCTTGGGGGAAGACGGCAAAAGCCCTACCTACTAGAGGGGATGGGTGGCCAAGTGTGCCAAGGACATACAAAACGCCCATTTTTGCTAAAGGCCAAAAGCTAACGCACTCCCCTGCCCACGTGGAAAAGCACGCGGGACAGGAGACACCACTACACTACACTCACTAAAGCCAGCACCCGCCTTCGAAGGCAGGGTGAGAACTCATCACCTGCACTCAACCTCTGCCAGGCCTGCTGACCCTAACACCTACACACGCTACTCGGTGTTGCTGTCAATGAGGTCTCGGGTCCTATTGACCCTCCTGTGAGAAAGCAAGAGAACACAGCGCTACAAAGCGGCTGTGGCCTAACAGGGACGCCACTACGCATTTCCCTGTCAGGGCTTGGAGGGAGGGAGTGCTCAGCGTGCGTGCACAGCGTGGATGGCGATGAAGTCGTACTGCACTCACCACTCCTGGTTGAGTTGCAGTTTGTTGTTTGTGATCTGCGCAGCATAGTTTAGCGCTGCGAAGAGGGGCTGCACCAATCACCCTACCTGGCCACCTGTAAAGCAAAGGCCAATGAAGGGATGTTTGCGGCTGAGTAACCAAGCCACACTCCACGTATTATACACTTCTCAGTGTGACCTATAATACGCTGTCCTCAAACACCCCTGTCAAGCAAGCAAGCGTTAAGAGACTCCTCAGGTTCTCGTAAAGAACGTACCGAGGAGCCCCTGGGTAACCTAAACAAGGTTTACCGTGCGCACTTCGCGTGGCCTACCCTGTGATGCGTCATATGCATGCACAGGTATGCACCATCACTCCATTTCCTGTTGTTTTTACCTAATTTAACCCAACATAACCAATCACAGGCGTGACTCAACCAGGAGGTGAGCTCCTCCTGGGCTAACCTACCTTACTCACCACGCATCATGTGAATGCCGAAGAAAACACGAGTGCAGAACAACCCTACGCGCTTAACCAAACCTACGGCGAATTATGAACCACCCTAAGCGATTAATGCACTGTGTGTCATGCACGCTTCCCTTGTCTTGTTTCCTGCAGAAAGAGGAGAGAAAGTGGCGCACTGCACAGCGCAAAACAAGCCTAAGCGTTTTAAGCAACCCTACTTTAGCGCTACGGCTACACACGAGCAAACAAACAAGAGCAAGCACTTTCTTTTCTTACCTGTGAAGAGAGAACAAGGGTGAATCAGGGTACAGGGAAAGCGCCACAGCGTGTGAATGCCTCGATTAGGCACATGCATCGCGAGCACAGCGCATATTCTAACCCTACGTGCGCGCTGCGCGCTCCATTCGCATCGCATATCTTTCATTCCTGTTTTGACCTGTGCAGAGCAAGAGAGAGGAGCACCCGAACGCCCAACGAACACAGCGTTGACAATCCTAACGTTTTAACGAAGCAACCAACACGAACGCAAAGCATGCGTGTGAGATGACACTGGCATACCTGAGAGGTGGGTTGTCCACCTGCTCTGGGGTGTGGGTTGAGTTTGAATACTTTTCCCTAAAGTTTATAAAATTTTTTATGCAACTGTGCAAAAATTTCATTTAGAAGTTTCAAAACTACGGCTCATACCTTCTTTTTCAAAAGCCGTTTGCGCTTGCGCAACCTTGTTTTTGAAGTCCGCTTCCGTTGCGCTTGTCTGCGACTTTGAGTTTTGGTGTAAAAATGACGATTTCTCGCGTGATTTCGTCACTTTTTAGCGAGTTGACTTGTTAAATCGCTACACCTTTCGCTAAACCGCAGGAATCACTCCCTGTTGGTTACATTTTCTATTTTTTTTCAGCTCCTGGAGATTTGTGTCCTCCATTGGGAGTATTGCTCCGCCCTGGCCCTTGGTCAGGCCGCTTACTAAATTGCTGTTTATGCAGTGATAGCCATCCGCATTAGAGCGTTCGACTGTACCCTAGTGGGCAAGCATATGTGCTCTAGGGACGGAGTCCTGGGTTCAAACCCCACTACCCCCAAATTTTTACCAAAAGCTTTCGTCGCACGCTGGCAACTTTTGAGGAATGCCCCATCGAAGGGACATAATTCACGGTACATTACACTGTTTTTCGAGGGTACCTACAGTGTGATAGGCTTCTATGAACTGATGAGGATGTTTTTCGTAAGTTTAATGCATTTTCTGATGTAATTTTGGGAATATTTGAGCCTTTTTCCTTGTTCCTACTAGCTTAGCTAACTAGTACTCCAGGGGGGAGTAAGAAAAATTCACTGCCATGTCTTTCTTGGAGGGCTTGATCCAGGCCAGGCCCCCCTTAAAACCTTTTTGTTGATGCTAAGACTAACTTAAGTATTTTTGTCTCTCTTTTGAAGCCTAAAGTACACTTTCCCAAAGTACCTAGGGTTGTAACCCTAGCCCCCCATGAAGTTCACTCCTACCACTCAACTGGGCGGAGGTATCTTCCTTCATGGAGGATATACCGAAA
This sequence comes from Eutreptiella sp. 'Long Island Sound 2002', assembly GCA_964036045.1. NCBI lineage: Eukaryota > Euglenozoa > Euglenophyceae > Eutreptiales > Eutreptiaceae > Eutreptiella > Eutreptiella sp. 'Long Island Sound 2002'. The sequence continues at coordinate 68,856,829 of OZ038380.1, read as the reverse complement.
AAAAAAAGGCATTTCATGCTTTAGGCCTTGGAGGTTAAGCCTAGTCGTCTCCCACCACAAGACCCCTATACTCAATTGTTTCTACCACTTATTGTGGTTCTACGTTTTAACTGTTTCTGAATTCAGTTGCTTGGCCAAGTCATTTTCTGTGTCTGGTCTGACACCTATGCCCCATATTCCTAACCAGCACCATTTCACCCAAAAGAGTGCACATGAAGTGCTTGATGCTATCTTTGAGGCTAGAGTCAGTCCAGCTTTCATATAAAACCTTTGGTATTATCCATTTGTGATTGAATCTTTGTGTCTATACCTGCTTTGTCCATCTGCAGCCCTTCTGTGTTAAACTGGATTTCAAACTAATCATTGATTCGATCCACATCCTGTTCTTGCTCTACTTGCTGTTTTGGTTTTGGGATTTCACCACCAAAAACCTGCAGGATTTCATCAAAGTCTATGGGGCACTAATCAAGGACATCTTTCTCACTGTCTTGTCCCTCAAAAATAGTCATGTTGAACTTCTAGTTCTATTTCAAGAGTTGTTTTGGTGAATCCACAAGACATGAGCCACCATAGTTCTTCTTCTCCCATACAACTGTACCTTCTTCTTTCCGTCTTCCTCTTGCTTCAGAGAGTTCTTCTTGATATTTGCAAGCATACTTCCAGGGCACCTATGGCTTCGCTTAAGGTATTTCTGTCTTCATCTGCTTTCAAGAAATGCTGTTCAATAGGGCTTGGTATTTTTACAGGTGCGTGTCTTCCACGTGCTTTTCATTCTCAAAGAATCGCCTTTTTCGTAGAATATTTTTCCGGGCCTATGCTGGTGAAAGTGATCTTGGACCAAGCTTGTCAGTTGAGAAAGACAACAAGAAAAGCCTGTTGGTGCAAGAAAGAATATCCTTAATTAGTGCCCTAAAGGTTTGGATAAATTCCTGCAGGTTTCTCGAGTTGGAAAACAGGACCACAGCGGCGAGTAGAGCATGAACAAGATATGGATCGAATCAATGAATAGTTTTGAACCCCAATGTTTCACAGAAGGGCTGCAGATAGACAATGTAATCTACAAAGATTCAATCACAATTGGACAAAAGAAATGAATTTTGTATGGAAAGCCGGCATTAGTCTGTCCTCAATAATAGTCTCAAGCATCTCATGTGCACCTTTTGACATGCAATGGAGTAGGTTAGGAATCTCGGGCATGTAGGTTGGGCCAGACGCAGCGGTGACACGCACAAGTGAGCAGGCAGGCAAGGCACTACGCTCACAAGGGCATCAATACGCCTGTGTCATGTGACAAAGCGTTTCAGAATCCTTGCCACTCTGCAAAGAGGGAACGAAAGTATGTACAGCAACACATCAGGATATGTACACATGGGGTTAAGACTGGACTGGGGTAAGGGCATCAAGGGACAATAGACACTCAGTCCCGACTCATATCCCAATCCCAGGTCCGACCCTCTCAGTGGCTGATGGGGGCAGGGGCTCAAACACAACCCATGCCCTGCTCAGTCCGGACCCTGAAACCCTGCCAATGGGAGAGGTGTCCCGCACAGCCATAGGCGAGTTCCTGGGAACCAATGGGTTCCAAGGCCAACCGACAGTGGCTCCCTATGCTCCCTTAACAGCAGGTCCCAACTCCACTCTGAGCCAGAGATATGGCCCCGCCATTATCACCCAGGAGTTGGTAGCTGAAAATGGGCTGTTTCAGCCCAAACTGAAATTGGCTTGAAAAACTCCAAAATTGACCCCTCGTCCGGACCCGCCAGAGGTAGGGACGAGGCAACTGACCCTATGTCCTTCGAGTACGAACTCCCTGGAGCCCTCACCCAACCTGGTTCCCTCTGAGGTCCCGGCATCAGGGCAACACGGATGAGTCAAGTGGGGTCATGATGCCAAAATCACCAAAATTGGCGCCCTTCCCACGCGCGGCTCGCTCGGCCAAGGTGAGGCCAATGGCTCACAGGGTAGGAGGCAGGACCTGGGACTTATATCTGAGTGTACAACTTGGATTTAGGTCCGGGCTCCCTATGGGCTTAGAGAAATGGGGCCGCCAATTGACCACACGGAAGGGGGAAATTGGGGTCCCAAAATTGGGTCATTTTGGCTGCTTGAAACGAGCCAAAATTCGGTGTGCTCCCGATTGTATATCTCCACGCCGGCTTGGAGATCGGATTCGCCATTCCATACGTGATCCACCGGGAGTCCAACGAAGACTCCCCTGCCCTTGGCTCTCAAAGATCTCCATGCCACTCGGCGTGGTGACGATCCCAATTGGGTCCACAAATGCAAAAATGGCAAAGTTGCCCATACTCAATTTGGCCTAGCGCCTTGACGAAGGCGGCTCCGCTTCGCCCACGTGGTGTGTGGACCATGGGGACCATTACCCACAACACCCATGTCATATATGGTCCATTGGTCCATGCGTCCGGCGTGCACGAAGGTTAGAACATGGGGCACGGCGGGCAGCAAGAGTGAAAAAATGCTCAAAATGGCCAAAATTGCGCACGCTCATGGTTAGGGCAAATGAGGCACGTGCCCGACTTGGACCGGAGTGTGCCATAGGATTCGTATCAAGTCATATATGTCCAACATATCTTTGGGGCGTCGCCCAACTCCTCCGGTATTGGGAATGGCAGGGTCGCCAAGTGAGCCCATGATTTGGGATAGTCCCAAATCGCCAACATGGCGGCCACGGTATGCCAAGCCTAAGAGGAGTTATTCGCCGGGTCCAAGATATGTTGGCTACCGAAGTATGTACCTTCATAACATACTTGGGTCATGATGTCAATTGAGCGCAACGTTGAGATACACGGTCGCCACTTGACATCATGACGAGCCAAAAATGGCAAAATTGACACAATGACACACAAAGGTGCCTTGAAAGGTCTACAATTATATTATAATATCTCCGGCTTGGATCGTGCAATCACTTAATCCTTCTAAACACAATGACTTGACACCAATGACCTTCGATCCTACGTATGTGCTCCACTTGGGGCGCCTTGAAAGGTTACGAGCGCTGCTTCCCAAGTGGGCACATGAAAATATGGAAAAATGTAAAATACACACCTTGCTCCCAACGCATCGCTTCGGGATCACCACACAAGCTTCCCTTCACGAAGGTTAGGCTTGCAATTGACCGTAGGGAGTACGGAGAAGGGGCTTGCACAATATGAGGTCCATTGGCGGGCTTGTCTTGGAGCAATGGGCCCGCCAAATGGGCACGCAACACAACACATGGCACATACCAAATATTGCCCAAAAATGTAGCTCCCACCACGATATGTCATGCCCCTCCAAGGGCATAACTTTGTGTCAATCGCTCATAGGAACTCAAGGAGAGTTCCTATGCAACACCAACACTTGCGCGCTACACTCGAAAGTTATCTTAACGCACGCAATATCATGGTCATAGAGTTATAACGCAAACTCTACCCTCTTGACCATGATCCATTACACTAGCGCGCATGTGTAGAAACGCAAGGCATATGAAGCTTCCTAATTTACGTCGGGAGTATTGTGAATACATCCCACGTTTCCTTATCGTCAATACTCGCAAGCGGCACGAGATATGACCTTCACAAGTGGCCTCACGAATCAACTTTGTTTTGCCCATATCTTTAAGACAAATGGAGGGCAGGATAAAAGGGAAGTTGATTCGTGCATACGGAAGCACGTAGGTCCACTCGAAAGAGGTCAAATCAAGTGCGGGGATGTCGAAGTCGAAAATCCGATTTCGACATCCTGAAAAATTCGGATTAAGGTTGCGAGTATTAATTATGAAAATTGCGGAAGCATCCATGCAGTTCCTGGCGACTTTGGAGCCTTCGTCGCGGATAACGTTAAAATTTCCATTATAAACAGTTAAACTGGCGGTTACGGTAAAGTCGCGAACCAACCGCCAGCCGTCAAAACAGTGAGTATCAGAACGGAAGCGTAAAAATTGACGGAAACAATATGAAAATAAAACCCTGTTGATTCCTGATATTCTGATACCCAAATCTCCGCTGGCGGTGCATCGGTTGCCGATGCGGGGCTTCACGGCACGGAACACGCCGTGCATGGGGTTAGTGGACCGGAGACCGGTTGTATGCCGTAACCTGGCCATGGGGTTCTGGGTACCGCTTCACCCCCCTCCTTAGAGCAAACCCTGGGGGGGCTCGATAACACCCACGCATGGCAGCGGGTACCCAGGACCACTTCCTGAAGGGGGGAGGTGTCACATCCCACTTCAGTAAGTCACAGTAAAATAGGTATCCCACAGTGGGATAGGTATGCCGCTGTAACAGCTCGTAGCACATGTATAGTATCAAGTATCAAGTCCCGGGTCCTGGCGGCGATTGTTCGGCATCCAAAGGACCCGTTAACCCATACCAGGCGCACCGGGTGCCGGCTGCTACGGTCACCACCACAGTGGCAGTGGCATACACGGCCAACATAGGCGTCACACGACGGCCGAGGTGGCCCCACAAGTCGAGAGCGACCACAAAGATCCATCAGGCTACCCCAAGCTTCCCAAGGCCCGCCGACCGGGGAGAGTCCCCACGGGTCCTTCCTCGGGCGCACCATGTCCATATTCATACGACGCGAGTCCAGAGTGCCATAGTCGAACTCCTTACGAACCCCAAATCGTAAGGGAACTCCTCTTGAAGGGATCGGGCATCAAGGCCGTCTTTTCCCTCGCCCTACTACCACGAAGCGTGGCCATACATGAGGGAGTCCTCATGCAGTGTGGGCGGAGGCGTCGACTCCTCAAACCACCAGTTTCCCAGGCAGACTGACCGAGGTCAGGAGCACCGGAGGCCGCCATCCGAATGCAAGTGCGTCTGCAAATCGGTAGGCTCACACTGGGACTGACAGTGGCGGACCGCTGGGAGTGTAGTCAGGCAACTGGGCTTCCCGCCTGGCGCCATCAGGATCTCCACACATCACAGCGAATAGGGCAACACGGTATCATGGGCACTCAAACAGTAGAATCTGTAATCAAGTACTGGTCCAGGCTGGACCAGGCTGTAAGGATATGTACACGGCGACTCAAGGCGCCTCTGTATCCCGATTCGTGGTGAAAAACAGTCCATCCCTCAGCGATGGGCTGATGACCCTTAACATACAGATGCACATATCCTGGAGGGCAGAAAAACAAGCAACAACTTGGGTAAATAGGCGTGTAAACACACTCAGAGCAGAGTGCCAAACCACGCCACGGTCAGGATAAGGCAAATGCAGGAGGATGGACAGGATAACGCCTGAGTTCAGGCATATATAGTCTCGAGACACACGTCGACTGGTCTGGATTCCGCAAATGCCATGGAACCAGACCACACACCAAAAAATCGCAATGCCGATGACAGCGGCATCCGTTGCGCAACGTCGTATGGGCTTCAAGGCCCCAAGAGCTCAAAAATATGAAGGTCAGTCGCCCTACCTGGTTTCCCAAGGATTCAGCAGGGGGGGGAGTGACGAATAGAAGAAAAGAGGGGCCATCCTCCTCTGGATACAGCAGGGGGGGGTATATGGCCACTCTGTCACCAAAAGATGGAAGAGAGCAAGCAAGTAAGGGACGATTCGTCGGCCACACAAGCGCTCATAACACATCAGGGGAGAGCTCAGGGCGCTGATCAGGCACCCCTGGCTGCAATCGCCCGGGTGAGTGCTGCCAAGTCCGAAACGTGGATCTTGGTCTTGTGCTTGCGGATGTACTCCATGAAGGGAGTATTGACCCGCGGCACAAACGAGGAGACGGGTTCCCAGGTGTCGTGGGACGGCCCATAGCCTCGCCAACGAACCTTGAACTCCAGACCTCCGGGTGCCGAGGCCTTCGGACGCTGAGCCAGGATCTTCTCGACAGTATAGTCGTCCTGCTCAGCATAGTCGTCGTCCGAATCGGCCTCATGTCTGGCGTAGTCCAGGGACACATGTCGGCCACGGAGGTCGGGTTCCCGCACACGGAGTTGACTCTCGTGGCGCTCCCGGAACTGTCCGTGACCCACCTTGACGCGGTAGGTGTCCTCACCAATCCTGCGGACCACCTCGCCGGGTGTGAACCAGGTCTTGGTGCGGTGGGTGCCCATGGGGCGGGGTCTGATCACCCACACCGGGTCTCCCACCCTGAACTTCTGCGCTGTCGAGCTCGGGGCGGACTTCTGACGCTCAGCATGCTCCTTCTTGAGCTGCTGGCGGATGTCCCGCGCCGTTTGCTCTTGCCGCGCGAAGAACTCCTTGGCATCCATAGCCATGCCATCACCAGACAAGGGAAGTCCCCTACCCAGGGGGTCCCTGCCAAACAGAATCTGGTGAGGGGACAAACCGCCCGGAGTGGGGGTGTCATGATGGGCCTTCAGAGCAGGCCACATCTCCTCGAACCAGTTCCGCCGTGGATTGGTGATGTGGATCTTGCGCAGCTTCTCGAACAGCTGCCGTCCAGCCACTTCAGCACGGCCGTTAGACCGGCTGAGATAGGCAACGCTCTTGGCATGACGTATCCCCATGAGGGAACACATAGCCTTGAACCAGCCACCAGTAAACTGGGGCCCTCGGTCACTGCAAATGGTGCGGGGGATGTCAAAGACGGTCAGCCAATGACGAATCATCATGACTGCCACTTCCTTGGCAAGCAACCCCTTTTTGCGTGCCGGAACGGCTACAACGTAGCCGCTGTGGCGGTCCACACAGAGAACCACACAGTCAAAGGTCTCCTTGCCAATGTGCACTTCGGGCATGGAGAAGACGTCCATGGCCACGCTCTCCATGGGCTGGTCAGGAACCGGGGTCCATTGGGGTTCCCCCTTGACGTTCCGGTTATCGGGATTGCAGGCCTGATAGACCGAACAACCCTTCCTGACTTTCTTGATGGCGGTGTAGAGAACGATATGGTCGATCTCGAACCGACGCTGCATGTCAAGAGCTTGCTTCTTGACCCCTGGGTGCAGCATGTGGTGGTGCCAAGCTTCACACAGCTCGAGCACCCGGGACTCCGGGACTAGCAGCTTACCATTCCGGTAGAGCTTGCCATCTTCCTCGGTCAGCCCCTTTGGCCACTTCTGCCCGTCGTCAGGGTCGGTCACAGCCCTATACTCGGCCGCAAAGGCCTCAGACTTGGCGTAGTCGTCGGTCCAGTCGTCCTGGAGGCAAGACTCTGGGAAGAGGTGCTTGTCGGACTCCACTCCCACAGGGGGTGCCGGACCGGGCCTTCCGCCCGCGGCACCCACAGGGGCGAGTACACTGACCGCTCTGCTCACCCTCGATGCGAGGGGGGCATCTGCGGCCATGACGACGAAGCATTTAGCACCCTCCTCCTCCATCAGGCGCTCCATTTCGATGATCCTCTTGGCTTCAGCGGTCTCAGCCTCATCGCCATGGGCAGAGATATCCTGCATGCCCTTGCTGGCTGGATAGGCCCACCTACTGAGACAGTCCGCCACGGTGTTATCCTTTCCAGGAATGTAAACAACCGTAAGGTCGAACTTGGCCAAGGTCTCATGCCATCTTGCCCGTCGGGAGGCGGGACCTGAGGGGGTGTCCACGTGCTCCTTGTGCCACGACTGCAGACTCTGATGGTCGGTGCAGACGGTGACGGGATGGAGGGCTATGTACCCAGCCCATTTCCTGAGAGCCATGACGATGGCATACGCCTCCTTTTCACGGGGCGTCCACGTCCGTCTCTGGCCTTCCGCCAGGACTCGGCTCCAGAAGGCCACGGGCACGTGCCTCCCATCGTCAAGCACTTGCTCCAACACAGCCCCAATGGCGTAGTCGGAAGCGTCGGTGCGCAGGACGAACCCTCGGTCGGGATCCACGAGGTGCAGACCCACTGCGGATAGCAGCGCCTGCTTCATCCCCTCAAAGGCACGGTCAGACTCTTCAGTCCAGACCAAAGCCTTCTTGGACCCCTTCTTGGTCTCCTCTTGGTTGCCCTTGAGCATGGTCGTCATGGGGGCTGCATACTCGGCATACATCTTGATATACCCCGAGTAGTAGTTGCAGAACCCCAGATACGCCCGTAGCTCAGAGACCGTCTTGGGCTTTTCCCAGTGCTCAATCGCAGCCACCTTGCCAGGTATGGGGTTTCGCTGCCCGTTCCCGACTACGTGGCCAGCGAAGACCACCTCGCTTACCGCAATGGTGGCCTTGTCACTGCTGCCCGTGAGTTTGTGCCGAACCAGAAGGTCCAGCACTCGAGTGACGTCCCTCTCGTGTGCCTCCAGGAGCTCCTCGTAGCTCATGCTGGGGTCCCCGGACGCGATGATCACGTCGTCCACGAAGGGGTCCGCACAGTCGCGCACCGGCTCAAGCAGGTTCGCCAGCATCCGCTGAAAAGCCGCATTGCCGTTGGTAACGCCCATAGGCATCACCTTCCACTGGAGAGGTCCAAGTGGGGTGCTCATGGCTGTGCAGGCACGGGACTCTTCGGCGAGAGGCATCTGATGATAACCATGTTTCAGGTCAATCACCGTGAAGATCCTCCGCCGGTGTTGCTTTTGCAGCATGTCCTCAATGAGGGGCAGCGTATAGCTGTCGTGCTGCGTTTGGGCGTTTAGGCCGCGGTAGTCGACCACGAGCCGCCACTCACCGGCAACCTTCTTGGGGACGACGAAACAGGGAGAGGCCCACTCGGAGTGGCACGGCTCAAGCCAGCCTCTCTGGATGAAGTCACGGAGGATCTTCTCCATGGCCTCTTTCCTCTCGCCCCTCAGGGCAAACTCCCGGTGACGATACACACGGGGGTCCTGCTTCAGTCGTATCTTGGCCTCGCCATACGGTCCACGCACCGGTGGGGGAAACACAGGCTTGCCGCTGAAGAAGGTATCACCATACTTCTGCTTCAGCCTGGCCCTTAATGCCTGGATCTTGGGGCAGTCATCGGACTCCGCCTTGGCTTTACCGGGCACTTGAACCACGGAGCTTACTTGAGGGGTAGCGACCCCGCTCGCTTTCGGCTCAGGCGGTCTTCCCAGGTGGCCCAAAGGGCCATCTCTGGTCTTGCCTCGGAATAGATCGCCGTAGGTGGGTGGGTTACCGCCAGGCGGCTCGTCTTGGCTGGACATGTGATCCAGCACCCTCTGCACGAAGGTATTCCCGTCATAGGAACCAGAGACGATTGAGTCCACTTCCCACCAGGCTTTGTCCTGACCTTTGCCCTCACGCTGGTTTCCCCAGTCGTGAAAGGGCTGATCCATATACCCTTGAACCAGATCCCACTCCTCTTCAGTGAGGGGGTCTTCGGAGTCCGATTCTTCGATGTCAACAGGGGGAACCGCAAAGCATTGCCGCCAGGGCTCTGCTATGATGCGGTTGACACACACGAAGTCCGTGGTGTCGGCCTGATCAAGGCCCCCATCCACATAGTGGAATTCTGTTGGCCATCTCTGGGGTGGCATGGGCTGTCCCTTAGCGTCCTGATAGACACTCTCTCCAGCCGGTAGGACGACCTTGTTCAAGGTCATGTTGGTCAATGAGGCTACCCAATGTCGGGTACTTTCCTCCTCGGTGCATCCCATAGGAACAACCAGCACTGCCTTGGAGCGGTCCTTGCGAATCTTCGCTATCGCTCTGGGAATGTCCCAACGGGGGCAATGGATCCACATCAATCCCTGATGCGGACCCCAGTGCTTCTTCCACGCGGAGTCCTGGGCGCTCCAGTACTTCTCACAAACCCGAAGATGGGCGGAGGTTCCTGAAGAGAACGCATCCAGGGCCAGATCCGAAGCTCCCAGGTCCGCGACAACTCGGCTCGCCACTTCCGGCCTTACGCCGTACTCCTGGTTTGCAGAACCAGTTGGCTCGGTGTCCAGCACGGCCACTTCGAGCTGATTGCGTTCGGGGTGGATCCATTGGCATTCCACATGGTGCTCAGGTGACGAAAGCCACGAGAGTTGGTCGTCCTGGTACAGGGTCATGGAAGCTTGGGCCGGGAGGACGCCGGAGTCCGTCTCCATCATGAAGTCGTACCCGACGATCATGTCCCAGTCCATCTCGGCCTCGTAGAAGCTACCGTGCAGGAGGATTTCCTTGCCGAGGTCTGGGCGGCTCAGTTCACGATGGTTCACGAACTGCAGCCCAATGGCCGCTTCCTTCGTGCCTCCCACCATGTACTGGCCGTTCGCCACCTTCAGCCTGACAGGTTTCCGACTGTCGGTAAGACACTCTGGTGGAAGTAGGCCAGCCTTGACCAAGCTGACTTGAGCTCCCGTGTCGACCAACACGTCGAAAACCTTTTCCACTTCCCCGCATAAGGCACGGACCTTAAGATGCAACTGCCGCTCGCGACCGACACGGCGCACGGCGTGCAAACTCAGGATCTCCGGCCGTTCCAGAAGCTCCACAAGCGACTGGTGCAGGTCGTGGACAATGGGCTCAGGCTGCCCATCTGCAGCATCCAGCTGCGGTCCGGGTGATCCTCCGATACTCTCGGATAGATCCTGAAGTACATCAAACACGTTCTTGGTCGCGAAGGACGGACGGGTGCAAGGGTTCGTGCCTTCACTTGCCCTCACCCCGCCTCCGCGACTGGGCGCCAGACCGGGCCTTCCGCCCGCGGCAGTCCCCTTGTGCTTACCGACTCCCGACAGAGATGGATCGGCGCTTCCCACGTCACCATCCTGCGACCGCCCTAGCTGGGGCCCTTGGCTGCAGGGGCTCCGCTAGGGGGCGTCGGTTGTGGAAGAGGGGGTGTTCTCCTCGGCCTCAACGTCGTTGATGCCCTTCTTTCTTCCCCCTTTACCTCCTCCTTTACCCTTGCTCTTGTCCTTGTCCTTGTTCTGGTCATTCTGGTTGTTCTCCTTGTTCTTGTTGTCCGATCTGGGGACCCAGTTCCTCTTGATCTCCTGGATCTCCTTGGCCAACTCGGTCCCCACCGACGACATCAGCTTGGCCAGCTCTTCCTTGTCCACCTCCATCTTGGCTTCCCGGATACCCGCGGGCGCACGCTTCTTCGACCCGTGCGCCTTCTTGTAAGCCTCCGTGTCGGCCTTGTGGACGGGGCATGTTCGGTGGTCATGGTTGAAGCCTTTCTTCCTCCCATAACACACGAAACAGCCCTGAGGGTGAGCTCGTACGAACTCCCCAAAGGACAGCGGAGGGTCGCCAATACGGCGAGGGTCCCTCTTCTCCTGCTTCTTCCAACCTGGCTGCAGGGGCTTCCAGTTTGCTGGCTTGGTCCCCGCGCTCAGGTTCTTGGCCACGAAGGCACACACGGCCATTTCGGCGGGCTCATCGTCGTCGTCATCGTTGACGAGAGTCTCATCGCCGCCGGCTCCCGCTGGGTCCATGGCAGATTCCCCGCCAGGCCCCTCGCCAACGTAGTTGACGTCGCGGTCGCCGGGCCTCAACCCGCGGGTGTGGTGGAGGTTTCGGTACTCCTTGAGTACTTCCTCGCCAACCCACTCCAGGATCTCGTCGCAGCTCATCCGCGCCGGGATGGGCTGCAGACGGATGGTCTGGCCGCTCAACTCACAGTCGTCAAGGCGCCAAATCGCGGTCTTCTCGCGATCGCCCGAGACGGTGATGAGAAGAGCGTTCCGCAGGGAGTGCCGTTTGACATCCCGGGCCACGTTCTTCTTCGCCCAACTCACCACGTTCGTATGATACTCCTTGGGGAGCATCATCTTGACCGTGTGGTTGGACTTGGCCCTCTTGGATTCCTCCTTGGTGACCCTCTTGATCCATGCTTCCGGTAGCATGGAGAGCAGGCGGGCCTGCTCGTCACCCTCGTTCCACTCCTCGACGTTGCGGCGGAAGAGGGTGTATTTCCCTCGGAAGTCACGCCATTCCCGTAGGCGGATCTCCCGTCCATCATGCTCAAGCTTGATGGACTTCCAGCGCTTGGCAGCCACCTGCGGAGCGTCCACCCGCTCCTGCTCGTTGAGCCACTTCTTGGCGTCCTTGAGGGTCTTGATTTTCCCCTCCTTGGTCGCCACGAAGTATAGCTCGCCGAGCACTTCCGGCAGGCGGTACCTGAACCGTTTGAAGACATATCTCTCCGCATCCGCGGGAGGTTGGTCTTCAGTGACGGCCAGCCCCCAATCGTCCAGCTTCTCCAAGAAGCGGTCGAGGTTGAGGGGGTTGCCGTCGTACATGGGGGGCTTGATGTCCTTCAAGTCTTCCCACACGGCGGCGTCCGCGGCCTTAGAGACCATGAACGCCGGCCGCGAGGTCGACCGAGGTTCCCATCGGCCTCGCCCACGGACTCCCACGGCCGCCACGTCCATCTCCTCCATGGAATCCCTGTGGCTACGCCGCGGTTCCTCCACGTACGCTGAACCGAAATGTTCACGCCGTACTGCATCCATGTACGCATCCTCATCACGGCGCCGGCGGCTGCGTTCAGCGGCCTCCCGTCGTACACCACGCGGCGGGCTGATGTCGAACTCCTCCAGGTCCAGGTCCAGGTCCAGGTCCTCACCTTCACCGACATCCCACTCCACGTCTCCTCTGGGGACCTCATCCCTGAGTCCACCATAACGCCCTCCAGCCCTGGGGATTGGCGCCGGGGCTGGTGGCGGGCGTCGGGGGCGTACAGGCGTCCGCGGTGGAGCACGGCGGTTGTGGTAGTCCGCGCTGAGCCACTCATCGCGCCACTCCTCACTGCCACTGCCGGGCGGCACGCGCTCGTTGCGGCGGCCCGCGCTGTGGTGAGAGGGGGCGGTGAGAGAGGGGGCACTGGCGCTGGGGCGACTCCTGGGGGCTCCGCCGGGGGCGTGGGGTCTGCCTGGACCTGGTCCGGGTCCCCAGCCGTCGTCCGACGAGCCTGACTCCAGGGGTGGGTGGTCGCTGCCGACTCTCCCACGGGCTTCCAGCGCATCCAGCCTCCCCTGCAGGCCGCTGACGACGTTGGTCAGCGACTTGGTCTCGGCCCTGGCGATGTCCAGGTCCTTCTGCGCGCGCGAGGCGACCGTGGAGATGCGAGCCATCTCGCTCTTGCCCGTGTCTACCTCCAGCTCGAGCAACTGGACTCTCCTGCGGAGGTAGACAATCCACCACCAGGTGGCATCCGGGTCGCCGTTCCCTGGCGGGCCGTCGGGGTCCCCAGGGGGTCCTCCAGGAGGGCCTCCGCCGGGTCCGCCCGGTCCAGGGGGTCCTCCCCCGCCCGGTGGTCCGCCTCCAGGGGGTCCACTTGGTGGGCGTCCTCCAGGGGGTCCTGAGGGTCCTCCGCCAGGGGGTCCCGGGGGGTCTCCGCCGGGTCGCCTCGGTGGGTCCGAGGATGGGCGCTTCCTCGTGATGCCGAAGTCCATGTCGTCATCCTCGTCCATGTCGCCCCACCTGGGCGTCTCGGTCACGGAGGACTCGGAGCTCCGGTAGGGAGGAGGGGGATCCTCATCCTCACCTTCCATGGGGACGTCTCCGCCACTTCCGCCCGTCCAAGCCACCACTTGGCGATGTCGACGGCCTCGTTCATCCCCGTCACTGGCGGTGAAGAAGGGGTCACTGTCGTGGGGGTGCCCACCCGCTGGCCTCCGCGGCCTCTCGGGGGTCTTCCCCTTGCCCTTCCTCCGTCGACGGGCGGTGGTGCTACCGCTCCCACTGCTGCCCGTGTCCGCCTCATCCAGCTTCATCCTGGAGGAGGCGTCCCCTTCGAAAAGCCTTCGAAGGGTCTCCACTCGCGATCCTCCCGGGGGAGTCTCGTGGCGGAGTTTGGCCTCTGCCTCCTCCATTGCGGCGGCGGTGGCTGCGGCAGCTCGCGCCTCGGCCTCTTCCCGAGCACGAGCCGCCTCGGCCTCCCGGGCCTGCAGCAGCTGCGCCTTCTGCGCCTCCAACGCCGCCAGCTCCGCCTCCGTCTTGGCCTTCTCCTCAGCGACCTTCCGTCGCGCGGCCTCGATGGCTTCCTTCTTGGCGGCATCCTCCTGGGCCTTAGCCGTCGCTTCGGCGTGGGCCCTTTCCTCCGCCTCCTTCTTTGCCCTCTCTTGGGCAAGCGCCTCTGCCAGCGCCTTCACCTCGGCCTCCTTGCAGGCAATGGCCTCCTGCGTCAGGCGGGCTTCCTCGTCGACTGCCGCCAACTCACCGTTGACCTGGGCAGTTGCTGCACTATGGGCGGCCACGGCCGTGAGTCCAGCCGCGATGGCCGCCACGGTCTGGGTGTGGATGGCCATGCCATGCGCCCACTGCGCAGCCTCCTCCTGGGCGATGCCGGCGGCGCCCTCCACAGCAGCGCGGTACTGCTTGGCCCGTTGCCGGGCAACCCGACGGTTGCAGGGCACCCCACAGGCGCGCTCACAGGCGAGCGCCACGTCCCTTTCGGGAGCGACGCTGCTGCTGGAGCTGGCCTGGTCGGCCGGCGTCCTCCCGCGGTGGGCCGACTCGATGTCGCTGCTGGGGCCTGCTGAGGCCTGCCGGGCCCTCAGGAGCAGCGGACGGGGTTTGGCCTGGGTCTGCTTGGCGACTTGGATGTAGTCGCCAAGGGTGGTGGAGCCGGGGTGGTGTCCACCATTGGGCCGTTGGGGACTGGGGGCTGGGGTTCCGCCCTTGGCGCCTTGGGCGGCTTCGGCAGCCAGGGACTCCTGGTACTCCCGCCACCTCCGGTCCCTCTTCTTGTCCCCGGCGGACCTCTTCTCCGTCGCCGGAGACGCGCTGCTGCTGCCCTGCAGCCTGCGCTCGTTCCCCGGTTCCGGGAACTTCTTCTCGATCACGTCCCACAGGGAGACGTTGATCGAGGCGCCCGACGGGTAGGCGTTGGGCTCCTCGTCCTCCTCAATCCCGTCGGGACGCAGCCCTTCCCCGGGCCTGTCCGGCCGGGTCCACGCCCTCCAGCGCCTCTGCTGGTGGCGGTACTCGTACCCCTCCGCCCGCAGCCAGTCCTCCACGGCCTGCAGGCGGTCGGGGGCGATGTCCGTGCGGAGCTCGAAGCTCCTGGGCATGCCCCCTTCGCACTGGGGGTTGCTGTGGCGGTAATGCTGGTCCCAAACCAACCCACGCAGCAGGCGTGCTGCATGGGGGTGGGGCCGCGGCCACGTCCTGCCCGCTTCCTGCCAATTCACCATGGCAGCGGGGGCGTAGATGATCTTGAAGTCCTTGATGTGCACTCGTTCAACTCAACGAACTGGTTGTGGTTGTTGAGGAGGGTGCTGCAGCACTGGATTGGAAGTGCGGCTGGTGCTGGTCAGCCGGTGGTTGTGGAGGTGGTTGACGCGGCCTTGCTGGTCGGCCGGTGGGACTCCGGGTCGGCCGATGGGGCTGATGCAGGAGTCCTGGTCTGTGCACCTCTTTCACGGCTGCTGCGCGGTCAGGGCGGTGCTCTTGACGGCGCTGCGGGCTCCGTGACGAACTCGGCGCTGTCGCTGAGTGGCGCTGCGAGCTGCTGCGCTGCGCTGCGAGACGCTGCGCTGCGCTGCGAGCTACGAGCTGCGCCGCGCTGCTGCGACGCGCTGCTCGGGGTCTGTGGCCCCGAGTGGCACGCGAGGGTTGGGTAACCCCGCGGCGGTGAAACGCTTTTGACGCGTTCCCGTGGGGGGCCGGCCACGGGACGCTGCGGTGACACGCACAAGTGAGCAGGCAGGCAAGGCACTACGCTCACAAGGGCATCAATACGCCTGTGTCATGTGACAAAGCGTTTCAGAATCCTTGCCACTCTGCAAAGAGGGAACGAAAGTATGTACAGCAACACATCAGGATATGTACACATGGGGTTAAGACTGGACTGGGGTAAGGGCATCAAGGGACAATAGACACTCAGTCCCGACTCATATCCCAATCCCAGGTCCGACCCTCTCAGTGGCTGATGGGGGCAGGGGCTCAAACACAACCCATGCCCTGCTCAGTCCGGACCCTGAAACCCTGCCAATGGGAGAGGTGTCCCGCACAGCCATAGGCGAGTTCCTGGGAACCAATGGGTTCCAAGGCCAACTGACAGTGGCTCCCTATGCTCCCTTAACGGCAGGTCCTAACTCCACTCTGAGCCAGAGATATGGCCCCGCCATTATCACCCAGGAGTTGGTAGCTGAAAATGGGCTGTTTCAGCCCAAACTGAAATTGGCTTGAAAAACTCCAAAATTGACCCCTCGTCCGGACCCGCCAGAGGTAGGGACGAGGCAACTGACCCTATGCCCTTCGAGTACGAACTCCCTGGAGCCCTCACCCAACCTGGTTCCCTCTGAGGTCCCGGCATCAGGGCAACACGGATGAGTCAAGTGGGGTCATGATGCCAAAATCACCAAAATTGGCGCCATTCCCACGCGCGGCTCGCTCGGCCAAGGTGAGGCCAATGGCTCACAGGGTAGGAGGCAGGACCTAGGACTTATATCTGAGTGTACAACTTGGATTTAGGTCCGGGCTCCCTATGGGCTTAGAGAAATGGGGCCGCCAATTGACCACACGGAAGGGGGAAATTGGGGTCCCAAAATTGGGTCATTTTGGCTGCTTGAAACGAGCCAAAATTCGGTGTGCTCCCGATTGTATATCTCCACGCCGGCTTGGAGATCGGATCCGCCATTCCATACGTGATCCACCGGGAGTCCAACGAAGACTCCCCTGCCCTTGCCTCTCAAAGATCTCCATGCCACTCGGCGTGGTGACGATCCCAAATGGGTCCACAAATGCAAAAATGGCAAAGTTGCCCATACTCAATTTGGCCTAGCGCCTTGACGAAGGCGGCTCCGCTTCGCCCACGTGGTGTGTGGACCATGGGGACCATTACCCACAACACCCATGTCATATATGGTCCATTGGTCCATGCGTCCGGCGTGCACGAAGGTTAGAACATGGGGCACGGCGGGCAGCAAGAGTGAAAAAATGCTCAAAATGGCCAAAATTGCGCACGCTCATGGTTAGGGCAAATGAGGCACGTGCCCGACTTGGACCGGAGTGTGCCATAGGATTGGTATCAAGTCATATATGTCCAACATATCTTTGGGGCGTCGCCCAACTCCTCCGGTATTGGGAATGGCAGGGTCGCCAAGTGAGCCCATGATTTGGGATAGTCCCAAATCGCCAACATGGCGGCCACGGTATGCCAAGCCTAAGAGGAGTTATTCGCCGGGTCCAAGATATGTTGGCTACCGAAGTATGTACCTTCATAACATACTTGGGTCATGATGTCAATTGAGCGCAACGTTGAGATACACGGTCGCCACTTGACATCATGACGAGCCAAAAATGGCAAAATTGACACAATGACACACAAAGGTGCCTTGAAAGGTCTACAATTATATTATAATATCTCCGGCTTGGATCGTGCAATCACTTAATCCTTCTAAACACAATGACTTGACACCAATGACCTTCGATCCTACGTATGTGCTCCACTTGGGGCGCCTTGAAAGGTTACGAGCGCTGCTTCCCAAGTGGGCACATGAAAATATGGAAAAATGTAAAATACACACCTTGCTCCCAACGCATCGCTTCGGGATCACCACACAAGCTTCCCTTCACGAAGCTTAGGCTTGCAATTGACCGTAGGGAGTACGGAGAAGGGGCTTGCACAATATGAGGTCCATTGGCGGGCTTGTCTTGGAGCAATGGGCCCGCCAAATGGGCACGCAACACAACACATGGCACATACCAAATATTGCCCAAAAATGTAGCTCCCACCACGATATGTCATGCCCCTCCAAGGGCATAACTTTGTGTCAATCGCTCATAGGAACTCAAGGAGAGTTCCTATGCAACACCAACACTTGCGCGCTACACTCGAAAGTTATCTTAACGCACGCAATATCATGGTCATAGAGTTATAACGCAAACTCTACCCTCTTGACCATGATCCATTACACTAGCGCGCATGTGTAGAAACGCAAGGCATATGAAGCTTCCTAATTTACGTCGGGAGTATTGTGAATACATCCCACGTTTCCTTATCGTCAATACTCGCAAGCGGCACGAGATATGACCTTCACAAGTGGCCTCACGAATCAACTTTGCTTTGCCCATATCTTTAAGACAAATGGAGGGCAGGATAAAAGGGAAGTTGATTCGTGCATACGGAAGCACGTAGGTCCACTCGAAAGAGGTCAAATCAAGTGCGGGGATGTCGAAGTCGAAAATCCGATTTCGACATCCTGAAAAATTCGGATTAAGGTTGCGAGTATTAATTATGAAAATTGCGGAAGCATCCATGCAGTTCCTGGCGACTTTGGAGCCTTCGTCGCGGATAACGTTAAAATTTCCATTATAAACAGTTAAACTGGCGGTTACGGTAAAGTCGCGAACCAACCGCCAGCCGTCAAAACAGTGAGTATCAGAACGGAAGCGTAAAAATTGACGGAAACAATATGAAAATGAAACCCTGTTGATTCCTGATATTCTGATACCCAAATCTCCGCTGGCGGTGCATCGGTTGCCGATGCGGGGCTTCACGGCACGGAACACGCCGTGCATGGGGTTAGTGGACCGGAGACCGGTTGTATGCCGTAACCTGGCCATGGGGTTCTGGGTACCGCTTCAGCATGGCCAAGCAACTGAATTCACAATCAGTTAAAAAGGAGGCCCATAATGAATGGGTAAAACAATGGAGTATACGAGTAAGAAAAGGTGTATTTCCCTGCCAAAAGGTTAGCTTTAGTTTTTATAAAGAGGCCTAAAGGCAACACTCAATTTTATCTTAGTATTGGCCTATCCGAAAAGGGGTGACAAGACATTTTGACCTATAAACCCAAGCATTGATCTATGGATGTTGCGTGGACCCCTGACCCCCCAACGCGACAAAAGTTTTTTCGACGTGAAATAGGTGAATAGTTAACGCCGTAAGCACCGTAACGCTCGTGGGACCCCAACGCCGTCCTTGCCGTCGTCTAACTCGCTATAGGCGCAAAGAAAAACGCGTCGCGAGCAGCGCGTAAAACTCGAAAATTTTTCATAACTCGCCACGACCCCTCACGTCGCGCCCTGCCGCCTTTTTCTTCTTATTCTTCATGCACCTCCCTCCCCACCCTCGTGCCCATCACTCCCCTTGCCCTGCAGCTCAGGCGGCGGCCCTGGGGGAACGCGGTAAACCCTTGGCAATGGACACCAACACGCTCCACGACGCCACGCACAAGAACGAGACCGAGAACATCAAGAACGACGGGTAACACGTAAGGCACAGCAGCGAACATGGTCTTGCTGCACGCGAGTGTGTTGGGTCGTGTATAATTTTATTTTATTTTCAAAAAAAAAAAAAAAAGAGTTTTGAAAGGCACGGAAAAACGGCAGGGGTTTTTAGCAAAAGAAAAGAGGACAAAACAAACACCAGCAGCGCAGACAACCGCACAGCACAGCCAACCAGCACAGCACCGCAGGACAGCACGGCACCGCAGGACACGGCACAGAGCGCAGGACACCACAGGACAACGCACAGCACAGCAAGACACCACGACACACCAGAGCAGCACCACCACACCGCAGAACGCCCAGGGAGACACCACAACGCACAGGGACATGCCACAGCACGAGGCACCAACAACAGCGCAGACCACACGGGCACCGCACGACAGGCCGCAGGAGGGCAAAGCAAACACAAACAGCACCGCAAAACGACAGCAGAGCACGACAGCACAGCACCACACGACAGCACAGCGCCACAGCACACGACACAGGGAAGCAGGGCACCACAGCCAGCACAACAAGGCACCGCAGCGCACAGAGCGGAGAAGACAGGGAACACACAGCGCGAGGAAAAGAGCACCACAGCACGCAGACACCACCACCGGGCCAAAAACAGCACAGCCAACCAACAGCACAACACAGCACAGCACGACGGCCCACAGGAGGGCAAAGCAAGCCCCAACAGCACCGCAACACGACAGCAGAGCACAACAGCACAGCACCACGCGACAGCACAGCACCACAGAACACAACACAGGAAAGCAGGGCACCACAGCAAACCAAACCAACCACAGGGAAGCAGACCACGCGGCCAGACAGGGACACCGACACCGAAACACGCCACCAGCAGACAACCACGGGCCACCAGACCCAGCACCGCACCACGGCACACCACAGGAAACAGCACAACACACAGCAGCGCACCACAGCACCAGGCGCCAGCAACAGCACGCACCACACGAACAGCACAACGCGAGCGCACCAGCACAGCGAAGCTCAGCACCGCACAGAACGGAGAGCACAGAGAACGCACAGCACAGCACCCCGAGACACACACAGCACAAGGCAGAGCGGCGAAAAACAGCACGCACCACCACGCCACGACAAAACACACACAGCACAGAGCACACAGCGCGGGGGAACACCGCAAAACACAGCGCCGCAGAGCACAGGGCCCCAGGGCGACGGGCAGCGCCAGAGGGCACGGCGCAACAAGCAGCGGCACCAAGCGAGCGCAACACAGCACACGACAGCACAACACCGGGCGACACAACACGCAGCAGCGCGGCGCAGCACCGCACCCAGGCACGCACAGCACAACACGGCACACAGCACCGAGCGGCAGGAACGAAAACCGCGCGACACAAGGGGGGAGGGGGGGCAGCAACCACGCGGGAGCAGCCAACAGCCAGGCGGAAAGCACGAAAGAGGGACAAGCGCACGGAGAGCCAAGAAGCGGAAGGCCAACAAAACAAACAACGCAAGCGCCGAGGCCCAGGGCACCCGGGGCCGGAAACCAGAGAAAGCCGGAGACAACGGGGGCGCACGGAGGAAGAAGAAGAGGGAGAAAAAAAAAAAAAACACAAAGGCCACAAGCAGGAGCGACGAAAACCGCCAGACACAAAGGTGGGGGGGGGGCGGGGGAGCAACCACCAAAGAGCAGCCAACGGCCAAGCGGGAGACACAAACGAGGCGCGAGCCAGGCAGCGGGAGGCCGAGAAAAACAACCAACGAGGAACGGCAACAGCAGCGAAAGAGAGAGGGGCAACCCCAGCCCGGAGGGGGCCAAGCAAAGCAGAAAGACAAAGCGGCCAAAGGAAAGGGTGAGGCGCACCAGAACGCGCCCAGGAGGCCGGCCCGCCCGACCCGGCCAAGCAAAGCACGCACACCACCGCCGCCAGCGGACCCCAGCCAGGAGTGGCGGGGACCGCCCACCACCACCGGCAGCGAGACCCAGCCAGGAGTGGCGGGGAGTAGCACACAGGAACCTCCGCCAGGAGTGGCGAGGAACCCCAACAACACACCACACACCACACCACACACCACACACCGCCGCCGCCAGCGGACCCCAGCCAGGAGTGGCGGGGACCGCCCACCACCACCGGCAGCGAAACCCAGCCAGGAGTGGCGGGGAGTAGCACACAGGGACCTCCGCCAGGAGTGGCGAGGGACCAACCACACCACACACCAACCACAACCCCAACAACACACCACCGCCACACACCACACACCGACGCCGCCAGCGGACCCCAGCCAGGAGTGGCGGGGACCGCCCACCACCAGCGGCAGCGAAACCCAGCCAGGAGTGGCGGGGAGTAGCACACAGGAACCTCCGCCAGGAGTGGCGAGGGACCAACCACACCACACACCAGCCACAACCCCACCAACACACCACCGCCACACACCACCGCCGCCGGCAGACCCCAGCCAGGAGTGGCGGGGACCGCCCACCACCACCGGCAGCGAAACCCAGCCAGGAGTGGCGGGGAGAAGCACACAGGAACCTCCGCCAGGAGTGGCGAGGGACCAACCACACCACACACCAGCCACAGAGCAAGCGCCAGCCGAGGAAAGGCAAAGGGAGGAACAGCCAGGCGGCCCCCCCCCCCCCCCCAAAAAAAAAAAAGGGGGGGGGGGTGGGCGCGCGAAAAGAGCCCACAGCCACCAAACCGCCGCCAACAACACAGAAGGGGGCCAAACCCCCCACCCAGAGGGCACCGGAGACAGGACCCCCAAACAGGTACAGGGGGACCACCCAGCCAAAACCGGCGACACCAAGCCAGGAACAGCGGCCCAGCGGGAAAAGGAGCACCGAAACAAGCAGACAAAAAAAAAAAAAAAAAGCCAGCAGCCCAGCCCGAAAGAAAGGAGACGGGGGGAGAGACCACAAGGCCCGGGACGGGGACACCCAGCAACCGGAAAAAAAAAAAAGCGCAAAAAACACAGCCCGACAACCCAGCCAAGAAGGGCGGGGCACAGCCGAGACCCGGGCCCAGCACACACGCCCACACCGCACACTGAAACCGGAAACGGCGGAGGGCAAGGGAAACGCGCACGAAACCACACAGGTCCCGAAAGCAGGCCGACACCAAAGCCCAACCACGAACACCACAAACAGCCGGCAAAAGAGGGACAACACCACAAACCGAGCCCAAACACACCCGCCCAAGACCCCAGCCACAACAGGCAGGGGTAAACAAAACCCACCACCAAACGCAACCCGGACCCAACCACAAACGCAAGCCAACAGTAGGAAACCCAGTGCCCACAGCCCGGGCACTGAGGCAGCCCGTGCCATGCAGGTGACCCGGCCAAACGAGATCCGGAGCCCGGGGGTAAGGCTGCATCCTAAGGCCAGCGCTGCTTTGGGACTCGAGGCGGAGCATGCGACACCCAAGCGCCTCGGAACCCTAGTACCAAGAACATGCATGCATGCCTTGGGAACGGGATACGCCAGGAAGTCCGGTGAACCCCTAGGGTTCCGCCCAAAGGAGGGGACGTGCGCAAGCACGGGGGCCCACCCTCCCGGCGAGACAAGCACGTCACGCTGGCGGCGATCAGCCCTCCCGGTGTAGCCCGGGGCCGCTTTGTTGGGGGCCAAAAGTCAGGTCTAGCGGGATGTAGGCCGCCTCCCCTCTTCACGCGCGGAGCCTCTTCCTGTTCGTCACAGGGGCGACGCCAGGGGGAACCATGGGGCGCCTCTCCACGACCGAGTGCACCTACCTACCTACCTACCTTCGCTTAAGGTATTTCTGTCTTCATCTGCTTTCAAGAAATGCTGTTCAATAGGGCTTGGTATTTTTACAGGTGCGTGTCTTCCACGTGCTTTTCATTCTCAAAGAATCGCCTTTTTCGTAGAATATTTTTCCGGGCCTATGCTGGTGACAGTGATCTTGGACCAAGCTTGTCAGTTGAGAAAGACAACAAGAAAAGCCTGTTGGTGCAAGAAAGAATATCCTTAATTAGTGCCCTAAAGGTTTGGATAAATTCCTGCAGGTTTCTCGAGTTGGAAAACAGGACCACAGCGGCGAGTAGAGCATGAACAAGATATGGATGGAATCAATGAATAGTTTTGAACCCCAATGTTTCACAGAAGGGCTGCAGATAGACAATGTAATCTACAAAGATTCAATCACAATTGGACAAAAGAAATGAATTTTGTATGGAAAGCCGGCATTAGTCTGTCCTCAATAATAGTCTCAAGCATCTCATGTGCACCTTTTGACATGCAATGGAGTAGGTTAGGAATCTCGGGCATGTAGGTTGGGCCAGACGCAGGATATGGCTTTGCCAGCATGGCCAAGCAACTGAATTCACAATCAGTTAAAAAGGAGGCCCATAATGAATGGGTAAAACAATGGAGTATACGAGTAAGAAAAGGTGTATTTCCCTGCCAAAAGGTTAGCTTTAGTTTTTATAAAGAGGCCTAAAGGCAACACTCAATTTTATCTTAGTATTGGCCTATCCAAAAAGGGGTGACAAGACATTTTGACCTATAAACCCAAGCATTGATCTATGGATGTTGCGTGGACCCCTGACCCCCCAACTGATTGATCTTATACACCATTTCCTGGACTGATTGAGGCGCTACCATTGATCCAGAGCCTATACATGTTTCTATGTTTTCTCATGAATGCTTAGCTATCCTAGTGGTCTGAACCCTAGGGGGCTAGGGCACCTCTTTTTGAGAGGTCCTGGGTTCAAGTCCCAGTCACCCTAGCTAAGTAGGAATATCCCATGTGACATGGCAGTGACCTCAGCGCCATAAGCCATGCTACCTCAGCACCTATGGGACCCAAAACAAAGATTGCACATCTCTAGATGGCACTATCAAAGAGAGGAGGCCCATGTGGGCAGTTTTTCCATGTTTGTAGGATATTTTCTAACTACCTTTTCATGAATCTGTAGTTATTGTGAGTTTCCTTTGTTGTATCACTACCTCCTTTGACTGCAGCCCTTCATGTTGTGGATTTGATCCTGTGGTCCTTTGCCTTGCAACTGTGGGTACTTTTTTGGGTTGATTTCATCAAAACGTATTTCTTTGGAAAACCTAAACTACATCAAGCAGCAGAAGGAGCAAGCAGGGGCATCAACAAAACAATACAATCAAAGCATTCAACAGTGAAAGCCTGTTTTAACTTTCTGGTAGCAGAGGATTTCAGTCTTTGCGTACCTGTAACCCCGTGCAGTACAACCAGTACGTCACTCCACCTATGGCTGAGGGTCTAGGCTTTACTGGAATGCCTTACCCCACCTATGGTGTGACTCCAGCCTGTAAAAGCAAGGCTCAGACCAGGTGGTCCGTGCTTTGTTTTTGTTCGTGTGTTTCTCTTATTACTCATTTTGCTTATTTGGGATTTGTGCGCTTTCTTGGATTTGTATTTTGGATTTATTGTTGATCTTGACATTGGTGAAGTATTTGGGCGAACACCAACTCAATTTTGACATCAACAAACATACCAAAATCAAAACAAGGATTTGTTTTGAGAGTAGATCTTAAAGATCCCTTTGCACACTAACAAAATGAAATATATGTACAAAGGTGGTAGGTAGGTAGGTGCACTCGGTCGTGGAGAGGCGCCCCATGGTTCCCCCTGGCCTCGCCCCTGTGACGAACAGGAGGAGGTTCCGCGCGTGAAGAGGGGAGGCGGCTTACACCCCACAAGACCTGAGTGGTGGCCCCCAACAAAGCGGCCCCGGGCAACACCGAGAGGGCTGATCGCCGCCAGCGTGACTGCTTGTCATGCCGGGAGGCTGGGCCCCCGTGCTTGCGCACGTCCCCTCCTTTGGGCGGGACCCTAGGGGTTCACCGGACTTCCTGGCGTATCCCGTTTCCAAGGCATGCATGCATGTTCTTCATACTGGGGTTCCGAGGTGCTTGGGTGTCGCACACTCCGCCTCGAGTCCCAAAGCAGCGCAGGCCTTAGGATGCAGCCAACCCCCGGTCTCCGGATCTCGTTTGGCCGGGTCACCTGCATGGCACGGGCTGCCTCAGTCCCCGGGCTATGGACACTGGGTTTCCTACTGTCCGGTGGCGCTTGTGTTGGGGTCTGTGTTGTGGTTGGGTTCAGGTTTCGGCTGCGCCCCGCCACTCCTGGCTGGGGTGTTGGGGTGTGTGTGCGGTTGTGTGTGCGCTCTGCTTGTACCCTGCCACTCCTGGCTGGGGTGTGCGGTGTGGGTGTGTGTGATCGGGTTCGGGTTCCGGCTGCGCCCCGCCACTCCTGGCTCGGGTGTTGGGCTGTGTGTGTGCTCGTGTGCGCGCTCCGCTTGCCTCAGCCACTCCTGGCACGGGTGCGCGGTGTGGGTGCATGTGTTTGGGCTTTGGTTTCGGCTGCGCCCCGCCACTCCTGGCTGGGGTGTTGGGGTGTGTTTTTGCTGGTGTGGGCGCTCCGATTGCACCCCGCCACTCCTGGCTGAGGTGCGCGCCGTAGGTGTGTGTGTTTGGGCTTCGGTTTCGGCTGCGCCTCACCACTCCTGGCTGGGGTGTTGGGCTGTGTGTGTGCTCTTGTGCGCGCCCCGCTTGCACCCAGCCACTCCTGGCACGGGTGCGCGGTGTGGGCGTTTGTGTTTGGGCTCGGGTTTCGGCTGCGCCCCGCCACTCCTGGCTGGGGTGTCGGGGTGTATGTGTGCTGGTGTGGGCGCTCCGCCTGCACCCCGCCACTCCTGGCTGGGGTGCGCGGTGTGGGTGTGGGTGTTCCGGCTCGGGTTTCGGCTGCCCCCCGCCACTGCTGGCTCGGGTGTTGGGCTGTGTGTGTGCTCGTGTGCGCCCTTCGTTTGCACTAAGCCACTCCTGGCACGGATGCGCGGTGTGGGTGTGTGTGTTCAGGCTCGGGTTTCGGCTGCGCCCCGCCACTCCTGGCTCGGGTGTGCGTTGTGGGTGTGTGTGCTCGGGCTCGGGTTTTGGCTACGCCCCGCCACTCCTAGCTGGGGTGTTGGGCTGTGTGTGTGCTCGTGTGTGCGCTCCGCTTGCACCCCGCCACTCCTGGCTGGGGTGCGCGGTGCCGGTGTGTGTGCTTGGGCTCGGCTTTTGGCTGCGCCCTGCCATTCCTGGCCGGGGTGTTGGGCTGTGTGTGTGCTCGTATGCGCGCTCCGCTTGCACCCAACCACTCCTGGCACGGGTGCGCGGTTTGGGTGTGTGTGTTTGGGCTCGGGTTTCGGCTGCCCCCCGCCACTCCTGGCTGGGGTTTTGGGGTGTGCGTGTGCTGCTGCGGGCGCTCCGCTTGCACCCCGCCACTCCTGGCTGGGCCCCGCGGTGTGGGTGTGTGTGTTTGGGCTCGAGTTTCGGCTGCACCCCGCCACTCCTGGCTGGGGTGTTGGGGTGTGTGTGTGCTGGTGTGGGCGCTCCACTTGCACCCCGCCACTCCTGGCTGGGATGCGCGCCACGGGTGTGTGTGTTTGGGCCCGGGTTTTGGCTGCGCCCCGCCACTCCTGGCTGGGTTGTTGGGGTGTGTGTGTGCTGGTGTGGGCGCTCCGATTGCACCCCGCCACTCCTGGCTGGGGTGCGCGCCTTGGGTGTGTGTGTTTGGGCTCGGGGTTTCGGCTGCGCCCCACCACTCCTCGCTGGGGTGTTGGGCTGTGTGTGTGCTCGTGTGCGCGCTCCCCTTGCACCCAGCCACTCTCGGCTCGGGTGCGCGGTGTGGGTGTGTGTGTTTGGGCTCGGGTTTCAGCTGCGCCCCGCCACTCTTGGCTGGGGTGTTGGGGTGTGTGTTTGCTGGTGTGGGCGCTCCGCTTGCACCCCGCCACTCCTGGCTGGGGTGCGCGCCGTGGGTGTGTGTGTTTGGGCTCGGGTTTCGGCTGCGCCCCGCCACTCCTGGCTGGGGTGTTGGGGTGTGTGTGTGCTGGTGTGGGCGCTCCGCTTGCACCCTGCCACTCCTGGCTGGGGTGCGCGCCGTAGGTGTGTGTGTTTGGGCTCGGGTTTCAGCTGCCCCCCGCCACTCCTGGCTGGGGTGTTGGGCTGTGTGTGTGCTCGTGTGGGCGCTCCCCTATGGGACCCAAAACAAAGATTGCACATCTCTAGATGGCACTATCAAAGAGAGGAGGCCCATGTGGGCAGTTTTTCCATTTTTGTAGGATATTTTCTAAGTATCTTTTCATGAATCTGTACTTATTGTGAGTTTCCTTTGTTGTATCACTACCTCCTTTGACTGCAGCCCTTCATGTTGTGGATTTGATCCTGTGGTCCTTTGCCTTGCAACTGTGGGTACTTTTTTGGGTTGATTTCATCAAAACGTATTTCTTTGGAAAACCTAAACTACATCAAGCAGCAGCAGGAGCAAGCAGGGGCATCAACAAAACAATACAATCAAAGCATTCAACAGTGAAAGCCTGTTTTAACTTTCTGGTAGCAGAGGACTTCAGTCTTTGCGTACCTGCAACCCCGTGCAGTACAACCAGTACGTCGAGACTGACTCCACTGAAGGGCGAAGGAATGCAATATGGACACCAAGGACACTACCGAGACGACAGCGCCCTGAGTGGCACCAGCAAAGCCAGCGCCAGCGCCCAAACCTGCTGGTGAACTTGAACCTCAGGAGCCTATACCTTCAGTGCCCTTAAGTGGGCTGAGGGATGATTCTCTGGCAGGCTTGAGAGCTGCCTTCAGTAGTCTATCCGTACGAGGACCTGAAGGCAAAGAGAAGGAGAAGGAGAAGCAAGCAGTGGACATGGGAGCCGAAGAGGTACACCCTGGAGATGTATATGGACCGTCCGACGAGGCGCCCTTCGAGGACACACCTGAGGAGAGCGCTCCCGGCGCCTCTGATTTCCCTGCAGTACCCTCTCCAACAACCACTACACTCCCAACCACACATCCAGCTACATCCTCACCCACAACTACTCCACCTATGGCTGAGGGTCTAGGCTTTACTGGAATGCCTTACCCCACCTGTGGTGTGACTCCAGCCTGTAAAAGCAAAGCTCAGACCAGGTGGTCCGTGCTTTGCTTTTGTTCGTGTGTTTCTCTTATTATTCATTTTGCTTATTTGGGATTTGTGCGCTTTCTTGGATTTGTATTTTGATTTTATTGTTGATCTTGACATTGGTGAAGTATTTGGGCGAACACCAACTCAATTTTGACATCAACAAGCATACGAAAATCAAAACAAGGATTTGTTTTGAGAGTAGATCCTAAAGATCCCTTTGCACAATAACAAAATGAAATATATGTACAAAGGACAAGTTGCGAAGCATGCTAACATGCAAAACCCCTCGAATTGTGTCGGCGCCAAAGGGAGCCATCAACCAGCAACCAACACAAACAATTGATGCTGATGCACTACGCTTGTCGTGGGCTACACATAGAATCAAACCGCTTGCAAAACGCAACCAGGGGCACAAAGATATGACAATAACATGCACACAAGCAGTTGCCCTAAAATTAAGTGTAGAACGAGCACCAACCGTCAAATACTCGAAAAAAGGGTATCAGTGCACTTGGATTGTCGGCCGGCATCAAGAACAACTCGACGATGACGGTCGATGCCTCTCAAACCCTCGATCAGAAAAACTCGACCTTTCTGACCACCGAAAGTTCAGTACTAATAATTAAGTTCTGAAACTTATTTCTACTGCACTGGCGCCATCAAGGGGAGGCCGAACAAAAGCGTCTGAAAGGCTGTTCCAAACATCGCGATATGTCGCCTGTGATAGCGACAGCGATCGGCGGCGACCAGCAGCTCATGCCAGGGTGATTTACCCTGAGTTTCCCGAATCCCTGCAGTTCTGTCAAGAAAGAAATCAAATTTGGCAACCTTTTAAGGTCCTGAACTGAAATTCTGAAGCACTGTCCACTCTGGAGTCCGGTACAGCCTGAAATACATACCTATGCACAATCCTGCCCTGTTCTATGCTTTTTCACAGCCGCGACTGTGCCACCTATGGCAACTGCAGTCAGCAAACCACTGGCATCCAGCTCCACCCACACCGGTGCGCCTGAGCCTATGCCGCGCCGATATGAGGATGGCTATCCTAGATCTGCGGCGGGCGTGTACATGACTGGGATACCTGGCTATGCTGCACCCGAACCTGGCTACACTATGCCTGCACCTGGTTTCACTTCCTTGAGTGGCCTACGTGGCCCCGAGTCTCTGGGTGAAAGGAGTAGAGGATCTGGAAGATCCTCCAACAAGTCCCTGACGCGGTCGGGGATAAAAGAGGCTCTCCGAGGAGCCACCTCTGAACTTGTTGGTGATCTCACTCAGGAGATTCGGGCTAAATTGGACCCCCTGATTCCTCCCCAAGCGTCACATACCCTCGTGGAAGTTTCGCCTCATTGAGTACAAGCCAATCACCTGATGGCGGGGTTGACAAGCACCCTGGGAAGGCTGAGGAGCCGACCGATGGCGACCCCTGCTGTGATACGGAGAAGCCCTTTCATACCAAGGACGGCCCAGCCCCCCTACAGCCATGTGGAGAATTCAATGAGAGCCGAGCTGGACCGGTTGGGGCTGACAGCCCTAAGGGCAATGGTCAACGTGGAGCCCTACGGCTCTATTGACCTAGGCTGAGAACCCTCTGACGATGAGCCACCATCTATGACGTCTGCTTCGGCCTCGGAGGACGACGACCCTTAGGACCCTGAGAACCCGAGCGGGCGGAAGAAGAAAAAAAAGAGGAAGACCAAGTGCCCTGAGGGACACACATCTCAGGAGGCTAAGGCAATCGCCACCTCCGAAACTGTGGTGAACTTGCCTGAGTGCAGAGGCACGGATCTCAGCGAGTTCGCTGAGAACTTTGGCTGGTTCCTCAGGATGACCAGCCAAACCCGTGCTAGTGGGCGACTCAAGTGCGATCTGCTCCTGCAGTGCTGCAGGACTAAGTACCTGGGGAAGCAGGTCAAGCAGATCGTGACGAAGCCCGCCACCTTCGCCGACGTGTTGGTTGCCTTGGAGAGGCAGTACCCGACCTACAAAACCGACCTCTCCATCAGGGCCGAGATCCAGAGCCTGGCTGTGCTACCCAACAACCCCAAACAAGCCAGGATCTCCGACCTACTGGCCGACTTGGACCACTGGGTGGGGCGACTGACGCTCGGTTCCTACGGCAGCTACGAGCTGCTCTTCTGGTTGGTGGCTAAGCTCCCTCGTGAGCTGTGGGACGAGTGCCGGTCAACGGCAGAGCGCAAGGCGAGGGCCTCCAACTACGAGGATTTGTCTGTACTACTTCTGGAGCTGGCGCTGGAAAAGGAAAGCGACCAGCACCTGAACGCGTATCGTCCTGGAGGAGGAGGCTCTGGGAGCCATGGTCGTGGGTACCAAGGACACCGACCCGGACAGGGGACTACCCCCAAAAATGCTCGTATCATGAGCCATGTACAAGATCTCTTCTGGTGTGATGCCAGGGGCGAGCAGGGTTCCCTGCTTCATGCCCGGGACTGCGATCAGCATGACTGCTTTGTGGTTCGGGGGAAGAAGCAGGAGACCAACACCGGCGGCAAGGCGAAGCTGCCGGACCACTACAGGTGTACTATCACCTGTGCGTTCCGTGGGAAGAGGAAGCACTACGAGGATGAGTGCTACAATAAGCAACGCCTATCGGCGAAGCTTAAGACCGAGAACGCTAGTGGCAAGGGCGGTGGCAAGGGCAACACCAACAAGAACAATGGCCAAGGCAAGTCCAAGGGCAATGGCAAAGGCCAAGGTGGTAAAGGCAAAGGTTGACGAGGAGGCAGCGGACGCAAGCCTGACAAGGACAAGAACGCGAACCCGTCCGGAGGGAACCCGAATTCTTCGCCAGAGGGGAACCGTGAGCCCTCTGGTGGGCAACCCAACACGGGACCTATGACCCGTTCCCAGACGCAAGGCCAACAAGAACAAGGGACCAAGCGTGCTAACAAAGATGGGGACCAGTCCAATGACCGCAAGCGCTCCCGCTTCATGCGCATGGCGCGTAAACTCCAGAAGATGGGGTTCGAGGTGACCTGCACCGCGGAGTTCTGACAGGGATGCTTCGGGGCGCCTACAGAGCTCGTGTTCCGGGTACGTATCCGTCTTGGGGGAGGTGAATACCTGGGGGTAATGGATACTGGGGACACCGTATCTATTGTGGCCAAGACATTTTTACCTTGTGGGGACCTGAAGAACATCTTGCCTACCGCAGCTATCCGCATGGGAGATGGGCATGTGGTGCACAGTTGTGGGGACTGTGAGGTCGAAGTGCCTATGGGTTCTGGAAGCATTGCCCATCGGTTCTACGTGATCGACACCGAATCCTTCGACTTTGTACTGGGTACTGACTTCTTCCTCGAGCACTCCAAGATTCTATCCCTCACCCTGCAAGCACCCTATGTCCTCCGGGTGGACCATGGTGACGGCTGGGAATCTGTACTTCTGGAGCAGTCTGAGCATATGTCTAGCTACTTGAGAGTATGCAAGAGGGAGCCCTCAACAATGATGGTCGCCTCCAAAACAGGGGACTATCAGCTCCTGGGTGATGTCCTAGACCAAGGTCTGAAGGAGTTGGGATACTCCCGGGAAGACCTGAACGTGGAGCTATTCGCCAGCGACAAGCAACATATCCTGGACCTCTACTGCAGCAAGGAAAAAAATTGCTGCTATAAATTTTAATGGCCCTCTTTCGGGATGGCCTACGGGAATCCAATATTTAGTTAGCCGGGGAAGGTCCTGACCAAGGTGGCCCTGGAAGGTTCCCGTATGGTCCCGTGCTCTCCCGATTCGGGAGCCCATGGGGGAAATGAGTACTGGCGTACTCTATTTCACAAGCTCACGCTCACCGCCATCGAGCTGCCGGATGACGCCATCTACGTGCCTCTGGGCCGCAAGACGCCCATCGGGAAACCTAGATGGGGTAGGATGCTAAGTGTGGTGGATGGGAGTCTAGCCCCAGTGCCCTGGGAGTATCTAGACTCTGCTATGGTCCAGGAAAATCAAGGTGAGAGCAGCGGCTTCACCCTGGACATCCTGAAAAATCACCTACGACCTCGAGACACCTTGGATACTACTCTTGGAAGAGACGAGTACATCGTGTCTGACACTGTTGCCCCCAACTCCCCCTGCCGTGTATCTATTCCTGATGTAGTCTCAGAGTGTGGGCTATCGGAGCTACCCAGCTCTATACACTCTGATGACGAGACTGAGCATGACGCCTTCTTCGTGCAGACGTGCGTGGAGGAAGTGGAGAACGCCGAGTACGCCGCCCAACTGAAGCCCCTACTCTCCATGAGGGGAGAGGAGCCCCTGGATGAGGAGTTGGACCCCCGATCCAGGCTGAGAGAGTGCGTGGACTCCAAGAGGAGATTGGTGGCAAAAAAGCCATGCTACGCCAGGCCTACACGCCGCTCATGGCCGTTGAAGCAAGGGTCAATCGGGGATATCTCCTAACTGAAGGAGGACCTAGAGCAGAAGATTACCACCTGGCAACAAGAGGTGGACCTGAAGCTCATGAAGAGCGGATGGGCCGCCCATGTGAGGACCCCGGAGGAGGATGAACTCTCAGGGGAATGCGTATGCGAACCCCCTCGAGTGTGCCTATGTTGTCCCCGACCACCTGAGACTGTGGAATGAGACCTGCTCCACGCCTACCAAGGACTGAAGGATAAGACCAAGGACGCTGAGCCGGTTGAGGACCACCTCCCTGCTTCTATACACCAAAGGGCAAGCAATCTACACAGTGACGAGGACATGGAGGACAAGATCAAACTCTTGGACCCTAGAGTACAGAAGCTGATCAGGACCTACCTGGAGGTATTCGGAGAACTACCCCCTCCAGCATCCTGTGACAAGCTGGTACAGATGGACCTCAAGCTGAAACCCGAGTTCCTGGGTCACAAGATAAGAAGGAGACCATACCCGGCTCCTAAAGAGCAGGCCGATGAGATAGAGCGACAGATACAAGAGTGTATCGACGCTGGCCTGGTCCTGGAGTACAAGGATGGGGAATATCCCCAACACTGCAGCCCCTGTTTCCTGGTGGCTAAGCCTGGGTCTACAGCCAAACGGCTGGTAGTGGACTATGGAGAGCTGAACAAGAAGACGTTGAACCACTCAGGGTCCATACCGAATATGGGGTCAACCCTCGAGAAGATAGCCTCCTGCCGCTACAGGACGAAGATGGAGAAGCGAAGTGGATTCTGGCAGGTGGACCTGACGCCTAACACCCAGGAACTCCTTGCCTTCATCACCCCTCAGGGGAGGGTGTTGAAATGGAAGGTCATGCCCTCTGGTATGGCAAACGCACCCGCTCTCTTCCAAGAGCTAATGAACAAGATCCTATCCATCCTACGTCGAAGGCCCGTGGTGCAAGAACTCATATCCCGGGGCGCCCAGATGGAAGCACACATTGACGATGTATGCCTGGGAATGAATACCCAAGAGGACCACCTAATCCTCTTCGGCGAGTTCTTTGCGGTCTGCCAGGAGAACCACACTAGACTCAAGCTGGAGAAGTGTGAGTTCATGCAGGAGACTATGCAGTACCTGGGGTTCGACATTGGCTATGGGTGGTGGACCCCAGCGGCCTCTAAGGCCAAACCCCTGATGGACGCTAAGGTGCGACATGAAGACCCCACGAGAGGACTCCATGATGTACGCAGTTTCATTGGGGCTTGCAACTTCTATCGCCGCCAAATCAAGAATTTCACCTACAACAGCGCCATCCTGACGGACCTCATCAAGAAGACTACTACATGGCGCTGGGACCCTCAAGAACAACAAAGGTTTGACGAGCTCAAGGACAAAGTGGCCAACGCTAAGTGCCTGGGTGTGCCTA
This sequence comes from Eutreptiella sp. 'Long Island Sound 2002', assembly GCA_964036045.1. Lineage (NCBI taxonomy): Eukaryota > Euglenozoa > Euglenophyceae > Eutreptiales > Eutreptiaceae > Eutreptiella > Eutreptiella sp. 'Long Island Sound 2002'. The sequence continues at coordinate 68,823,100 of OZ038380.1, read as the reverse complement.
GAGCACAAGGAGAGATTATCCTGGTGACTGACGCCAGCAATTTTGGGCGGAGGTGGAACGTTGTTCCAGTGGCAAGCACTAGAAAAGGAGGAGTTCCACTCGGCCATTTCCCAATGCAGCACTGGTGGACTCAACCAAGACTGTACTCTCAAGCACAGCTACCCTGACGACAAATGCGTCCTGGTTCCCCTGGGTAATTGGAACTGGAAATGGAACCAGGCCCGGGGTAACTACTCTACCTACGAGCAGGAACTGCTCGCGGGTATCCTGGTGCTATCCCCTCAGTCCCGATTGTTGGGGAGTAACCCAGTGGTTTGGCTGTGCGACCAAGAACAGGTCCGCGCCTTCCAAAAGGGACCCCCACCTGAGAAGGCTAAGCTCGGACGCTGGTGGACCTACCTGAGCCAGCTACGGCTCTCAGTACATCATATCCAGGGCGCCAAGAACAACTGTGCGGACTACATCAGCTGCAACAACTTCGACGACATGATTGGTGCCAGGTCTGAGGAGCTAGCCAAGAAGGCGTTTAGCCGTATGGATGTACACCTGGACTTGCACATGACCATGATCAGACCTCTAGATGGACTCTGACAAGTGAAGTACCTGAAGGAGTTTGGGGATATCTACAAACGCCTGGAGAAGCGTCTGGAACCCGTCCTGGTCGGCCAGGAACAATGGAAACGGGACAACACCTACCTCTGGCATGAGGACCCGATAGTCGTGCCTAGCCACAGAATCCCGGCGCTCCTCAAGTGGAACCATGAGTCCAGTGGTCATGTGGGGGCCAACCGTACCCTGGGGCTTTTCAAGCAGTGGTTCCACTCTACGTGGACTGATGACCAGCTGCAGAAACCCCTTCAGCCCATCGTGGACAAGTGCCCGTGTCGGTCCTGTACACCTGGGGATATCAGGGACAGAGGTCTCCATTTGACTCTCCCTATCCCCCACTGTGCCAACAGTGTTCTCTACGTGGACTACACCGAGATGCCTAAGTCCGGGGGCTATGACTTTGCCCTAGTGGTAACCTGTGGGCTGACCAGGTTTACCAGGGTGTTCCCATGTACTCAACACATCACCGGCGAGGAGACTATCAAGATACTCCTGGAGGAGTCATTCTGTGTCTATGGGGCACCAAAAGAGATTAACTCAGACGAAGATGTCCGAGTACGCTCCGACAGTGGGTGGTACAAGAGAGTCCTGGGATCCCTCAATGTCCAGGTGTCAACGGGGATTCCCTATACTCATACGGGTAACCCCCTGTGTGAGCGACAGATCCGTGTTCTCAAGGAAAACGTAAGGATATGGTGCAAGACTGAGCGTACCAAAGACTGGGTGGAACTAATCCCCGTCATATCCTTGATGATGAACTCCCAAGAGAGCCGGCAACTGGCTATACGCCGCATGAGCTGTTCATGGGACGCCCGGTGTGGTTCCTACACGCTCCCTATCCTGAGGATTCTACTCCACTGTGGGTAAGTGGGTGAAGGAGCAACAAGACAAGGTGGACAAGGCCAAGGCTGTGCTCCAGAGAGTGAGGGAGCGCCAGTGGAACAAGAAGAACAAGCACAGGGTGCCAGCCACCTACCAAGAGGGAGACTGGGTGCTGGTGCACCACAGTGGGCTACCCGCCTGGCCACGCTCCAGCAGCGATGACCCCTACTTTGGGCCCTACAAGATCCTATCTGTGGATGGTCACCGTATTGCCGTGCGGTGTTCTCTTCGACTAGGGGGGACCCTGGTGTGCGCTGCTCAACAGCTCAAGCGCTACTACGACCCAGAGGACCTCTGTGGGGAAGAATGGGAACTAAACGACGAGGAGAACGCCGCTCTGAATCTACAAGGGGCTGCCAGCCCAGTGGAAGTAGAAAGAGAACTGTCCGAGAAGAATGCCGAGGAGATTGCTAAAGAAGGCTTCTACCTGGTGAAGTCAGTTATCCGATACCGCTATCGCCAAGGGTGGCGTTTCCTCACCCTCTGGGAAGGGTTTGGAGTTGAAGAAGCTACCTGGGAACCTTTCTCTGCCTTTGTTCTTCCTGGGGGACGCCTGAATTCTGTTCTGGTAGACTACGTGTCCCAGAACAACCTAGGAGAGCTGCTGAGGCTCGCCGAGACGCTTGCCTCTCGGAAAAACCTAGGGACTGAACCCTTCCTATACCTTCCTATGCGTGTGTGTGAGTGTGCTGATCCTCAGGACCTATGGGCAAGCTGCAGAAATGGTGTCCTAATTATACCCAAGTCTGCACCCTTGCTGAGACCGGCGGGTGTCTTATCGGTGCCACGGGGTACACCCCGGGTCTCTCCGCCCCTAGGTGCCCAATTTCTGTGCTGGCACCAAACGTCTTTGGGGGAATACCCAGCGATAACGCCAAGGTATTGGCTTTTCCTACCTGCCTGCCTACTACAGGGAGGGGTGGCCAAAAGCTAGGAGGCATGAAAACGCCTGTTTGCTACGTGGCAGAAACCTAGACCACCACTGCCACTGCCCACCGGTACCCAAATAAAATTTCAGGAAACAGGCGGGTCAGTGACACACACACTACAGGTCCTACACTCACTATAGTGGCACCAGCCATCGAAGGATGAGCGGGCCCAGAGGCCCAAGCCCTCAATCTGGCTTGCCACTCCTACACCCACACGCTACTTGAGGTTGAGGATGAACATGTCACAGGCCCTAGTGGCCTACCTGTGAAAGAGACACGAGAACACAGCGCTACTAAGCGACTGTGGCCTAACAGGGACGTCACTATGCGTTTTCCTGATAGGGCTTGGAGGGAAGGAGTGCTCAGGTTGCGTGCACAGCGTGGATGTTGATGAGGTCGGACTGCCCGCGCCACTCCTGGCTGAGGTGCAGTTTGTTGATTGTGTGATCAGCGGCCGTTTTAGCTTGGGCGAGAAATCCGAAAGTTGCCGAAGGCAACTGCAGCTGCACCAATTCACCCTGACCTTCCCACCTGTACAGCACAGGCGGATGACCTGGGCTCAGCACTGAGGAACCAAGACAGGCTCCACGTGTTATACGCTTCTCAGGCTGCCCTATAATACGCTGTTCCTGAACCCAAGTACAAGCAAGCAAGCTTAAGGAACTCCACCCGTTCTCTTAAAAAACGTAGGGTGGAGCCCCTGGGTAGCCTAAACAAAGGTTTTACCGTGCGCAACACGCGTGGCCTACCCTTTAATGTGTAATGTGACTGCACTGGTATGCACGAAGGTTTCCATCTCCTACCTTAATCTCTGCTTTTTCCACAATCCATACCACGATCACGAACTCCACCAGGGGGTGGCCCCTCCTGGGCTTACTTACCTTACCTACCGCTGGAGAGCGAAGCAAGGGGAAGAAGAAGCGAGACGCAAGCAAAGCAAGTGTTTATGCACGCGTGTGTATGGTCTAATCACCCGATCTTACCTCTAATCATCTTGCAATCTTCTAATCTCTCCCTTTACACTATGTTTGTGTTGCTACACTGCACGTTCACGATGACACGAGGCAAGCAATGTGCATGCTGCATACGAAGCAAACAAGACCTGTATGTTTATACCTTGTTCTTTGAATTCATTGTGAGTTTCCTGAATTCTTTCTTGTTTATTGCTCCTAGAAGCAAACGTGGAATTCCTACTTTTTTTTTTTATTGCGCGTCCCGTCATGTTCTTTTTATTACGTGACATACTGTTAGATCTTATCATTTTTGTTCTTTCCGGCGCCCAATTAGGATGCGCTCCGGCGCGCCGCTTTCCTCTGCATGTAAATCCAGGAATTTAAAAATTCCTGTTATGAAATAAAATTGCGTAAAAATGTGCATTTAATGCACATGGAGGTTCTGGACAGGTGTGTGCCATCAGAAAATTTCTAGGCCGTCATTTGACGGACTTTGGTGTTTGCGTCGATCGTTGCGTGTCTGTCAGTCCCTCAACCCTTCGTGTTTTCTCTGCAGATGTCCTGGGGCCCAAACTGTGGAGTAGGCCGTGTTCAGGCTGAAAAACTGACTCCTGGACCACTGTCCTGAATCCCAAACCTCCATGAGGGTAAATTAACGTTCAACGCACTAAGGACAGATCAGGTCTGACAGCAGGTTCATGGAGACCCCAGACAGCGTGCCCTGATCATATCCAGCGTTGGGGTTTGCGTATTGCACTGTGTTATGCCATTTGGGGGGACAGGGTTGTGCACATATGAATTGGCATGCCCATTCTAACCCCCTACCAAGCCACAGCTGCCCCATCAACGCCAATGAGCGCAGTGGGAGCTGTAGGTGTCTTTTATGACTCAGCAGAACCTGCCAACTGCCCTGATGCAGCGTCCTGTTTCCAATGTTAGGGATGTTATAGGAAAAGTTAAATAAATGTTGAAGCCATGGGGAGGCCAAGAAAAATTCCCTTTTTCCTTTAACATGCGACAGTGATGGCCACCACAGCACAAGGGGGGAGTAGGAAAAAGTGTATTTCCCTGCAGAAATGTTAGCTTTAGTTGTTACAAAGAGGCCTGAAGGCAACACTCATTTTTATCTTAGTATTGGCCTATCCAAAAAGGGGTGACAAGACATTTTGACCTATAAAACCAAGCATTAATCTATGGATGTTGCGTGGACCCCTGATCCTCCAACTGATTGATCTTATACACCGTTTCCTGGACTGACTGAGGCGTGACATCGATCCAGAGCCTAAGCATTTTTCTATGTTTTTTCATGAATGCTTAGCTATCCTAGTGGTCTGCACCCTAGGGGGCTAGGGCACCTCTTTTTGACAGGTTCTGGGTTCAATTCCCAGTCAGCCTAGCTAAGTAGGAATATCCCATGTGACATGGCAACGACCTCAGCGCCACAAGCCATGCCGACTCAGCACCTATGGGACCCAAAACAAAGAGTGTACATCTCTAGATGGCACTATAAAAGAGAGGAGGCCCACGTGAGCAGTCTTTCTATGTCTGTAGGATATTTTCTAACTATCGTTTCATAAATCTGTATATATTGTGAGTTTCCTTTGTTGTATCACTACCTTCTTTGACTGCAGCCCTTCATGTTGTAGATTTGATCCTGTGGTCCTTTGCGTTGCAACTGTGGGTACTTATTTGGGTTGATTTCATCAAAACCTTTTTCTTTGGAAAACCTGAACTACATCAAGCAGCAGCAGGATCCAGCAGGGGCATCATCAGAACAATACAATCAAAGCACTCAACAGTGAAAGACTGTTTTAACGTTCTATACGGGTCCTGGCTTGGGAGACCACTAGGCGTAACCAACAGGGCCCAAGTCATGAAATGCCTTTTTTTTTCGGTATCACCTCAATGAAGGAAGATACTTCCGCTCACTTGAGTGGTAGGGGTGAACTTCATGAAGGGGCTAGGATTATAACCCTAATTGTTTGGAAAATGTACCAAAAGCTCAAAGAGAGTGATGAAAATGATTAAGTGTTAGTCTTCATAACTTCTCAAGGTCTAGGGGGGGCTTGGTGTGCATCAACTACCCCAAGGGCAGTGACTTTTTCTTACTCCCCCCTGGAGTACTAGTTGATCAAGCTAGTGGGACCAAGGAGAAAGGTTCAAATTACCCTGAAATCACCTCAGAAAATCTCTCAAACCAGCTTATCACATTCTCATCACTTCATAGAAGCTTAACACACTGTAGGTACCCTCGAAAAACAGTGTAATGTACCGTGTATGATGTCTCTTTCAAGAAGCATTCCTCAGAAGTCGCCAGCGTGCGGGGAAAACGTTTGGTACAAAATTTGGGAGAATTGGGGTTGGAACCCAGCACTCCCTCTCCAGAGGGTACATGCTTGCCCACTAAGGTACAGTGGAACGCTCCAACGCGGACGGTCATCGCTGTATAAGCAGCGTTTTAGTAAACGTCCTGACCAAGGGCCAGGGCGGAGCAATACTCCTAATGGAGGGCACAAACCTTCAGTAGCTGAAAAAAATAGAAAATGTTACCAACAGGGTGTGAATCCTGTGGCCTCTGCTCCACCTCCGGGAGCTGGGCGATGATTTCTGCGAAACGTTGGAGGGCGTCGGGATCCACATCGACGACCAGGGTCTGGATAACGGGGTCGTGGTGACGGCACACGCCTCCACCCACGGTGATGGGCTACGAATGCCGGACCTCCTGGAGCAGCCGGACCGGCACATCTGTGTGACCCAGGGTTGGAAAAGACGGCGTATATATACGCGTAACGTATATATACGTGTACTGTATCGCGAGAATACAATACAGTACGCGTCTTCTGGGGTGGCCACCGACTGGCGCCAGACGCGCATGCCGCCGCACAAAATGAGGTTAAAAACGAACAAAACTCGAGATTTTCGTGTTTCTGCAGGCTGCCGACATTCGGCATGCACCAAAATTTTAACTGCCGATTCCCAACATATTGCTTTAAAGTAGTTGTGACATCAAAACCGAGTTGCAATTTAAGACCTGTTTTTCAAGACCAATAGCACCGCTGTGTCCCCACTGCCATTGCGCATCGTACTGTATGCTTGTCGTCGTTTGAGAACACTTGCGCGGCGAGAAAAAGCCGTCCGGAACTATTCTTGCAGAGATGTAGAATGTCACAAACAACATCTGCGTGCAGTGAAGGAAACGCTACGAGCAGCATACAAGAGTCAGAAGGTATCCAAACAAACCAGACGAAAGCCAACCATCTCGCTCAGAACGCCGACACAGATGACACAGGTTCTGATCAGTGGGATCAATGGGACCACATGTTTGCAGAGCAATAGCAGAGACACCAGTACGAGTCATATTTTTGCAGACAACAAAGAGAGAGCCGACAGCCCATGTCCTACGCCGACTGGTTGCCACTGAAGATGCTATGGGATAGCGAGCAGGAGCTGAAGAACTGGTGGATTGCAGAGCAGGAGAAACAGTGCGCCTGAACAGCTTTGAGCTGCTATTCTTCCTCCTCATCATCTTCGTCAAACATATCTTCAGGCAACACACAGGGATCTCTGAGAGCTGGTTCCCTAATCTTTCGCAGTAGCCTCTTTTAATGATAAATATAAACAAGCTTCTCCACCTTGTGGCCATACAGACGGTTCCTACTTTTTGAGTGCACAAAAACAAACACACTCCAGTTGCGCTCTGCAGCAGAGGCAACTGTAGGGGTTGAATGTACACGCAGCGCAATGTCCCTCAGCACTGAATTTTCATAGCAGAAAGCTTGGAACCAATTGAGGCCACCAAGGGCGAGACTTTTTTTTGGTCCAAAGGCGTTCATCTGCGAACTCCCCACACCTCATAAGGAACTGTTGCAGTTGCAGATTGGCTGTTTGAGCATGCTCCTTGCCAGCAAAGGATGCAAACGCCTGAGCAACATCATTCCTGATCTCACTGTCTTTCAATGGGTCTTCATCACGAGTCATCAAAGCAGGATTAAGCACATAGCTAGCTGAATGCACAGGGTGGTACGGGAACTTCGGCCTTTCGAGTACAAGACTCTGTGCCTGTTTGTGTTCAGGTTTGGGAAGTCCCTGATGCTCAGCAATGTGCCGTTGGAACGAAAGCATCTCGTAGTACACCAGACTATTATAAATGGACCCTTCTGTGTCAGCTTTCCTGATCATACGCGCCAGTGGCTGCAGCAATGTTCGACAACTTGACAACAACTTCCAGAAGGTTGGGGAAAGGATGATCTCAGCGATGACTTTGGCTGTCGTGCTGTCGCTGGTGGCGTACGACCACTTGGTGTTGGTCCAGTCCGGTGGGACAACCGAACTCTGAAGTGGCCCCTTGTTCTTCACCATGAAGTTAAGACATGGGGAATTCGTTGAGTAAGAAAACGTCACTGCCATGTCTTTTTCCGAGGACTGGATCCAGGACAAGCTCCCCTTAAAACTCTTTTGTTGATGCAAAGAATTACTTAAGTATTTTTCTCTCTCTTTTGAAGCCTAAAGTACACCTTCACAACGTAACTAGGGTTATAACCCTAGCCCCCCATGAAATTCACCCCTACCACTCAACTGAGCGGAGGTATCTTCCTTCATGGAGGTTATACCGAAAAAGAGTAGGCATTGCATGCCTAAGGCCTTGGAAGTTAAGCCTAGTGGTCACCCACCCCAAAACCCTTATACTCAACTGTTTCTACCACTTATTGTGGTTCTACCTTTTAACTGTTTCTGAATTCAGTTGCTTGGCCAAGTCATATTCTGTGTCTGGCATAACTCCTTTGCCCCATATTCCTAACCAGCTCCATTTCATCCAAAAGAGTGCACATGAAGTGCTTGATGCTAACTTGGAGGCTAGAATCAGGCCATTTTTTACTTAAAATGATTCGTTTTATCCATTTGTGATTGAATCTTTGTATTTAAGCCTGCTTTGTATATCTGCAGCCCTTCTGCGATACATTGGATTTCAAAACTATTCATTGATTGGATTCATATCCTGTTCTTTGCTCTACTTGCTGCTTTCGTTTGGGTTTTCAACATCAAATTCTGCAGGATTTCATCACAATCATTAGGGCACTAATCAAGGACTTCTTACTGGTAGCAGAGGCAACCCTTGAGAGCCTTTCGAACCGACTCTGAGAAGTACACAAGCGAAAACCAGAAACAAAATATCCACCCCATCAGTACAGATGTCTGCCGGGACCTGGCCAATTCGGAGTGTACAAGTTCAACTTGGCAACTGTGGGCCCACCTCAATGAGTGAGCCCAAGCTCAGAGCTGCATCTGGGTATCAAGAAGATCCAGTACACCGAACGGCGGAACATGAAGCGCCCAGACTAACCACAGAGGCCTGAGCGGCCCGTGGTGACAGCCTGCAGCATCTCCGCCGAAGAGTTGCTGCGTCTATCTCCCGATCTGTTTGCCCTGCTTCTTCTTCAACGGCTACTCCAGCTGGAGGACCTGAGGAACAAGGCGAATTTAGAAGGAGAATCAACGAATATATTCTCCACGAGGAGTACTACAAGTCCGTCACAGGCGAAGATGGAGAGGAACAACTAGACGCCTTGAAATCTCCACGGCCCACCTACGGACCTGGCCGACACATTGTCTCTACCCAGGCAACCAAGAAGGCCAGTATGGCGTCCAGAGCGGCCATTCAGTAGCAGGAGCCCTGTGAAAGATCCCCATCTCCGAGAGCCAACTTATGGGGCCCTGGATCGTATGGCTGAACTACTGGACAAATTACTGTCTGGGTCCGAAGATCCTGATGTGACAGCCATTTCTGAGGCTGTCAAAGCTAAATATGGTATCACTGAACCCTTACCCCAGCCGACACTGGCCTCATCCTCACCCGGACTGAGCACGCTGGCTGAAGATCTCAAAAGATCAAGGGTGTCCAGGTTGCTACCCAAGGTCACCTGCCCCAGCCCTTTTCATCCTCGCGCTAGGACAGTCCCTATCGCTGAACTACAGGATGTGCCTGTGACAGAGACTGAGAAAAGAGAATCGTCAGCCCTGGCACCCCTCGCCGGCGTACCTCCCCCCCCTTCGGCCTAACCCCAGGGGGTGACTCTGCTACCATAAAGAAGGTCCCTACCAGGACCGGCCCCCGCTGTGCCCATTCCGCCTGTTACCCCTGCTGATTTACTCCGGATCAGTGATTGCATTCCTCAAATTCCAAAGGGTCCAAAGTCAGAAAATTTAGAAAATAAAATCCTCCCTCAACCCTGAAACAGCAACCAGATCCCACAAATACAGCAATAACCCGATTCACAATCCAATCCACACTGCGGGCTTCCGTTCAGCACACCGGTCGTCTCACGGTGGCGGGCATGTACAAGAATTGCACCAAGGAAGAAAGCCCTGAAATTGGCATATGAACACAAATAAAGCAAAGTTGGGGAAAGAGGTAAACATACACATTCACAGCCATAAACCCCTCATTCCCTGGACTCAAGACCTTCCCTTGACTCACCAACATATTGCCCTGAACCAGGTCAAATGAGATGGCTGAGTGCCATGTGTGACAAGTCACTACATAAACCCCAAAAATGTGTTCACTCCCAAGCCTATAAATCCTAGCCCAAAAGGGGGAGTGGCTTGTCATGGCCTAGAGTGGCATCCAGGACCATGCCCTACCCTGACATAACCTTGGTTGGACTTGGAGTCGAATGGGCTTGGAGATCTGCCCCATGATGATGACCTCACAACATGGCAAAATCAGGCAAATCACACCAGTATGCCGAAAAGTCAATTATATACTCAAAAATGCATACGGCAAATATCCAAATGCTCCGTGCACGTGTCAAACCGGAAAGTAATATACAAGGGTGATATAGACTAAAGATAAATGCCCAAGAAGATCACATCATTGGCTCCAAAACCTCTCCGGTTATGTACATGGCATGCTTCACAAGTCAGCTCATGAGTTTGAGACCTAATTTTGCGAGGCCTCGTGTGCCAAGCCAAAGTGACCACGTGATCCGGCATATGGTGAGGTGCAACACCGAAGCATATGCCAACATTTAAGCAACATACCATAGTTCACGGATCTCTAGGCACTTTACTGTTAGCCGACCAGTTGAGCACATAAGACACAAAAATGAGCAAAAATTGAGGTCAAAAACATGAAAATATGTCCAAATACAAAGTTGCCATGATAGTATATCTCTATGCTCACCCATGATATCCGCTCATGGTTCAATACACAAATGATTGGAACCATTTACGAACAATTCCCCCACTTGGATCCCCAATCGGGCGCATGGAGATACCTTCGCCACTCATATCTACATGCCCCATGAAAATGGGAGTGCACTCATGGTTCTCTTCGTCCCACATACCATGAGCAATACATATGCGGTAGACTTAGTCTAGCGCTTTGAATTCCACATTTGGGACATGGGCAAGGCCCTTGTCACGTGTGGCTCCCCATCTTCTCGGCCACACGAAGATATATAACATGGGCGTGAGCATATCGAAGCACATACCATGCATATAACACATACCCTCAAAAGTGGCTCCCACCATGGTATGCCATGCCCCTCCATGGACATAACTTCACGTTAAAAATACGTGGGAACCCAAAGAAAAGTATCTATGCAACCCCAACACTCATGCGGTACACTCGAAAGTCGCATTAAAATATTCGGTTGCACGGTTATATATCACTTTATACCCTCTTGACCATTATCCCTTTGCTATACCGGGCGTGTATACACACTACAGGCGTTTGATGCTTCCTAAATTAAGTGAGACTAAGGCGCTTGCAACCCAAACTTCCTCATTCTCTTTCCTCACACTCGCGCGTAGATATGGCCCTTCAAAGTGGTCCCACAATTCACTTTTGTTTCCCTTATATCTCCAAGTCAAATGGGTGGCACGTATAAGGGAAACCTGAATCGGGCATAGGGAAAAGAGTATGACCACTCGAAGAAGACCAAATCAAGTGCGGCGATGTCGAAGTCAAAAATCCGATTTCGACATCGCGAAAAATTCAGACTAAAATTTCGAGTGCATTTTTAGAAAATTGCGGAAGCAACGAACCCTTTACTGATGAAATCTGACCCTTCATCAGGGTTTCCGCCAAAATATCTGGAAATAAGAGTTAACGGATCGGTTCACGCAAAATCGCGAGCCAACTGACAGTCGCCGATACATTGACCATCAGAACGAAAGGCTGAAAAATTACGGAAACATTATGATAATAAAACCCTGTTGATTCCTGATATTCTGATATATAAATCTCCGCTGGCGGCGCTTCGGTACTGAATATGGCCGCTCATAGCAGGAATGGCCAAACCTATCACACTATCACATCGGGTTAGGTCAGGTGGATGGGAGAGTATGATATCAGCCAATGGCGGCTTGCCGGCACATAGATACACACCCCAAGTGACCCCAAGATGGCCACGGGGGTCCGAACCGGCTTCACCCCCCTTCTCAGAGCGTTGTTACCGCTCGGAAGTCATTGAAGAGAGGACGGGAGGATCCCAATGGGCTCCAACCCCCCCCCCCCATGTCCCAAGGACACATGGATGCCCCACACACGTCGTAGGCGTCCCCCACGCCCCAAGGGAGGGGTGAGGACAGTGATACTCAGCGCCCTACGCCATATCCGGTCTCCTCCTGATCTACAACATGGACCAAGGGGATCAAAGATAGAAAAACGTCGTCGGTCGACCTAAATAAGTATACCACAATGAAATATATATGTGGAGATCGAGTGAAGGGGGTATATGGCCAATCAAAGCCAAAAAATGCCCGGATGAACGCCCTCACTTGTCTCCCCAAGCACAGAAACAAACAAAATGCCAAGGGGGATCCATTATGGTGCTACAGCAGCTACCAAGTGGACCAACACGTCCCTGACATCCAAAGAAATGTTATTTGCCTTCAGGTAGTCCATCCAGACCGTGGTGTACCTCGGCACAAAACTGCTCGGAGGCTCCCACGAATCCCTGGATGCGGCGAAACCCTTCCAACGGACTTTATAAAGCCTACCCCCAGGCGTCCCCGGGTCTGGCTTGTCCGCCAGGATTCTCTCGGCGGTGAAGTCGTCGTCCTCACCCTCGTCGTCCGAGTCCACATCGCCGGCCGTGAACTCGAAGGTGACGGGACGTCCGCTGGGGTCTGGTGCTCGGGGCCGAAGCTGGGTATGGTCGCGGTCCAGGATCTTGCTATCCCCCACACGAACCGCATACACATCCTGCCCGACCTTACGCACGATTACCCCCGGCACATACCAGGATGCCTGCCGATGCCTGGACAGGACATCCTTGTGGTGCCGCTCCAGCCACACGGTGTCTTGGAGAGCATACTTCTGGACATTTTCCTGCTTGAAGTACTTGGCCCTCTTGTCATGCTCGTCCTGAAGTGCCTTGCAGACCTTGGCCGCCGTGTCGTCCGCCTCAGCCATCATAGCGTTCGCATCCCGGGCCACTTTGGCATGGTTCAACCACGGGAGAGTGCGTGACACCCGATCCCGTAGGAACAGGATGCGATGGGGCGACAGTCCAGTGGGTCCCGGAAGGTCCTGATACGCTTGGAGTACTCTCCACAGCGAATTATACCAATTCCGGCCCGGTTCGTCGATGTGCAGCTGGCGGAACTTCTCGAACATCTGCCGCCCGGCAACTTCAGCTCGGCCATTCGACCGGCTGTGGTACGCCACGGTCTTGGCGTGCCGAATACCCATGTGCTTGCACATCGTCTTGAACCACGTCCCCACAAACTGACTGCCCCGATCGCTGCAGATGACAGCCGGGACATCAAAAATCGTCAGCCAATGCCTGATCATGGCATTAGCGACGGTCTTGGCCTGCAGCCCCACTCCATGCTTGTCCTTCTTGTCCTTCTTCTTGGACTTCTTGCCCGGGACTGCCACGATATACGCGCTGTGCCTGTCCAGCGCAAGGATGACACAGTCGTAGGTCTCTCCGTCCACGGTGACCTCAGGCATGGCGAACACATCCATGGCGAGGGACCGCATAGGGGCCTCCGGTATAGCCGTATGCACCGGGTTGCCCGCTGTGGAGTGGTTGGGGCTCTTCGTGGCCCGACACACGGCACAGTCGCTGCAGTACCTATCCAGGATGGCGTAGTACCCCGGAGGGAACTTGAAAGGCCACTCCAGGTCCTGCTGCATCTTGTCTCGGCCAGGATGCATGAGCTGGGCGTTGTGCCAATGGTCAATGAGCTCCTCCACTCGGTTCTTGGGCACCAGCAGCTTGTCTTTGAGGAACAACTTGTCGCCATCCTCGGTCAAGCCCTCGGGCCATTCGTCGTCCGACGGGGCGCTCACGGCATTCCAGTACTTGCTCCAGTGCTCGGATGCCGCATAGTCATCCGACCAGTCCTCTGTGAGCACCGACCTGACTAGCTCTACAGGGGCCACCATCCACTGCTCGAGGGTTTCCTCTCGAAAAGCTTGGACTCGGGCGCCCCAGAACTTGGCCAGGTCCGTACGGTTTGCCATCACCACAAAACACTTGACCCCCTCTTGCTCCATGGCCTTTTCCATCTCGATGATGCGCTTGGCCTCCTTGGTCTCCTCGGCGTCTCCATGGCTGGATATGTCCATCCACGCCTTGCCCGCGGGGTAGGCCCAGCGACTGAGGCAATCTGCCACAGTGTTGTCCTTCCCCGGGACGTATACAACGCTGAGGTCGAACTTGGCGAACGTCTCGTGCCATCGGGCCCGCCTAGCTGCTGGTCCTGAGGGGGTGTCGACATGCTCCTTGTGCCAGCTCTGTAGGGACTGGTGGTCCGTGCACACCACCACCGGCTGCAATCCGATGTGGCCAGACCACTTCCTGAGCGCACATACAATGGCGCATGTCTCCTTCTCCCTCGCGGTCCATGTTCGGCGTTGGCCCTCGGCCAGGATCCTGCTCCAAAACGCCACGGGAACATGAGTCCTGTCGTCCCGGACTTGCTCGAGGACTGCCCCCACGGCATAGTCCGAGGCGTCTCCCCGTAGCACGAATCCCTTGTCCGGGTCCACCAGGAACAGCCCCAACTGCCCCAGGAGTCGCTCCTTCAGGCGGTTGAACGCATCCTCAGCCTCAGGGGTCCAGGCAAGCTTCTTCTTGCTCCCCTTCCGGCAATCGAACTTGCCCACCTGCAGCATCTTGTGCAGCGGCCCCGAGAGTTCTGCATACATCCGGACATAGCCCGAATAGTAATTGCAGAACCCCATGAAGGACCGGATGTCGCTGATGGTCTGGGGCTTCTCCCAGTGGTGCAGGGACGCCAGCTTCCCAGGCATGGGACGGCGTTGCCCGTGCCCAACCACGTGACCCGCACACTCCACTTCCTTCACGAAGAGTGAGGCTTTGGTGGGCTTGCACACCATGTTGTGCTTGTCCAACTCGCTGAGCACTCGGCGCAGATCCTTCTCATGCGTGTCGATGAGCTCATCCTCAGTCATGTTCTCCGTGCCGGACCCGATGATGATGTCATCCACGAAGGGGTCGGCACAGTCCCGGACAGGACCGAGTAGGTCCTCCATCATGCGCTGGAAAGCGGCGTTGCCATTCTTGGCGCCCATAGGCACCACTTTCCACTGCATGGGCCCCAGCGGCGTCGACATTGCTGTGCAGGGCCTGGAGTCCGGGTGTAGCGGCATCTGGTGATAGCCGTGTTTCAGGTCTAACACCGTGAAAATCCGCTTTTTCTGTTGTTTTTTGGAGGATGGAGTCGATCACGGGAAGCGAGTACTAGTCGTGCTCGGTCTGCTCGTTCAAACCTCTGTAATCCACCACCAACCTCCACTCGCTGGCCCACTCACTGTCGGAGGGTTCGATCCATCCCCGCTCAATGAACTCGGCCAACAGCTTCTTCATGGCCTCGGCCCGATCGCCCTGAAGTTGGTACTCCCGATGACGAATGATCTTCGGGTTCGGCTTCAGCTTGATCTTCGCTGTACCAAACCTCCCACGATCTGGAGGGTTCTTGTTGGCGACGCCACTGAAAAGCCGCGGATAGGCATGAATCAGCCTCTCCTTCAGCTCGGCGACCTTCGGGTTCTCCTGGGCCTCTTCAGCCGCTTGCTTCGGTATAGATACAACGGACCGCACTGCGGTATAGGCCTCTTCTGGGTCGGATTCCAACTTCTCTTCGTCCGATATGCCGTCTTCATCGTCGTGGGGAGCTCTTCCCACCGATAATCTTCGGAAATTTGCGGCATCAGGCTGGTGACTGTCCCTGTCGGCACCCATTCTTGGAAAATCCCATGTCGGTGGGTCCGACCCAACCGGACCATCGTATTGGTCCGCGATGTGATCCATGACCCTCGCCACGAACTCGTCCTTCTCGTACTTGCCGGTGACCAACATCTTGTCATCCCACCAATGCGGAGATGTGACCATGGCCCGCCTCTTCTTGGCTGCCACACGGTCGTGCATCCCCATCCGCATGTAGTTGACGACGTCGTCGATCTCGGCGTGGGACAGGACGTCAATGCCATCAATTGGCTGATCTGTCCCCTCTTTGGGCTCAAACATGACCTTCATGGGCACCGCCTCCACCCTACGGATGAATGCTTCATCACCCGTGGGCTGGGCTTGCGCCCCATCTACCAGGAAAGCCTTGGTACCCCACGCTTGACCCGGGAAGGGCATTGATACACCCTTGGCGTCGATGAACAGCTCCTCCTCTGGCCCGAATGACATCTCGTTCA
Source organism: Eutreptiella sp. 'Long Island Sound 2002' (assembly GCA_964036045.1). Lineage (NCBI taxonomy): Eukaryota > Euglenozoa > Euglenophyceae > Eutreptiales > Eutreptiaceae > Eutreptiella > Eutreptiella sp. 'Long Island Sound 2002'. The sequence continues at coordinate 68,807,045 of OZ038380.1, read as the reverse complement.
GGGTGATGGAGTCCAGCGTCGACTTGAGACCTTCCAGCGGACATGGGGTGGATCCTATGCCGGTTATGACCAGGATCCCCTTCGCCCTATCCGCGACGATCTTCTCCACCGTACGTCTGGTATTGTCCAAGGAGCCATGCCAATACATGGGCCCCCACTCCTGCAAACCCCAATGCCTATGCCAGGCTGAGTCTCCTCGATGCCAATGCCTCCTACACTTCCGCAGAAGTGGGGCATCCCGGGAAGCGAAGACGTCCGTCTCGGGCGCTTCGGCTCCCAGCGTCTGGATCATCCTGTCGTACACCTGTGGCGCCATTCCATATTCCGTGAGCTGAGCTCCGCGGTCTCCTCTGGACTTGGCCCCCACAGCTTGCACCGCTCGGACGATCCGGTCCTCTTCCTCAGCATTCCATTGGGACGATCCGCATGCAAAGTCCGTGGACAGCCATGTGAGGCATTCATCATCCTCCCGGACCAGCGTTGCACGATGAAGAGAGGCTCCAATGGCATTTGCCACCATGAAGTCATACCCCATGATCATATCCGAATCTGTAATGTCGGCCACATAGAAGTTCCCGGAAAGAGTGCTTCTCTTCGCCAAATCGGGGCGGTTCAAGCGCTCATGCTCCCAGAATTCCATACTGATATTGGCCTCATGGGTACCACCACCCATGATCTCTCCATTGGCCACCTTCAGGCGCACCGGTCTCCGGCTCGGCTGCAGGGATTCCTCCTTGAATAACCCTCTCCGGACCAGGCTCACCTGGGCACCCGTATCCACCAACACATCCACCACCTTCTCCTCTCGTCCGCACCGTACTCCCAATTTAAAGTGCAACTGCCGCTCGTCGCCATGAGGTTTATGGACAACGCTCACGGCATGCAACTCTAGCACGTCCGGGTGCATCAGGACTTTAAGGGTATGGTCACGGATGGTGTAGATCTTGGGTTGGTCCTGCCCGTCCACGGGGCTCTCCGTGGTCGCTCCTTCCTTCTTGCCATGTCCCGTACCCACATGTACTTCCCTTGGCAGGGCGCTCCAGGGGTTGGGAGTGGCGAAGCTCAGTGGTTTTGGCTCTTCCGGAGCCTTCTTTGGCACCCGATGTGCCTCTGATTCCTCAGGGATTCCACTGATTTTCGGAGGAGAGACCTCCGAGGTCCCACTACCGTGGGGGCTCCTCTAGACTTGACTTCCCGCAGCCCCTTCCGGCTGCGATCCCCCAGGACCTTGTCCACCCCGTTTCTGGGCTTTGAGTTCCTCCAACGTCCTCAACATGTCCTCAGCAACTTCCTCGATCGACCTCACTCGTCGGTCTTGGCCAGGTCCACCACCATAGCCTCTTCCTCCGCCTTTTCCTTGGCCTTTGCCTTGGCCTTTTCCCCCGTCTCCGCCCTTCGCCTTCCAATCGGAAATCCGCTGCTCCTTGGGCTTCTTCTCGGGGTGGGCGGCGAAGTAGGTCTTCTTGTCCGCCTCATACACCTTGCACTGACGGTGGTCGTGAGCATGGTTGTTTCCCTTGCCATAACAGACCCAGCACCCGTCGTGCTGAGACCTGTACTCTCGGAACGAGAGCGGTGGGTTCCCGATCCTCCTTGGCTCTCTGCTCTTCTTGGGTCCCGTTCGGTTCCATCTGGACCGATCCTGCCCATGGTCCCTCACGTTGTGCGCCACAAACGCGAAGAAATGGGCCTCCTCGTGATCCTCCCGGGACCCGGTCCACTGGTCTTGGCCACTTCTACTACCATCCTCCGCGGAGTTGGCCGTGTCCTCCTGGATCTCCCGATGATGTCGGTCTTCTCGGTGGCCTCGTTGTCCATGACCATGTCGATCCTGCACGTGGGCCTCGTTCTTCGCATTGAGCTTCAACTCCAGCGTGATGTACTTCACGATCTCGTCCAGGCTCATGCGGGCGAAGATGACCTGCATCCTCAGCAGCTCCCCGCGCCTCCACTCCACGTTGTTGAGGCGCAGCAACCTTTGCCCCATGGAGTCTCCAAATACCTCCACGTACAGGGCGTTCTTCAGTCCCAACATCCGGTTGGGCTCGCCCAGGTTCCTCCTGAAGAACTCCATGATACCCGCAGGGGTATCCTCCGCCGCCATGATCCTCACCGCCACCCGCTTCTCGGCGCGCTTCTTCTCCTCGTCCTCCACTCGCTTCTTCCAGTGGCCGGGGAGTACGTCCTTCAGGAGGTGGCGGATCTCGCTGGCCTCGTTCCAGTCCTCCACCAGCTTGAGGCATCTGCGGTACTTCCGCAGATACCGGTTCCACTCCCGGACCCGCAACTCATTGCGGTCCAGCGGCAGCGGGATGGACCAAAAGTCCTCCAGCTTCTGGTTCGGAGCGTCCACCCGCTCCTCATCCTCCAAACACTGGAGGCAGGCCTGCTCCGTGCGGATCAATCCTTCCCGGATCTGATCCCGCAGCTCCTCCTTCAGGTCCTGCGCCAGCCGGTGTGGGAATGTCCGACATACCCACTTGTCCAGCGGCGCTCCCCGCATCTCGCCGACGACCTGCTCGGCGAAGTCCTCCCAATCCAGGATGAAGTTGTCCAGGTTGGAGGGGTTGCCATCATAGTAGGGGATTGTGATTCCCCTGAGGTCGTCAATCCTGATGGCGTCTCCGACATCCCCAGCCACCACTCCACCGAGACGGATACCACCTGTGGCCGGGGGGTGTGAGTACACTCCCCGTACATCCCTCTCCTCCATGGAGTGCGGTCCAGTTGGGCCTGAACCCATGGGGTTAGGAATGCGGGAAGGACTTGCTCCATCGGCCGTCCATATCCCCGTATTGGGGTCCTTCGACCACAGATTTCGGCCTGGATGGCCTCGACCATGTCTGTCGGCGCTTCCCATGGTTCGCCCCTGCATGGTCTGGCTCTGGATCTCCTCTTCCGCATAAACTGCATGGGTAGTCGTAGTTGGCGGTAGATCCTGGACGGCGTGGGACATCTGTACCGTCAGGCTCCTCAGGTCCGTGGTTACGTGCCCTTCCCGCATGGACCCAGCCGGTGCCGTTTGTTCCCCGAGCATTGTGGATTCGCTGAACATGGGAACAAAAGGCAGCGCACCCGGGTCAACACGCGGAGGCGCGTATAGTGCCTCTGCAGGGCCGCCCATGGGTTTCTCCATGGCGCTCCTGAGGGTCTTAACCCGCTCCACCAGCTCTACCGCGGCCGGCTTTGCCGGGAGCTCCGGACCCGAGGCGAGGGGCTGTAGCTCCCCTAGCCTTTTCAGGCGTCCCGACATGTCCTCCACCAGGTGGAGGAGGCTGTCCACCACTCGCTGCTGCTTCTCCAGGGCCAGCTCCAGATTCTTCCGGTACCGGTCCCGTTCCACTCGCAGCTCCTCCATGTCTTTCTCCGCGGCCGACTGGTCATCCAGGATCCCCGCGACGTCCTCCTCTAGACCGTCCTTCGCGTTGTCCAGGCGGTCTAGGCGATGCAGGATGGCGTCCATCCCCATCTTTGGGTACTTGCCCATGAGGAACGACACGTGCTCGCAGTGGCACTCAGCGTGCTTTCCACCTGATCCGGCGCATCCCGCGGTTCCCGGCGCCTGGGAGTCCTCCGCCATGGATGTGTCGCCCATGCTATCCCGCGTTGGCTCCGTGTGCCGGGCCACAGGCGCCGTCCTGGCTCTGGCGGGCCTCTCCAACGCCTCGGCATCATGCTCCAAGCTGGGTTCTGGGGCCTTGCTCGCCCTTGTGGGCGGTCTGGCCGTCTCCTCTGACTCCGAGGGCTGCTCATAAGCTGTCCGATAGCCCTCGGAGTGCTCGGAGTCCCACAGCCTGACCGGGCTGGGGTCCGTATCCATAGCCCCGGCGTCCCCTGCTGCGGGTATGGGTGACCCGCGCTTCCGGTAGCGCCGGGCCCGTCCTCCACTGCTGCCTGAATGGCAGGCCTCGTCAGAGTCCTCAGCGGCGGAGCGGAGGTTGCATGCCTTTCGGCAGCGACGCTCACACATGGAGACCATGTCCTCCATGTCGAGTCCTCCTCTTCCCGAACGTCGTACTTCTCTTCGGGCCTCAACTTTCGGAGTTCGCCATGCTCCCGAACGCCTCGGTTCTTCTCTGGCTCCAATCTCCGGCGTGGTCTCCACCGAGTCCACGATACGCACCCGGGGCGTACTTGGGCAGGGCTCATAGGGGCCCAAGTCCCCGGGTCGGCGGTATGTAGGGCCAGCAAATACGCCTCTGCTACCATAAAGAAGGTCCCTACCAGGACCGGCCCCCGCTGTGCCCCTTCCGCCTGTTACCCCTGCTGATTTACTCCAGAACAGTGATTGCATTCCTCAAATTCCAAAGGGTCCAAAGTCCGAAAATATAGAAAATAAAATCCTCCTTCAACCCTGAAACAGCAACCAGATCCCACAAATACAGCAATAACCCGATTCACAATCCAATCCACACTGCGGGCTTCCGTTCAGCACATGGGTCGTCTCACGGTGGCGGGCATGTACAAGAATTGCACCAAGGAAGAAAGCCCTGAAATTGGCATATGAACACAAATAAAGCAAAGTTGGGGAAAGAGGTAAACATACACATTCACAGCCATAAACCCCTCATTCCCTGGACCCAAGACCTTCACTTGACTCACCAACATATTGCCCTGAACCAGGTCAAATGAGATGGCTGAGTGCCATGTGTCACAAGTCACTACATAAACCCCAAAAATGTGTTCACCCCCAAGCCTATAAATCCTAGCCCAATAGGGGAGGTGGCTTGTCATGGCCTAGAGTGGCACCCAGGACCATGCCCTACCCTGACATAACCTTGGTTGGACTTGGAGTCGAATGGGCTTGGAGATCTGCCCCATGATGATGACCTCACAACATGGCAAAATCAGGCAAATCACACCAGTATGCCCAAAAGTCAATTATATACTCAAAAATGCATACGGCAAATATCCAAATGCTCCATGCACGTGTCAAACCGGAAAGTAATATACAAGGGTGATATAGACCAGATGTCCATGCCCAAGAAGATCACATCATTGGCTCCAAAACCTCTCCAGTTATGTACATGGCATGCTTCACAAGTCAGCTCATGAGTTTGAGACCTAATCCTGTGAGGCCTCGTGTGCCAAGCCAAAGTGACCACGTGATCCGGCATATGGTGAGGTGCAACACCGAAGCATATGCCAACATATAAGCAACATACAATAGTTCACGGATCTCTAGACACCTTACTGTTAGCCGACCAGTTGAGCACATAAGACACAAAAATGAGCATAAATTGAGGTCAAAAACATGAAAATATGTCCAAATACAAAGTTGCCATGATAGTATATCTCTATGCTCACCCATGATATCCGCTCATGGTTCAATACAGAAATGATTAGACCCATTTACAAACAATTCTCCCACTTGGATCCCCAATCGGGCGCATGGAGATACCTTCGCCACTCATATCTACATGCCCCATGAATATGGGAGTGCAGTCATGGTTCTCTTCGTCCCACATACCATGAGCAATACATATGCGGTAGACTTAGTCTAGCGCTTTGAATTCCACAATTGGGACATGGGCAAAGCCCTTGTCACGTGTGGCTCCCCATCTCTTCGGCCACACGAAGATATATAACCTGGGCGTGAGCATATCGAAGCACATACCATGCATATAACACATACCCTCAAAAGTGGCTCCCACCATGGCATGCCATGCCCCTCCATGGACATAACTTCACGTTAAAAATACGTGGGACCCCAAGGAAAGTATCTATGCAACCCCAACACTCATGCGGTACACTCGAAAGTCGCATTAAAATATTCGGTTGCACGGTCCAAGAGTTATATATCACTTTATACCCTCTTGACCATTTTCCCTTGCTATACCGGGCATGTATACACACTGAAGGCGTTTGATGCTCCCTCAATTAAGTTGAGACTAAGGCGCTTGCAACCCAAACTTCTTTATTCTCTTTCCTCACACTCGCGCGTAGATATGGCCCTTCAAGGTGGTCCCACGATTCACTTTTGTTTCCCTTATATCTCCAAGTCAAATGGGTGGCACGTATAAGGGAAACCTGATTCGGGCATAGGGAAAAGAGTATGACCACTCGAAGAAGACCAAATCAAGTGCGGCGATGTCGAAGTCGAAAATCCGATTTCGACATCGCGAAAAATTCAGACTAAAATTTCGAGTGCATTTTTAGAAAATTGCGGAAGCAACGAACCCTTTACTGATGAAAACTGACCCTTCATCGGGGTTTCCGCCAAAATATCTGGAAATAACAGTTAACCAATCGGTTCACGCAAAATCGCGAGCCAACTGACACTCGCCGATACATTGACCATCAGAACGAAAGGCTGAAAAATTACGGAAACATTATGATAATAAAACCCTGTTGATTCCTGATATTCTGATATATAAATCTCAGCTGGCGGCGCTTCGGTACTGAATATGGCCGCTCATAGCAGGAATGGCCAAACCTATCACACTATCACATAGGGTTAGGTCAGGTGGATGGGAGAGTATGATATCAGCCAATGGCGGCTTGCCGGCACATAGATACACACCCCAAGTGACCCCAAGATGGCCACGGGGGTCCGAACCGGCTTCAGTGGCAGACCCATTGCCCAGGCGAACATCAAGCTGGAATTGCCGGAGTTCGACCCGAAACATTTGCCCTAATGGGCAGAAGAATTTGCCGAGTTTTTTTTGCTGTTTGGCCAATCCCATGTGGATGTGGCCACTAAATGTTCACTGTTGAAACGCTCATGCAAAAAGAAAATTTTGCAAAAACAGGTGAAGCAGATTGTGAAAACCTGTTCAACATGGCCCGAGGTGCTCCAAAGACTGGAGAAAACCTTCCCGGTCTATGAGACTCACCTCAGTGTGCGCACACAGATAGAGGAGCTACCTATGCTCACTGAGTTTCCTTCCACTGCGCGAGTCTCTGAATACGTGTGCGACCTAGAGTATCTGTTTTCACAGATGAACGTGGGTTCCTATGGAGCCAAAGAGCCCCACCTGTGGCTCATGACCAAGATCCCTTCACATATGCGGGACGATTGCCGCACTACCTCTGAGAGGAAGAGTCGGACCAACACGTAAGACGACCTGGTGGACCTGCTGATTGAGCCAGCGCTTGAGAGGGAGAACGACTCCCACATGGAGAAATTTCTCAAGAAACACCTGGGTCGAGGTGGTACCCCTACCCCCGAACGTGGCGGAGGGAAAGGCCCTAAAAATCCCACTATTGCCAACCAGGGTGGTGGTAAAGGAAGGGGTAACCTGCGTGCCATGAATGAGGTTAACCCTGAAGCAGGTACACCCCCTCTGTTCTACTGTAAACCTGTCAATGACAAGGGGGAACCTTGTCATGCCCCTGACTGCGACCACCGCAGTGGTTGTATGCTGCAGATGAAACGACAGCAGGACACGAAAGATGGGAAAACTCTGACCTATCAGGACCATTTCAGGTGTACCATCATCTGTGGTTACTGTGGCAAACGTTGTCACTACGAGGACGAGTATCACATAAAGAAACGAGAAAGTGACAAACACAAGCGGCAGGAGGCCGAACGCCAGAAGACCGGAACATCCACCAGAAGTCCCAAGAATGGTGATAAGGGTGGTAAAGGAGGTGGTAAGGGCAGTGGCAAGGGTTGAACCCCAAACCCCCAGAGGCGCTCATCAGCACCCGCTACTTCTCCCTCTCCTGCCAAGGGTGACCCCAAGAAGCGCCCACAGGGGGATAACGCCTCCCCCTTTGGGAATAACTCCAAGAAGAGGCGACTGGCCTTGATGGCCAAATCCCTCATGGCTGCAGGGGTGGATGTCAAATTCCCTGCTGAGGAGTAGGGGGGCGGCTCCAAAGAGGAGGACTTGGTTTTCAGGATCCTCGTGAAAATCAGGGATCAGGTTTGAGGAGCAGTGCTTGTCACGGGTGCAACACTTTCTATAGTGGCCTGGCGCCTGCTAAAGACTCTCAAGAAAACTAACACAGTGGCCATAAGAGTAGAGGATGGGCGTACCATCCATTCCTTGAAGGGAGTCGATGTGACTTTTTGTCTTGGCGACGAAACTGTGACCCGACACTGCAGAGTGCTGGACACTGACGCCTTTGACATCGTCATTGGTGCCGACTTCCTGTCTCTGCAGAGCCCCTATTCTCTGCACTGCGACTTTGGCAGTGGGCTCTTCTCCGTACCTTTGGAGCTGTCAGGACGAAAAGAGTCTGGGCTGCGCTAAGCAGCGAAGACTAACTATCGTACTGAAAACTACCAATTGGCCCGTCACGTTCTTGAAAATGGACTGGCGGCCCTTCAGGTAACCCTGGATGAGATCCAGGTGGAATTGTTCGCGAGCCAACAACAGCACATCATGCAGTTGTATTGCTCGAAGCATTTCAACAACGCTTTTTTGTTTCTTCTGGAAAGCTATGGGCCTAGCGTATGCTAACGCTCCCTTCTCCCTGCTCGCGAAGGTTCTAACCAAATTCCCTCATGAGGGAGGAAGGGTTGTCATGTGCACCCCTGACCGGGGTTGCTCAGGTGAACACGCTGATTGGCGCCGTATGCTAGACCGAATGACCGTGGGAAGAGTGCAACTCCCCAACGGTCCCATTTACGTGCCTGAGGACTCAGACACAGCTATGCAGGCCCCTGACCGGGCCAGTTTCTGATCCATTGTCGATGGATCCCTCAGTCCTGTACCCCTGTGTGATCTGGATCAGGTGCTACTGAAAGAGGTCATGGCTGAAAATCGTGGCCTGACCCTTTCTGATCTCAAAAAACGATCTCCCGAGCACGTATCTGCCACACTTACAGGGTGTGAATCTCCCGATGGCTATTTGGAACCTGCAGCTGTAAAGGAGGATGCTGACGACCAACTGTCTGAGATCGCCAGCACTATCCCTCCTGTTGATCCCAGCTCTGTTGACCTAAAACACAGTGCCTTCCTGGCCCAGCTGTTGCTGGAGGAGGTAGATCTAGAGTCAACCTCAGAACCAACTTCACCTGTTGGGAAACCGGTGCTGCAAATGCAGCATATGCACTCAGGTGAACCCATGGCGCAGAGTCCTGATGCTCTAGCGCGGCCTGCTTCTGATAACATGCCACTGTCTGAGCATGACACTCAGGAACTCCGACGGCTGTTGTACCTGAAGGCCGAAGGTATTGAGCGCCAAGAGCGGCTACAATACCTCAGACAGAACTGGAAATCCTCCATCTGGTCTGAGGAGGACGATGATTCCTACACGCTGCCTGACTCTGAGATACCCCTAGTGTATTCTCTGCACTATGGGCAGCAATGTCCCCCTGAGTGGGACGATGGTTCAGTACCTGCCGAAACCGCTGATCGGCAGAAAAAAAAAGAGCATGGAAAGAGCACCCTCCATGCTGGGGAGGATTTCCTGCAGAAAATCCAGAGTCTTAACCTTGGCTCCGACTGAAGAAACTGCTCCTAACGTACGAGGAGGTGTTCGGCGCCCTGCCGCCCCCCCTTTCCTGTAAAACACTGGTCCAGACGGACCTGAAACTGGAACATGAATTTGAGAAGACGCGAGTGAGGCGTTGTCCCTACCCCGCTCCTCAGGAACAGGTTGAAGAAATCGAGCGCCAGATCCAGGAATGTATTGATGCTGGCCTCGTGGAAGAATGTAACAAGGGGGACTACCCCCATCACTGCAATCCCTGTTTCCTGGTTGCTAAACCAGGATCGACTGCCCTACGATTGGTTGTTGACTATGGTGAGGTCAACAAGAAAACCCAAAATCAATCAGGGAGTATTCCCAACATGGAAAATATCCCAGAGCGTATTCCGAAATGCCGGTACAAGACCAAAATGGACAAACGCAATGCTTTCTGGCAGGTAGACCTAACCGCCGCAGCTCAGGAACTGCTGGCTTTTATAACCCCTAAGGGTCGTGTGTTTGAGTGGAAGGTCATGCCTTTCAGGGTGGCTAATGCCCCAGCACTCTTCCAGGAACTAATGAACAAAATTTTGTACATACTGAGGCGGAGACCTCTAGTACAGGAGTTGATTTCTCGAGGTGCAGAAATGGAGGCCCACATCGATGACGTGAGTTTGGGTACCATTACCCAAGAGGACCATGTCCTTCTTCTCTGTGAATTCTTCATTGTTTGTCAGGAAAACCATCTCCGAATGAAACTCGAAAAATGTGAGTTTATGAAAGAGGAGATGGCGTATTTGGGATTCGACATGGGGTATGGCTGGTGGAAACCAGCAGCGTCTAAGATGCAGCCCTGCAGGACATGCAGATTCGCGATCACCCTAAGAAAGGTCCACACGACGTGAGGAGTTCGGTGGGTGCCTGTAACTTCTTTAGGCGCCACATCCACAATTTTACCTACTCCTCTACCCCTCTCACTGACCTAATCAAGAAAACTACTCCCTGGAGGTGGACCGCCAGAGAGGAGGAGTGTTTCCAGGAGTTGAAAAGAAAGATTGCCTCCTCCAACTGCCTGGGAGTACCCCGCCCTAAGGGGGATATAGTCCTGATCACTGATGCCAGTGATGTGGGGGGGGGTGGAATGATCTACCAATGGCAGGAGCGTAACACAGCTGAACTAACCCACTGCCATTATCGTACTAGCGGACTGAAGCGTGATGGCCCCTTGAAGCATGACTATCCTACCAGTGAGTGGCGGCTGGTGCCACTGGGACACTAGAACTGGAAATGGAACCAAGCGCGTTCCAGTTACAGCACCTACGACCAGGAACAACCGGCCGGTATGTTGGTGCTCTCATTACAGTCCCGACTATTGGGATCTAATGCTATTGTCCGGCTCTGTGACCAGGAACCGGTGAAGTCTTTTCAGAAGGGCCCACCACCGGAGAAAGCAAAAATAAAGCGGTGGTGGACTTACCTGAGCCAGTTCAGGCTGACAGTCCATCATATCCCTGGTATAAAAAATCAACTGTCTTACTCAATATCGCGCAATAACTTCGATGCGCTTATTGGTGAGAGCTCTGAGTCCAGCTTGACCTGTCCATGCGGACTGTTGGAATCCTCGAGGATTGGAGCCTACCTGACTATCAGTCAGAGTATAAAGAAATCCTCCTAATCCTCAGCACTGGTCTTGAACCCCGTGTCATTGACGGGCACCAGTGGTATAAAAACAACCAGTACATCTTCTACGAGGACCTTATTGTCGTACCTGAGGTCCGACCCGATGGGTGCCTACAGTGAACTCATCTCGGATCAGATCACACTGGCGCTAATCGTTCAGTGGACTTCTTCCGTGAGTGTTTCTACTCTAGTCTAACCTTGACTGAGCTCAGGTCTCGTATGTAGACCATTGTGGATGCTTATGGCTGTCATGCCAGCAAGCAGAGCGACAGTAGGGATAGGGGACTGATTTCCAGCTTACCCATACCCTATTGTACGAACTCTCTTCTCTGTGTGGATTTCATCCACGGCCTAACTCGCTTCGGCGGCTATGACAGTTGCCTACTGTCACCTGTGGCCTCTCTCGCGTCACCTGTTTGTTCCCTTGCAATAAGAAAATCACAGGTGAGCAGACTGTGAAAATGTTTGTGGAACAATGGTTGGAACCCTACCGAGCACCTAAGCAGGTGCACTCTATTGAGGATGTACGCATCCGCAGTGACACTGGATGGTACAAACGAGTGCTGAATGCCCTCAACATTGAGATGACCACAGGTGTGCCCTATACCCACATGTCTAACCCTCTTTGCGAGAGACAAAACCGTGTGGTGGAACAGAACCTGAGAATCCTGATGAAGGAGGAACCTACCAGGGACTGGGTACGCCTAGTGCCCTGGCCAGTGCTGACCATGAACTCTCAGAGGAGCTCTTCTACTGGTTTCACCCCCCACGAGCTGTTTCATGGAGGACGACCGGCTTGGTTCTTCAAAATCCCTTTTCCTGAGGACTTCAAGAGCCCTGTTGGAGATCGGCTGCAACACAAGCAGTCTATGGCAAACCAGGCTGGGACTAACCTGAGACATATCTGTGAGCGTGAGCAGAGTCGACGGAATCGCCTACGGCGGCATGCCAGTTTCAAGGTTGGTGACCTTGTTTTGGTGCACCATTCACGGCTAACTTCCTGGCCCCGTAACTGTCTACAGGATCCTTATTTTGCGCCCTATCGTATCATCAGGATAGATGGATCTAGGATCCATGTCAGGTGCACTCCACATCTAGGTGGTGAACAGCTTTGTGCCCCCAAAGCTGAGGCACTATCACTCCCCTGACGATTTGTCCTGGGATAAGTGGCGGCTGAGCGACAGTGAGGTTGGGCGTATCCACCTAGAGAACGCTGCCAGCCCAGAGGAGGCAGATGAACCCGAGGAGACGACTGCCGATGAGATGGCAGTCGATGGCTCCCTAGATGATCGTCTTAAAGTCAAAGCCGTTCTACTCAACTCAACCCTATTCAATCTGTCAATTGAACAGAATTGAATAAAATTGAACATTGACAAAATTGCACACAGAGCGCGCCGACATTTTGCGCTCGCGCGCTCTGTCAAAAAGACAGAAATTGACGTCATGTAGAGCCACAGACAGCTTGAAAGCTCAGAAAGGTTGAGGATTTCACAGTGTTTGGTGATAAAATACAATCCTGTTCATGTAGGTTAATTGTGTGTTGCCCGAAATTGCTGTGCGCACTATTGACCGTGGTGCGCGCTACTCGTGTTCAATTTTTATGTGTAGATAATGGCCTCTCGCAAAATCTATGACCCTCATGGACTCCATGATTTTCTAGTAAATGCAACACGCGCAACTTCCATCTTTGATGATGACGTTGTTGATGTGCTTGCAAACTTCTTCATACAAACACCACGATACCGTAACCTTCTAAAGAAGGTGTGTGACACGGCCCATGGTGGTAATATCGTTCAACGTTGTACACAGGAAGCGCTGACCGACCATGGTACACTTTTTTGCACACCTATACGTGCGGTAGAGCTCATTGTGGATTTAAGGATGCCAGGTACAAGGTATCTTGTCCTACAAGAGTTCATAAGTGACTGCGGTCACAAATTTACCCAAAAGCTCCGTGTGCAATGGTCTCCACGCTTACCTTCGTTGAAGTCCGTCAACGATAAGTGGAGGGAATTGTGTAGTGAAAAGCAGCTGGAGCTTCCAAAACTTACTACACAAGACGGAGCTATTGGGATATCATGGAGTATCCTAGAGGTCGTCAAATTTTGACAACGACATTAGGTGTTACATAGTGCATGGGATACTTCCATGCCTTTGACCCTTATTGTCCGTCGGGACGGATTCCCCGTTGCGGGCACTCAATGGTCCCAATTATGCATAACATTTGCTAATTGGGGCCAATTGGCGTGAAACTTGTCACACCAGATTGCGATGACAAGGATGTTACATTCCTGGCCAACCTTTGGGAAACCAATATCAAGGTATGTGTTACGATGCGTCCTTCGTGGTTATTCACATCCGATTGTTCAATTGACGAATTGAACTTTCAACTTGTTCAATTGAACATTACAACTTACAATGCACCTTCTTCTCTTTCTAGTTGTTGCAAGCTCTCATTGACGGTGCAACACTTGAGCGGTTCGGGAAAAAGGAGCATTGCAAAGTCTGGTTCGGGGGTGATGAGCTGTGGTTGCGGCGATGGTTGGGATTATCGGAATATCGGCAGATCGCTAGTATATATACATTTGCCATTTAGCAAAGTGCTGAACATAAGTTCATCACCGAAGCCATTTGGCGTACCAATGCCGCGGAAGCCACATACCGAACGGGTGGTGGTCCTTGTATGCAACGACGTGGTTGTATGAGGCCACCACTCATTCTTTTGGACCGTTGGCGATTTGTACAGTGTATCCTTCATGGCCTCATGGCCATAGGTCGTTTAATTTGTACATATATAGAGGATTCTGTTGAGAACTATCGTGATAGTAAGGGCATTGCTATCAACAAAATTTTGGAAACATGTAGAGTACGGTGTTCCTTAGGCAAGACCCACAAGCCAACTGGTGAGTGTACATGGAGGCTCATGCTACATGCATGGCCTCTTATTGCACAATGGCTTGGTATAGTTGGCAGTCGTGCCAACAAGAGTGTTGAGGACATGTGTTGGCTCCTATGCCACTTATATAGCACATGAGAAAATGATGAAGCCATTCATCATTGTCAACGTGTGGTTCCTAACTTTCGAACCCATATTGCTCCTACAAGTGCATCGCACTATTTGTATTTTTTGGAGTTTGTGTGCCCCACACTACCCCCCAAACTAGGTAAGTTTGGGCTTGGCATATTTTGTCAAGATAGTGCCGAGTCCCTTGACCACCTTTTGAAAAGCATTTTTCTAACCATGACTAACCGCGGAGGCTCCACGCAAGTTGATACTACACTCCGTCCTGGTGTAGCAGCTCGTTTTCATAGAGAGAGTTTGGCAATGAAGCAAACTGTTCAATATATATTTCTCTATTTTCTTGTTCCGCCTATTGCACGCAACGAGACCCTGGTGGGCACAATGCACAAAACAAAAAATTGTGGCTGCAGTATATGCGTGGTTCGATGCAGATAATAGTGAATTGGAGGATGAAGTGGAGGAGTGAGTGGGTGTAGGATATACACTTTAAGCTATTGCGTTCTCTGTTTGAGAGGGCATGATGGACGTGCTTGGGCAAGTGCTAGGCCAAGCACTATTGGGGTCCGCGGAGTCTCCACAACGGCAGCAGGTGTGTGGGGATGTTTTGATGTGTGTGCGTATTGCGATGTTTCATGCATGTGGGTATGGCAATGCATGTGTCGTGCGTGTCCGTACGTATGGCGATGTTTCATGCGTGTGCGTAAGGCCCAATATTTCATGACCCAATGTAGGCAAGGATGCCTGTAGCGGTTTGGTTATCACTTTGTTCAATTGAAGCTTGAATATAGTCAATTGAACGTTCAATTGAACGAACGAGTTTCAATTTTGTCAATTGAACAGTGTGGTGCCGGTGCGTTGCATTTTCGTCGCGAATTTGTGTGTGTGTTTTGTCTCATTGTTGTTGTACGTTCTTTATTTGTCAGAAGCAATCCGTGCCCTTCAGTCACCACCCCACAGTCAAACCTCACAAAGCTCCCACCCTTCCCCCATGGGCCAGGATGAAGGTTTCCCTCAACCTCAATTTTCGCAACCGGGATTGGAACCACAAGATGAGGGAGCGCAAGCAACCTACGACCCGGAACATGCAGTCAACCTCGAGGATGCATTTGAAATGGGCCTTGGTGAAGTCAAGGGAGAGCATGAAATGAAATCAACGGAGTGCGTGCGGGACCCCACACAACTAGCACAACAGCACGTGCCGCAACTACCAGCACCGCCGGAACCAAATCTCATGGGTGAGCCACTTTTTGCGTTCCCACTCACAAGTGCAATGCAACGGGCCCAATGGCTGCATCCAAACACCGCAATTGTGCATGTACCACATGGCTTGCATCTCACGCTTTTCCTCGTCTACCAGCGACTTTTTCAAAAAATGGTCAACGTCTACGGACCGTGGAGGCCAACGTGGCCCCTTGATTGAAGAGAATGAAGCCTCCCTCAAACAAATGTTTACACTTAACGGGTACAAAAACCCAGGCGTCGATGTATGGTGCGCCATATATCGCGCTTGGGACCACTACATCCTCGGGAAACACACGCCTGCATGCAGCCACGGGCCAGGAAGCCCTGGGATTTTTGAATTCGCGAGTGCGCCGCGAACGTCGTACCAAGAAGTGTGCACACACCGGTACCAAGGCCGCATCCAAGGTGTTACGTTGGCCCCGCATTTGAAGAGACCACGTGGAAGTCATGGAGGTCATGGAGCCCCAAGCCCATTGGCAGCGTACACGGCCTCCCCGCAGGAGACCTACAGGAGTGCCGCCGCTGCACTTCGGGATGCCACGGGGCCGTATTGGGTGGTGTCAGATTTTGCGGTTTCGCCGCGCAGCGTGCAAATCCTCCTTGAGCACCCTCGTGAAGCGGCAACCGTGGTGGACCTTGGTGATCTCGAATCAACACTATTGTCGAAGCCAAGTTGGGGACTACGCATTCTTGCGGAATTGGCGGAGGACATCAAAGACCGGAATTTGGGAGTGAGCCAATGGGAAAAACGCAACAAGCGACCCCTTGCGAAGAATTGGTGGTGGAGGCCCTTGAGTGATGTCCATCCACTCCCCATCGATCCGGAGTCTATCAAGCCCCAAGATCCGGAGTCCATCATGCCCCAAGCCCCACACTCCAACGACCCCTCCAATCGCAAGACCCACAAAAAGGGGAAGAAGCGTCACCGCAATGAAGAAGATGAGGTGGTCGAGAAGAAGTCGAAAACGGCAAAGCATGCACAAGACACCGCCGAAGAGATCCCAGGTGTGTCCAATTGACTTTCAACATGGCCAATTGAACAAGTAGAATGGAATTTAGTTCAATTGAACAAGGGAGCACGTATTGCACGCCATGAGTATAAGCAGGACTGGAAATTCCTAACCCTATGGGATGGCTATGGGCTATCTGAGGCGACCTGGGAACCCATGTCCGCCTTTATACAGCCAGATGGGAGTATCAACCGCATTATTCCTTCCTACCTCGTTGAGAATAACGAGGGTCAGCTACTAACCCGTGCTGAGACTCTGTCCCAGCGGAAAAAGAAACACTAATCTCACTGAGTCAGTCTATTGACTGTTTCCTAACCTGCCATGGGGCGGTGACCTCTCTTGTGCAGAACAGCTAGACCTACTCAGTGTGTGCCAGGACAGGCTCAGAACTCCTGTAGAGCTCCAGTTACCGTGAATGTACTCACTCCCAGCCTCCATCAGGTTCGTCGGTCCAAACACCTACACATCCGCTGCTTGCTGAGCCCTGCTCGTGCCCTGGCTGTGCCCTGCAGTCCCATGCCTATGGTTACCAGCGTGAGCCAGATGGCCGGTTATTAGGTTTGCAGCCACCCAGCAAGTGCATGGGGACTGCCCTGATGTAATGATCTTGCGAAGCCAACGAAGAACGGTGGCTTTCTACTCCAGGGGGAAATCACAAGCAAGGTGTTATGAAGCAAGGTGTGTTCACCCTCCATGGGGACAGGCGTGCCCACAGTTAGGACGCCTGACTGGTCCAGACACATGGGGTTCTATCCTTCCTTACAGGGTTTACCATACCCCTAAGTGTGCTACGTATGTCAGTATGTGTCTCACTTCTCTCCCCGTTGTGGCTCCCGGAGACCGGGCTTCGCTGACGTCGGACTAAAGGTCCTAATCAGGTACTCTTACCACTCCTATGGCGCCCAGTCTCTGTGCTGGTGCCTATCCTCTCAGGAAGACGGCAAAGGCCCTACCTAATAGAGGGGAGGGGTGGCCCAGTGTGTTAGGGCATACAAAACGCCCATTTTGGTAACGGCAAAAAGCTAACGCACTCCCCGGCCCACGTGGAAAAGCACGCGGGGCCGGAGACACCACTACACCACACTCACTAACGCCAGCACCGGCCTTCGAAGGCAGGGTGAGCACTCAGCACTTGCACTCATCACCTGCCAGGCCTGCTGACCCTAACACCTACACGCACTACTGGGCGTTCATCTCAAAGTGCTCTCGGGCCCTACTGACCCTCCTGTGAGAGGACAAGTGAACAGAGCGCTACTAAGCAGCTGTGGCCTAACAGGGACACCACTACGCGTTTCCCTGTCAGGGCTTGGAGGGAAGGAGTGCTCAGTTTGCGTGCACGGCGTGTATGTCGAAGAGGTCGGACTGCACTCGCCACTCCTGCGTGCTTTGCAGCTTGTTGATTGTGTGAGCAGCGCCCGTTTTAGCTTGGGCAGAAAAATTCAAAGTTGCCGAAGGCAACTGCAGCTGCACCAATCAACCTCACCTGCCCACCTGTAAAGCAAAGGCGCATGGACCTGGCAAGTGGCTGAGGAACCAAGACAGCCTCCACGTATTATACGCTTCTCAGGCTGCCCTATATTACACTGTCCACTTACCAGGTTACAAGCAAGCAAGCTTAAGGAATTCCACCCGTTCTCTTAAAGAACGTAGGGTGGAGTCCCTGGGTAACCTAAACAAGAGTTTAACCGTGCGCAACACGCGTGGCCTACCCTTTAATGCGCAATATGCATGCACAGGTCTGCACAGGTCTTCCATTACTCTTAATCTTACCCAAAGCAACAAACCATAGCGTAACTCAACCAAGAGGTGAGCTCCTCCTGGGCTTACCTATCTTACTCACCACGCATCATGTGAATGCCGAAGGTAACACGAGCGGAAAACTACCCTAAGAGCTTAAACAATCCTACGGTGAGTTATAAACAACCCTAAGCGATTAATGCGTTGTGTGTCATGCACGCTCTTCTTACTCTGTTCCCTGCAGAAAGAGGAGAGAGAATGGCGCACTGCAGAGCGCAAAACAAGCCTAAGCGTTTTAAGCAACCCTATCTTAGCGCTAGGGCAACACGAACAAGAGCAAGCACTTTCTTTTCCAACCTGTGAAGAGAAAACACGGGTGGATTAGGGCACAGGGAGAGCAATAGAACGTGCGAGTGCCTGACTTAGGCACATGCATCGCGAGCACAGCACATGCTCTAACCCTACGTGCGCGCTGCGTGCTCCATCTGCTGCGCATACCTTTCGTCTCGGTTTTGACCTGTGCAGAGCAAAGGAGGTGAGCACCCGAACCCCCAAAGAACACAGCGGTGACAACCCTAGCGTTTTAACAAAGCAACCCATACAAACGCAATGCATGCGCGTGAAATAACACTGACATACCTGAGTGGTGGGTTGTCCACCTGCTCTGTGGTGTGGGTTTCTTTTCAATACTCTTTCCTACAGTTTATAAAAATTTTGATGCAACTGTGCAAAAATTTCTTTTAAAACTTTAAAAACTACGGCTCATTGCTTCTTCTTCCAGAGCCGCTGACGCTTGCGCAACTCTTTTACTGGAGTCCGCTTCTGTTGCGCTTGGCTGCGACTTTAAGTTTTAGTCTAAAAGTGACAGTTTCTAGCGTCGTTTTGTCAATTTTTAGCGATTTGACTTCTTAAACCGCTACACCTTTCGCTAAACCACAAGATTCACTCCCTGTTGGTTCCATTTTCTATTTTTTTCAGATCCTGGAGACTTGTGTCCTCCATTGGGAGTATTGCTTCCCCCTGGCCCTTGGTCGGGACGTTTACCCAAACGCTGTGTATGCAGTGATAGCCGTCCGGATTAGAGCATTCGACTGTACCCTAGTGGGCAAGCATGTGTGCTCTAGGGGGGCAGTCTTGGGTTCAAACCCCACCACCCCCAAATTTTTACGGAAAGCTTTCCTCGCACGCTGGCGACTTTTGAGGAATGCCCCGTCGAAAGGACAGCATTCACAGTACATTACACTGTTTCTCAAGGGTACGTACAGTGTGATAGGCTTCTGTGAAATGATGGAAATGTTTCTGGTTGGTTTAATGCTTTTTCTGAGGTAAGTTTGGGGACCTTTGAGCCTTTTTCCTTGGTCCTACTAGCTTGATCAACTAGTACTCCAGGGGGGGGTAAGAAAACGTCACTGCCATGTCTTTCTTGGAGGGCTGGATCCAGGCCAAGCCCCCCTTCCAACCCTTTTGTTGAGGCTAAGACTTACGTAAGTATTTTTATCTCTCTTTTGAAGCCAAAAGTACACTTTCACCAAGTAACTAGGGTTATAACCCTAGCGCCCCATGAAGTTCACCCCTACCACTCAACTGAGCGGAGGTATCCTCCTTCATGGAGGCTATACCAACGTAAAGTAGGCATTTCATGCCTAAGGCCTTGGAGGTTAAGCCTAGTGGTCCCCCACCCGAAGACCCCTATACTCAACTGTTTCTACCACTTATTGTGGTTCTACCTTTTAACTGTTTCTGAATTCAGTTGCTTGGCCAAGTCATATTCTGTGTCTGGCCTAATTCCTTTGCCCCATATTTCTGACCAGCTCCATTTCATCCAGAAGAGCGCACATGAAGTGCTTGATGCCAACTTGGAGGCTAGAGTCAGGCCAGTTTTCACTTAAAATCATTTGTTTCATTCATTTGTGATTGAATCTTTGTATTTCAGCCTGCTTTGTCTATCTGCAGCCCTTCTGTGATACACTGGATTTCAAAACTATTCATTGATTGGATCCATATCCTGTTCTTGCTCTACTTACTGCTTTGGCTTGGGTTTTCAACATCAAAACCTGCAGGATTTCATCAAAATAATTAGGGCACTAATCGAGGACTTCTTCCTCGTTGCGCACCGTGTGTCGCCAGGCAGTGGAGGCTCCGTCATATCCTGCTGTGCATTTCTTTTCTTGTGTTTCTTCTGCTCGTGCTTCGAAGTCCCAGAGGCTCTCAACCTGTTTCGGAAAAAACTGAGAACCGTCCGGCACTTGGTGATGACGTCTTTAACAGTGCGGAATGCACAAAGATCCTTGAACAGCAGATTGTAGCCATGAATGGTACATCCCATCTTTGTCAAGAAATGATCAGCCCCAAAATTCTCAGACTGCTCCAACACGTTCAGGGCAGCCTGCATCACAGCTGCATTATCTGCCGCCACTGTTGAGGTGGGGCAGGGCAGCTGCAACTGACGAACCACCTCCAAAGCATCGTGAATGCCCTCTGCGATGTGGTCTGCATTTTTCACTTGTTTGCCAGGGTAGTCTGCCTTCACAAAACCTGAGCCACGGCGTCCAATCAGATTGTGATTGATGACAGACTGCCTGCAAATATTCGAGTACCCATGTGTTGCCAACCCTGTGTGATGATCTGCAGCAAACATATATTTGGTTAAAATTTTGAGAAAACACAAAAACAACAGTATTACTGTGTACAGTTTGATATCGCCGTTCTGAAAATGCATGACTTTGAATTTTGGGAAAAAACAGCTGCTAAAATCATAGGTGTAGGGCCAATCTCTTTTGAAATGTTGTCGTACACGGTGTCCAGCAAACGATCAGCAACCTTGTGCCTGTGGGGGGGATACAACTGAGAAACTGGCAGACCAGCCTTCAAACATTTGATCAGTTTGTCAATGTAGCGACGCAGCATCACATCTTCAGAGATATGAAATGGTATACCAGCGTGGTACATGAACTCAGCAAGGGAAACATCAAGCGCCGTCCTCAGAATTTCCTGCAACTTGTCCAGTGTTGCTTGCTTCTTTGGAGCTGGTTCTGCAGCGGCGTCAGGATTTCGTTGGCTCAGAAAAATCTGCTTTTTGTTTTGTTAGTGTTCTTTTTGCTTCAGCTTTTCCCCAGCCTCCTTCAGCAGTTTCTCTTTCACATCCTTTGGCACATTTGGGCAGGCAGCAACTCCATGTCCCTTTTCCCCAGACAAATGGGCACGAGCTCTTGCAGGTCCCTGCCGGCCCTTGCCCAAGTAACCACAATATTTGCAGTTGTAGTCCTGCCCAGTTTTACTGTTTTTTGTAGCAAGGTTAAGTGTGAAATGCTGCTCAAGCAGGCCAGTGCCACGTGGTGCCATTTTTGAAATCTGCAAAAATTCAGGAGGAGAATAACATCTGAAGGGTGTCTAGAAAACCCGACAGGACCTCCCCTGGTGGCATGCCACCTACAGGTGAGATTCCTAAGCCACAGAGTGTGGACAGCAGTCTGGATCTGGTTGGCCTGGCCCTGAGGAGGTGGAGGTAAAACGTTTGTTTTTGATGCTGTGTGATGGGACACATCACTGATGAAGTCATGCATGATGACGTCATCAGTGATGTCCCTGATGACATCAGCATTTGCATCACTCATGATGTCATCAACCAGGTTAAACAAATATAGAACAAAAAGTATCCAGAAAAAAGAAAAAAAAGGCAGACAACCGTTTTTGGCAAACAATTGCAGGTTGTACACTAAAACAGAATAGCTGCAAACTATGGGAACATAACTTCTGTGAAGAAACACTACTTTGTCAGAATATTTTGAGATACAATACATCACATTACAGTACTGTATCCGAACGATACAATACATTACACGTACTGTATTGTACCAACCCTGGTGTGACCCCGAGCGTCCTCTTTGAGAGCGTTGTCCGGGCGGGGGTAGCGATTTAGAAAGTCCAATCGCTAAAAACTGACGAATGGACGTTGGAAATTGTCATATTCCATCTAAAACTAGCAGTCGCAGACCAGGGCAACAGAGCCGCAAGCCACAAAAAGAGGTGCGGAAGCGTTAACGGCTCCCGGAAAAGAAGGTATGAGCCGTGGTTCTTAAAGGTTATAAAAGAAAAATTCGCACAGTTGCATCCACAATTTTATAAACATTAGGAAAAAGAATGAAACAAGTAGCCAAACAAGAGAAGAGGCAGACACCCCGCCTCTCAGGTATGTTACCGTCGTGACACACTCATGCATTGTGTTCATGTTGTTTGTTTTGTTAAAAGACTACGGCTGTCAGCGCTTGGTTGGTTGGGGGTTTGGGCATTCACCTCTCTTCCTCTGCACAGAAAAAACCAAGAATCAAAGGTATGTCAGACGAATGGAGCACGCAGCACGCACCTAGGGTTAGAGTGTGCGCTGTGCTCGCAATGCATGTGCCCCATCTCGGCATTCACACGCCGTGGCACTTTCCCTGTGCTTTCCTCGGTCCCTCCTTTTCTCCACAGGTCAAAAAGAAAGTGCTTGTTCGTGCCTGCCTCGCCGTAGCGTTAAGATAGGGATGTTCCAAACGCCAGGCTTCATTTTGCGGTGTGCCGTTGCCCGTCATTTCACTCTCGCTCTCCTCCGGGAAACAAAGGAAGAAGTGCATAAGACACACGATGCATAAATCTCTTAGGGTTGTTTATAATTCGACGTAGGGTTGTTTAAACACTTGGGGTTGCTCTTGCGTTCGTTGTCCCTTGCCATACACATGATGCGTGGTGCGTAAGGTGAGTAAGCCGAGGGGGAGCTCACCTCCTGGTTGAGCTTCTGCGTGATTGGGCAAATTGTAGGGTTAATGCCAGCAGGAAGATTCTTTTGACTTGCCTCCATTCCCTGCATTCTGCATGATGCATTAAAGGGCCGTAGACCACGCGCCGTGCACGCGGTAAAACTCTTGTTAGGTTACCCAGGGCTGCGCTCCACGTTCTATAAGAGAACGGGCGGAGTCCTTAACGCTTGCTTGCTTAATAGGACGGTTTGGGGACAGTGTATTATTTTCCAACCGGAGACCCGTATAATACGTCGAGGTTGGTTAGGTTCCTCAGCCACAAGCCGTGCTGCATCTGCCTTTGGTCTCAGGTGGGAAAGGTACAGGGTGATTGGTGCACTCCCTAGCCCAGCTAAAAAGGGCGCTGATCCAACAATCACATGAGCCTCTGCTAGGAATGGCGAGGACTAGATGTCTAATTCATGTACAACTCCTACTACACACTGTGCGCACAATACACAAGTGCACCTCTTCCAAGTCCTGGCAGAGAAACGCGCGAGGGCATCTCCGTCAGGCCACAACAGCCTAGTGGCGCTGTCTTCGCTTGTCATTTCACTTGGGGGCCAGTAGGGCCTGAGAACTCTTTGTCAACGCCAACCAGTAGGGTGTGTAGGGGTTAGGGTCACGAGGCCTCGTAGTGGCTGAGTGCGGTTGTGCTCACCCTACCTTCCAAGGCTGGTGTTGGCATTCGCGAGTGTAGTGTAGTGGTGTCTCCTGCTCCGCGTGCCTTCCTCGCGGACAAGGGAGTGTGTTAGCTTTTCGCGTTTAGAAAAATGAGCGTTTTGTATGCCCTTAGCACACTTGGCCTCCCCTTCTCTCTAGTGGGTAGGGCTTTTGCCGCTTCCCCAAAGGTTAAGCACCAGAACCGAAATTGTGCGCCATAGGAGTGGTACCAGTACCTGACTAGGACCTTCGGTCCGACATCAGCGAAGGTCGTTGGTGGCAGCCACGCTAGGGAGAGAAGTGAGACAGACACAGACATACGTAGCACACTTAGGGGTATGGTAAAACCGCCAAGACGGGTAGAACCCCATGGGTCTGCACCACTTAGGGGTCCTAACTGTGGGCACCATTGTCCCAAAGGAAGGTATGCACACCTTGTCTTCAACACCTTGTTTGCCATTCCCCACTGGTCCAGGAGGCCACTGCTTTTCGTTGCCTCCCAAAGGTCATCTCATTAGGGCATATCCAATGCAACATGTGGTCAACAAGGCACTCACTCGCTGGTTGGCTGCAAACCTCATACGCGGCCATCCGGTTCACGCTACTAACCACAGGCATGGGACTGCAGCGCACAGTCAGGGCACGAGCAGGGCTCCGAAAACAGCGGATGCTTAGGTGTTTGGAGCGCTGAACCCGATTGAGGGTGGAAGTTAGTAGATTCACCGTAATTGGAGCTCTACAAAACTCCTGAGCGTGTCCTGGCACACACTGAGTAGGCCTAGCTGTCAGCACAAGAGTGCTCACCGCCCCTGAGAGGTTAGAAAAGGGAGGGGGTTGCAGGTAAAGGGCCTCAACTGTGAGTTCTAAAGGGAGGGAATCGCTTCACGTAGGCCGGCTTGTTCAGGTGACCCGCAGTTAGGGTGGTCGTATGGAGGTGGGCAACCCAGACTGATCCAACCCCACGGGTACCTAGTCCAGCGCGTGGGCGCGTCCTTGGTACCACACTATGCCGATTAATGTATGATCGGAGACTGGGGCAATAGTACTCAGCAACCATGGGGCTGGAAACAAGATAAGCGCCCTGGTGGTATTCCGGTGGTCTGCAGTGTTGCTTTCCTCGGTAAGGGGGGAGTGTACCTGCAGGAAGAGCCTATACTCCTGCAGGAGTGGCCCGAAGGAGACTCCCGACGGGAGGAGGGGATGTTTGGGGTATACCACCGCTTCTGGAAGCTTGCAACCTCCTCGGTTTGGTTAGGCACAATAAATAGTTAGGCACAAGGAGAATAGTTTTTCTTTTTGCGCTCGCACAGAGTCTCAGCGCGGGTTAGAAGCTGTCCCTCGTTGTTCTCAACGAGGTAGGAACGAAAGACGGGGTTGATACGTCCGTTGGGTTGGATGAGGGCAGACATGGGTTCCCAAGTTGCCTCAGAAACTGCATAGCCCTCCAAAAGGGTGAGGAACTTCCAACGCTGCTTATACTCGTGGCGGGCTATACCTGCCACTACGTAGTATCCATTGACTGCCGTTTCTTCCGCAGTCATTTCCTCAAGTTCGTCAGCCTCTTCAGGTGAGGCTGCCCTCTGCAGGTTCATTTTCCCGACCTCTTTATCGCTCAGTCTCCACCCATCCCAGGACAAGTCATCGGGGGAGTGGTAGTGCCTCAACTGTTTAGGAGCACAGATGAGTTCACCACCTAGACGTGGTCGCACCTGACATGGATCCTAGGTCCATTTATCCTGATAATACGATGGGGCCCAAGAAAAAAGGGTGGTGCAGGCAGTGACGCGGCCAAGACGGTAGTCGTGAGTGGTGAACCAAACCTAGGTCACCAACGTTAAAACTGCCGTGTCGCTGTAGGCGATTTTGTCGGCTAAGTACATGTTCAGGAAGTGTCTCAGGTTAGTTCCAGCCTGGTTAGCCATAGACTGCTTCTGTTCCAGCCAATTCGCAACGGGGCTCTTTAAGTCCTCAGGAAAGGAGGTGCTGAGGAACCAAGTAGGTTGTTCCCCATGAACAGCTCCTTGGGGGTGAAACCTGTAGACGAGCTCCGCTGAGAGTTCATGGTTATCACTGCCCATGGCAGTAGCCGTACCCAATCTTTGGTACGTTCCTGCTTCATCAGGACTCTCAGGTTCTGCTCCACCACACAGTTCGTTCTCTCGCAAAGAGGGTTAGACATGTGTGTATAGGGCACACGTGTGGTCACTCCAACATTGAGGGCGTTCAGTACACGTTTGTACCACCCTGTGCCACTGCGGATGTGTTCATCTTCATCAGAGTGCACTTGTTTAGGTGCTCCGTTTGGTTCGAACCATTGTTCGACCAAAACGTTTACAGTGTGCTCACCTGTAATGTTCCTACTGCAAGGAAACACACGGGTGAAGCGTGACAGACCACAAGTTACCACTAGGCAGCTGTCATAGCCACCAAAGCGAGTTAGGCCGTGGATGAAATCCAGGTAGAGGTGAGAGTTAGTACAATAGGGTATGGGTAAGCTGGAAATCAGTCCCATATCCCTACTATCGCTCTGCTTGCTGGCATGACAGCCACGAGCATCCACAATGGTGTGTATACGAGACCTCAATTCAGTCAAGGTTAGACTGGAATAGAAACACTCACGGAAGAGGTCTACCGAGCAATTAGCGCCAGTGTGACCGGAGTTGAGATGGGACCACTGTAGACACCCATCGAGTCGTGCCTCAGGCACAACTATACGATCCTCGTAGAACACGTATTGGTTATTCCTATACCACTGGTGCTGTCAATGACACGGGTTCCAGACGAGTGCTGAGGGTCTGCATAATATCTTTATATTCTGACTGATAGTCGGTGAGACTCCAACCCTCCAGGATTCCAGCGGTGCGCATAGACAGGCCCAGTTGGATGTCCATGCGCTGAAAAGCCTCTTTGGCAAGAGCCTCAAAGCTCTCACCAATGAGCGCATCGAAGTTGTTGCGCGATATGTAGTCAAACATTTCATTTTTTGTACCAGGGATATGGTGGACGGTTAGCCTGAACTGACTGAGGTAAGTCCACCACCGTTTTAGTTTTGCATTGTCTGGTGGTGGGCCCTTCTGAAAGGCTTCACCGGTTCCTGGTCACAGAGCCAGACAATAGGGTTACATCCCAATAGTCCGGATTGTGAAGAGAGCACCAACATACCGGCCGGGAGTTCCTGGTTGTAGGTGCTGTATTTGGAACACGCCTGGTTCCAATTCTGGTTCCAGTGGCCAAGTGGCACCAGTGGCCAATCAGTGGGGGGATAGTCGTGTTTCAGAGAGCCTTCACGGTCCAAATCTGAGGTGCGATAATGGCAATGGGTTAGCTCATCTGGGTTAAGCTCTTGCCTCTGGTAAATTGTTCCACCCCCCCTACGTCACTGGCATCAATGATCTGGACGATCTCACCCTTAAGCTGAGGTACCCCCAGGGAGTTGGAGGAGGCGATTTTCTTTTTCAACTCCTAGAAATATTCGGCCTATTTTTGGCGGTCCACCTCCAGGGGGTGGTTTTCTTGATCAGGTCACTGAGAGGGGCAGAGGAGTAGTTAAAATCATGGATGTGCCACCGATGAAAGTTACAGGTGCCCACAAAACTCCTCACATGGTGCAGACCCTTCTTAGGGTCATCGCGAATCTGCATGTCCTGTAGGGGCTGCATCTTAGACGCAGCTGGTTTCCACCAGCCATACCCCACATCCAAACCCAAGTACTGCATCTCCTCTTTCATAAACTGGCATTTTTCGAGCTTGATTCGGAGATGATTGTCATGACAAACAGTGAGAATCTCATGGAGGAGGAGGACATTGTCCTCCTGGGTATTTGTACCCAAACTCACGTCATTGATGTGGGCCTCCATCTCAGCCCCTCGAGAAATCAACTCTTGTACAAGAGGCCTGCGCCTTAGTATATACAAAATTTTATTCAACAGTTCTTGGAAGAGTGCCGGGGCGTTAGCTACCCCGAAAGGCATGACCTCCCATTCAAATATACGACCCTTAGGGGTCATATCTGCTAGCAGTTCCTGATAGTAAGAAAACGTCACTGCCATCTCTTTCTTGGGGTACTTGATCCAGGCCAAGTGAAGCCGGTTCGGATCCCAATTGGCTGCAGTCTTCTATTTTTGAGTAATTTTTGCGATTTCAGCAATTTCGGATATAAATTCAGGAGAATTCCGAAATTATATTAACCATAAACTGCCGGATGGAGGATTTAACATTCCTTGTTCGGACCAGGCCTGTTGTGTGTGCGAGCGCCCTTCTCGTGTTTCTGTTGGCGTACGCGTGCTCTGTGTTCTTCAATGCGGGGCGATCGTTTGAAAATCCTTCTGAACGGGTGCTAATAGTGTTAGTTCTACACTGTTACTGAAATGGAAAGGAATCAGAAGCTAGGTCGACTCAATTGGATGATAGAAGGCCCGGAGTTAGGGATCTGGCTAAACCCTAAGAAAGATGTCCTTGAATTATGCCCTAGATATTTTGATGTATTCCTGCAGGTTTTGTAGTTGAAAACCCCAACCAAAGCAGCAAGTAGAGCAAGGACAGGATGTGGATCGAATCAATGATTGGTTTTGGAATCCAGTGTAACACAGAAGGGCTGCAGATAGACAAAGCAGGTATATACACATAGATTCAATCACAAATGGTTAATACAAAAGATTGTATATGAAAATTGGTCTAACTCTTGCCTCAGAGGTTGCATTAGGCACTTCATGTGCACTCTTTTGGGTGAAATGGTGCTGGTTAGGACTGAGGGGCAAAGATGTCAAGACCACACAGAAAATGACTTGGCCAAGCAACTGAATTCAGAAACAGTTACAAAGTAGGACCACAATAAGTGGTAGAAACAATTGAGTATAGGGGTCTTGGGGTGGGAGACCACTAGGCTTAACCTCCAAGGCCTAAAGCATGAAATGCCTGTTTTCTTTCGGTATATCCTCCATGAAGGAAGGTACCTCCGCTCAGGTGAGTGGTAGGGGTGAACTTCATGGGGGGCTAGGGTCACAACCCTAGTTACTTTGAGAAAGTGTACTTTAGGCAACAAAAGAGAGATAAAAACACTTAAGTTTGTCTTAGCATCAACAGAAGAGTTTTAAGGGGGGCTTGGCCTGGATCAAGCCCTCCAAGAAAGACATGGCAGTGACTTTTTCTTACTCCCCCCTGGAGTACTATTTGATCAAGCTAGTAGGACCAAGGAAAAAGGCTCAAATATTCCCAAAGATACCTCAGAAAATGCATTAAACTTACCAAAGATTTCCTCATCACTTCATAGAAGCCTCTCACACTGTAGGTACCCTTGAAAAACAGTGTAATGTACCGTGAATGATGTCCCTTCGATGGGGCATTCCTCAAAAGTCGCCGGTGTGCGACGAAAACTTTTGAAAAAAGTTTGGGGTCAGCGGGGTTTGAACCCAGGACTCCCTCCCTGGAGCACATATGCTTGCCCACTAGGGTACAGTCGAACGCTCTAATGCAGACGGCTATCGCTGTATAAACAGCGTTTTAGTATACGTCCTGACCAAGGGCCAGGGCGGAGCAATACTCCCAATGGAGGACACAAACCTCCAGGAGCTGGAAAAAATAGAAAATGTAACCAGCAGGGAGTGATTCCTGCGGTTAAGCGGAAGGGGTTGAGATATAGCAAGTGAAATCGTTAAAAATCGACTAAACCACGCGGGAAATCGTCATTTTTACACATAACTCAAAGTCGCAGACAAGTGCAAAGGAAGCGGACTCCAAGAAAAGGGTTGCGCAAGCGTAAACGGCTTTTGGGAAAGAAGGTATGAGCCGTAGTTTTTAAAGTCCTGAAGGAAATTTTTGCACAGTTGCATCAAAATTTTTATAAACTTCAGAGTCAAGTATTCAAATTCAGCCCTCACCACAGAGCAGGTCAACAACCCATCTCTCAGGTATGTTAGTGTCACCTCACACTCACGCTTTGCGTTCGTGTTGGTTGTTTCGTTTAAACGTTAGGGTTGTCAACGCTGTGCTCGTTGGGGGGTCGGGTGTTCCTCTCTCCTGCTCTGCACAGGTAAAAACAGGAATGAAAGGTATGTGATGCGAATGGAGCGCGCAGCGCGCACGTAGGGTTAGAATATGCCCTGTGCTCGCGATACATGTGCCTAATCGAGGCATCCACACGCTGTGACGCTTTACCTGTACCCCAAATTCACCCTTGTTTTCTTCTTCACAGGTAAGTAAAGAAAGCGTTTGTTCGTGTGCGGCCGTGGCGTTAAAGTAGGGTTGCTTAAAACACTTAGGCTTGTTTTGTGTTCGTTTCAATTCGGCAAGCACACGATGCATGGTGAGTAAGGTAGGTTTAACCCAGGAGGAGCTCACCTCCTGGTCAAGTCAGTGGTTCAGCCTCCCTTCCCTGCGTGCACATGATGCATTAAAGGGTAGGCCACACGAAGTGCGCACGGTAAACCTTGTTTAGGTCACCCAGAGGCTCCTCGGTACGTTCTGTAAGAGAACCTGAGGAGTCTCTTAAAGCTTGCTTGCTTGACAGGGGAGCTGATCCGTCAGCGTGTTTGCTGACAGTGTATTATAGGTCACACTGAGAAGGGTATAATACCTGGAGTGTGGCTTGGTTCCTATGCCGCAAACACCCCTTCATTTGCCTCTGTTGTACAGGTGGGAGAGGTTAAGGGTGATTGGTGCACGCAGCAGCTGCCTTCGGCGGCTAGCCATTTTTCTGCCCCAGCAAAACAGGGGCGCTGATCACAAATCAAATCACTGTGCCTCAGCCAGTACTGGCGAGGGCAGTTCGACTTCAACGACATCTGCGCTGTGCACGCAACGAGAGCACCCCTTCCCTCCAAGCCCTAGCAGGGGAAACGCGTTGTGGCGTCCCCTGTTAGGCCACAGCTGCTTAGGAGCGCTGTGTTCTCTTGTCTTCTTCACAGGAGGGCCATTAGGGCCTGCGTGATCTTCGACAGCGGCACCCAGTAGCGTATGTAGGGGTTAGGGTCAGCAGGCCTGGCAGGAGGTGAGTGCAAGTGATGAGTGCTCACCCTGCCTTCGAAGGCCGGTGCTGGCGTTAGTGAGTGTAGTGTAGTGGTGTCTCCTGTCCCGCGTGCTTTTCCTCATGGGCAGGGGAGTGCGTTAGCTTTTGGCCTGTAGCAAAAATGGGCGTTTTGTATGCCCTTAGCACACTTGGCCACCCCTCCCCTCTAGTAGGTAGGGCTTTTGCCGTCTTACCCCAAGGATAGGCGCCAGCACAGAAATTGGGCGCCATAGGAGTGGTAATAGTACCTGATTAGGACCTTCGGTCCGACGTCAGCGAAGCCCGGTCTCCGGGAGCCACGCTGGGGAGAGAAGTGAGACACACACAGACATACGTAGCACACTTAGGGGTATGGTAAACCCTGTAAGGAAGGGTAGAACCCCATGGATCTGGACCAGTCAGGGGTCCTAACTGTGGGCTCGCTTGTCCCCAAGGAGGGAAGGCACACCTTGCCTCATAACACCTTGCTTGTCATTCCCCCCTGGTGTAGTAAGCCACCGTTCTTCGTTGGCTCTCCAAGGTCATTACATTAGGGCAGTACCCATGCAACACATGGTCAACAAGGCACACACTCGCTGGGTGGCTGCAATCATGATAAGCAGCCACCTGGCTCACGCTGGAAACCATAGGCATGGGTCTGCAGGGCACAGACTGACACAGGAAGATCAGTTTCGCACGGGTTAGGAGCTGCCCCTCGTTGTTCTCAACGAGGTAAGTGCGGAAGATGGGGTTTATACTCCCATCTGGTTGTATGAAGGCTGACATAGGTTCCCAGGTCGCCTCAGACAACCCATAGCCATCCCACAGGGTAAGGAATTTCCAGCCCTGTTTATACTCGTGGCGAGCAATACCTGCAACCATGTAGTAACCATCGACTGCCATCTCATCGGCAGTCATCTCTTCGAGTTTGTCTGCCTCCTCTGGACTGGCAGCGTTCTCTAGGTCTATACATACAATCTCACTGTCGCTGAGGCGCCACTCATCCCAAGACAAGTCGTCAGGGGAGTGATAGTGCCTCAACTGCTTAGGTGCACACAGCAGTTCACCACCTAGACGTGGACTGCACCTGACATGGATCCTGGATCCATCTATCCTGATGATACGATAGGGTCCAAAGTGAGGGTCCTGTAGGCAGTTACGTGGCCAGGAGGGTAGGCGTGAATGATGTACCAAAACAAGGTCACCAACCTTGAAGCTGGCAGGTCGCAGTAGGCGGTTCCGTCGGCTCTGTTCACGGTCACGAATGTGCCTCAGGTTAGTACCGGGCTGGTTAGCCAGAGACTGCTTGTGTTCCAGCCAATCTCCCACAGGCTCTTGAAGTCCTCAGGAAAGGGGGTTTTGAAGAACCAAGCAGGTCGTCCCCCATGGAACAGTTCGTGGGGGCTGAAACCTGTAGAAGAGCTCCGCTGTGAGTTCATGGACAGCACTGCCCAGGGCACTAGGCGTACCCAGTCCTTGGTGCGCTCCTGTTTCATCAGGATTCTTAAGTTTTGCTCCACCACACGGTTCTGTCTCTCACAGAGAGGTGGAGACATGTGGGTATAGGGCACATCTGTGGTTACCTCCACTTTGAGGGCATTTAGCACTCGTTTGTACCACCCAGTGTCACTGCGGATGCGTACATCTTCATCAGAGTGCACCTGCTTAGGTGCTCCATAGGGTTCGAACCATTGTTCGACCAATATTTTCACAGTCTGCTCACCTATGATTTTCTTATTACAAGGGAACACTCGGGTGAAGTGAGATAGACCACAGGTGACCACGAGGCAACTATCATAGCCGCCAAAGCGTGGTAGGCCGTGGATGAAATCTACCCAGAGAAGAGAGTTAGCACAATAGGGTATGGGTAAGCTGGAGATCAGGCCCCTATCCCTACTGTCGCTCTGCTTGCTGGCATGACAGCCACAAGCATCCACAATGGTCTGCATACGCGACCTCAGTTCAGTCAGGGTTAGACTAGAGTAGAAACACTAACGGAAGAAGTCCACTGAGCGATTAGCGCCAGTGTGACCAGAACTCAGATGGGACCACCGTAGGCACCCATCCAGTCGTGCCTCAGGCACAACAATTCGGTCCTCGTAGAAGATGTACTGATTGTTTTTATACCACTGGTGCCCGTCAATGACATGGGGTTCGAGACCAGTGCTGAGGGTTTGGAGATCTTCTTCATACTCTGACTGATAGTCGGTTAGACTCCAACCCTCCAAGATTCCAGCAGTGCGCATGGACAGGTCAAGCTGGACATCCATACGCTGGAAAGCCTCTTTGGCGAGCGCCTCAGAGCTCTCACCAATAAGCGCATCGAAGTTGTTGCGCGATATATAGTCAGACAGTTCATTCTTAATCCCGGGGATATGATGCACTGTCAGCCTGAACTGGCTCAGGTAAGTCCACCACCGTTTTAGCTTTGCTTTTTCTGGTGGTGGGCCCTTCTGAAAAGACTTCACAGGCTCCTGGTCACACAGCCAGACAATAGGGTTAGATCCCGGGAGTCGGGATTGTGACGATAGCACCAACATACCGGTCAGGAGTTCCTGGTCATAGGTGCTGTACCCGGAACGCGCTTGGTTCCATTTTCAGTTCCACTGTCCTAGTGGTACCAGTCGCCACTCACTGGTAGGATAGTCATGTTTCAACGAACCATCAAGGTTCAGTCCAGTAGTATGATAATGGCAGTGGGTTAGTTCAGCGGGGTTAAGCTCCTGCCATTGGTAGATCGTACCACCCCCCCCTACATCACTGGCATCAGTGATCAGGACTATTTCGCCCTCAGGGCGGGGCACTCCCAGGCAGTTGGCGGAGGCAATTTTCTTCTTCAACTCCTGGAAACACTCTTCCTCTCTGGATGTCCACCTCCTGGGAGTAGGTTTCTTGATCAGGTCAGTGAGGGGTGCAGAGGAGTAAGTAAAATTGTGGATGTGACGCCG
The DNA here is from genome assembly GCA_964036045.1 of Eutreptiella sp. 'Long Island Sound 2002'. Lineage (NCBI taxonomy): Eukaryota > Euglenozoa > Euglenophyceae > Eutreptiales > Eutreptiaceae > Eutreptiella > Eutreptiella sp. 'Long Island Sound 2002'. The sequence goes on along the minus strand of OZ038380.1, from coordinate 68,773,623 downwards.
ATAGAAATTACAGGCGCCCACAAAACTCCTCACATCGTGTAGACCCTTCTTAGGGTCATCGCGAATCTGCATGTCCTGTAGGGGCTGCATCTTAGACGCGGCTGGTTTCCACCAGCCATACCCCATGTCGAATCCCAAATACTCCATCTCCTCTTTCATAAACTCACATTTTTCGAGTTTGATTCGGAGATGGTTTTCTTGACAGACAATGAAAAATTCACGGAGGAGAAGGACATGGTCCTCTTTGGTATTAGTACCCAAACTCACGTCGTCGATGTGAGCCTCCATTTCTGCACCTCGAGAAATCAACTCTTGTACTAGAGGCCTGCGCCTCAGTATGTACAAAATTTTGTTCATAAGCTCCTGGAAGAGCGCTGGGGCATTAGCCACCCCGAAAGGCATAACCTTCCACTTGAAGACACGACCCTTAGGTGTTATAAAGGCCAACAGCTCTTGAGCTGCGGCGGTTAGGTCCACCTGCCAGAAACCAGAGCGTTTGTCCACTTTGGTCTTATACCTGCATTTGGCAATACGCTCCAGGGTGTTTTCCATGTTAGGAATACTCCCTGAGTGGTTCTGGGTTTTCTTGTTGACCTCACCATAGTCTACAACAAGACGTAGGGCAGTCGACCCTGGTTTAGCAACAAGGAAACAGGGACTGCAGTGATGGGGATAGTCCCCGTGTTTATCCTCTTCAACGAGGCCAGCATCAATGCATTCTTGGATCTGGCGCTCGATTTCTTCCATCTGTTCCTGTGGAGCGGGATAGGCACGACGCCTCACTCGCGTCTTTTCAAATTCTGGTTTCAATTTCAGGTCCATCTGGACCAGTTTTTTACAAGAAAGGGGAAGCGGCAAGGCGCCGAATACCTCCTCATAGGTTACCAGCAGATTCTTCAGGCGGGGGTCAAGGTTAAGACTCTCGAGTTTCTGAAGGAAATCCTCCTCAGCATGGAGGTTGCTTTTTCCATGTTCTTTCTCTTTATGCCGATCAGCAGTTTCGGCAGGTACAGTACCATCGTCCCACTCAGGGGGACATTGCTGCCCATAGTGTAGAGAATACACTAGAGGTATCTCAGGATCAGGCAGCGTATAGGACTCATCGTCCTCTTCAGACCAGATGGAGTATTTCCAGGTCTGTCTGAGGTATTGCAGCCGCTCTTGGCGCTCAATACCTTCAGCCTTCAGGTACAACAGCCGCCGGAGTTCTTGAGTGTCATGCTCAGACAATGGCATGTTATTAGCAGCAGGCCGCGCCAGAGCATCAGCACTCCGGGCCACGGGTTCACCTGTGTGCACAGGCTGCATGTGTAGCACTGGCTTTCCAACAGGGGAAGCGGGTTCAGAGGTTGACTCTAGATCTACTTCCTCTAGCAACAGCTGGGCTAGGAAAGCACTATGTTTTAGGTCAACACAGCTGGGATCAACAGAGGGAATAGTGCTGGCGATCTCAGACAGTTGGTCGTCAGCATCCTCCTTTACAGCTGCAGGTTCCAGATAGTCATCGGGAGACTCACACCCTGTAAGTGTGGCAGATAGGTGCTCAGGAGATCGATTTTTGAGATCATAAAGGGTCAGGCCACGATTTTCGGCCATGACCTCCTTTAGTAGCACCTGGTCTAGGTCACACAGGGGTACAGGATTGAGAGATCCATCGACGATGGACAGGAAACTGGCCCACTCAGGGGCCTGCATAGCGGTGTCTGAGTCCTCAGGCACATAGATGGGGCCGTCGGGGAGTTGCACTCTTCCCACTGTCATTTGATCTAGCATACGGCGCCAGTAAGCATGTTCACCAGAGCAACCCCAGTCAGGGGTGCACATAACAACCCTTCCTCCCTCAACAGCGATTTTGGTTAGAACCTTCGCGAGCAGGGAGAAGGGAGGGTTAGCATACGCTAGGCCCATTGCTTTCCAGAAGAAACGGAAAGCATTGTTCAGTTGTTTCGAGCAGTACAACTGCATGATGTGCTGTTGTTGGCTCGCAAACAATTCCACCTGGATCTCATCCAGGTTTACCTGTAGGGCCGCCAGTCCATTTTCAAGAACGTGACGGGCCAGTTGGTAGTTTTCAGTACGATAGTTCGTCTTGGCTGCGTAGCGCAGCCCAGACTCTTTTCGTCCTGACAGCTCCAAAGGAACGGAGAATATCCCACTGCCAAAGTCGCAGTGCAAAGAATAGGGACGCTGTAGGGACAGCATTTTTTCCTGGGGGTTTCTTCGTAGAAAGTCGGTGCCAATGACGATGTCAAAGGCGTCAGTGTCCAACACTCTGCAGTGTTGGGTCACGGTTTTGTCGCCCAGACATATCATCACTCGACCCCCCCCAAAGAATGGATGGTACGCCCATCCCCTACTCTTATGGCCACGGTCTTAGTTTTCCTGTAAGTCTTATGCAGGCGCCGGGCCACTATGGAAAGTGTCTCACCGGTATCAAGCACCGCTCGAAAAACCTGACCCCCGATTTTCACGAGGATCCAGAAAACCAAGTCCTCCTCTTCGGAGCCGCCCCCCTATTCCTCAGCAGGGAATTTCACATCCACCCCTGCAGCCATGAGGGACTTGGCCATCCAGGCCAAGAGTCTCTTCTTGGAATTATTCCCCTCAGGGGTAGCGTTATCTCCTTGGGTGGGCGTTTCTTGGGGTCACCTGCGGGAGCGGGTGTAGCTGCAGGAGTGGGTGTTGCAACGGGCGCTGATGAGCGCCTCTGGGGGTTAGGGGGTCCCGTTTTGCCACCCCCTTTGCCACCTCCTTTACCACCTTTATCCCCGTTTGAGGGATTTCTGGCGGGCGTCTGGGTCTTCTGGCGCTCCGCCTCCTGACGCTTGAGTTTGTCACTCTCGCGTTTCTTGATGTGGCATTCGTCCTCGTAGTGACGACGTTTGCCACAGTAGCCACAGGTGATGGTACACCTGAAATGGTCCTGATGGGTCACCTGTTTCCCATCTTTGGTGTGCTGCTGACGTTTCATCTGCAGCATACAGCCACTGCGGAGATCGCAGTCAGAGGCATGACAAGGTCCCCCCTTGTCATTGACAGGTCGGCAGTAGAACAGGGGGGGTGTGCCTGCATCAGGTTGAACCTCGTTCATGGCACGTAGGTTGCCCCTCCCTTTACCACCTCCCTGGTTGGTGTTGGTGGGAATTTTATGCCCCTTCCCTTCGCCACGTTCGGGGGTAGGGGTACCACCTCGTCCCAAATGCTTCTTGAGGAATTTCTCCATGTGGGAGTCATTCTCTCTCTCAAGAGCTAGCTCAATCAAGAGATCCACAAGTTCATCGTACGAGTGGGTCCTGCTCTTCCTCTCAGAGGTGGAGCGGCAATCATCCCACGTACGCTGGGGGATCTTACTCATGAGCCACAGGTGGGGCTCAGTGGCTCCGTAGGAGCCCACGTTCATCCTCGAAAACAAGTACTCCAAGTCGCACACATACTCAGAAATTCGCGCAGCGGATGGAAACTCCGGGAGCATAGGTAGCTCCTCGATCTGTGTGCGTACGCTGAGGTCAGTCTCATAGACTGGGAATGTTTTCTCTAACCTCAGGAGTACCTCTGCCCAGGTAGAACAGGTTTTCACAATCCGTTTGACCTGTTTTTGCAAAAATTTCTTTTTGCATGAGCGTTTTAGCAATGAACATTTGGTGGCCACATCCACATGGGATTGGCCAGTCGACAAAAGGACCTCTGCAAATTCTTCTGCCCATTCAGGCAGATTTTTGGGGTCGAACTCCGGCAGTTCCAGCTGGATGTTCGCCTGGGCAATTGGTCTGCCCGTCTTCCCACCCCCCGGAGTTAGGCCTGAAGGCGACACGCCGGCAAGAGGGGCCAGGGCTGACAGCCCTCTTCTCTCACTCTCTGTGACAGGCACGTCCTGTAGATCAGCCATAGGCACAGTCCTGGCACGGGGGTGAAAGGGGCTGGGGCAGGTGACCTTAGGCAACAGCCTTGAGATCCTTGATCTCTTGAGATCTTCGGCCAGGGTACTCAGTCCTGGAGAGAGAGAGGGCAACTCTGGCTTGGGTAAGGGTTCTGCAATATCCAGTTTAGCCTTAATGGCCTCCGATAGGGCCGTCACATCTGGATCTTCTGATCCAGACAGGAGTTTGGCCAACAGCTCGGCCGTATGATCCAGGGCACCGTGCTGCTAAGGCCTCGGTGGTAAGGCCTTTATTTTCTTCCGCCCTTCTGCGTTCTGGATCTCCCTGGGACCCAGATGCGCCACTGAGATGATGTGGAGCTCGGTATGGTGGTTCACTCATCGGGTGGGTCATGCTGCCCATTTGCACTTGGACAGTTCTGATAGGCCAGGTCCTGACGCTTGGCGTGGACATGATGAACTTGTTGTTGAGCTTTTGTGCTGCACTTCTTCTCAGGGTCGGTTCAAAAGGTCACAAGGGACTGCCTCTGCTACCAGAAAGATGTCCTTGAATTATGCCCTAGATATTTTGATGTATTCCTGCAGGTTTTGTAGTTGAAAACCCCAACCAAAGCAGCAAGTAGAGCAAGGACAGGATGTGGATCGAATCAATGATTGGTTTTGGAATCCAGTGTAACACAGAAGGGCTGCAGATAGACAAAGCAGGAATATACACATAGATTCAATCACAAATGGTTAATACAAAAGATTTTATATGAAAATTGGTCTGACTCTTGCCTCAGAGGTTGCATTAGGCACTTCATGTGCACTCTTTTGGGTGAAATGGTGCTGGTTAGGACTGAGGGGCAAAGACGTCAGGACCACACAGAAAATGACTTGGCCAAGCAACTGAATTCAGAAACAGTTACAAAGTAGGACCACAATAAGTGGTAGAAACAATTGAGTATAGGGGTCTTGGGGTGGGAGACCACTAGGCTTAACCTCCAAGGCCTAAAGCATGAAATGCCTGTTTTACTTCGGTATATCCTCCATGAAGGAAGGTACCTCCGCTCAGTTGAGTGGTAGGGGTGAACTTCATGGGGGGCTAGGGTCACAACCCTAGTTACTTTGAGAAATGTACTTTAGGCAACACAAGAGAGATAAAAACACTTAAGTTTGTCTTAGCATCAACAAAAGAGTTTTAAGGGGGGCTTGGCCTGGATCAAGCCCTCCAAGAAAGACATGGCAGTGACTTCTTCTTACTCCCTAGTATGGTGCCTCCGCCTACAGCGGCTGTCAACCTTGGGTGCATCACTGCACGTGGGAGGAGACCGGTGTACGTTCATTGGCGCATCTGCTTCGGCATTGCCACGCCTACGTGCATGGGGGACCACGAGTCCCTTGAAGCTGGAGGAGGCCTAGTGGAAGTGAAGTGGAAGTGGATGTGGCTGAGGTAGGCACACCGGAAGGGAAGAAAGTAACTCGGTCGTTGCTCCGCAAGGCAAAGCAATTGTTCATACCTTGGCTTATCATTTGTTTGCTTTGCATGTGTCATGACAACTTGACGTCCCATGGAATCAAAGAGGGTCAACATTTGGTAATTGTGTGTGTTGAACATGGTGTGTGCACGTGCAATGGGTGAACATGCTAAAGGTGGAGAATGGCACTTATGCCCTGGTTATGAACCTCTCAGTTGCCCTCTTCCTCCAGTGACCTTCGGTGAATTCATGTCATTGGTCGAACACTTCGGTGAATCCATGTCATTGGTCGAACACGGTTGGTGATCCACTATCCCTCCTTTGTCCAACTGTAGTATGTCATGGCATAAGGATAGCTCATTGCAATAGACCAGTATAGAGTCGGCTAATTAACCCTTAACCTCGTGACTTCTTCACCTATTGGGATGGGATTATGGGTTTGGTAACAGACGCGGTCCGGAGCACGTGCACACTAAGAGGGACTCGCGTGCTGAGCAATAGTTAAATGTAAGTCAGGATTTAGATCAAGATCTGGGATTAGGGTAATGGGAATGTCGATTTTAAGGTAGTTCAAAGATTACAACACGCTCAGAATTCGTTACGGTGATAATTCAGGTTTTGGTATGCTCAGATGTGTAGTTTGTACTCATATGTTTGCTTGTAGACCCTATGACAGGCAAATGACAGTTTGGATCCTCCGTTGGGTTCTGGAGTTAAAACAAGCTTATCAAGGAGTTCGTCATTGCCTGGTGCCTTGCTCTTGGAATCAGAATCATAGAGGAATCCACTTTGGGATTACAAAACTATCATAGCTTGCGTTCCCTCAGCAAGGTAACTTGTGGTGGCTTCGGCGTTCTTTGGGGATGTGGGGATGATTTCAATGAATGTGGATCTGGTGCGAATGACTTGGGATATCGGAATCAACTTTGCATTTGTACCTCTCATGTCCATTTCATATCATTGCCATTCATTGCTTGTATGCATTCTTTATGGGTTCTTTGCCTTTAAGGGCCTTGGTTGGAATGAGTTGGTAAAGCTTGGAGAAAATTTGCTTGTTGAATTTGATGCATACGCGTTCAATGTGGCAAGGTGAACACGTTCAAAAAAGCCTTCCTCGAGATTTGTGCAAACACGTTCGAGAACGCCTTCAATGAAGCTTGGAGCACGCGTTCAAAAACGCGTTTGTCAACTTTGGTGCAAGAACTTTGATAAAAGCGTCAAATGAGGCTTGGAGAACGCGTTTCAAAGCGCATTTGTGAACTTTGGTGCAAGCGCTTTCATAAACGCATCACATGAGGCGTGAACAACGCGTTGGAAAACGCGTTCGTCCAGTTGGGTGCAAATGCCTTGGAAAACGCGTTCACTGAGGCTTGAAGAACGCGTTGCAAAACGCGTTCGTCGAGTTTGGTGCAAATGCCTTGGAAAACACGTTCAACGAAGCTTGGAGAACGCATCGCAAAACGTATTTGTCGAGTTTGGTGCAAACACGTTCGATGACGCCTTCAATGAAGCTTGGAGAACCTTGGGAAGCGCTCACGTGGCGCTTGAAGAGCGCTCGCTTGGACGCTTGTTAGGGAGAGTGAGAGGGGTGTTTTTTAAGGTTTCCTCACCTTTTTGAGTACCCCTCCCTCCCAACCCTTGATGAATCCACTCTGATACCGATTTCATCATCCCCACCCCTCAAAATAAGTCCCTATCTTTGGGCTTCTTTGCCCTCACGTTTAAGTGAGGAGAGCCACCTTTGCTTTCCTTTTGGATTTCTTCCTTGTTTTGGTGGCTTTTTGGAGACTTGACAAAATCACTCAGACAAGCCTTTTCGTCTTTTGGTGGTGGCTTTGAAATAAGGAGTGTTTGTTTTGCTTTTTGCAAAATACAAGTCCCTTGTCTTGGGCTTTATTTGGTCTCACGTTAAATGAGAAGAGCCACCCTTGTTTCAATTTTGAATCTTTTTGTTTTGCTTCTATTGGTGGCCCTATGGGGACTTGAAAATGTATTTAGGAACAACATGGTTTGCAAAAAGGAGAAGACACTTAAGATTGGATTTTTTTGACATGTTTTTTTATATGATATCTCGATCCTTCCTTTAAACCCCCACACCACTCGTGGTGTTATTGGGTCATGGGGTAAAATTTGATTTCGACTAACCTCAAAACAAACCTGACCCTCACTCATTTGGGTCACACGGGGCTAATCGGGGTTGCCAACCATACTTTCCCTCTTGCTTTGTATGTCTGATTTGTGAAGCATAACCCTCCGAGGCGCCTTATGAGTGCCATGTGTTGGGCGCTCTTCACGTGTTTGCTTGCATTGGGCGCTTGAGTTGCGCTCCCGAAGTGGGCGCTTCAAAGGCGCTCTTCAAGTGAGCGCTTGCAGTGGGCGCTTCAAAGGCGCTCTGCACGTGGGCGCTTGCAGGGGGCACTTCAAAGGCGCTCTTCACGTGGACGCTTGCAGTGGGCGCTTCGAAGGCGCTCTTCAGGTGGGCGCTTGCAGTGGGCGCTTGAGATGCGCTCCTGAAGTGGGCGCTTGCAGTGGGCGCTTCCAAGGCGCTCTTCACGTGGGCGCTTGCAATGGGCGCTTGAGTTGCGCTCCCCGAGTGGGCGCCTCAAAGGCACTTCTCAAGTGGGCGCTTGCAGTGGGCAGTTGAGTTGCGCTCCCCAAGTGGGCGCTTCAAAGGCGCTCTACAAGTGGGCGCTTGCAATGGGCGCTTGAGAGCCCCCCCCCCCCCCCCGGGCTTCTCTGACTTTGAAACAAATCACAAGACACCAACAAACACACCATGATTTTCAATTTGTTCCATCTAACCAACTGAACAAATTGCACAATTAAACGGCACACCAACCTCAACCCCCCTTAGTTCTCTCAGTTCTTCAATAAACCACATCTCCACACCCCGGGCCCCGGCCCGCCGGGTCACTTTCAGCAGCGGCGTCGCTCTGGGTGTGGAAGTAGAAGGGTATATTGCCTTTTCTGCCCTCAAACGCCTCCGCACCTACCCCACCCTCCCGGTATGCGTCGGAGTTACCACTTAGTATTGGTGGATACCCACTGGTCAATTTACTGCCTCCGTTCATTTCCTTTTGGAAAGGGGACATTTTCGGGGACAAAGGGGTAGCTAGTCTTACCCCCGAGCTTCGGGACGCAACATGCGACCCTGACTTTGTTGTTTTCCCATAAGTGTAGTGTTGGTGGCCACCCCCGGGTTATCTTAGTGCCTTCCGTTCTTCCCCTAGGTGTTGGGGATGAGGAGGAGCCCTGAAATTGGGCTGGCACCATTATCAGAGGTGCGGTGACACCCAACGTTTGGCCCAAAAGCCAGTATGCTTTGTAATTCCGTTTTCGGTATCTCCCCCTCTTCCCGCACTTTGAATATTCAATCACAAATTCACTGGTGTTAGTGGGCCACGTAAATCCCGGCTTAGTATCCCCGGTTCTCCCCCTGTAGGGCAGGGTAAGTGAGGGGAGGCGCTTTGAAGCGCCGGTACTGTAATAGAGGTAACCATTCCAGTTAGGTGCAGGCCAGAGACCTGACATGTTTTGTGTTTTGGTTGTTCTACCCCTCCCCACCCCGCATGGTCACACACAATACACGTGATTCACAAACGGTGTGCATTTATTACCCCATGTGTTTGCATGATATCACCTCTGAGTGAATGGCTTCTCTCTTCTCTTCTCTTTTCGAACAATTTTACAACATCCTCTACCACAATTTTACTGTGCGACGCTTGTGCAATCATTAATTAATTGACAATTTGTTTACCCGTGCAGAAAGTGTGGTGAGTTCCGTGCAGTGCGGTGAATTCATTACGTATCGTGAGTGTCGTGAGTGTCAAGGATTGTTTCCATGTCACATTGGCTGCCATTAAGTTTAGGTAGGTAGGGTAGGTCGACTCGGGACTGGGGTTGCCCCGCAGGGGGGTCTTACCAAGGGGCTTTTGCTCACCAATCCACAGCCCTACTGCACGTGCCCCCGCAAAGCGGCCCCCCACATGGGGGAAGGGCGCGGTCGCCGCGAGCAGTACCCTACAGCGGGTTCTGCCCAGAGAGGTAACCCATGTTCGACCGAAGTCTCACATTCCTCTCCTTCGGGCGGATGTTACGTGGGGGAGGGTTTCATCGCACATCCTCATCAACCTCTGGATTCTGGGGCCCAGGGGCCGGGAGCCAGGCCAAAGGCCCTGTCCTGCAGGCATGCCCACCTGGGATGGTTTTCAGTAGGCGTGAAGCGACTTGAAGAAGCACGTGCTACGGGACTCGCATGCCGTGGCGCACACTCACGCCTGCTGACTCGGTTGAGCTTGCGCTCTCCCGGGGAGCCGGGGGTTCGAAGTAGGTCGTCGTGGTTGGTTGGTCGGTCGTTTAACGGTTCGGCGTGGTTTGTTAATGTTGGTCGGTTGGTTGCGTGATGGTAGAGTCATGATTTTGTTCGTCGACATGGTCGTCAGCGGGCGTGGCGCACCACGGTGTCGCCAATCTGTTGGACGCCTTTCCCCTTTCGACCCGTGCACGCCTGGCTGGTTCCGTGTTGGCCGGCTTGCGTGTGGTCTGTTTACGGTCAATTGGCGGCTGCAGCTGCGGTGTGGTTGGTGCGCGGTTGTCTTGGCCGCCTCATGGTAGGCTTGGTTTGTGTGGGTTCTGTCGAGCTGCTGCTGGTGGTCGTATCGCCGAATGTTGTTTGTGCAGCCGGCACGTCCGTGTCGGTGCTGGTTGGTTGCATCTTGGTTGGTCCAAGTGTAGTGCAATGTAGTTTGTCAACGTTGGTTGGCCGCGTTCGTATTGGTAGAGTTGCGGTGTTCTGTTGTGTTCGTGGGTATGGTCGCCGGCGGACGTGGCGTACCACAGTGCTGCCATCCCGTTGGACGCCGTTCCCGTTTCGACCCGTGCACGCCTGGCAGGTTTGGTGTTGGCCGGCTTGCGTGTGGTCTGTTTTTGGTCATGTGGCGGCTGCAACTGCGGTGTGGATGGTGCGCGGTGGTCGTGGCCGCCTCATGGTTGGCTAGGTTCGCGTGGGCTCCGTCGTGCTGCTGCCAGTTCTGTTATCGTCCAATCCTGCCTGTGTAGCCGGCACATCCGTGTCGGTGCTGGTTAGTTGCGTCTTGGTTTGTGCAAGTGTAGTGTAGTGTAGTTCTCTAACGTTGGTTGGTCGTGTTCGTAGTGGTAGAGTTACGGTGTTCTGTTGTGTTCGTGGGCAGGGTGGTCGGCGGGCGTGGCACACCACGGTGTCGCCAACCCGTTGGACGCCGTTTCCGTATTGACCCATGCATGTCCGGCCAGTTTGGTGTTGGCCGGCTTCCGTGTGGTCTGGTCATGGTCACGTTGTGGCCGCTGCAGTGGTTTTGTTGGTGCGCGGTCGTGTTAGCCGCCTCTTGGTTGGCTTGTTTGGCGTTTGTTCCTTGGCGCTGCAGCGGGCGCTTGCGCAGTCAGATCTTGTGCGCGTAGGTGCCCTGCTTGTTTTGGTGTCGGTTGGTGCCAGTTGCGTGGGGCCGGCATGGTATGTTTTTACTGGTGGAACCACAAACCCCCAGAGGCGCTCATGAGAACCCGCTACTTCTCCCTCTCCTGTTGAAGGTGACCCCAAGAAGCGTCCACAGGGGGATAACGCCTTCCCTGAGGGGAATGACTCCATGAAGAGGCGACTGGCCTGGCTGGCCAAGTCCCTCATGGCTGCAGGGGTGGATGTCAAATTCCCTGCTGAGGCGTAGGGGGGCGGCTCCAAAGTGGGGGACTTGGTTTTCCGGATCTTCGTGAAAATCCGGGATCAAGTTTTTCGAGCAGTGCTTGACACCGGCGCAACACTTTCAATAGTGGCCTGGCGCCTGCTAAAGACTTTCAAGAAAACTAAGACAGTGGCCATAAGAGTAGGGGATGGGCGTACCATCCATTCCTTGGGGGGAGTGCATGTGACTGTTTGTCTTGGCGATGAAACTGTGACCCAACACTGCAAAGTGCTGGACACTGACGCCCTTGACATCGTCATTGGCACCGACTTCCTGCGAAGAAACCTGCAGGTAAAATTGCTGTCTCTCTAGTGCCCCTATTCTCTGCAATGCGACTTTGGCAGTGGGCTCTTCTCCGTACCTTTGGAGCTGTCAGGACAAAAAGCGTCTGGGCTGCGCTACGCAGCCAAGACTAACTATGGTACTGAAAACTACCAATTGGCCCGTCTTGTTCTTGAAAATGGACTGGCGGCCCTTCAGGTAACTCTGGATGAGATCCAGGTGGAATTGTTCGCGAGCCAACAACAGCACATCATGCAGTTGTATTGCTCGAAACATCTGAACAACGCTTTCCGTTTATTCCGGAAAGCAATGGGCCTAGCGTATACTAACCCTCCCTTCTCCCTGCTCGCGAAGGTTCTAACCAAAATCGCTTATGCGGGAGGAAGGGTTGTCATGTGCACCCCTGACTGGAATTGCTCAGTGGAACACGCTTATTGGCGCCGTATGCTAGATCGAATGACCGTGGGAAGAGTGCAACTCCCCGACGGTCCCATTTACGTGCCTGAGGACTCAGCCACCGCTATGCAGGCCCCTAAGTGGGCCAGTTTCTTATCCATTGACGATGGATCCCTCAATCCTGTACCCCTGTGTGATCTGGATCAGGTGCTACTGAAAAGGTCGTGGCCTGACCCTTTCTGATCTCAAAAAACGATCTTCTGAGCACAGTTCAGCCACACCTACAGGGTGTGAATGTCCCGATGGCTATTTGGAACCTGCAGCTGTAAAGGAGGATGCTGACGACCAACTGTCTGAGATCGCCAGCACTATCCCACCCGTTGATCCCAGCTGTGTTGAACTAAAACACAGTGCCTTCCTGGCCCAGCTGTTGCTGGAGGAGGTAGATCTAGAGTCAACCTCAGAACCAACTTCGCCTGTTGGGAAATTGGTGCTGCACATGCAGCATATGCACTCAGGTGAACCCGTGGCCCAGAGTCCTGATGCTGTAGCGCGGCCTGCTTCTAATAACATGCCACTGTCTGAGCATGACACTCAGGAACTCCGACGGCTGTTGTACCTGAAGGCCGAAGGTATTGAGCGCCAAGAGCGGCTACAATACCTCAGACAGACCTGGAAATCCTCCATCTGTTCTGAGGAGGTTGATGATTTCCACACGCTGCCTGACCCTGAGATACCCCTAGTGTATTCTCTGCACTATGGGCAGCAATGTCCCCCTGAGTGGGATGATGGTTCAGTACCTGCCGAGACTGCTGATCGGCAGAAAAAGAAGGAGCATGGAAAGAGCAACCTCCATGCTGAGGAGGATTTCCTGCAGCAAATCGAGAGTGTTAACCTTGACCCTCGACTGAAGAAACTGCTCCTAACCTATGAGGAGGTGTTCGGCGCCCTGCCACCTCCTCTTTCCTGTAAAAAACTGGTCCAGATGGACCTGAAACTGAAACCTGAATTTGAGAAGACGCGATTGAGGCGTCGTCCCTACCCCGCTCCTCCGAAATCGAGCGCCAGATCCAGGAATGTGTTGATGCTGGCCCCGTGAAAGAATATAAGAATGGGGACTACCCCCATCACTGCAGTCCCTGTTTCCTGGTTGCGAAACCAGGATCGATTGCCCTACGATTGGTTGTTGACTATGGTGAGGTCAACAAGAAAACCCAACCTCACTCAGGGAGTATTCTTAACATGGAAAATACCCTGGAGCGTATTGCCAAATGCCGGTACAAGACCAAAATTGACAAACCCAGTGGTTTCTGGCAGGTAGACCTAACCGCCGCAGCTCAGGAACTGCTGGCTTTTATAACACCTAAGGGTCGTGTCTTTAAGTGGCAGGTCATGCCTTTCGGGATGGCTAATGCCCCAGCACTCTACCAGGAACTAATGAACAAAATTTTGTACATACTGAGGCGCAGACCTCTAGTACAAGAGTTTCATTTCTCGAGGTGCAGAAATGGAGGCCCACATCGATGACGTGAGTTTGGGTACCAATACCCAAGAGGACCATGTCCTTCTCCTGCGTGAATTTTTCATTGTTTGTCAGGAAAGCCATCTCCGAATCAAACTCGAGAAATGAGGGTTCATGAAAGAGGAGATGGAGTATTTGGGTTTCGCCGGGGGGTATGGCTGGTGGAAACCAGCCGCATCTAAGATGCAGCCCCTGCAGGACATGCAGATTCGCGATGACCCTAAGAAGGGTCTACGCGACGAGAGGAGTTTTGTGGGCGCCTGTAACTTCTATAGGCGCCAAATCCACAATTTTACCTACTCCTCTGCCCCTCTCACTGACCTAATCAAGAAAACTACTCCCTGGAGGTGGACCGCCAGAGAGGAGGAGTGTTTCCAGGAGTTGAAGAAGAAAATTGCCCCCTCCAACTGCCTGGGAGTACCCCGCCCTAAGGGCGAAATAGTCCTGATCACTGATGCCAGTGATGTACGGGGGGGGTGGAACGATCTACCGATAGCAGGAGCTTAACCCAGCTGAACTAACCCACTGCCATTGTCGTACTAGCGGACTGAACCGTGATGGCTCCTTGAAGCATGACTATCCTACCAGTGAGTGGCGACTTCTGCCACTGGGACACTGGAACTGGAAATGCAACCGAGCGCGTTCCAATTACAGCACCTACGACCAGGAACTCCTGGCCGGTATGTTGGTGCTCTCATCACAGTCCAGACTATTGGGATCTAATCCTATTGTCTGGCTCTGTGACCAGGAACCGGTGAAGTTTTTTCACAAGGGCCCACCACCGGAGAAAGCGAAAATAAATTGGTGGCGGACTTACCTGAGCCAGTTCAGGCTGACAGTCCATCATATCCCTGGTATAAAAAGTGAACTGTCTGACTATATATCGCGCAATAACTTCGATGCGCTTATTGGTGAGACCTCTGAGGCACCCGCCAAAGAAGCTTTCCAGCTTATGGATGTCCAGCTTGACCTGTTCATGCGCACTGCTGGAATTCTCGAGGGTTGGAGCCTAACTGACTATCAATCAGAGTATAAAGAAATTCTCCAGACCCTAAGCACTGGTCTCGAACCCTGTGTCATTCACGAGGACTGTATTGTCGTACCGGGGACCCGACTTGAGGGGTGTCTACAGTGGGCCCATCTCAGCTCAGGTCACACTGGCGCTAATCGCTCAGTGGACTTCTTCCGTGAGTGTTTCTACTCTAGTCTAACCCTGACTGAACTGAGGTCGCGTATGCAGACCATTGTGGATGCTTGTGGCTGTCATGCCAGCAAGCAGAGTGACAGTAAGGATAGGGGACTACTTTCCACCTTACCCATACCCTATTGTACTAACTCTCTTCTCTATGTGGATTTCATCCACGGCCTACCTCGCTTCGGCGGCTATGATAGTTGCCTAGTGGTCACCTGTGGCCTGTCTCGCTTCACCCTTGTATTCTCTTGCAATAAGAAAATCATACTTGACCAGACTGTGAAAATGTTGGTCGAACAATGGTTCGAACCCTATGGAGCACCCAAGCAGGTGCGCTCTGATGAGGGTGTACGCATCCGCAGTGACACTGGATGGTACAAACAAGTGCTGAATGCCCTCAATGTTGAAGTAACCTCAGGTGTGCCCTATACCCACACGTCTAACTCTCTTTGTGAGAGACAAAACCGTGCGGTGGAACAGAACCTGAGAGTCCTGATGAAACAGGAACGTACCAAAGACTGGGTACGCCTAGTGCCCTGGGCAGTGCTGACCATGAACTCTCAGAGGAGCTCTTCTACTGGTTTCACCCCCCACGAGCTGTTTCATGGAGGACGACCTGCTTGGTTCTTCGAAACCCCCTTTCCTGAGGACTTCAAGAGCCCTGTTGGGGATGGGCTGGAACACAAGCAGTCTATGGCTAACGAGGCTGGGACTAATCTGAGACATATCCGTGACCGTAAGCTAAACCGACGGAATCGCCTACAGCGGCCTGCCAGTTTCAAGGTTGGTCCCCTTCTTCTGGTGCACCATTCACGCCTACCCTCCTGGCCCCGTAACTGTCTACAGGACCCTTATTTTGGGCCCTATTGTATCATCAGGATAGATGGATCTAGGATCCATGTCAGGTGCAGTCCACGTCTAGGTCGTGAACAGCTTTGTGCGCCTAAACAGTTGCGGCACTATCACTCCCCTGACGATTTGTCCTGGGATCAATGGCCCCTCAGCGACAGTGAGGTCGAGCGTATCGACCTAGAGAACAGTGCCAGTCCAGAGGAGGCAGACGAACTCGAGGAGATGACTGCCGATGAGATGGCAGTCAATGGCTACTACGTGGTTGCAGGTATTGCACGCCACGATCATAAGCAGGGCTGGAAAATCCTAATCCTATGGGATGGCTATGGGCTACCTGAGGCGACTTGGGAACCGATGTCCGCCTTTATACAACCAGATGGGAGTATCAACCCCATCTTCTGCTCCTCCCTCGTTGAGGAGAACGAGGGACAGTTACTGACCCGTGCTGAGACTCTGTCCAAGCGGAAAAATAAAAGCTAATTTCACTGTGTCAGTGTACTGACTGTCTTCTAACCCTCCAGGGGCGGTGAGCACTCTTGTCCAGAACAGCTAGACCTACTCAGTGTGTGCCAGGACAGGTTCAAAACTTGTGGAGAGCCCCAGCTACGGTGAATGTACTAACTCCCACCCTTAATCAGGTTCGGCGGTCCAAACACCTACAAATCCGCTGCTTGCGGAGCACTGTAGTTGCCCTGGCTGTGCCCTGCAGTCCCATGCCTGTGGTTACCAGCGTGAGCCAGATGGCCGCTTATCAGGTTTGCAGCCACCCAGCGGGTGTGTGCCCTGTTGACCATGTGTGCCATGGGAACAGCCTTGATATAATGACCTTGGGGAGCCAACGAAGAACGGTGGCTTACTACTCCAGGGGGGAATGACAAGCAAGGTGTTATGAAGCAAGGTGTGTCCACCCTCCTTGGGGACAAGCGTGCCCACAGTTAGGACCCCTGAATGGTCCAGACTCATGGGGTTCTATCCTTCCTTACAGGGTTTACCATACCCCTAAGTGTGCTACGTATGTCTGTATGTGTCTCACTTCTCTCCCTGTCGTGGCTCCCGGAGACCGGGCTTCGCTGACGTCGACCGAAGGTCCTAATCAGGTACCATTACCACTCCTATGGCGCCCAGTTTCTGTGCTCGCGCCTATCCTTGGTGGAACACAGCAAAAGCCCCACCTACTAGAGGGGAGGGGTGGCCAAGTGTCCTAAGGGCATACAAAAAGGCCCATTTTTCTAAGGGCCAAAAGCTAACGCCCTCCCCTGCCGACGTGGAGAAGCACGCGGGACAGGAGACACCACTACACTACACTCGCCAACGCCAGCACCAGCCTTTGAAGGCAGGGTGAGCACTCAGCACTTGCACTCATCACCTGCCAGGCTTGCTGACCCTAACATCTACACACGCTACTGGGGGTTGATGTCAAAGAGGTCTCAGGCCCTATTGACCCTCCTGTGAAAGAACAAGAGAACGCAGCGCTAATAAGCAAATGTGGCCTAACAGGGATGCCACTACGCGTTTCTCTGTCAGGGCTTGGAGGGAAGGAGTGCTCAGTTTGCGTGCACAGCGTGTATGTCGAAGATCTCGGACTGCACTCGCCACTCACCGCGGAGTTGCAGTTTGTTGATTGTGTCATCAGCGCCCGTTTCAGCTTGGGCAGAAAACTTCAAAGTTGCCGAAGGCAACTGCTGCTCCACCAATCACACTCACCTGCCCACCTGTAAAGCAAAGGCGAATGGACCTAGCAAGTGGCGGAGGAACCAACACAGCCTCCACGTATTATACGCTTCTCAGGCTGCCCTACAATATACTGTCCACTTACCAGGTTACAAGCAAGCAAGCTTAAGGAACTGCACCCGTTCCCTTAAAGAACGTAGGGTGGAGTCCTTGGGTAACCTAAACAAGAGTTTTACCGTGCGCAACACGCGTGGCCTACCCTTTAATCCGCCATATGCATGCACAGGTATGCACAGGTTTTCCATTGCTACCTTCTTTTCACTCTTCATACCCAACACAACGAACGATAGCTTGACTCAACCAAGAGGTGAGCTCCTCCTTGGCTTGCCTACCTTACTCACCACGCATCATGTGAATGCCGGAGGTAACACGAGCGCAAAACAACCCTAAGCGCTTAAGCAATCCTCCGGCAAATTATAAACAACCCTAAGGGATTAATGCATTGTCTGTCATGCACGCTCTTCTTACTTTGTTCCCTGCAGAAAGACGAGAGAGAATGGCGCACTGCACAGCGCAAAACAAGCCTAAGCGTTTTAAGCAACCCTATTTTAGCGCTACGGCAACACGAACACGAGCAAGCACTTTCTTTTCTAAGCTGTGAAGAGAGGAGGAGGGTGGATTGGGGCACAGGGAAAGCGACACAACGTGTGAATGCCAGAATTAGGCACATGCATCGCGAGCACAGCGCATAATCTAACCCTACGTGCGCGCTCGATTCGCTTCGCATACCTTTCATGTCTGATTTGACCTGTGCAGAGCAAAGGAGGTGAACCCCCGAACCCCCAACGAACACAGCGGTGACGACCCCAACGTTTTAAGGAAGAAATCAACACGAAAGCAATGCATGCGTGTGAAATGACACACTCACATACCTGCGAGGTGGGTTGTCCGACTGCTCTGTGCTGTGGGTTTCTTTTCAATTCTTTTTCCCAAAGTTTATAAAAATTTTGATGCAACTGTGCAAAAATTTCTTTTAGACCTTTAAAAAGTATGCCTCATATCTTCTTTTTCTGGAGCCCTTTGCGCTTGCGCAAACCTTTTTCTGGAGTCCATTTCTGTTGCTCTTGTTGGCGACTTTAGATTTTAGTCTAAAATTGACGATTTGTCACGTCGTTTCGTCAATTTTTGGCCATTTGACTTCTTAAGTGGTATACCCTTCGCTAAACCACAGGATTCGCTCCCTGTTGGTTCCGTTTTTTTTTTTCTTCAGCTCCTGGAGATTTGTGTCCTCCATTGGGAGTATTGCTCCGCCCTGGCCCTGGGTCAGGACGTTTACTGAAGCGCTGTTTATGCAGCGATAGCAGTTCGCATTAGAGCGTTCGACTGTACCCTAGTGGTCAAGCATGTGTGCTCTAGGGAGGGAGTCCTGGGTTCAAACCCCACTACCCCCAAATTTTTACCAAAAGTGTTTGTCACACGCTGGCAACCTTTGAGGAATGCCCCATCGAAAGGACATCCTTCACGGTACATTACACTGTTTTTCGGGGGTACCTACAGTGTGATCGGCTTCTATGATTTGATAGGAACGTTTTTGGTTGGTTCAACGCATTTTCTGAGTTAGTTTTGGGATATTTGAGCCTTTTTCCTTGGTCCTACTAGCTAGGGGGGAGTAAGAAAAAGTCACTGCCATGTCATTCTTGGAGGGCATGATCCAGGCCAAGCCCCCCTTCCAACCCTTTTGTTGAGGCTAAGACTTACTTAAGTATTTTTATCTCTCTTTTGAAGCCTAAAGTACACTTTCTCAAAGTAACTAGGGTTCTAACCCTAGCCCCCCATGAAGTTCACCCCTACCACTCAACTGAGCGGAGGTATCTTCCTTGATGGAGGTTATACCGAAATAAAGTAGGCATTTGATGCCTAAGGCCTTCGAGGTTAAGCCTAGTGGTCCCCCACCCCAAGACCCCTATACTCAACTGTTTCTACCACTTATCGTTGTTCTACCTTTTAACTGTTTCTGAATTCAGTTGCTTGGCCAAGTCATATTATGTTTCTGGCCTAACTCCTTTGCCCCATATTCCTGACAGACACCATTTCATCCAAAAGAATACACATGAAGTGTCTGATGCTAACTTGGAGGCTAGAGTCAGGCCAGTTCTCACTTAAAATCATTTGTTTTATCCACTTGTGATTGAATCTTTGTACTTAAGCCTGCTTTGTCTATCTGCAGCCCTTCTGTGATACACCGGATTTCAAGACTAATCATTGATTCGATCCATATCCTGTTCTTGCTCTACTTACTGCTTTGGTTTGGATTTTCAACAAACCTGCAGGATTTCATCAAAATCATTAGGGCACTAATCAAGGACATCTTTCTAGAACTGACTCAGACTTGGGGCTGCGTTGGCAACAAAGTAGGGAGTTGTGCAAAAATATTAGAAGCAGATCTCGGCGGTCTCTGTTGCGGCTGCGACCCGATGAATTCACCATGGCGGACAGCGTATGAGATGAAGGTTCCCTTTGTTGCTGCTGTTGCCGTTGTGCCTGGTTTCCAAGTTGTCTTGTGGCGCAGGTGCTTCATGTTGTGCAGATTGTATAGCTCGTGCAGCTTCTTGCGCCTCCGGGCAGCAGGTTTTATTCCAGCTTCTCTCCCCAAGGATTTTGCTTCACCTGGTTTTTGCAATGGCATCTCCGTTCTCTTTTGCTTCTCTCTTGGCTTTGATTGTCAACCAGCCTCTTTGCAGCTTTTTTGTCGGAGTTGCAAGAGACTGGCTTCCAACCAATTGCCTCTTGACCGGTTGCAGTTTGTTCCTTCCCTTCTGCAGGTCTTTCTTCTTTTCTTGCAATGCGTTGGTCACCTTGTCGAAGATCTTTCTCAATTCCTTTGTTTTTTTGCTCGAACTCTTTTGCTCGCCTCTGCCGACGCGTATTCCATGCCCTCCCCCTTGAATGGCTCTGTGTTTTGCGGTATCTAAGCTGATCTCCACCTCTGCTTCCTTGTTTTATGCCCTGTGCCCATGTGAAGCCAATCAGCCAACAATTTCTGTTTGCCTTGCTTTCATGCAATTTGGACAATGGAATTTGAGGAATTTCATTATGGAATTGCTTCTTAGTCAACAGGATACATATTTATGCCCTGCAGCAGTGCAAACGAGGTCTATCCTTGCGTGCGCGTGCTCGCCTGGTGCTCCTGTTGCGTGTGTGTGCTCTCTGCTGCTCGGCCTGTCCTTTGATGCGGGAAGAGCGACCGAAAACTCTTCTGAACGGGTCCTAATAGTGTTAGATCTATCCTGTTACAGAAATTGACGCGAATCGGAAGCAAGGGCGACTCCCGGGGATGATAGAAGGCCCAGAATTGTACTCTGGCTAAAGCCTGGTGTGGTGCCACTCAAATTGTGCACCCTCCTCAACAACAGCAAAGTAATGGACTCATAGAATTGTAGTCTTCCAGCTCACTCCATAGCAAAAAGGGACTATGAAACACAATCATATTTGCACTCACGTTCACTGTTTACCTCTCTTGCACTCTCACTCCACAACTATCCCTTGAGAAGTAAAAATACACCATGGTAGAACTCACCTAGGAAGCACCACGTGCTCCCTAGTGTCGCTGCCAGGCGCCTCTCCTCTATCTATCTCTCTTCTCTCCTCTCGTGCTTGGGGCTTGGCTTAGGCCTAGGTATATTCTTAGAATCCCATAGTACATGAAACATGCTTGGGACTCACCTAATAGGGATTGAAATACATGAAGAAGTGGGAACAACCTTGAGAACGGGGTTGTAGTGTAAATGAAGGTCCCTTAGGGGTCATAGACACCTTCGAAGGTAGTATGTGTGGTATCACTCACACATTGGGTCAATCATGAATGACATGCATGACAATCATGCGTCCCAAAACTGTGATTATTCAAATTCAAAGAGTCGTGAAAAATGAATAGTATAACCTTCTTAGGAACCCATTAGAGTGGGGTTGTGGTTGAGGTACTTTTGAGTGAAAGTCAGGTTTTTGCCTGGAATGTGTAAAACACATGCTAGGGCGCCAGCATGTCATGATGCATGATGCATGACACATGACACATGACACATGATGGATGATGAATGATTGAATGATGGATGATGATCTGACTTTGCTCTGTACATGTAGCCTTTGCACTGCAAGACCAATTGGCGAACCCGGAGTTGAGCGGATATGGGATGGCGCATTTTAAAAGGTGCTGAAGACAGGCATTCATGAAGTTGAAGGCTGCGATTCAAGTGGCGGAGTGGCTCAACAAGGACACCAGCAAGCAAGCGGAGGTTCAGCACTCAATCTGAGGCGCAGAAGACAGGCTCAAAACAATTCAAAAAAAAGTACAAGGTATGCTCTGTGGCTTGATTTAACCCCCCCCCCCCCGACTGAAGCCCCGGAACTTAGGAGCTACCATTCAGAACATTAGGCTGAAAAATGATATATTCGCCATAATCAGTTCAACCTTGTGAAATCTCTCAGCATTTACTATTCTGTCCAGATCTGGACTACCTTCAATACGGAGTACGATCACTGTACAGCAGTACCACAGTAGAGAATGAGTGGAATGACTTCGGAAAGCATACTTATGAGTTACCTTTCTTACTATACCACTCTTACCACAGCACCATAGGTCGTTACTTTTGAGCTAAAAATGCAAATACCAGAAATTCTAGAAAGACTGTGCGCAACGTGTTATATAAACCATGGACAGAACAAGGGAATCCTTAGGAAAGCCTTACATAGTAAATGCAAAAGCGATTTGTTGAAAATGCAAAGTGAAATGGGCGTTAGATAACGGTTGAAGCAAACTTTACAACGCACCGTAGCTGAGGTACTACTTCGCCGTGAACCAAAACTTGAAAAAGTATTTGGACTCCTGGCAAGCGCAAAGTGAAGCGCAGAGAGTTCTGGCAACTCCAGCAACTGCGCGCGTCCGCCATGCAGGACTGGAGCGAAGCCTCCAAAGTCCAAAAACTTCTGAACTTTTTGTACAAGGCGCTTCTGATGCTGCAAAAAGCGCATTTTTGTGAAACAAAGAATTCGGAAAACAATGAGCAGCGAAAAACGCGATTTTGCAAAAGTAGGTATGCAGACCAGCAAACGTTTTTGCGCAGGGAGGGTGCATAGTGCAGCCGCAGGCTTTAGGCACGTTTTGCGCGCATCAAATCAACACTGTGCGCTAAATAAGCACGATTCACCATCAGCCAGGAAGAACAAACAAACAAGGAACATACGTGTTGGTTAGAACTTGCACAACACGCGTAGCGTGTTCTTGCCTTGCTTTGCCCGTGACCTGCACGCTCTTAGTGCTTCGCAAGGTTTGGTATGGGTTGGATTCAGGCAGGATTCGGGCAAGATTCAGGAGGGAAACGGATTTTGCTACGCCAGCATCAACGCGAAGCAAGTGGCCTTCGGCAAGGGAGTGGTTGTCACGGGGGGCTAGTGGTCCTGCCCTGCGATGCAATGCGGGGCAACTGTGACAACCGCTCTCACACACCAACTTGCCTTTTTTGGTGCTCTGATTAGCGTAGCTTTCGCGCGTTCAATGGTACAGCGTACCCAGCGCTGTGCGCACGTAATGACTCCGCATCCACCGCTAATACAAGTAGGATGGGGGGTAACACAGACAAGAGGGAAATATTCAAGGTTTGGGAGGTAGGGAGAACCTTCGTTGCTTGCTCTCAAGGATGCACAGCGGAGGCGCCGCTATATGCGTCCATGCATAGCGGAGGCGCCGCTATATGTGTCCGCTCTTTCCTTGCGTTGGCTTTCATTGGATTTGAACGTGCATACACATGCCCCAGGTGCAAACACGTAAAACACACATACGTGGCACGCATGTCTCTTACGCAGCGTTGTGTTAGAGAGTGTAGGACCGTTGCAACTGAAAAAGTCCACTGAAACTCTGCGGTGAGATTCCCGACTTGAAAGTTCTTCGGTTTCAGTTGCACGAGTGTGGGAGGAGTGTGGAGTGGAGCGTCGAATGAGGGTTGGAGGCGTTTGGCACAGGGGCGCTCCTGCAAAAGGCTACTCTTTTGCAGAGCGTTAGGATCAGCAAGTGGGAGAATGGGGATACAAAGGGACTGGGATTGGCAAGGGCGTTCGTGTTGGTCAGCGTACGCTGGCCCTCGTGTCCACGCCATCTTGGTCCGTGGCAGTTCTTCCCTGATCTCCCCGTGTGTGAGCCTGTGTTCTCTTTTTGGGTAGCCCCAAGGTAGATCCCCTAGGGTAGATTCACACACATGCTCGCCCTGCACCACGCATCCACGCACAGCACTGCACACACATACTCACAACACACTTTTGCGTTCCCACCACTGAGTTTGCACGGAGCACGTTGAGCTTTGGTTCCGTGTCCACACTTGCACGGGTGTCATCGGACCGGAGGCGAGATGCACCCAAAGTGATGCACTGTTATTGGTAAGATAAGGTCACTACCATGTCTTTCTTGGGGTACTTGATCCAGGCTACAGCCCCCCGTTTTGCCTAAAAAAGTGCTGAAACTAACACTTAAACATTTTTGTTTCTCTTATGAAGCTTTGAGTACACTTTCTCAGCAACTAGGGTTAAAACCCTAGCTCCCCCATGAAGTTCACCCCTACCACTCAAAGGAGCGGAGGTATCATCCCTCATGGAGGTTATACCGAAAGGAAGTAGGCACTCCATGCCTTGGGCCTTGTAGGTTAAGCCTAGTGGTCTCCCACCTCAGGACCCCTATACTCAAATGTTTCTACTACTTATTGTGGTTCCAGATTGTAACTGCTTCTGAATTCAGTTGCTTGGCAAAGTCATTTCCTGTGTCTGGCACAACTCTTATGCCCCAGATTCCTAACCAACTGCATTTCATCCAAAAGAGTGCACATGAAGTGCTTGGTGCTGTCTTGGAGGCCTGAGTCATGCCAGCTTTCACATAAAATCATTTTTTTTGTTTATGAAACCATTTGAGGTGCATATTTGATTCCTCATTTGTCTATATGCAGCCCCTCGTTGCTGACAATGCTTTGATTTGGAAGAATACTATCACAATTCTGACTTTGATCCTGTTTGTGGTGTTCCTTGTTCGTGGACGTTGCCTTTTTGCAGTTTTGGGAAAACATCTTTTGAAAAGCAATCAAGGCTTTCAATATCAACAACAAGCAAGGGACATCAGAAACTCTTTCTGGTAGCAGAGGCTTACACCCTCGCCAAGCTAAAGCACAAGAAATCCACAGCGTATTGAGCAATGTCACGTCCATCAGTTACACTGAGCGTGAAGACCCTGCCAATCAGGTCCCAACCAACGGCGGGGCCTGTAGCAGGACCTTCCAGGGCTATGTCCCTGAGCGGGAGAGATGATACAGTCGTTGTGGACACTACTGGCTGGCGCGGAGAGCACCAAGCAAGGGGGGCGGAAGGAAAATTAATGAGAGAAGCCCCTGAGGCGCCTGTGTTAACCCAGGACCGCCTCAGAAGCCTCGAAGGGAGGGATCTGATGGCAGCTGCCCTCCTGTCTGTCGTATCATCCTTACCTCCTTCTGAGGATGCCCCTAATTCTGATTCCTCGGCCGCTAAGGAGGCCCAGGCCGTGCTGGAGAAGGTTGCCACTGCCAAAGTGAAAGCCTGGAGGAAAGCAGGAAAGATTGAGAAGGAGAAAGAACCTATGAGGGCATATCCCATGTTCGGCACCACGTGGGGTGAGGGGTTCGAAGCACCTTATGGGGAAATATCCGCCACAACGTCCAATGACTCCTCAGAATGGGAGGAGGACTTGATATCTAGAGAGCCTACCCCGTCGTTACCTTCGAGGCCAAGACCACCTTTGCCTCGTGGGGTGTGCCCCGAGCCCGTGCGCGTGGAAAGAAGTTTACCTTCACGTATGGCTGCCCCTAAACTCGGTCTGGATGAGACCATGGAACCCCTTTTCCGGGTTCTGGGGGCTGGGGATGAAGATCCTGATTTGAGTGCACTAGTTGCAGCACTCAAGGCTGAACTGGGGCTGTCTGAATTGAGGAAGCCCCCCTCGACCATGTCCCCGGGTGTTGAACTCCTGACCCGGGGCGTGAAAAGCTGCAGAGGGATCCGCAGCACCCCCTTGGACACTTGTCCAAGCCCTTTCCATCCTTGTGTGAGGACTGTTCCTGTATGCACTATTGGGGATTCTACTGAGGCTGAGGTGGAGGGCTATGGGGTGGCTGCACTGGCGCCACTTGCCACTGTCTACCCCTCACCCCCCTCAGGTGGAAAAGGTGACACTGGTGTACCAGGTCGGGAAACAAAGGGCATCGCCACAGCGAACCTTCATATCGAGCTCCTTGCGTTCGATCCTAAAAAATTGCCCGAATGGGCTGAAGAGTTTTCAGAGTTTCTACTCCTCACCGGACAGCAACATGCTGATGTCCAGACCAAGTGCACGCTCATCAAGAAGTCGTGCAAGAAAACGTTTCTTCAGCGGCAGGTGAAAACTGCCATCAGGAAGAGCTCCAGTTGGGGAGACTTCCTTAAAAGAATGGAACAAATGTACCCAGTCTACGAAACGGACCTGAGTGTCCGTACGGAGATAGAGGAACTACCCCCACTTCCTGAGTTCCCCACAGCTGCCCGTATTTCTGAGTTCGTGGCGCAGCCAGAGGAGCTAATGGGGAGGATGAACCCCTCCTCATACGGGCCTACAGAGCCTCATCTGTGGCTCGTGGGTAAAATTCCTCCCAGGACTTGGGAGAATTGTAAGGAGACGTGCGAGAGGAAATCCCGGACTCATTCCTACGATGAGTTGGTCGATCTTTAGATTGAACTCGCCATGGAGAGAGAAAACCACTCTCACATGGGTAAATACCTGCGCAAACATCTGCGGAGGGAGGCCCCTGCTGAAAACCCTCAGGGACGGAGGTCCCCACAACCCCAGTCTAACCCTGGGAAGGGTAAGGGAGGGCAACTGAAGCATATGAAGGAGACC
Organism: Eutreptiella sp. 'Long Island Sound 2002'; assembly: GCA_964036045.1. Taxonomy (NCBI): domain Eukaryota; phylum Euglenozoa; class Euglenophyceae; order Eutreptiales; family Eutreptiaceae; genus Eutreptiella; species Eutreptiella sp. 'Long Island Sound 2002'. The sequence continues at coordinate 68,747,722 of OZ038380.1, read as the reverse complement.
CCCCCCCGCTAAAGGCAAGGGCGCCCCCAATCTTTTTTATTGCCAGCCTACGGACGACAAGGGGGAACCATGTCACGCCCCTGACTGCGATGGACGCAGCTCGTGTATGCTCCAGTTGCAGCGGAAGCAGAAGACCAAGGATGGTCAGGAGGTCAAACACCAGGACCACTTCCGGTGCACTATCACGTGTGGCTACTGCGGCAAGAGTGAGGCACTACGAGTATGAGTGCCACATAAAACGCCGCGAGTCCGAGAAGCTGAAGAAGGCCGAGGAAGAACGGCGTAAGAACGCCGGTAAGGAGGGGGGGGGCAGTACCCCTGGGGGAACCCCCGGTGGAGGTAACCCTGTAGGAGGGCAAAGGAACTCCGCACCCCCCACGGGTGGAAAACCAGGCCCCACCCCGAAGGGTGAGCAGCCTGGGGAGAAGCGAACCGTACCCTCTACCCCCAGCGCCGGTGGCGCTGACAAGGGAAACGAGAACGCCAAGAAGCGCCGCCTCAACTGGCACTCTAAGTGCCTGCAGGCGGCGGGCTTTGAAGTGAAATTCCCTGAAGGGGAATAGGGGGGCGGCTCCGAGGAAGAAGATTTGGTTTTCTGGATCACTGTCGAAAGGGGTGATCAGGTTTACAAAGCGGTCTTGGACACGGGCGCCACGCTCTCAATCGTGCCCCGCATATTGCTAAAACAAGCCAGGATCCGGAAGACCACAACAGTGGCCACAAGGGTAGAGGATGGTCGGACCATCCATTCCCTGGGGGGGGTCGATGTGACTATATGTCTAGGCGATGAGGAGGTGACGCAGCACTGCAAAGTCTGAAAAGAAAAGCAAAGAAAGTGCTCGACACCGACGCCTTTGACATTGTCATTGGCACTGATTTTCTGCGCTTCAACCCCCAAGTGAAGTTGCTGTCCTTGCAACGTCCCTACGCCCTTCACTGCGATTTTGGCAGTGGCCTATACTCTGTCCCTCTGGAGCTGTCAGGTCTAAAAGGTTCCGGTCTACGTTACGTGAACCGGTCTTACAGAACTGAGAACTATCAACTGGTGCGGCCAGTGTTTGAAAATGGACTGGCCGCCCTGCAGCTGGAGCTGAATGAAATTCAGGTAGAACCGTTCGCGATCAAAGAGCAGCATCTGATGCAGCTCTACTGTTCACGGAACCTAAACAATGCGTACCGCTTTTACCGGAAATCAATGGGGTTGTGCTACGCAAACCCCCCTCTCTCCCAGCTCGCCAAGGTGATTACCAAAATCACCCTCGAAGGAGCGAGAGTGGTCCTGTGCACCCCTGACTGGGGTACCACAGGTGAACACGCCTATTGGAGGCGCCTCCTGTACCGTATTACCGTGAGAAAGACTGAACTGCCCAACGGTCCGATCTACGTCCCTGAGGACTCTCAGGAGACCATGCCCGCCCCTGAATGGGGCAGCTTCCTATCCATCGTAGATGGTGCTCTAGACCCCGTGCCCGTGAGTGACCTTGATCAGGTTGTACTCAACGAGTTGATGGCCGAAAACAAGGGACTTACCCTCCATGATCTCAAGAAGAGATCTGACTACTCTTCGGTTACCACTACGAGTGGTGAGTGCTCCAATGAGCCGGAGACACCAGCAGTCTCTACTCCGCTGGCTGATGCTGACGACCGCCTGAGCGATATCGCCAGTGTAATACCCCCGGTCGACCCGGAGGTTGTGACACTGAAGCATAGCCTTTTCCTAGCTCAGTTGCTCCTGGAAGAGGTGGATCTCGGCGAGTCCGCCCCTGGTGGGTCCAATGATCACGCCGTGTTCTCTATGAGGGCCACCGATGGCCCCTCAGGTCAGGTACCTGGCGCTAAACCCTCACCCAAAAACATGCCCGTCTCTTGGTATGACGTGCGGGAACTACAGCAGGTCCTGTGGGCTAAGGCTGAGGGTATCAAGCGACGGACCCGCCTGGACCTCCTCAAGAGGACCTGAAGAACCTCTATTTGGTCCGAGGAGGATGATGAAGAGATGACTCTCCCCGATCCTGAGACCCCTCTGGTATACTCCCTCCACTATGCCCAGGAACGCCAGGACTGGGAGGATGAGTTGCCCCCCGAAACGGTGGGGCGTATAAAATGCCGGATAAAGGGAAGAGTAACCTCCGCCCTGAGGAGGATTTTTCCGAGAAAGTGGAGAGCATGAATCTCGACGCTCGTCTCACTAAGCTCAACCACAAGTATCAGGAGGTTTTTGGAGCGTTGCCCCCACCCCTGTCTTGTAAGAAACTGGTCCAGATGGACCTCAAACTCAAACCAGAGTTTGAAGGGTCGGTAGTGAGGCGGCGTCCATACCCCGCCCCACAAGACCAAATCAACGAGATCGAACGCCAGATCCAAGAGTGTATAGATGCTGGCCTCGTCGAGGAGTATAAGCACGGGGACTACCCCCCCCATTGTAGCCCTTGTTTTCTGGTTGCTAAACCTGGGTCCACTGCTATGCGCTTGGTTGATGACTATGGGGAGGTCAATAAAAAGACCCAGAACCACTCAGGGAGTATCCCGAACATGAAGAACACCCTGGAGGGAATCGCTAAATGTCAATTCAAGACCAAGATGGATAAGCGCAGTGGCTTCTGGCAAGTAGACCTAACCCGAGCAGCCCAGGAACTGCTCGCCTTTGTAACCCCTAAGGGCCGTGTCTTCCGCTGCAAGGTCATGCCCTTTGGTGTCGCGAATGCCCCTGCTCTCTTTTAGGAGCTGATGAACAAAATCCTATATATCCTGAGACGCAGACCCCTTGTGCAGGAACTGGTTTCCCGCGGGGCTGAGATGGAGGCCCACATCGACGACGTGAGACTGGGTACTAATACCCAAGAGGATCATATCCTCCTCCTGCAGCAGTTTTTCACCGTCTGTCAGGAAAACCATCTCCGCATCAAACTCGAGAAGTGTGAGTTTATGCGAGAGGAGATCGAGTACCTAGGGTTTGACGTGGGGTGTGGCTGGTGGAAACCAGCCGCGTCTAAGATGCAGCCCCTACAGGACATGCAGATACGTGACGACCCTAAGAAGGGTCTACACGATGTGCGGAGTTTCATTGGCGCCTGCAATTTTTACCGATGCCATATCCACAATTTTACGTATTCATCAGCCCCCCTGACTGACCTTATAAAGAAGACCGAACCTTGGCGGTGGACCGACAAGGAGGAGGCCTGTTTCCAGCAGTTGAAGAGGAAAATATCTTCCACCAACTGCCCTGGGGGTGCCCCGCCCTCAGGGCGAGATAATACTCGTCACGGATGCGTGTGACGTAGGGGGGGGTCATACCCTATACCAGTGGCAGGAGCTTAAGCCCAATGAGTTGTCGCACTGCCAGTTTCACACTTCAGGTCTGAACCGCGATGGAACCCTGAAGCATGACTATCCCGCCAATGAATGGCGTCTGGTGCCTCTGGGGCACTGGAACTGGAAGTGGAATCAAGCACGATCCAACTACAGTACCTACGTCCAGGAGCTCCTGGCTGGGATGCTCGTGCTCTCTTTCCAATACCGTCTTCTAGGTACTAACCCTGTTGTATGACTCTGTGACCAAGAGCCCGTGAAGACATTTCAGAAGCGCCCGCCTCCTGAAAAAGCGAACGTAAAACGCTGGTGGACATACCTGAGTCAGTTCAGGTTGACCGTTCATCATCTACCAGGTATAAAGAACGAGATGGCTGACTACATCTCGCGTAATAACTTCGACGCCCTCCTAGGCGAGAGCTCTGAAGCGTTGGCCAAAGAGGCGTTCCAACGTATGGATGTCCAGCTGGACCTATCCATGCGTACAGCAGGTGTACTGGAGGGCTGGAGCCTGAGAGACTACCAGGCTGAGTACCAATGTGTACTTAGTACCCTCAGTGATGGCCTAGAGGCGCGCCTACCAGATGGCGACCGCTGGTATAAAGATAACCAATACCTATACTATGAGGACCGCATAGTTGTGCCTGAGGCACGACTGGACGGCTGTCTGCAGTGGGCACACCACAGCTCCGGGCACACAGGGTGCAACCGGTCTGCTGCTTTCTACAGTGAGCGTTTCTACTGCCGACTAACCCAGTCTGAACTACGTGCCCGTATGCAGTCCATAGTGGACTCCTGTGACTGTCACGCCAGCAAACAGAGCGACTCACGTGACAGAGGACTGGTCTCCAGTCTCCCCATACCCTACTGTGCTAACTCCCTGTTGTACGCGGATTTCATCCACGGTCTGCCCAAGTTTGGTGGCTATGATAGTTGTTTGGTGGTCGCCTGTGGTCTAACACGCTTCACACGTGCTTTCCCCTGCAACAAGAAGATCACAGGAGAGCAGACTGTGGAGATCCTGATGGAGGAGTGGTTTGAGCGCTATGGGGCGCCTAAGGAGATCCACTCCGATGAAGATGTACGCATCCGGAGTGATACCGGCTGGTACAAGCGAGTGCTGGACGCCCTGAACGTCGAGGTAACCACAGGTGTACCTTACACGCACACGCCTAACCCTCTTTGTGAGAGACAGAATCGTGTGGTGGAGGAGAATCTGAGGATTCTGATAAAACAGGAGCGCACAGGTACGCACAGGTACGCCTGTTGCCCTGGGCCGTTCTGGCCATGAACTCCCAAGAGAGTTCTTCAACCGGCTATACCCCCCACGAACTGATCCATGGGCTTAGCCCTCGCAAACTGCACCCCCTTTTTTTCACCTAAGCACCTAGATTTTGTGACCGAAAAAAATAGTTTTTTTTGCAATCTTGAGAATACTGTTTTTCAAACTTCCCCAAAAAATGCTTCTTTCATCAGTTTTGCCCATTTTTTGCTGTTTTTAGAGGGGTCAAATAACCATTCCTTAGTCAAAAATCAGAGGGTTCACCGGTCGTTTTCCCTGAAAAAAAGTTTTGTTGGCTAATTTGAAGAATATCAATTTTTGGATCGTCTGGAAAACTATTAAAGATGGGCGCTGTTCACACATCCTGTACAAGTCCACATGAAAAAATACTTTTCATGGGAGGCTGAGTGCTCCAGGCCTCGCGCACTCAGCCAGCTGGAGTGAGATTTTCAGGCTTTTTTGAGATCACGTTTTGACATCGGAAGTGGCATGAAGCAAGGATGGAGCAAAAGAAAACCTGCATCTCGCGTAATAACTTCGACGCCCTCCTAGGCGAGAGCTCTGAAGCGTTGGCCAAAGAGGCGTTCCAACGTATGGATGTCCAGCTGGACCTATCCATGCGTACAGCAGGTGTACTGGAGGGCTGGAGCCTGAGAGACTACCAGGCTGAGTACCAATGTGTACTTAGTACCCTCAGTGATGGCCTAGAGGCACGCCTAATAGATGGCGACCGCTGGTATAAAGATAACCAATACCTATACTATGAGGACCGCATAGTTGTGCCTGAGGCACGACTGGACGGCTGTCTGCAGTGGGCACACCACAGCTCCGGGCACACAGGGTGCAACCGGTCTGCTGCTTTCTACAGTGAGCGTTTCTACTGCCGACTAACCCAGTCTGAACTACGTGCCTGTATGCAGTCCATAGTGGACTCGTGTGACTGTCACGCCAGCAAACAGAGCGACTCATGTGACAGAGGACTGGTCTCCAGTCTCCCCATACCCTACTGTGCTAACTCCCTGTTGTACGCGGATTTCATCCACGGTCTGCCCAAGTTTGGTGGCTATGATAGTTGTTTGGTGGTCGCCTGTGGTCTAACACGCTTCACACGTGCTTTCCCCTGCAACAAGAAGATCACAGGAGAGCAGACTGTGGAGATCCTGATGGAGGAGTGGTTTGAGCCCTATGGGGCGCCTAAGGGAATCCACTCCGATGAAGATGTACGCATCCGGAGTGATACCGGCTGGTACAAGCGAGTGCTGGACGCCCTGAACGTCGAGGTAACCACAGGTGTACCTGACACGCACACGCCTAACCCTCTTTGTGAGAGACAGAATCGTGTGGTGGAGGAGAATCTGAGGATTCTGATGAAACAGGAGCGCACAGGTACGCACAGGTACGCCTGTTGCCCTGGGCCGTTCTGGCCATGAACTCCCAAGAGAGTTCTTCAACCAGCTATACCCCCCACGAACTGATCCATGGGCTTAGCCCTCGCAAACTGCACCCCCTTTTTTTCACCTAAGCACCTAGATTTTGTGACCGAAAAAAATAGTTTTTTTTGCAATCTTGAGAATACTGTTTTTCAAACTTCCCCAAAAAATGCTTTTTTCATCAGTTTTGGCCCATTCTTTGCTGTTTTTAGAGGGGTCAAATAACCATTCCTTAGTCCAAAATCAGAGGGTTTACCGGTCGTTTCCCCTGAAAAAAAATTTTGTTGGCTAATTTGAAGAATATCAATTTTTGGATTGTCTGGAAAACTATTAAAGATGGGCGCTGTTCACACATCCTGTACAAGTCCACATGAAAAAATACTTTTCATGGGAGGCTGGGTGCTCCAGGCATCGCGCACTCAGCCAGCTGGAGTGAGATTTTCAGGCTTTTTTGAGATCACGTTTTGACATCGGAAGTGGCATGAAGCAAGGATGGAGCAAAAGAAAACCTGCAAGATTCAATATGGGTTAAAGACTTGCACAGCAGAACACTCAGTGCGCGAGGGCTCGCGCACTCAACATGCTAGAAGCATGGGTTTTTGAATACCCGTAACTACTTGCATTCTCCCGATAGCCTCCAAAAGGCTTTTTGAGAATCCTCCCTTTTGGAATCCTGTGGAAACAGTGAGCTCAAGAGCAGCGATTAGACTATCCTCCTCTAGAGGACCTGCTTTGTACGTCCTGTGACCTAACGCTTCTGACAAACTGTTGTACAACCCCAAAGGATGGGAGGCTGGGCACCTCATTTGTAGGTAAACTAACTGAAAATCCTGTGTTTAGCAAGGACTGAGGGCAACCCGCATTTTTAGATCTATTACACCTTACATAGTGCAGGGCGTGTAGAAAGCGTCCATTGATTGACCACTCTCGCTGCTGATATGACCCGAACGGTACACCATGAGGCACCCATGAAGACATCAGAGCCTCATTTGGCATGGAATACTGTTTTTTCAGGACCATTGGGAAATACACATTCTGCATAATTGAGTGCTCGAGGCGTCGCGCACTTAACGTGCCAAAAAAAAGTTTTTTTCATACCTCTGACTACTTGCATTCCGCTGATAGCCTAAAAAATATATTTGGGATTCCTCCGTTTTTTAATTCTCAGTTTTCAGGTGGAAACACGCGGAAACTGCGTGTCTTTTTTTTGCACAGAAGTGGCGCCCTTGAGGTGAAAAACAGGGTGCAGTTTGCGTGGGCTAAGATGGGGGGCGTCCTGCGTGTTTTTTCAAAACCCCTTTCCCCGGGGACTATAAGAGCCCAGTTGGGGACTGGCTTGAGCACCTGCAGGACCTGGCTAACAGGGCCAGAGCTAACCTGAAACGCGTTCGAGAATGCGAACTAACCCGGCGTAACCGCGGGAGACGTCCTGCCAGTTTCAAGGTAGGAGACCTGGTGCTTGTACACCACTCACGATTGCCCACATCGCCCCGCAACTGTTTACAGGACCCCTACTTTGGGGCCTATCGTATTATCAGGATAGATGGATCCAGGATCCATGTGAGGTGCAGCCCCCGTCTAGGTGGGGAGCTGCTGTGTGGTCCTAAGCAACTCGGACACTACCACTCCCCTGATGAACTATCGTGGGATGAGTGGCGGTTGCCTGACTGTGAGGTCGAGCGTATCAATCTCGAGAACGCTGCCACCCCTGAGGAGGCAGAGGAACTCGAGGAAATGGCAGTCGATGGCTACTACGTGGTTGCAGGTATTGCACGCCACGAGTATAAACAGGGCTGGAAATTCCTGACCCTGTGGGATAGCTATGGGCTATCAGAGGCTACCTGGGAGCCTATGTCAGCCTTCATACAGCCAGATGGGAGTATCAACCCCATCTTTTGTTCCTACCTCGTTGAGAACAACGAGGGGCAGCTCCTAACCCGTGCTGAGACCCTGTCCCAGCGTAAGAAGAGGAACTAACCTCCCAGGGTTGGTGAGCACTCTGAGCACTGCACCAACCGTGGCTGTGCCCTGCAGTCCCATGCCTATGGTTACCAGCGTGAGCCAGATGGCCGCTTATCAGGTTTGCAGCCAACCAGCGAGTGTTTGCCTTGTTGACCATGTGTGCCATGGGACCTGCCCTGATGTTATGACCTTGCGGAGCCAACGATGAACGGTGGCTACCTATTCTAATGACCAGGGGGGAATGACAAGCAAGGTGTGTTCACCCTCCTTGGGGACAAGCGTGCCCACAGTTAGGACCCCTAAGTGGTCCAGACCCATGGGGTTCTACCCTTCCTAACCTGGTCGCTATACATGTCTGCCTAGGTATTTGTGAGTCTGCTATGCCTAAGGTCCTAAGAACAAGTTGCAGAAGTGGTTTCCTAATTATACCCAAGTCTGCACGCTTGCTAAACCTGGAGGGCTGTCTTATTGATGCCACGGGGTACGCCCCGGGTCTCCCCTCCCCTATGCGCTCAATTTCTGTGCTGGCGCAAAACCTTTGGGGAATACCCAGCGTACTAATCCAGGTATTGTTTTCCCACCTACCTGACTACTAAAGAGAGGGGTGGCCAAAAGCTATGAGGGCATGAAAACGCCATTTTGCTAAGTGGCCAAAACGCTGACCTAACCACTGCCACAGCCCACCAACCCTGCTAAAATTGCAGGAAACGGGTGGGACAGTGACGCACGCACTACAGGTCCTACACACCCTACAGTGGCACCATCCTGGTGGGCGAGCGCTACTGCAACTGGCTCAAGCCCCCGCGCAGGACTACCACTCCTACACCCACACTCTACTGGGCGTTGCGATGGCAAAGGTCTCATCAGCCCTAATGGCCCCCCTATGAAACGACAAGCGACTACAGTGCCACTAGGCGACTGTGGCCTGACAGTGACGCCCTCACGCGTTTCTCTGCCAGGGCTTAGAGGGAAGGAGTGCCGTGTGCAAGGCGTGTAGTAAGTGTTGATCCCGGCCATGACGTTCAATATTCCCATTTGTTTGTTTGTGATCAGCGCCCCTGTCTAGCTGGGGCAGAAAAATTGGATAGCCGCCGGAGGCAGCTGCTGCGTGCATCAATCACCCTGTACCTCTCCCACCTGTACATCAGAGGCCAATGGACTGGGTTCAAGACGGAGGAACCAAGACACACTCCACGTAATATACGCTTCTTAGTGTGCCCTATAATACACTGTTCCTGAACCTAGTTGCAAGCAAGCAAGCTTAAGGACTTCGCCCGTTCCCTTATGCAATGTAGGGCGAAGCCCTGGGTAACCTGGCAAGGGTTCATACCGCGTGCACAGCGCGTGGCTTACTGTCAAATCCCTTCAATGCATCGTGTGCACGCATGCAGGGAAGGGCGGCGAGACGAAAACCATTGTAACCACACTGACTCAACCAGAAGGTGAGCTCCTCCTGGGCTTACCTACCTTACTCACCATGCATCGTGTGAATGCCGAAGTGAAGCGAACGCAAAACAAACCTAAGCGTTTAAACAACCCTATTGTGAGTTATAAACAACCCTAAGCGTTTAATTGCATTGTGTGGCTTGCACGATTCTTCCTGTCGTGCCTGTTTTGTCATCTGCAAAAAAGAAGAACAGGGAATGGCGAATGAGAGACGACGGCACAACGCTTAGACAACCCTATTTTAACGCACCAACGACGCAAAACACGAGCACACACTTCTCCTTTGGAACTGTGAAGAGAAGGGAAGGTGAGTGGATGCACAAGGAAGCGTGGCAACGTGTGTATGTCGGACTCCGGCACATGCATCGCAAGAACTTCATCTTCTCTAACCCTACGTGCGCACTACGTGCACCATTCGTCGAGCATACCTTTGAACCTTGTTTTTACCTGTGCAGGCCGAATGCAGGAGTCGCCCAACCCCCCAGAGACACGACAGAGACAAACCTAACGTTTTAACGAAACAAACACGACGAACACAATGCATACGTGTGTCATGACACTGGCATACCTGAGAGGCGAATTTTTTGCCTGCTCTTTCTTTTGTTTGTGTTTTTGAGTTTTGTCCCTATGTTTTATAAACATTTTGATGCAACCATGCAGAAATGTTTGGTTTCTCCCCGTCAAGGCGCGGCACACACCTCTCTACTCGAGTGCCTTGTAGTGCCGTTAATCCCTTTTCTGGGTGCTGCTCTGTTGCGCTTGTCTGCGACTTTGAGTTTGGGACTATAAATGACGATTGCTAACGTCTTATCGTCACTTTTTAGTGATTTGACTTGTTAGGTCGCTCAACCGTTCGCTAAACCACAGGATTCAATCACTGTTGGTCCTCATTTCTATTTCTTTCAGCTCCTGGAGTTTTGCGGGCTCCATCAGGAGTATTGCTGCGCCCTGGCCGTTGGTCAGGACGATTACTGAAATACGTTGTTTATACAGCGATGACCGTCCGCATTAGAGCGTTCGATCATACCCTAGTGGGTAGCAATGCAGACTCTAGGGAGGAGGTCATGGGTTCAAACCCCACTGCCCCCAAACTGTTTTTCCAAACGTTTACGCTCACGCCAGCTACCTTTGAGGAATGCCCCTTCGAAGGGACCTCATTCACGGTACATCACGCTGTTTCTAAAGGGTACCAGCAGAGTGGACAGCTTCTATGAACTGATGACGAGGTTTTGTGAAGCTTCACACCATTTTCTGAGGTAATTTCAGGGTAATTCGAGCTTTTTTCCTTGGTTCTACTAGCTTAGCTAACTAGTACTCCAGGGGGGAGTAAGAAAAAGTCACTACCATGTCTTTCTTGGGGTACGTGATGCAGGCTACAGCCCCCCTTTTTGCCTAAGGAAGTGCTGAGACTAACATTTAAACATATTTGTTTCTCTTATGAAGCTTTAAGTACACTTTCTCAGCAACTAGGGTTAAAACCCTAGCTCCCCCGTGAAGTTCACCCCTACCACTCAAGGAGCGGAGGTATCATCCCTCATGCAGGTTATACCGAAATAAAGTAGGCACTGCATGCCTTGGGCCTTGTAGGTTAAGCCTAGTGGTGTTTCACCTCAGGACCCCTATACTCAAATGTTTCTACTACTTATTGTGGTTCCAGTTTGTAACTGTTTCTGAATCCAGTTGCTTGGCCAAGTCAGTTTCTGTGTCTGGCCTAGGTCCTATGCCCCAGATTCCTAACCAACTCCATTTCATCCAAAAGAGTGCACATGAAGTGCTTGGTGCTATCTTGGAGGCCTGAGTCATGCCAGTTTTCACATCAAATCATTTGCTTTGTTTAAAAAGCCATCTGAGTTGCATATTTGATTCCTCACTTGTCTATATGCAGCCCCTCTTTGCTTACAATGCTTTGATTTGGAAGAATATTATCACAATTCTGACTTTGATCCTGTTTGTGGTGTTCCTTGTTCGTGGACTTTACCTTTTTGCAGTTTTGGGGAAACACCTTTTGAAAAGCAATCAAGGTTTTCAATATCAACAACAAGCAAGGGACATCAGAAACTCTTTCTACTGTTTTTCAGGGATGCTTGCGAGTTAGCTACAACTTGCCTTGCGTTGGTGTGGGCATGTGCGTGGGAAGTTGTAGGATCAGTGTGTCTTGCGGTGTAGGATCAGGCGTTAGCACTTTGTCGGTGGGTGCAAAGGCGGGGAGCTTTGCAGCCAAGTGGGTAGCCCTTGTCGTGGTTGGGCAGCCCATGCAAACACTGCTCGTCAAGCAGCCCACCACATTCCTGGGAGAGGTCCCATCCCTGGGGAACACAAACCCTGCCCCTCCGGTGGTGCATGCTTGACGGTTCCAAAATGCAACCAGGTGTTCACCACCCGTCAGAATCAGCTTGCTTAGTCATAGTGGTTCACGTTCTCTCCTGGTAAACACATTTCAGTTGGGCTGTTGTCACTCACACGCGCCCAGGTTACACACTCCTCATCTCTCTCCCTCCGTAGATTGGTGAAACCTGTCCCCCGGCCTCGGAGTTCCCTTGGAAATCCACGACAGCTCCCAGGCCAGTGAGTGCCTACTCACATGAGCAATGAAACAGGGTCTCAGGACCATAGGTGCACCGTCTTCACAGGTGCTATAAAACAGGGGGGAGTAGTCTCACCTCCCAGCACGCTTGCGGGCCTGATTTTGGGCTGACTGCAGAATGTCACGCATATCCTGAGATTTGCAGTACTCAGCAAAACCCTCGTTGACATTACCGTCATCCAGTATGAAGGCCGACACAGGCTCCCAGGAACAGTCAGAGACAGAATAGCCAGACCACTTTGTATAGAATCTCCATCCACGTTTGTAGGTGTGGCGGAGAATTCTCTCAACAAAGTAGTAGTCTTGCTTTTTCATTTCTCATTCGGTAAATTTCACGGGTTCACTAGCGCTTATTCTTTTACGTCCGGCCTCTATGGCCGTACGTGTTGGTACAGTAGGTCTAGAGGGGGAGATGTCCCTTACGGGCATCCGCAGTGAACTGTCTTCCTCCATAGGAGGTAGCTCTTCATCTTTCTCAATAGGATCCGCGACCAGATCTTCGGCTGCAGCTTCAAGACTTTGTTGTAGATCTTCTTCCAAGTCATAAAGGTCGTCTAGCACGTCGTAGTGGTTAAGCTGTGGGCAGCCCACTTCAGCCAGACCTCCGTACCTAGGATGAGCTTTGGTCCACAGGGATCCTTCAGCCACATCCGTGACCAGAAATTGTCCGAAGTAGGGGCTGTTCAGCGGGTTACGCGGCCAGGCCTTGAATGTTGAGTGATGTACCAGAACCCAGTCACCAATTTGATAGATAGCTTCTTTTCTTTTGCGGTTCTTGGTACGATTTTCCTTACTTCTTTTCTTTTCCAAGAGTGATCGGCATAGATCGGCAATCCTTTCTGTTCGGTGAGCAATTTGTAAACTTTAGGATTTCCCTCGCCAGCGCAGGGGGATTCGAAGTTGAAACCTGGCCTCCCTAGGAACAGTTCCGTAGGGGTGAAACAAGTCCTGCTACTTTCGGAAGGGGTCGAAGGGGCCTCTAGAGGTTCTACTTCTTCCAAGAACAGGTTGGCCACCAAGTCGTCGTAGTCCTTAGTGGTGTAGGACTCGTTCGAAAAGGTATAGTCGACCCTGAAGGAGCTTCGGATATACTTCTGCCTTCGTAGGACGGTTCTTCGCTGTCTTCTTGAGTTTTTGTTGCGTCTTTGGTACTTTTTTGAACCACTTCTTCGACTTGGAACTTAGGCGTCCCGAGCTTGTGCTCTTCCTTGCTCTCTTCCACGTCCGCTAACTTTTTCATCATCCCTTTTTTTCTGTACCCACGGTGGTGCTCTAGCACGAACTTCTTTACCTCCTCGGACACGATTTCCATGTGGTTAGAGGACATGTTTTCCCCCGAGACTAGGTACACAGCGGTTCGCCAACAGGGGCTTTGGCAAAACCTCTTCTTTGTCACCGTCAACTTTGCGAGTAAAGGCCCTCATAGCTTTTCTTTTTCTTCCCACTTCTTCCCTTCAGCAATAACGGAAGCGACCGTAGCTTGGTCCATATCAACTTTCACCAATGTGTGGAGTATTTTCGAGAAAGGGAGGTTTGCGCAGAGCATCTTCGGAGCTCTCAACCTTCCCCAATCATACCATCACGTGTTGTTGGTCTTGGGAGTACAAACATACTCCGCGTTGGCGTTCTCTTCAGACGCAAAGAGCTCGACAAAGTCGCCGTGACACGTGTTCGGGTTAAGGCCAAGTTCTCGAAACGCGTCACGCTTGGCGGCGGAGTCAAGAGTGTAATTCTTCGTTCGGTGTAGCCTCAAGGTTGCGAGGATACTCTCTTGCTTGACCTCGCTATCGAGTGCCAACGGAAACCTGTTGAGTGTCTTGAGTGTAGGTCTTGGACAGTTTGTCTCCTTGAGGGGTATTGCTTCCCATTCTTGTTCTTCGTTCACAACCAACAAGTGAGTGGGCTCTTGGAGCGATAAATATTTTATCCACTTGTTTTGCGCAGAGAAGTCCGTCCCCAATGCGGCTTCAAAGGCGTCGGTGTCGAACGCTTGAGACTTTTGAAGTATTTTTTGGGTGCCTGACTTGTACTTATCCTTCTATCTCGCCTTCGGTGAGAGTGACTCCCCCTTCTCCCGTTTTCACCCCACAAATATTTATGGGAACTAGGTCGTCGAAGCGTACGAACCTAATGGAGACTAGGGCGATTGTAGCGCCAGTATCAGGGTATGCGTCCACCCATACACCATTGATAGCGACCCTCAATAGGTAGCAATACCTTGGTGCGTCTCGGTGTCCACCTAGGGTTCCCCCTGAGTCTCTCCTGCTAGAAAATGGGTGAGGTGCTTTGCTTGCCTTTCCAGCTTGAGAACCCTCTTACGCTTCTTTTCGCGCTCTCCTTCCGACAACTCTTCCACGCGTTTCTTTTTGGAGGCTTCCCTTTGGCGTCACCTTTTCCTTTGCCTCCTTTTTCTCCGTTTGCCTTTCCTCTGTTCGCTTTTCCTCCACTTCTTTTTTCTTCTCCTTCCGGGCCTCTATTCGCTCGGTCCTTCCTTCCTTTGCCCTGACCTTTCTTGGTGTTTCTTTGGTCTTCTTTTCGAGCGCCGAGGCTCTCTTGCCACGCGTTGTCCCTCACGTTGTGCTTTGTCACGCAATTGGGGCAAAACACGGTGGCGACAAACTTGGGCGTTTGAGAGTTGTCTTCTTGGACTTGCCTTCGCCAATACCATTGTCCTTGGCCTTGACCTTTGCCACGACCACCACCTCCACGGCCACGACCACATCCCCATGGTTGCCGTTGCTTTGTCCTTGTCCTCGTGCTTGTTGAAAGGCCACAAAGCACTCCTCACACAACGAGTGGGCAAATGCTTCCTCTTCATCCTCCTTGGCGTTGTCGTTGGCGTTAGCGTTGCCGTCTAGCTGGTTGAGTTGCGCCATAGAGTGCAAGTTCTTGAGCGTAGCGTCCAACTTTCTTTGAAGCGCCTACTCATAGAGGAGGTTAACGAGAGAGTTGAAGGTGTGTATCCTAGACATCCTCTCGGGAGTAGCCCGTACTTAGTCCATGGTTTTCGGAGGAATACGGGGTAGGAGGTGTAGGAGGGCTTTGGAGTTGTCGTAGTAGGACGTAGCTAATTGGTTCGTAAGCGTAGTAAACCTTTGGACGTATTCGGCTATGTCCGCGGTTGTCGGGTATTCTCCCAACCGAGGGATACGCTCTATCTCTGGAATAAGCTCCAGGTTTGTGACGTAGGTGGTAGAGCTTCTCGAGCGTGATAAGGAACCTTACCCAGGACCCACTTTTCTTGAGCGCCCCGGAGACCACTTCCTTCACGTCCTTGTTATCACAACCATTGATAACAAGGTCCGCTTTGGCTCTTTCGTTGAGGTCTTCTTGCCCCGTTGACCTCAAAAACCTCAAAAAAAATTCGGCGTAAACGTCGAGGTCCCTACCCGAAAACTTGGGTAGTTTGGTTTCAGTTTGGGGTTTGAAAAAAGCTTTGGTTCCTCTACCGGTATGTGGCACCAGTTGAGTGGGGTCCTGGAGTAGCGCCATATGCGTTAGTGGACCGAGTCCTAGGGCGAGGGCTTGGTCAAGGGTGTAACCTTCCTAGGTATTGGTGAAGCACGCAACGGGTTTGGGTGCATTTGTACGGGGTACAAAGGGCGACTTGACTCCGGGAGGCACACCAGCAAGCCCGGTGCACACTCGGGTTAGAGAAGAGGGGTGATAAGGTACACAAGGGTTAGTCGTTAACTTAGCACTAGTCCTATTTTCTAAGTTTTCAAGACGACCCTTGAGTTGTTGCAAGGTCGACAAAAGGATAGTGCTCCCTTCCGAAGAAGGAGAGGCTTCGAAAGGCTTTGAGGCCTTCTAGGAGTGTGAGGCTCAGGAGAAACTTAGGCTCAGGAACACCGGTAGGCACTCCATGCACAATAGGTTCTCAATGGATAGGGGGTCGAGGCGCAGTGGCGTAAGTCACATTAGAACGCCATGGAACGGATTGGAAAGGATTAGTTGAAGACGATGCAGTCCCCGACTCATGAGTCTGTTGGACATGGCTAAATGAACCATCATGGTGTTCGATTTCTTGCACCATCTGTTGCAACCGACCACTCTGGTTGGGTAACGATAGGACTTCCATAGCTTTCGCTAGATCAGCTGTCGTCATGCTACTCTCTGAAAGCTCTGGACGTGCGGCGACAGCATCTGCATACTCGTGACACTTATACGCAGGAAAACAATAGAGTTCGAGTCGAGGTCCGCCAGGAAGTACTTCTGGGGTCCCAAACCCGGCCATGGTAGGCGCGACTAGTTCCTCATCCGAGACAGGGATCAAGACTTGCACGTCGCTTTCAGAAGCGCCTGTAGCATCTAGGCTGCTTGGATTTCTCAAAGGGTCAATCTCGATTTTTCAGACTCGACTTTCTGATTTCGGGAATTCTTCTCCTTCCCTTACCAAACTTCCAAGCTGGAATTAAATTGAAATTGAATCCAATGGGTACTGGATTTCAGCAGAGCAGGAATTGTCTGCTACCAGTCAGATTGTGCATTCTGCTCAACAACAGCAAAGTAATGGACTCATAGAATTGCAGTCTTCCAGCTCAGTCCATAGCAAAAAGGGAAAATGAAACACAATCATATTTGCACTCATATTCACTGTTTATCTCTCTTCCACTCTCACTCTACAACTATCCCTTGAGAAGTAAAAATACACCATGTTAGGACTCACCTAGGAAGCACCACGTGCTCCCTAATTTCGCCGCCAGGTGCCTCTCCTCTATCTATCTCTCTTCTCTCCTCTCGTGTTTGCCGCTTGGCTTAGGCCTAGGTATATTCTTAGAATCCCATAGTACATGAAACATGCTTGGGACCCACCTAATAGGGATTAAAATACATGAAGAAGCGGAGACAACCTTGAGAAAGGGTTGTAGTGTAGATAAAGGTCCCTTGAGGGTCATAGACACCTTCGAAGGTAGTATGTGTGGTATCAGTCACACATTTGGTCGATCAAGCATGACATGCATGACAATCATGCATCCAAAAAATGTGATCATTCAAATTCAAAGAGTTGTGAAAAATGAATAGTGTAACCTTCTTAGGAACCCATTAGAGTGGGGTTGTGGTTGAGTTACTTTTGAGTGAAAGTGAGGTTTGTGGTTGGAATGTGTCAAACACATGCTAGGGTGCCAGCAAGTCATGATGCATGATGCATGACACATGACACATGACACATGATGCATGATGAATGATTGAATAATGGATGATGATCTGATTCTGCTCTGTACATGTTGCCTTTGCACTGCAGGACCAACTGGCGAACCCGGAATTGAGCGGATAACGGATGGTTCATTTGATAAGGCGCTGAAGACAGGCATTCATGAAGTCGAAGGCTGCAATTCAAGTGGCGGAGTGGCTCAACAAGGACACCAGCAATCAAGCGGAGGTTCAGCACTCAATCTGAGGCTCAAAACAATTCAAAATAAAGTACAAGGTATGCTCTGTGGCCGAATTTCACTGTGCCTCTGCCCACACCGGGAGGCTCCGTAAAACGGGATTGGTGTGTCTTAACGGGCGCATTTGCCTCAGCATTTGCCATCCCTACTTGTACGGGGCATCACGAGTCCCTTGAAGCCGGATAAGCCAGAGTGGATGAGGAGTTGAGTTGGAAGTGGCTCAGGTAGGCCGCACCGGAACGGAACAAAGTATGTCGTTCCTTGCTCCGCAAGTGAACTCTTCCTTTTCTTCTCGTGCTTTGCTTCGTCACTTTCCAACGTCACTCCGTTGAGTTCCTCACCCAACCTTTGTATCCTATGTTGCAACGGGTATCATCTACTTTGAATACTCACAAGTGTGTGAATCAATGAACTCAGTGTCTTGTTCATTGGCTCCACTCATGCTTTGCGTTCAATGCAGGAAGGTCGCCAAACATGCTCGAGTGCTAGGCAATTGTCTCATTTGATGATGCCATATGTTTGGTTGCATGGACACTCCTTTATGTTATTCATTCAAGTGACATTTGCTAGTGTAATGCTGCGGTGCCTGGTCAGGTTCACTTCAGCATGTCGTGTTCTGGTTCATTGCCTGTTTGTTGATAAAGATCAGTGTGTCCTGATTGCCTACTTCCTGGATTTTGTGCCTATTGCCTCTAGGAAGATTGCCAAGCGTTGTTGCTACTCAAGACGAGGAGGTAACGTTGTAAAGTGCTTTAAGGTGAATGTTATTGGGCACCTTTTACACTTTGTGTCTATTTGATTGCCGTATCTGCCTAATCGCATGCCATTCCAAGACGTCCGTCGATCCTTTGCAATCAGGTTCAACCGTGTGAGAGTTCAGACTGATGGTTTGCCTTCGGTCCAACATGTCAAGAGTATCTTCTCGTGGAATCCGGTTTGGGATGTGGTCTGCCCATTGGGCAGTCAAATTGTTTGTTCTTTTGACCCTTGCGGTGTGGTGGACCACAGGGAACTCGATTGGGAGTTCACAAATAACCTCGATAAGGGACACCTGCCCAACCAAATGGCACGTATGAATCGCATGCATCGAAAGATTTGTGGGATCGACGATCTGATCCATGTCGCAAACGAAATCTACCTGTTCTTCAGATACCAACGTTAGTGGACGGTAGCGAAGATGCATCCATCATCTGTCTCGATTCTTGGACTCATTGGGGACCTCACGAAGGAGAATCCCGATCCGATGGTGGCGCGGAAACGAGCAAGTCAGCAATACCACAATGATCTTACAGCCAGCCTGTGTGCATGCGTGTGGTATTGTCTAATTTTCTAGGGAGAAACATTTTAACTTTTTTATGTTTGAAAAGCGTTTTCAAAGGTCGAGACAAGCAGCAATGGTTTTGAAAGGAAAAATGCAGAACAACCACAGGCAGCAACGGAAGAAGCACAGCACAGCCCGGCAGCGCGGCACCACAAGGCAGCACAGCACCACAGGACAGAGCACGGCACAGCAGAACACCACAACACACCACACCACACCACAGGGCACCACTACCGCACCACAGAATGCCGCAGGAAACAGCACAGCACACAGCAACACACCACCGCACGATACACCAGAAAAAGCACAGACCAAACCAGCATCGAACAGCATGACGCACTCGCGCCAGCACAGCACCGCACACACAGGAAAAGGAAACAAACAAACACCACCAGAAAAGCAAAACGCACAGCAGGGCACCACAGCACAGCAGCACACGGAGACACAGCACCACCGGACACAGCACAGAGGGGCGGGGTACCACGACAAACGGCAGCACACAACAGGGCAGCAGGGCACATGGCCAGACAGGCACACTAGCGACAAAGCACGCCGCCCAAAGACAATAGCGGACAACCAGACCCAGCAAAGAACCCCCAGAAAGCACAGGGAACAACACACGGCACCAGCCAGCGCAAACGGGGCAACAAAGCACCACACAGCAAGATTTCGGGATTTCTTCTCCTTCACTTACCAAATTTCCAAGCTGGAATTAAATTGAAATTGAATCCAATGGGTACTGGATTTCAGCAGAGCAAGAATTATCTGCTACCAGTCAGATTGTGCATTCTGCTCAACAACAGCAAACTAATGGACTCATAGAATTGTAGTCTTCCAGCTCACTCCATAGCAAAAAGGGACTATGAAACACAATCATATTTGCACTCATGTTCACTGTTTATCTCTCTTCCACTCTCACTCTACAACTATCCCTTGAGAAGTAAAAATACACCATGTTAGGACTCACCTAGGAAGCACCACGTGCTCCCTAATTTCGCCGCCAGGCGCCTCTCCTCTATCTATCTCTCTTCTCTCCTCTCGTGTTTGCCGCTTGGCTCAGGCCTAGGTATATTCTTAGAATCCCATAGTACATGAAACATGCTTGGGACCCACTTAATAGGGATTAGAATACATGAAGAAGTGGAGACAACCTTGAGAAAGGGTTGTAGTGTAAATAAAGGTCCCTTAGGGGTCATAGACACCTTCGAAGGTAGTATGTGTGGTATCAGTCACACATTTGGTCGATCAAGCATGACATGCATGACAATCATGCATCCAAAAAATGTGATCATTCAAATTCAAAGAGTTGTGAAACATGAATAGTGTAACCTTCTTAGGAACCCATTAGAGTGGGGTTGTGGTTGAGTTACTTTTGAGTGAAAGTGTGGTTTTGGGTTGGAATGTGTGAAACACATGCTAGGGTGCCAGCATGTCATGATGCATGATGCATGACACATGACACATGACACATGATGCATGATGAATGATTGAATAATGGATGATGATCTGATTCTGCTCTGTACATGTTGCCTTTGCACTGCAGGACCAACTGGCAAACCCGGAATTGAGCGGATATGGGATGGTTCATTTGATAAGGCGCTGAAGACAGGCATTCATGAAGTCGAAGGCTGCAATTCAAGTGGCGGAGTGGCTCAACAAGGACACCAGCAATCAAGCGGAGGTTCAGCACTCAATCTGAGGCGCCAAAGACGGGCTCAAAACAATTCAAAATAAAGTACAAGGTATGCTCTGTGGCTGAATTTCACTGTGCCACTGCCCACACCGGGAGGCCCCGTAAAACGGGATTTGTGTGTCTTAACGGGCGCATTTGCCTCAGCATTTGCCATCCCTACTTGTACGGGGGATCACGAGTCCCTTGAAGCCGGATAAGCCCGAGTGGATGAGGAGTTGAGTTGGAAGTGGCTCAGGTAGGCCGCACCGGAACGGAACAAAGTATGTCGTTCCTTGCTCCGCAAGTGAACTCTTCCTTTTCTTCTCGTGCTTTGCTTCGTCACTTTCCAACGTCACTCCGTTGAGTTCCTCACCCAACCTTTGTATCCTATGTTGCAACGGGTATCATCTCCTTTGAATACTCACAAGTGTGCGAATCAATGAACTCAGTGTCTTGTTCATTGGCTCCACTCATGCTTTGCGTTCAATGCAGGAAGGTCGCCAAACATGCTCGAGTGCTAGGCAATTGTCTCATTTGATGATGCCATATGTTTGGTTGCATGGACACTCCTTTATGTTATTCATTCAAGTGACATTTGCTAGTGTAATGCTGCGGTGCCTGGTTAGGTTCACTTCAGCATGTCGTGTTCTGGTTCATTGCCTGTTTGTTGATAAAGATCAGTGTGTCCTGATTGCCTACTTCCTGGATTTTGTGCCTATTGCCTCTAGGAAGATTGCCAAGCGTTGTTGCTACTCAAGACGAGGAGATAACGTTGTAAAGTGCTTTGAGGTGAATGTTATTGGGCACCTTTTACACTTTGTGTCTATTTGATTGCCGTATCTGCCTAATCGCATGCCATTCCAAGACGTCCGTCGATCCTTTGCAATCAGGTTCAACCGTGTGAGAGTTCAGACTGATGGTTTGCCTTCGGTCCAACATGTCAAGAGTATCTTCTCGTGGAATCCGGTTTGGGATGTGGTCCGCCCATGGGGCAGTCAAATTGTTTGTTCTTTTGACCCTTGCGGTGTGGTGGACCACAGGGAACTCGATTGGGAGTTCACAAATAACCTCGAAGAGGGGCACCTGCCCAACCAAATGGCACGTATGAATCGCATGCATCGAGAGATTTGTGGGATCGACGATCTGATCCATGTCGCAAACGGAATCGACCTGTTCTTCAGATACCAACGTTAGTGGACGGTAGCGAAGATGCATCCATCATCTGTCTCGATTCTTGGGCTCATTGGGGACCTCACGAAAGAGAATCCCGATCTGATGGTGAGAGGACAATGTCCGTATCCCAGAAGGAGAGGAAAATAACTATCCGATGGGGAGGGGAGAATGTCCCTATCCCAGGAGGAGAAGAGATTCACTATCCCATGGGGAGAAGAGAATGTCTGTGTCCCAGGATGAGAGGGGAGTGTCCCTATCCCAAGAGGAGAGGAGGGTATCCCCATCCCATGAGGAGAGTGTCCCTATGCCAAGAGGAGAGGAGAGTGTCCCTATCCCATGAGGAGAAGAGATTTCCTAACCACATGGGAGAGGAGACCAGATTGCCTTGTACAACACATGGAGAGGAAGGGTCCCAAGTTCACCTAAGTTAGAGACCTAACTTAGATTCTTAGGCAAATCTGGGTGCTTGGCGCATTTTCGCAAGGTGACCAGAGGTGATCGAAAATTTTGACAGGCCACTTCGATCTTGGCGTACCGGTGACAGCTTGGTGCGCTGCCAGGAGTTCCGTTTTCGTCGAAGGATGTGTCAGGCGCGGCTCGCATCGACTCGTAGGGAAATGGTGCTGTCTTACGCCAACCGTCTGTGTTGACAACCTCACGCAGTTGCATGTGCTGGCGCCTTTCGCCAGGCTGAAATAAAGAAGATAAGAAAAACACGAGGAAAATATTTTCTGAATCGCTGAAATTCAAAGTCTATAGCATAAAAAACGGCTGGGCGAGAAATTGCGCGGCGAAACGCTTGAAAACACGAGAAAACCTTTTTCAGGATCAACTAGGTAAACAAGCAGCTCTGTAAGCGCCGTAACACAATGATGAACATGACAGCATATTACTCGTGGCATAAGGTCGCATATAGTCAAAGAAAAACGCGTCACAAGCAGCACGTAAAACTGGAAACGTTTTTGTAAGTAGCTGCAACACTGTATCACGATCCCTCCCGCTTTTCTCTGCTTTCCATGTACCCCCCCTCTCCCCCCCGTTCCCCCCTTTTCCCTTTCCTGTCAGTGCAGGCAGCGGGCCCATGAAGAGACACGGTCGACTCCTTGCAAGCCATAAGCATGAAGGAGAACAACTTCATCAAAGTGGCGCCACAACAACTCCATCGAGGCGGCGCGGAAACAAGCAAGTCAGCAATACCACAATGGTCTTACAGCCGGCCTGTGTGAATGCGTGTGGTATTGTCTAATTTTCTAGGGAGAAACATTTTAACTTTTTTATGTTTGAAAAGCGTTTTCAAAGGTCGAGACAAGCAGCAGTGGTTTTGAAAGGAAAAATGCAGAACAACCACAGGCAGCAACGGAAAAAGCACAGCACAGCCCGGCAGCGCGGCACCACAAGGCAGCACAGCACCACAGGACAGAGCACGGCACAGCAGAACACCACAACACACCACACCACACCACAGGGCACCACTAACGCACCACAGAATGCCAAAGGAAACAGCACAGCACACAGCAACACACCACCGCACGATACACCAGAAAAAGCACAGACCAAACCAGCATCGAACAGCATGACGCACTCGCGCCAGCACAGCACCGCACACACAGGAAAAGGAAACAAACAAACACCACCAGGAAAGCAAAACGCACAGCAGGGCACCACAGCACAGCAGCACACGGAGACACAGCACCACCGGACACAGCACAGAGGGGCGGGGTACCACGACAAACAGCAGCACACAACAGGGCAGCAGGGCACATGGCCAGACAGGCACACTAGCGACAAAGCACGCCGCCCAAAGACAATAGCGGACAACCAGACCCAGCAAAGAACCCCCAGAAAGCACAGGGAACAACACACGGCACCAGCCAGCGCAAACGAGGCAACAAAGCACCACACAGCAAGAAACCACACAGACAACAGCACAACGCAAGACACAGGGCACAGCAAAACAACACAGCACCGCACCCCAGGATAGCGCACAACAACGGGCCACGACAAGCGACCAGGCAACAGGAAGGGAAGCAGCAGGGGTGGGTGGACCGGGCAGGACAACCAGACACAACCAACACAATGCAGCAAGACGCAGCGAACCGGACGACAGAGCGCACCACGACACCGCACAGCACCAAAGAAAACAACACAACACACAACAGTGCACGACGAAACACCGCACAAAACAGCAGGGCACAGCACAGAAAAAACAGCAAGACGCAGCCAGCGCCAACGAGAGATGGCAAGCGACAAAACCCACAACACAACACGACAGCACACTAAACAGACCAGTACCCGCACACCAGCACAGCACGGCACAGAAAAATGCCAAAAAACACGCGAACCACACAAAACAGCCCACACCAGACCACGACACCACACGGCAGGACGCGGGACACCGCAAAACATCAAGAGCAGCCGCCAGGGGGGGGGGGGGGCACAGCACCAGCGCACAACGCGAGCACCACAGAATTGGCCGCATGCAAAGGAGGAAAAAGAAACCCAGCCAGGCGGTGCCAAGGCCAAGGGCACCAAGGGGCAGGAACCACCGGACAGCGGGACGAAAAAAGGGAAAGAAACAAAAAAGGGGGGCAGGCAGCCGCAAAGCGCTGAGGCGCAGGGCACCAAGGGCCGGAAACAACCAGAAAGCAGAGAAAAAGGGGGCGGGAAATAGAAAGGAGGGAAGACGGGGGGGCAACCACAAAGGGCCGAGGCCCAGGGCACCCAGGGCCGGAAAAAACCGAAGGACAAACGCCAGGCCTGCGCAGAAGAAAAAAAAGCGGCAGGGGGGGGGAGCGGGCGGACATAAACGCACCAAGGGCACAGGCGGACCGGAAGGGGCCGAAAGAAAAGCAGAACAGCAACAGGAAAGATGCGGCGCACCAGAACACGCCCGGGAGGCCGGCCCGCCCAAACCGACCACAACCAACAGCCCAACAGCCGCCATCCGAATGGCGAGTGCACGCCAAGCAGCGGACCCAGCCCCTGCCGGCTACGGAACAGCCTCCGTCCGGATGGAAGAGTGCGGGCCCGGCAGCAAGCCCAGCCCCTGCCGGCTACGAAACAGCCGCCGTGCGGATGGACCAGTGCACAACCGGCAGCGACGCCCAGACGGGCGGAAACGCAACCACAAACACACGCCTGCGCGGACCAAACACAGGACATCGCGCAGACACACCGCCGAACAGGAGCCAAGTGGCCGAGGACACCGCACACGCAGCACAGCGCACCGAGCGGGCACTCGGGTGGACAGGAGCCAAGAGGCACAGGACACTGCACACACAACACAATGCTCCAGGGGATCACACCAGTGAAAAGAAGCCAAGTGGCCCAGGACACCGCAGACGCAACACAACGCACCGAGCGAGCACACCGGTGAACGGGAGCCAAGTGGCCCAAGACACCACGCAGCAACAGAAAGCACAGAGCGAGGACATCGGTGAACAGGAGCCAAGTGGCCCAGGACACCGCACACGCAACACAACGCACCGAGTGGACTCATCAGTGAACAGGAGCCAAGGGGCCCAGGACAACGCACACGCAATGCAACAAACCGATCGGGCACACCTCTGAACAGGAGCCAAGTAGCCCAGGATACCGCACACGCAACACACTGCGCAGAGCAAGCACATCGGTGAACAGGAGCCTACTGGCCGAGGTCACCGCAATTGGAACACCACGCAGCCAGCGAGCACACAGGTGAACAGGAGCCAAGTTGCCCAATACACCGCGCAGGCCACCCAACGCACCGAGCGAGCACACCGGTGAACAGGAGCCAAGTGGCCCAGGACACCGCACACTCAACACAATGCAGCGAGCAGACACACCGTTGAATCGGAGCAAAATGGCCCAGGACACCGGTCATGCAACACAACACACCGAGCTAACAAACAGCTGAAGAGGAGCCAAGTGGCCCAAGACACCGCGCAGCAACACAACACAGCGAGCGCGCACACTGCTGAACAGGAGCCAAGGGGCCCTAGACACCGCACACGCAACGCAACACACCGAGTGGGCACACCAGTGAACAGGAGCCAAGTGGCCCAGGACACCACCAATCCAAGGCAGCGCAGCGAGCGAGCACACTGGTGAACAGGAGCCAAGTGGCCCAGACCACTGTCCACGCAACAGAACGCACCGGAAGGGCACCCCGGTGAACAGGAACCAGGTGGTTGAGAACACCACAAACGCAGAACAACGCACCGAGCGGGCACGCCGGTGAACAGGAGCAAAGTGGCCTAGAACACCGCACACGCAACGCAACGCACCGAGCGGGCAAACCGCTGAGGAGGAGCCAAGGGGCCGAGGACACCGCACACGCAACTCCATGCACCGACTGGGCAAACCGGTGAACAGGAGCCGAGGAGTTTTGGACACCGCACACGCAACACAACGCACCGAGCGAGAAAAATGGTGAACAGGAGCCAAGTGGCCCAAGACACCGCACCCGAAACAGAAGGCACCAAGCGAGCACACCGGTGAACAGGAGCCAAGTGGCCCAGGACACCGCGCACGCAAGTGAACGCACTGAGCGGACACACCGGTTAACAGGAATCAAGTGGCGGAGAACACCGCACACGCAAAGCAACACATCGAGCGAGCACACCGGTAAACAGCAGACAAGTGGTCCAGGACACCGAACACGCAACGCAGCCCGCCAGGCGCGCACACCGGTGAACAGGAGCCAAGAGGCTCAGGACACCGCACACGCAACGCACCGCGCCGGGCGGGCAACCGGTGAACAGGAGCCAAGTGGCCCAGGACACCACACACGCAATGGAACGCACAAAGGCAGCACACCGGTGAACAGGAGCTAAGTGGCCCAAGACACCGCACACCCAACAGGACGCACCAAGCGAGCACAACGGTGAAAAGGAGCCAATTGGCCCAGGACACCGCCAACGCAACACAACGCACCGAGCGAGCACACTGATGAACAGGAGGCAAGTGGCCCAAGACAGCGCACACGCAACACAGCGCACCGAGCAGGCACACCGGTGAAGAGGAGCCAAGGGGCCCAGGACACTGCACACGCAACACAATGCACCAAGCGAGAACACCGGTGAACAGGAGCCAAGGGGCCCTGGACACCGCACACGCAACACAACACACCGAGCCAGCACAAGGTGAACAGGAGCCAAGTGGCCCAGGACACGGTACACGCAACACAAAACACCCAGCGAGCACACCACTGACAACGAACTGAGGGAAGGGAAACAATAAACCACACCCCATGGGTGGGGCGCATCGGAGCAACCCAGCTGACCAACTGGGCCAGCAGCAGGGGCCGTACCCCAAGGCTGCTGGTCCGAGCCCAGAAAGGCTGCATCGGGGACCATGGCAAACGCCACCTGAAGCCATGGAAGCAACTGATGACAGGTGAGCCGGTACACAGTCCTGGAGGGGTTCGCCTACAAAGCACAGACGCCCCGCAACTCAAGCCATAGGGTTAAGGCGATCGCACCGTAGACTCGCGGGAGCAATACCCCCTGTGGTGAGAGATACTCCACACAGCTGGGCAGCCCGGAGAGCTGCCGCCCAAAGGAGGGGGCATGTGGTCCTACCCATGGACACATGTGGGGACACGCTCGCACCCGGGACACCTGGACTGGGTGGCCGCGACACTGCCTTCCAAGCACCTGCGGGAGCGGCTTAAGGGGCACCTGAGCTAGGGCTGTGGGAGGGACAGGATGTCCCCTTGGTAAGACCTTCTTCCTGCATTGTCAAAGGAGGCATCCCGAGCTCCCAAAGATACCTACCTACCTACCTTTGTATCCTATGTTGCAACGGACATAATCTTCTTTGAATACTCACAAGTGTATGGATCAATGAACTCAGTGTCTTGTAAATTAGCTCCACTCATGCTTTGCTTTCATAACAGGAAGGTCAACAAGCATCCTTGAGTGCCAGACAATTGTCTCATTTGATGATGCCATATATTTGGTTGAATGGACATTCCTTTATTTTATTCATTCAAGTGATATTTGCAAGTGTAACGCTGCAGCTCCTGGTCAGGTTCACTTCAGCTTGTCATGTTTTGGTTTATTGCCTGTTTGCTGATAAGGATCAGTGTGTTGCAATTGCTTACTTGCTGGATTTGTGCCTATTGCCTCTAAGGAGATCGCCCAAGGTGGTTGCTACTAAAGACAACGAGGTCACTTTCTAAAGTGCTTTGAGTTGAATGTCATTGAGCACCTTTTACCCTTCGTGTCTATTTGATTGCCATATCTCCCTAACTGCATGCCTTTCCAAGAAGTCGGTGGATCCTTTCCAATCAGGTTGAACCCTGTGAGAGTTCAGACTGATGGTTTGCCTCCGGTCCAACCTGTCAAGAGTATCTTCTCGTGGAATCCGTTTTGGGATGTGGTCCGCTTATCGCCTACTCAAATTGCTGGTTCTTTTTGACCCTTGCGGTGTGGTGGACAAAGCACCCACCTCCCCCTAAGAATCAAAGTCAGTTCTCTAACTTAGGTAAATTCGGGACCCTCTCTCTCCATGTGATGTACAAGGCAATCTGGTCTCCTCTCCCACGTGGTTAGGGAATCTCTTCTCCTCATGGGATAGGGACAATCTCCCCTCTTCTTGGGATACGGATACCCTCCTCTGCTCTTGGGATAGGGACACTCTCCTCTCATTCTGGGATAGACACATTCTCTTCTCACCATGGAATAGTGAATCTCTTCTCCTCCTGGGATACGGACATTCTCCCCACCCAATCGGATAGTGATTCTCCTCTCTTTCTGGGATAGGGACAATGTCCTCTCTCCCAGGTACATGTGTGCTGTCGTTGGTAATAGTTAGGCGAAATCCTCTCTCTCCATACACATGCGCTCCTGGATTGGCTTATGGGCAGGTTCAGCTCTTCTGGGGATGGATCGCTGGAGGTGTCTCCTAGGGCAGTGAGGAAATGTTCTCTATATATGTGCTCTCTTTCGGGTGGGACTCAGTCTCTTTTGGATAGGACAATCTTCCCATTGATATACTCTCACGCGTGTTCAAGTATACCCTCGCTTGGGATTGGCTTAGGGATTGGATGTGCCCTCGGATGAGGTAGGGAGGTCTTTGCGAACCCGGTTCATGTGGGATCAGGGAAGGACCAATGAACAGGGGCCAAGTGGCCCAAGACACCGCACGCGCAACACAAGGCACCGAGCATGCGCACCGGTGAAAGGGAGCCAAGGGGCCCAGAACACTGCACACGCAACACAGCACACTCAGGGTGCACACCGGTGAACAGGAGCCAAGTGGCCCAGGACACTGCACACGCAACAGAACACACCGAACCTGCACACCGGTGAACCGGATCCAAGTGGTGCAGGACACTGCACACACAGCGCGGCACACCCAGCGAGCACACAGCAGAACAACCGACCCCCAGGACAAACCCAGCCCATGCCCCCCTGCAGGAAAGAACCACCATGTCAGACAACACCAGCCGCGCACAACCAGCCAGCCAAACCAGCGAAGGCCAACTCAGCGGGTGCAGGCACAGTGCAGGAAGGGCGAGTAGGGCAGGGCGGCGAAGAGGGACAGCAGGGCAAGTGGAGAGGAGATGCAGAGAGGGAAGCCAGACCCCCCCACGAGCACACACCCCACTGCCGCGCACTGAGGCTGCACCTGGGCACCAACAAGACCCGCCAAGGAGCCATACGGGCCCGTCTGAGAGGGAGTGTGTCCCCGCGCCTGCGCCGCAGAACGCCCGGGCAAGGAGCGCGCGCCACACGCAGACCAGGCAGAGCACACACTCAGCACCACACACCAGCACACACCACGAAGCACGACCCAACAGCACCACGCCAGACACCCACGCCCGACAACGAGCAAGCCACCACGACCAAGCCCCGCACTCCCCACAGCGCAAGAGCAGCCGTCCGTATGGACGCGTGAGCACCTGGTGGCAAACCCGGTCCCTGCCGGCTACAAAACAGCCTCCGTCGGGATGGACGTGTGCGCGCCCGGCAGTGAACCCAGCCCCTGCCGGCTACAAAACAGTTGCCGTCCGGATGGAAGTGTGCGCGCCCGGCAGTGAACCCAGCTCCTGCCGGCTACGAAACAGCCGCCGTCCTGATGGACGTGTGTGCGCCCGGCAGTGACCACAGCCCCTGCTGGCCATGAAAGAGCAGCCGTCTGGATGGACGTGTGTGTGTCCGCCAGTGAACCCAGCCCCTGCCATCTACAAAACAGTCGCCGTCAGGATGGACGTGTGCGCGCGAGGACGTCAACCCAGCCCTTGCCGGCTACGAAACAGCCGCCATCTGCATGGACGTGTGCGCGCCTGGCAGTGACCCCAGCTGCTGCCCTCTACGTAACAGCCGCCGTCCGGATGGACGTGTTTGCACCCGGCAGCGAATCCAGCCCCTGCCAGCTACAAAAGAGCCGCCGTCCGGACGGACGCGTGAGCACCTTGCGGAGCACACAGTGCTTGCCGGCTACGCCCTGGCACCGCACGAGGGGGAGAGGGTCCAGCCACCGCAGACCACACACCCAACGGAGCCCAAGTCACCGCACCCAGCGACACCCCCATCAGCGAACCGAGCCCGCAAACCCCACCACAACCCACGCCGTCCCGACACCTCTGATACCACCACTGCCAGTCACCGGAACCCACCATCAAACACACTGGATTCACCACCAGAGCCACCCACCGCCGCTGCCGCCACCAGGCAGTCAAGGGACCACCATCAGCACATCTGGCACAAACCAGCAAGCATGCCCGGCAAACCCGACCCCGACCGCCCTCACCAAACAGCACACCAGTGGCCACAGCCATCACCTGTCGACCACCCACGCTGAGGAACCCATCATCACAGCCCGCCACACGGCCAGGCCCCCCAACCGAACACACCGCACACCCGGCTTACACACAACCGGCACCCGACCCCAGCCACCCACGCCAGCCAGGCCCAAAACCACCATCCGCACAGAGCACCACACAACCGGCGACGCTCCAGGGGCCAACACAAACCGTCCAGAGCACAACAACGCCCAATCCACTGCCCCCAAACAGCCCACACCAGGCGCACACCAAGACACACACCCACATCCAACCACACCACCCAGGCACCCAGCGCACCGACCCACACTGCCGCCACCACGCACCACGGCACCCATACAGTCGCGGGCTGCCAAAGAGCCACTACCACGCACACGGGCGCCATGCCAGCACTGCCCCCAACCGCCCACCGCCGGCAACGTCTCCAAAGAGCCACCGACCGCCACCAACGCCACCAGGCAGTCAAGCCACCACCAGCAGCACAATGCACCCACGCCGACGCGTCCTGCCAACACGAGCAAGCACGCCCGGAATACCCAACCCGGGTCACCTACACCAAACACCACAGCCTCTGGCCGCCAGCACCGCCTGCCGATCACACACGCGGTGGAACCCACAATCACACCCGGCCACACCGCCAGAAACCCCAACCCAATCCACCGCACACCTGACGCACACACAGCGGGAACAACAACCGACGCAAGCCAGGCCCCACACCAGCATGCACGGAGAGCACCGCGCCACTGGGCATGCCCCACTGGCTTACACAAACCGTCCCGCGCACGGGAATGGCCAATGCACTACCCGCAAACAGCCAACATCAAGAGCACACCAACACGCGCACCCACATCCAACCACGCCACCCAGGCACCCAGCGCACCGACTCACACGGCCGCCACCACGCACAACGACAACCACACCAACAAAGATTGCCCGAGAGCCAGGACCAATCACACAGGCGCCACAACACCACTGCCGCCAAACGTCCACTGCCGGCACCATCTGCCCAGGGCCACTCAGCGCAACCAGCGCCACCAGGCAGTCAACCTACGACCACCAGCACACCTGGCACACACCACTGCGTCCCGCCCACACCAGCAAGCACGCCCGGAATACCCGACCCCGGCCGCCCACACCGAACACCACACCACCAGCCACACCCACCGCCCGCCGACAAACGACGCCGAGGAACCCAGAAATCACACCCGACCACACTGCCAGGCACCCCAACCCAATCCACCGCACACCCCACCCCACCCCACCAGGCCAGGCCAGCCACGCCCCACTGGCCAACGCAAACCGTCCCGCGCACGGCAAGGGCGCATCCACTATCCCAAAACAGCGCGCACCAAGAGAACACCAACACGCGCACCCACATCCAACGAGGCGGGGCGAAGCACCCGGCGCAGCAGCCCACACCACCGCCACCATGCACAACAACACCCACACAGTCGCGGATTGCTTGAGAGCCGCGACCAGCCACACAGGCGCCACTCCACCACTGCTGCCGACCACCGGGCGCTGGCACCATCTCCCCAGGGCCACCCACCGCCACCAGCGCCAAAAATGAAGCCGGTTCGGATCCCAATGGGCTGCAGTGTTCTATTCTTGAGCGATTTTCGCGATTTCAGGAATTTCGTATATGATTTCAGGAGAATTCGGATATTATATTTTTTTTAAACCACAGGATGGAGGATTTAACACTTCTTGTTCGGACCAGGCCTGCCGTGTGTGCGCGTGCCCGCCTCGTGTTCCTGTTGGCATGCGAGGGCTCTGTGTTCCTCACTGCGGGCCAATTGTCTGAAAATTCTTCCCAACTGGTGCTAATAGTGTTAGTTCTATCCTGTTACGGAACCCGAGAGGAATCGGAAGGTAGGGCAACTCCAGTGAATGTTAGAAGGCCCGGAGTTAATGACCTGGCTAAACCCCGGTGTGGTGCCTCCACCCACACCGGCTGTCGGCCTTGGGTGCATCACTGCACTTGAGAGGAGACCGGTGTACGTTAATGGGCGCATCTGCTTCGGCAGTGCCACGCCTACGTGCATGGGGGACCAGGAGTCCCTTGAAGCTGGAGGAGCCCTAGTGGAAGTGAAGTGGAAGTGGATGTGGCTGAGGTAGGCGCACCAGAAGCGAAGAAAGTAACTCGGTCGTTGCTCCGCAAGGCAAAGCATTTCCTCATTCTTTGACTTATCATTTCTTTGCTTTACATGTGTCATGACAACTTGACGTCCCATGGAATCAAAGAGGGTCAACCTTTGGTGATTGCGTGTGTTGAACATGTGGTGTGGACGTTCCATGGGTGAACAATGTAAAGGTGGAGAACTGCACTTTTGCCCTGGTTGTTAACCTCCCATTTGCTGTCTCGCTCCGGTGACCTTTGGTGAAATCATGTCATTGGTCGTACACTTCGGTGATTTCATATCATTGGATGAACACGGTTGTTGATCCACCATCCCTCCTTTGTGAATTTGCAGCATGGCATGAGGATGGCTCATTTGATTTGACAATTGGGTGTAGGGATAATCCTCAATCTATGTCGGCAATTCTCACTTCAAGTGCATGCATGTCTTCATGGGTCATGTCTAGGCAAACGTCTCCCTCCATATGCATGCTCCCATGGGTCATGGCTAGGCTATGCGCTGGGGATTGGGTTTTGGTGAGGTCAGACTCTCCCTCCTGGGCCACGGATTGGCTAGGTTATTTCTCTTCGGCCATGGATTGGTTAGGTTATCTCTCTTCGGCCATGGACTGGTTAGGTTCTCTCTCCTGGGCATGGATGGGTGAGGGTCTCTCTCTCAGGGCCTGGATTGGGGCGGGACCATCTCTCTTTGAGGCGGGACTATGTCTCCTTGGGATAGGACAATCTCACCATGTGTCAGACGTGCTCTCATTGGACCCGGGATATCCCTCCATGTGCACCCTCTCTGCGGGCCGGGTCTAGGTTTCTTCATGTGACCTGGGGCATCTTCTTACCCAAGCACTCTTGCCCAATCTCTCTCCAAGTAGCATGCATTGAATTGGTTCGGTGTCACACGAACATGCAATTAGGCAATATTGGTTTCACCTCCATGTGTGGATGGTTTCTATGCACATGAAAATTTCTGTTTGCCTATGCTTTCGGGTCCCAAGCAATTAGGCACCAAGTGATGGGACTGAGTGGCATGTCCAAGCATGTGAGGGCATGACGTGTATGTCGTGTGTTGGCTTTACATTTTGTTCGTGCCTTTGGTTCACGATACTCTAACCGCAGGAGCCCAGCAATTGGTATGCAGCATACATTAAACAGGTGCGGTTTGGTGGGCTGGCCCTTCTTGATGTCTTGTTCGCGAGCAGCAAGTAAACCCGCCAAGTCTATTCACTTGCTGGCCATTGTGTATGTTGTTGCTAAGTGATACGCAACCAGCGTCCGGTGTGAAGTACCGAGGCATTGCCAGCATGATGATATATGGACTGTGTCACACATGCCAGGTGTCAGGTATTGCCATGAAGTCACTCTCCTGACGTATATTTGGTGATCCTCATTGCAAGCCCTCTATTTGTGATCATTAGGGGTTCCCTAATACGACCGTATTCCTGTAATACGCGTATCCTGCCGTATCCTGCCGTATCCTGCCGTATCCTGCCGTATCCTGCCGTATCCTGCCGTATCCTGCCGTATCCTGCCGTATTCTTCCCTATCCTGCCGTATCTTGCCGTATCCTGCCGTATCTGCCGGATACTGCCGTATCCTGCTTTCCCTGCCGTATCTTGCCGTATGCCAGTAACCGAATCCCTAACCCTAACCCTAACCCTAAACCCAACCGTAATCCTAACCTGGAGTTTCAGTTATTGGTAAAGGTCTCATGAACAGGCGGTTCCTTGGCGGTGTGCGGACGTTTTGTGATCTGACCTTGTATGAACCAATGCAAATTGACCTCTCTTCATGCCATATGATGTGATGCCTTATAAGTTGATAGGATGTGGTGTTCGCAACGTGATGTGATGTGATGTGATGTGATGTGACATGACGTGATTCGATGTGATGTAGTGTGAGCTCGTGTGGTGTGGTTTGGTGTGGCCTGATGCGATGTGATGTGATGTGACGTGATGAGATGCGATGTGATGTGACATGACGTGACGTGACGTGACCTGACGTGACGTGACGTGACGTGACGTGATGTGATGTGATGTGATGTGGTGTGATGTGATGGGATGTCATGTGATGCCATGCAATTTCATGTGATGCGATTTGGTGCAATGATATTTGAGTTGACTTGATGTGATGTGGTGTGATGTGGTGTGATGTGATGTCATGTGTTTTAATGTGATGTGAAGTGTGTGACCATATTTGATTTGCCGTGATGTGGTGTGATGTGATGTGATGTGACTTGGTTGCTTTTCGAAAACATCCTCAAACCCACTGCAGCTTTTATCCTAACAAACAAAAATGCATTTCCAATAATGTTCTTTCTGAAACCGTTTTTAAACCCACTGCAGCTTTTATCCTAACAAACAAAAATCCATTTCCAATTGTTTTCTATCCGGAAACGTTTTCAAACCCACTGCAGCTTGTATGCTAACAAACATAAATGCTATTTCAAAATATGACGTTAATTTTTTCAAAACTGTTCAACCGTCTGGTTTTTGGACCTCTGCATGCTTTTTTGTAGTTCCCTGTTATGCTGAAAGGTAAAAACATGACTTGACCCATAACGCCAACTGCCAACTACTTTCCTCCGTCATTGACTGGCGGACTCACAAAGCTGGGAAGGCACAGCGACATTACACTGAGCAGAGAGAGAAATGGCCATTCGATGCGTGTGTCTGAAGAAGCTGCACTGTGGTGTATTCCACTGTGCGATAATGTAAATAATCAACAATAAAAGAACTTGTAGACAGACAAAAATATATAGTTATACTGCTGCACTATGGTGCATGCCACTGTGCAAACAAAAAAACAGATAAACAAAAAACATAATTAAATATATCACCAAAATAGTGCACTTAGTAAACCTTAGTGGTCGCTGGCTGCATGCCAGGTGCGGATGCGGCTCCAGGGAACCAGCCGTCGTTGAACATGACGTGCACCAATGTTCCAGCTGCTGCACGTGGCTGCTCAGATCGCTCCACATGATGCTGCACTGTTGTGCACTTCCATTCCAGGTGTCAGGTATTGCTGGGAGGTCACCCTCCCGACTCATATTTGGTGATCCTCATTGCAAGTTGTGTACATGCGATCATTGGTGATTCACGAGTGTGGACACGTCATGTGTGTGGCCATGCTGTATTTTGTGTTCATGGAGGCCATGATGTCACACTTGATTCACGGTGGGAGATTCCTCATATTTGGTGCTTATTTTTCTCGATTCCAGTTCTTGCCGTCTTGTAGGCAAGGGGGAGGATGGGCCATGTGGGCCACGCTTATGTTAAATCGAATGATGCCATTGTGTCGTGTATCATTTCTTTGTGTTGCGCCATGTGCCATATGAACCTCATTCATGTCATTCTGTCCCGCATGACCTCAATGTCATTTTCCTCAATGTGGTGAATCGAGGTTGTTAGCATGGCTTCATATGTCCGTAGTCGAATGTGCATGATATACAAAATCATTTCTTGGAGTAGGGATGCAACATCGTCTGCGATAATCGCATACTCTATTCCAGGGCTTCACTTATACTTCTGTTTCTGCCTCTCCCTTTGCCCAACATTGTCTCATTTGTTCCCCTCTCCATGATCAAGTCCATGTATTGATGTGGATACACTCAACCCAATTTGGCAATCAATTATTTGGACTCCATTGGTGAAGCTCATTCGAATTCATTAATCAAGTGTTCGGATTTTATTGCAAGGGTTTCCAATGGGTGTACCTACGGGATTCGTTTTGATTTTGTGGCCAAGGGTTACCAAGGGTACTTGCAGCAAATGTGGATTTTTGGTTTTAAAAATCATGGAATCACTGGTGAGGTCAAGGACGATGGGAGTCACGGGAAAGAGGGTGGAGAAATGGGGTATAGGCGGTAGAGCTCGCACTATGGCAGGGGCTGGTCCTACAGACCCTCTTTATGGTGGCAGAGGAGTACCTGCCGCCTACCGCCACCCGGGGAGCTTGGGCCCTCATGAGCCCTGCCCAACTGGACCCCGGGTCACCATTGTTGAAGCCCAAGAAGAAAGAGGACACTTGGAGAGAAGAGTGGGTGCCGACATGGAGGACATCGTCACCTTTTCTGAAGGATCATGTGGAAAACGTTGTCATCTCCGAGTACCCGCGGAAGAATCGGACGAGGTCACGAGTTGCAGCAGCGACTCAAAGACTAGGCGCTACCGCAAACAGGGTTTGCCGGAACTGTCCAAGGGGGATGCGGACACGGCGATGGAAATGACGCCGAGCCCCGTCCCCCGAATGTTCAGTGCTCTGTCGGACTCGAGGTATACAATACATATTACCCTTCTGATGATGCCGGCGCAGAGCCAGATGTCCTGGCGAGGCGGTCGCATACCACCCCAAATCCTGAACTTGCTCATGACGTAGAACGGGAATCATCGCCGCAAAGGGCAGCCACCACCAGAGTTTCGAGGCACAGGAGCGATGGTGAAGAGGTGGCGAGGATGGATGGTGACGGGACAGGCGACACCCTCATCGGTGGAGGCGAAGAGCGTGGAGTTCCGGGGTAACTGCCACGGGATCCTGAAGGAGATGCGCGCCATTCTCACGAGGACATCAAAAAGGCGGCGTGCGGGCAAGCGGGGAGTGGAGATCACTGCCATTGCCATCATGTGGACTTCCACATCCGAAGTTATCCCCGGGTTGGCAAGGATGCCCTCAT
Organism: Eutreptiella sp. 'Long Island Sound 2002'; assembly: GCA_964036045.1. NCBI lineage: Eukaryota > Euglenozoa > Euglenophyceae > Eutreptiales > Eutreptiaceae > Eutreptiella > Eutreptiella sp. 'Long Island Sound 2002'. Next base: position 68,710,577 of record OZ038380.1, on the reverse strand, counting down.
TCAGAAGATCGGCAGGGTGGATGACACCACCTCCAGAATCCTTGAGGACCAGGCCATCTTTGATAACGATCTGAACACAATTCGATTACATCAAGAGGACTACAACGCCAAGTTGGAGAGCATGTTGGTACAGCAGCAACGGGTGGTTGACAACATGATGAAGTACTTGGAGACAGTCGAGAACGGGATGGGGGAGTTGGAGAAGCGTGGAGGAATCCCAACTTCCGTCCCGGGACTATGCCCCGACCTGCCACGGGATCGTGCCCCGGAGTCGTTGCTGAGACGTGTGAGAACCTTGAGGACAGCGGCAGAAGGCGTGGCGCCCATGGAGGGTCCCATGGAGTCGGCGCCTTATGGGCCGCCACGGGTTGACCCCTCGCTAATGAGGCACATCCCGGTATTTTCGGCAAGTGTCATGCTGGGGGAGAAGACACCGGAAAAAGGCTCAGGGATTGGTACGCACAAGCGGGATGCCTGTGAGAAGACCGTTGAGATGGACATGAGTAGTCCTCCAGCCGCGGCGACGTTCGACACCAGAGCTGCCTATGCGGCACGTGTGTACGAAGAAGCCTCGAGGTCAGCGGCTCGCCAAGATGGTTCAAGTGGAGGAGCGGAAAATCCATGGGTGATGGACCCACGGTCCGGAATATGGACTATGGGAGGTCGGAGCGTGGGAGAAGCTGTGCCCCGGCCGTGTGAAGCCATGGAAAACAGGGGTGTATATTCCCACTCCCCAGGCAATGGAAGTTCGGGAGGAATCCGCCTCGGGGGCGTCATGGCTTCGGATGTTGGGGATGCCGTGAGGCTTGAAGACCTTTGGGGTGTTCAAATTCCCTACTATGACGCCAATCCTGCCACCCTCGACGACTTCATCCTCGACTGCGAAGATTTTGCCGAGGAAGTTGTGGGTGAGATGCTGCAGGATGCCCGTGACAAGTGGGCATGTCGCACTTTCCCACACCGTATGGCCTCGGAGCTAAAGGCGGATTTACGTGATCAAATTCGGGGGAAGAGGATCAGTACAGAGGAGCAATGTCTCGATTGGTTGGAGCAAGAAGAAAGAGTTGATGCTCCAAACCAAAAGTTGGACGATTCTTGGTCAATACCCCTCAACTTGGAGCGTGGAGACATGCGATTGATGGATTGGAGGAGGTATCTCCGAAAGTACCACCGGCTTCTGAAGCAGGTGGAAGATTGGTCGGAATCAAGCGAGACTCGCCATCTCTTGCGGGATGTACTACCATCGTACTGGAAGAAGCGTGTGGAAGACAATGAAAACAGAAGCGGGCAAAAAAGCGCTTGGCCGTACGCATTATGTTGCCGGAAGATCAGCATCCTTGTCTCATGGAGTATTTCCGGCGAAACCTGGGAGAGCTGGACCGGATGATCTCCATTAAGAATTTGGTCTACGTGCAGGTGGTGGCGGACACGGCAGGAGGACGTTTGCTGCAGCTGGGCAACGCTAAGTGGAGCTGTGGAGAGAAGCTGAGGATGCAGATGATCCCAGCCCGCATGAGCCTGGATTCAATAGTCCAATACGTGAGCGGGGAATTGAAGCTTAATGCCAAAAACAAGGGTATCATTAAGGACTGTCACGGCAATGGGAATCGCGAGCCCCGCGACGATCGGAATTATCGCGCCATCCAAGAAGATCCAACCGTCCGCAGAGACGCAAGTCAAGGTCCAGGGTCCGAGGATGGAAAGAAGTCGTTTGGCGGGGAGTACATGACTCAGGAATATCAATGAGACGCACACTTCTTCGCGTTAGTGGCCCACAACACGAAAGCGTATGGTTATGACAAGGGCAAGTGGAGGAAAGCACCACCCCGTCAAGGAAAGGAGCCGCAGAGAATTGAAAATGCCCCGTTGAGCTTTACCGAGTACGGGCGGGAACATGATGGGTGCTGGGTCTGTTATGAGAAGGAATGATCCCATGAGCACGACCACAAAACGTGCAAGGTGTACGAGGAGCACAAGCGGGCATAGTTCCAAGCCCACCCCGAAAAGGTCCCCAAGGAGAAGCGGATTGATTAATGGAAAAAGAGACAAGCTGATGGCGGTTGACATGTGGGATCAAGCCATGATGGCGATTGGCGGATTCGCCATATTGATGAGGTTGCTGAGTCGCTAAGAGAGGCCTCGGAGGACTTGAAAAATTTGCAAGAACGAATGGGAAGTCAAGGCCCAGGTGATTCGCAGCATGATGGTGCTGCGGTAAACCGGACTTAGAGAAGCCCCCACGGGGATGGTACACCGGAGGTCTCTCTGCCGAAAATGTGCAAAATAGAAAGAAACAAGGTACCCATGGTACCAAAGAGGGCTCCAGAAGAGCCAAGAAAGCTGAGCTTTGCAAGTCCCAGCCCATGGAACACCCTTCCAAGGAAAGTACATATGGATTTGGGTCGCACACAAAGAAATGATCGAGAGCCCACGGAGAGCCCCGTGGATGGGCATGACCAACCCAAGATCTACACCATCCGGGATCATACCCTCGAAGTATTGATGCATCCAAGCGTACTAGAGTTGCATGCCGTCAGAGTTGTTCATACTCCACATGGCGACGAACGGCAATTGCACTTGAAAGTGCGACTACAGTGTGGAAAGAAAGACACATGGGTTTTTAAATTCCAATTTGTCTGTAAATTCAGAACAGCACTTTTTATGGATTAAGATCATCAGTGTTGAGGTGTCTGTCGAGACAATCTGGAAAATAATCGTCAATTTCTTGTTGCCCAAATCACTGTGGTTTGAGTTCCATCGCCAGAGCCGGACTGCACCCGCATGCAACTGCCGCGGCACCGATCGCCGCAAAATGAAAGTCAAACAAATGGCATTTTCGCAAAATCCGCCACTGGGAGAGTAGCGGTGAATTGCTAAATAGTATTGATCGTAGCGCATCTCTATATCTGACAATTCACATTTCCCCAGATCAGACCACTCAGTAAATTGTTGACGAAAATGAGCCCTTTTTGAGCCTTTTTGGCCTTTCTTTTTGCATAAAGGGCTCAAATCACGCCACCCAGCACCTTGGAAGAGGTGGCCATGAAGTCCTTATGTAGGACACATTAAGTAAGATGGCTTTCTTGCACTTCTTGGCTATACCATTGACGGAACTCAACCCCATGGAGACTCTATATTGGGCACGAAATGGCCATTTTTGGACCCTTATTCTCGGAGAAGGACGAGGTATGATGCTGGTGTTACTAGTGTTAACCCTATCCGTCAGCACTCTTTGATTCAAATTTAACCATTCCAACACGAAGGTCATTCTGGTAAAAAATAATGTGTATCCCAAGGTGCCCATTTGCACTCGCAACTACTGTGAGGTGGAGCGAGGGCTGGCACTTTCTTGATGACGCCCGGTAGTAGGATACTCAAGCCAGAGTGGGATATCTTGCCAACATCTCGGGGGAAGCTCTGGGGGAGTCACGACTCCTCGAAGCCGGAAGAACCTAAGTGAAGGAGGCCTTGATGAGGATGACGGGGGTGAGGCCAGAGGTAGGTGCACCACTCATACATATTCCATTATCCGCAAACTTTCTTTTGCAATTTTTTGCAATTTTCAGTGGCCCATTTTTAGGTTTTACCATTCCATGGCCATTTTTCGAGCCTTATTCTCGGAGAAGGACGAAGTATGATGCTGATGGTCCTGTCGATACTTGATATGATGATGATGATATTTTGGCCTAAAAATGTCAATTTTGGGCAAAAATCAGTCTTTTATGGAGTTGGGTGGTCAGTTCAAGGCCACCCCACACTATTTTGCAGGTGCTCAGCTCACAAAGCTATGTGTTGCAGGGTATGGCAGCTGGAAAACGGGTGTTTCAGCGCGCCCCCCCCCCGAAAGGCCATTTTTTGCTCAAAAAAAGGCTAAAAATGCCAATTTTGGGGCAAAAACAGTGTTTTTGAGCTTGGGTGGTCGGTTCATGCCCCCCCCACCGTATTTCGCAGGTTCTCGAAAAAAAAAGTGTTTCATGGTGCGGGATCCAGAAATCGGGTGTTTCAAGGTACCCCCCCCCCAAATGGCCATTTTTTGCCCAAAAATTGCCCATTTATGGCAACTTTGGGCCGAAAACATTGTTTTTTGGATTCGGGTGGTCAGCTCAAGCCCCCCGCAGCCTTCTTTGCAGGATCCTGACTCAAGGGAACATGTGTTGCAGGGTATTGGAGTCCGAAATTGGGTGATTCAGGGCCCCCTCCCCTAAAAAATGGCCATTTTGTGCCCAAAAATGGCCCAAAAATGCCATTTTTGGGCCAAAGACAGTGTTCTGTTGGGCTTAGGTGGTCAGTTCAACACCTGCCCACCTCATGTCGCAGGTGCTCGACTCAAAGAAACATGTGTTGCAGGGCTACACACCTGGTAAAAGGGTGATTCAGGGCCGTCCCCCCTAAAAAATAGCTATCTCTGGCCCAAAAATGGCCTGAAAATGCCATTTTTGGGCCAAAAAAAGTGTTTTTTGGGTTCAGGTGTGCAGTTTGACGCCTCCCCTACCCTTTTTCGCAGGTTCTCGACTCAAAAAAATGTGTTGTGAGGTTGGAGAGCCGAAAAATGGGTGATTCAGGGCCGCCCGCCTAAACAATGGCGAATTTTTCCTCAAAAATGGCTTAAAAATGCCATATTTTGGCCAAAAACAGTGTTTATTTCCGGCTCAGGTGGTCAGTTTGACGCCCCCCATCCTATTTCGCAGGTGCTCGAACCGGAAAAACATGTGTGGCAGGTCTAGGGAGCTGGAAAATGGGTGATTCAGGGCCGCCCTGCCCTAAAAAACTTTTCTTTTGTGCCCAAAAATAGCCTAAAAATGCCATTTTTTTCGGCCAAAGACAGTGTTGTTTTGGGCTCAGATGGTCAGTTAAAAGCCCCCCACCGTACTTGGCAGGTGCTTGACCCCAAGGAACATGTGTTGCAGGGCTATGGGTGATTCAGGGCCGCCCCCCCTAAGAAATAGCCCTTTTTGGCCCAAAAATGGCCCAAAAATGCCATTTTTTGGCCACAAACAGTGTTTTTTGGGCTCAGTTGGTCAGTTTGATGCCCCCTCACCCTGTTTTGCAGGTGCTTGAGTCAAACAAAATGTTCTTCAGGGTTGGGGAGCCGGAGAATGGGTGTTTCAGGGCCGCCTGCCCTAAAAAATGGCCATTTTTGCCCAATAACGGCTTGAAAATGCCAATTTCTGCCCAGAAAACAGTGTTTTTTGGCTCGGGCAGTCAGTTTGACGCCCCCACCCTATTTTGGAGGTGCTTGACTCAAAGAAACATGTGTTGCAGGGTTGGAAAGCCGGAAAATGGGTGATTCATGGCCATCCCCCATAAAAAATGGCCATTTTGTGCCCAAAAATGGCCTAAAAATGCGGTTTTTCGGCCAAAAACTGTTTTTTTGGGGCTCAGGTGGTCAGTTCAACCACCCCCCCACCCTATTTTGCAGGTGCTGGAGTCACAGAAAGATGTGTTGCAGGGTTAGGAACCTAGAAAAAGGGTGATTCAGGGACACACCACCCAAAAAATGCCCATTTTTGCCTCAAAATGACATAAAAATGCATAAAAATGACAATTGTGGGCAAAGAAACATTGTTTTTTGGTCTCCGGTGGTCAGTACAAGCCCCCCCCATCCTTTTTTGCAGATGCCTGACGCAGACAACCATGTATTGAAAATTTTTGGAGCCAGCAAATAGGTGTTTCAAGGCCCCTTCGACCTGAAAAAGGACATTATGTGTCAAAAAATGGCCCAAAATTGCCAATATTTTCCAAAAAATATGTATGCTGTAGGCTTGCGGGCTCCCTTCAAGCCCCCCGCAGCCTATTTTGGGGTTGCCGGACTCACCAAAATAGGTTTGCAGCATGGTTGGCATGATATTGAATCCCGGAAACAAGTCACTCCGCCATTTTCTTAGTTTTCGGAATAAACTAACACCTTTGCCTTTAAAAACCTATGTGAGGTGATGGCGGATGTATTGGTGGATACGGTTACCCAAGTGAGCTTGGTTTGGAAGGGATTTTTTTCAGAGGAATATCTGAAGCCTAGCCGAAGACCGGTGCATTTGAAGGTCCCCGATGGCGAACCTACGGGTGTGGGTAGCCATGAAGCCACTATCAGCATGGAACCTTGGGAACATGATCGCTTGAACCGACCTGATTTGTGGAAGCGGATCGTACTTTCCCGGAATTTTATGCCGCGGATATTTCTGATGGAGATATTATTATGGGATATGATTTTATTGTGAGCAACGCCATCCGAGCTCTTCCTCACCGTGCAACGTTGGTTCGAGAGGACAAGGAGCGTCTTACTTGGCATTCCACGGACCATGCTCCAGGATTATCTCAGTGGACCTGAGATGAGGAAAAAAGAATCGTGCGGGCAGTCAAGACCGTGAGTGCCAAATTGAATGGTGACCGCAGAGGTCATCTCATGGAATATGGCATGGCGCCACAAGTGTACAATCGCATGGTTCAAAAACTTGGAGGCAAAATCCCGAGACAGACTTGTTTGCTTCCCGGGATGCCCCGCAGCTAAGGAAGTATACGAGGCATTGGACTCTGTGTGGTCAAAGCATTGGGGATTGAAGGAGTGGGGGCCCATGTACTGGCATGGTGCCCAAGAAGACACCAGACATACAGTGAACAAGATCATTGCAGATAGAGCAATGGGTATCGTGGTCGTGAGGGGCATAGGATCCAGCCCATGTCTGTTGGTGGATCTTAAACCGACTTTGGACTCCATCATCCTCAATGAGATGCAATTTGGACCTTAGGAACAGTTGTTCATCGACGCCAAGGGTATACCAATGCCCGCCCCGGGACAAGCATGGAGCACCAAGGCTTTCCTGGTTGATGGTTCACAGTGCCGACCAACTGGTGATGAAGCGTTCATCAGCAGGATAGAGGTCGTGCCGATGGGGGTTATGTTTGAAGAAAAGAGTGACGCTACGGAGAGTCTTGATGTACTCTCTCGCTCGGAGATCGACCGGGTTGTCGCCTACAGGCGGAGGGGTATGAATGACCGAGTGGCTGCTCGGAAGGAGCGAGCCCAGGGCAAATCACCCCATTGGGTGGGCGATCGGGAGTTGGTGACCGGGAAGTTCGAGAAGAATGAGTTTGTGGCAAGAGTTATGGACCACTTGGCCGACCAATACGACAGTCCCATAGGGTCTGACCCTCCGACATGGAGTTTTCCAAGAGGGGTTGACAAATTCGACGAAATCCAGCCCGTGGCCCAAAATTTCCGAAGATTATCGCTGGGAACGGCCGCCCACGTTGATGAACAGGGCATATCGGACGAGGAGATGTCCGACGTGGATCCACAAGAGGCATACACTGCCGTGAAGTCGGTTGTTTCAATACCCCGGCAAGCGGCAGAAGAAGCCAAGAAGAACCCAAAGGTAGCCGAGCTGAAGGAGAGACTTATTGAAGCCTATACACCGCTATTTAGTGGAGTTGCCAAGAAGAATCCTCCGGATCGTGGGAAATGTGGTACGGCCAAGGTCAAGCTGAACCCAAACCCGAAAATTTATCGTCACCGGGAATATCAACTCCAAGGGGAACGAGCGCAAGCAATGAAGAAGCTCTTGATGAAATTTTTTGAGCATGGTTGGATTGAACCCTCCGATAATGAGTGGGCAAGCCCGGCCCTCATCGTTCCAAAGAAGGACAAGGGTGAATGGAGATTGGTTGTCGATTACAGGGGATTGAACGAACAAACCGAGCACGACTCGTACTGGTTACCGCTGATTGACTCCATCCTACAAAAGCAGCAGAACAAGCGCATCTTCACGGTGTTGGACATGAAGCACGGGTACCACCAAATGCCGCTGCATGAGGGCTCCAGGCCATGCACAGCGATGTTCACTCCGCTGAAGCCCATGCAATGGAAGGTAGTTCCCATAGGAGCCAAGAATGGGAATGCTGCCTTTCATCGCATGATGGAGGATCTCCTACAACCCGTTCGAGATTGTGCCGACCCGTTTGTTCATGATATCATTATTGGGTCGGGCACCGAGGACATGATCGACGAGGAGCTCATCGAGGCGCATGAGAAGGACTTCCGCCGAGTATCGGGGGTCCTCGACAAGCACAGCATGGTGTGCAAGCCCAGAAAGGCCTCACTCTTTGGGACAAAAGTGGAGTTCGCTGGACATGTGGTTCGTCATGGGCAACGCCGACCCCTGCCCCAGAAATTGGCAGCACTACGCCACTGGGAAAAACCCCAAAACATCAGTGAACTCCTGCCCTTCATGGGATGTTACAATTATTTCTCGGGATATGTACGCATGTATGCGGATCTACGGGGCCTCTCCACAAGATGCTGCAGTTGGGCAAGTTCGATGGTCGCAAGGGAAGCTACAAAAAATTGGCATGGACAAAGGAAGCTGAAGAAGCGTTAGACAAGTTGAAGGAACAACTATTGGGTCAATCCGGTCTTGTCTTGGTGGACCCGGACAAGGGATTTGTGCTGCGCACAGACGCCTCGGACTATGCTGTCGGGGGCAGTCCTCGAGCAAGTCCGGTGCGATGGAACACATGTCCTGGTGGCCTTTTGGAGTCGAGTCCTGGCGGAAGGCCAACGTCGGACGTGGACCGCGAGAGGAAGGAGACTTATGCCATTGTGTGCGCGCTCTGGAAATAGTCGGGTCACATCGGACTTCAATCCGTGCTGGTATGTACCAATCATCAATCACTTCAGAGTTGGCCTCAAGGAGCAGAAGGATACTCCCTCGGGTCCAGCGGCAGGGCAAGCCCGATGGCAGGAGACTTCTGCGAAGTTCAACTTGAGCGTCGTCTATGTCCCCGGGAAGGACAACACTGTAGCTGATTGCCTCAGTCGTTGGGCCTTTCCCGCGGGCAAGGCTTGGATGGACATATCCAGTCGTGCAAATGCCGAGGAGACAGAGGAGGCCAAACGCATTATTCAGCACGAGAAGGCCATGGAAGAGGGCAACACCAAGTGCTTTGTGGTCATGGTATCCAAGGCGGAGTTGAGTCAGCGACGGGATGCCCGAGTTTGGGTTCCGATGGAAGAGAGTTTGGAGGGATGTCTCATGGCACCCATTAGGTACGTGGAGTCGGTGCTCATGGAGGATTGGTCGGAGGATTATGCCGCCTCGGAGCATTCAAACAAGTAATGGAACGCCGTGAGTGCCCCCTCGGACGATGAGTGGCCCTAAGGCTTGACGGAGGACGGAGACAAGCTCTTCCCGAACAACAAGCTATTGGTGCCGGATAAACCGGGTCAAGGCGCTCATTGACCATTGGCACAACGCCCAACTTATGCATCCCGGCCGGGACAAGATGCAACGAGATCTCGAATGGAGGTTTGAGTTTCCTCCGGCATACTACGCAATCTTAAATCGTTATTGCAACGATGGTGCCGTGTGTAGGTTCAAGAGAAGCGGGAACCACTCCACAGCGGGGAACCTGGTTTTTACGCCGATCACCAAGGCACCGATGCGCTCGGTTACCATGGAGGTGTTTGCCATGCCCGAGGTCACGGTTGAGGAGGGAAAATATGATTGTATTATTTCCGCCGTGGACCGACATAGCGGGTGTATCGTGGCGGTTCCGGGTAAGAAGTCCCAGAAGAAGGACAAGAAAGACAAGCATGGAGTGGGCCTCCAGGCCTAGACCCTCGCCCAAGCCATGACTAGGCATTGGTTGACAATCTTTGACGTCCCAGCGGTCATATGCAGCGACCGGGGGAGTCAATTTGTGGGCTCCTGGTTCAAGAGCATGTGCAAGCACATGGGTATTCGACATGCCAAGACCGTGGCGTATCATAGCCGGTCAAACAGCCGCGCGGAGGTCCCGGGGAGGCAAATGTTCGAGAACGTCCGCCAATCGCACATCCAGGAGCCAGGAAGGAATTGGTTTCACTCTCTTTGGAGGGTTTTACAAGCCTGTCATAACTTACCGGAGCCTATGGTATTGTCTCCGCACCGCATTTTTTCCCTACGGGATCGGGTGTCTCGAAATCTCACGTGGATGAACCATGGCAAGGTTACTCGCGATGCGGACACCATGATGAGTGAAGTGGATGCCACGGCGGCCAAGAGGTGCCAGTCCTTGCATGATGAGCATGAGCGGAGGGCCAAGTACTTCAAGGAAGGCAAGATCCACAAGTACTACCTCAAGGACACCGTTTGGGTGGAGGGCCGTCACAAGGACGTGCTAACCCGCCATCGCCAAAAATCATGGTATATCCCATGGGTCATCGTGCGCAGGATCGGGCAAGACGTGTATGCCGTCCAGGTGGGAGAAAACAAAATCCTGGATCGGGACCATACATAGCCGAGACTACGGGCGCCGGATCCCAGCAGGTGAGCTGTGACGTTTCGGTTCAAGGCGGGAGACCTGGACTCTGAAGATGACGGTGAGGAGGATCACTATACCGCAGAGCAAATTTTAAAGGACAAGCCGGACCCCGCGACGCCAGAGGGGAGGCTATACAAAGTTTACTAGAAAGGATTTGCCGCGTAGCCAGACTCGTGCGAGCCTCCGAGCAGTTTCGTGTCGAGGTATACCACGGTGTGGCTGGACTGTCTCAAGAAAAGGGGGACTAGTCTGGATGTCAAGGATGTCTTGGTGCATTTGATAATGCACAAAAGGGATTGAGTGACTCTCCCTTCGGCCTTGACACGATTGTTTGTTTTTGCTTAATTTGCCACAGGGATGCACATACTATGGCTCAATGACTCCAAAATGTACCCCTCATCCCAAGAGCCTTGACATGACACGGGCATATGCAACCAAGATCAGTCTTGGATTGTGGTCGGAATTTTTTTGTGTGCACAAACGGTCGCCGCTTGCTCAGGAGATTCCTACGGATCAAGAATTGTCGAGACCCAGTCCTCTTCGCTATTTTTTTTGGTGGAGCCTTTGGTAAGTGCATCGGCGGGAGCGACACTGCCGCTATATGGGATCATTCGCGGGCCTCTGGGTTGGAATTCCAGAGTTTGCAGGGGTTATGAAGTTGACATTACTTTGCTTTGCCTTCCTTACCCACGTTGTTTTGTTGCTTTGTTTTCGCCACTTTTGGGTGCAATTTGACCTATTTGGAGGTTGCTCGGCGCAATGGGGACAACTGGATGTCCTCAACCGCTCCACAAGTTTCATTTCGTTTTTGAGCACACCACGTTCTATTTTTAGAACACTTGTTCTATTTTTGGTAACAACATTTCTTTTTTCAGAACTTGGTCCTACTGGCTCCGTCCCGCGTTCTGTCTGAAGCCGCAGCCATCAGATAGCTGTCGCCGTTGCATTGGTGAGGTCGGTTTCCCTCTAGGGTCCCTCAGTTTTGAGATCCCAATTTTTCGCCTGCGCTATTTTTAGTAACAAATGTTACTATTTTTAGTAGAAACTCTTATCTCATTTCTCCACATTTTGGGCCCCTTTGGACCATCGGACCGGATCCACTACCATGTTTTCGCGAGCTGGACGCGATGGCAACGTCCGTTTGAGCTCATCTTGAACCTGGAGTCCGATGACCCCAAGAATTGGAGAAAAATAATTTTTAGAAGGGTTTTCTTCTGAAAAAAAGTTTCTTTTCTACAGTGTTTGTGTCTACGCTTGTCATGATGCATGATGACCCCCCTATCGTGTGTCTCCCGGGGGTGATGCATTGCTCTCATGCCTCTTGGAAGGAGAGCGGGTCATGTGAGGGATTCTTGCTGTGCATGTCAAGCTTCATATATCTGTTCGTGGTCTTTTCATGTAGACCCGTCGACGAGGTTGCTTTTGTCTATCTTTAATCCGCTGAGCCTAGGCTTGTAGGGTTAGTGGTGGCAGAAGGGTGTTCATTTTTTTGAGTTCTCTCCTGCCCCCTGATTACTTCGGCGGGTGGCCATGGTGTATGTGATACCCTCCCACAATGACAGGAGTGCCCAGGGAACAACTGGGATCCTCCCGTTTTCTTTAAGGTTTTCCGAGCAGGTGACAATGCTCTGGGTAGGGGGGTGAAGCCGATTCGAATCCCCATTGACGCCACTGTTCTAACTTCTGAGCAATTTCCGCTATTTGAGCGATTTCGTGTATAAATTCAGGAGAATCCCGAATTTATGATATTTATAAACCACAGGATGGAGAATTTAACATTTCTGGTTCAGCACAGGCCTGCTGTGTGTGCGCGCGCCCTTCTTGTGTTTCATTTTGGCGTGCGCGTGCCCTGTGTTCTTGAATGCGGGCTGATTGTCTGAAATTTCTTGCCAACGGGTGCTAACAGTGTTAGTTGTATCCTATTACGGAAATGGAAGCCAATCAGAAGCCAGGGCAACTCCAGTGGATGATAGAAGGCCTGAAGTTAAGGATCTGGCCAAACCCTGGTGTGGTGCCTCCGCCCTCACCGTCTGTCACCCTTGGGTGCATCACTGCACTTGGGAGGAGACCGGTGTACGTTAATGGGCGCATTTGCTTCGGCAGTGCCACGCCTACGTGCATGGGGGACCACAAGTCCCTTGAAGCTGCAGGAGCCCTAGTGGAAGTGAAGTGGAAGTAGATGTGGCTGAGGTAGGCGCGGCGGAAGGGAAGAAAGTAACTCGCTCTTTCCTTGGCTTATCATTTGTTTGCTTTGCATGTGTCATGACAAATTTAATATCTGATGGAATCAAAGAATGTCAATCTTTGGTGATTGTGTGTGTTGAACATGTTGTGTGCACGAGCAATGGGTGAACATACTAAAGGTGGAGAATTGCATTTATGCCCTGGTTGTTAACCTCTCAGTTGCCGTCTTACTCCGCTGACCTTCGGTGAATTCATGTCATTGGTCGAACACTTCGGGGAGGTCATGTCATTGGTCGAACACGGTTGGTGATCCACTATCCTCCCTTTGTCAACTTGCAGTATGGCATGAGGATAGTTCATTTGATTTGGCAATTTGGTGTAGGGATAATCCTCAATCAATGGGGAATTCATATCATAGGGTTGTGTAAACGCTTAGGGTTGCCCTTGCGTTCTCTTTCTTCGGCATACACATGATGCGTGGTGAGTAAGGTAAGTAAGCCCGGGAGGAGCTCACCTCCTGGTTGAGTGTTGTAGTGATTGGATGAATTGGGTTGAAGTTAGGACATAACAAATTTGTTGCTGATTGCCCTCCTTCCCTGCATACACATGATGCATTAGAGCGCTTTAGGCCACGCGCTGGACACATGGTATAGCCCTTGTTTAGGCTACCCAGGGCTCCGCCCTACGTTATATAAGAGAACGGGCGGAGTCCTTAGGCTTGCTTGCTTGCAGGGCGGTTCTGAGACAGCGTATTATTTTCCAGCCTAAGACCTGTATAATACAGGGAGGCTGGTTAGGTTCTTCAGCTCAGAACTGTCCTTCGTCCGCCTTTGCTCTCCGCTGAGAAAGAGAAAAGGGTAAAGTGGTGCAGCAGCAGTTGCCTTCGGCGACTTCCCATTTTCCTGCCAAAGTTAAAAAGGGCGCAGATCACACAAACAAAGTGGATCAGAACAACTTCCTCATGGACAAGCTTTACTACACGCTGTGCACGCAGATAGAGCACTCCTTCCCTCCAAGCCCTGTCAGGGAAACAGGCGAGGGGGTCCCTGGCAGGCCATAGTTGCCCAGCGGCGCTGTGTTTGCTTGCAGTTTCACAGGAGAGCCAATAGGGCTCGTGACATCTTCGCCATGGCCATCCAGTAGGGTGTGTGGGAGTTAGGGTCAGCGAGCCTGGCAGGAACTGAGTGCGGCTGTGCTCACCCTGCCTTCCAAGGCTGGTGCTGGCATTAGTGAGTGTAGTGTAGTGGTGTCTCCTGCTCGGCGTGCTTTTCCTCACGGGCAGGGGAGGGTGTTATTTTTTGGGCCTTTGAAAAATGGGCGTTTTGTATGCCCTTAGCACACTTGGCCACCCCTTCCCTCTAGTAGGTAGGGCTTTTGCCGTCCTCCCGAAAGGATAGGCGCCGACACAGAAATTGGGTGCAATAGGAGTGGTAATAGTACCTGATTAGGACCTTCGGTCCGACATCAGCAGAGCCTGCTTTGCCGGAGCCACGCCGGGGAGTGAACACACACAGACATACGTAGCACACTTAGGGGTACGATAACACCGCGAAGGAGGTTAGAACCCCATGGGTCTGGACCAGTTAGGGGTCCTAACTGTGGGCACGCTTGTCCCCAAGGAGGGTGGACACACCTTGCTCCACAGCACCTTGCTTGTCATCCCCCCATGGAATAGAAAGCTCCCAAGGTCCCAAGGTCACACCCTTAGGGCATATCCCATGCAACCCGTGGCCAAGGAGGCAAGAAAGAGAAAACGTTGTAAAAGCGTGGGCTCGACTCATTCAAAAAGCTTTCATGCCAAAACTGTCTTTAAACTAATCAAACATGTTTCACTACGATTGGAAAACCCCGAAAGAAAACTCATACAATTTTTGGAGGGGGGTGCAACACGAGCAAAAACTTATCTCATCATCTCATGTGATTGTTGGCCCTAGTCATTTTGAAAGCTAAAATATTTCTAGGGTCATATTCCCCAAAACAACCAAACGAAGCATACGGAACTGCACCCAAGCGAAGCAAAACACAAGGCAATATGCAACTGCGGTAATGCACTCCACAGTATGTCATGAGTGCATCTTTTTTCTCCATGCCATACCTGGTGAAACCTCGTCAGGCTCGACGGTTGGCGGATCATGCTGCCATGCAAAGCTGAGAAGCATGGCAAGGTGTATCAACAAAGAAGAAGGCAAGAGAGGCATAATGCAATGCATATGGTATGTATGAATGCATGCATGAGTGCAATGAATGTATGCACGTGCGTGTTTATCACGAGGCTATCAATGCTATGCTTCAACTATACACACTCCATAACCTTTAAGTTACTTGCTCGCCGGGTATACGTGAATGCATGCATGAATGCAATGAATGCATGCGCACAACAATATTTGAACCACTCGCCACACTTCAACAATCTACAACTAATGCAAAACGCATGCTAATGGGAGTCTTCATCAACTATTTAGATGCGTCCCAGCGACTATTCAACAAGCAAAGCGGCCAGTCAACTATCCTGGGGAAGTGATATAATATCATGAGTAAAAGAGATCCTCCATCGAGTCTTCAGCTCGATGGCATTCGTTGATCAAGCTATGATCTTAGAACTGCAGAACTAATTAGTCAGGATTTCTAAACTACGTAATTAAAGTGACGGAGGGCAAAATGCGGCAGCAACAGCACAGATCGCGGCAGATCCCCGACAGCAGGTCGGCGATCGCAGCGGTCAGCTCGCAGATACAAATGAGTGGCAGATCAGATAGACAATCAGAATACTAACAGCAAAAAGTACAGAAGGCGTCCCAATCGGAAAGTTCAGTTTTTCTTACTCCCCCCCAGACAACACACCACAAGTGGGGGTGTCCAAGGGGGCACCTTCACGTACAACTCAGGGCAGAAAACTTACAGTCAGACCATCAAAAGGCCCCAGGTACTCCACCTGAAATCAGTCAGCAAAGCAAACAGAATAAAACAGAGTTACATCTGTCCTGGGGGGTGTGAGCAGACCCCTCTCCCTTCCTATAGACTGTAGTTGACAGAGCAGTTACTGACAGCAGAAACACGCTGCTCAGCAGGGTAATACCTGAATTCTGCATCTGAACACACCTGAGAAAAAATTGCACACTGCAGTACAGTCTCTCCCTCGTCCCCCACAGCTGAGTACAGTACACAGCGTACAGAACATTTAAGGAAGAGACATATCTGGCAAGTCTGAAAAATACAAAGCAAAATACAAGGTGATTTGAAATCTGCCCCAAAGGGCTGCACACATAGTTAGGCACAGGTCCAGTCAGACATAGGGAGGGCTGGACCATCCGAAAAATTCTGTCTCAGGGTTAGAACCAGGAAATTCGTCAAACGCAAGGTTAGTGACAAAATAAGTACACAAAAATTTAGCAGAGTAAATAAGCTACAAGGGATAACCAGACAGAGTATGGGCTCAGGACCTCTGTCGGTAACTGCAGAAAACTTGGTTCGCATACTCTCACATGCGAACTTGGTGCATCTCGACATATGCAGGGCAGTCCAGGTGCTGTGGGAGAAAGTCACACTAATCCCCGACATCCAGGTGAAAGGAGTTCAGGGGGTACATCAGAGAGTATCAGCAAAACACAACAAACAGAGTTAAGCAGAGACAAGTGAACAAATCATCTACCCCATATAGCGGGGGTGTCGCTTGAGGTATCCCACTCCTACAGGAGGGCCAGCTTCCCCAAGGCTGGGTAAAAGGAAGTAGAAACAAGACGATGCAGTGGCTGCTCAACAGACCCACAAGTAAGGTACGTGACCGCCCCCCAGGTGGAAATTCAGGGGTTGAATCAACCTCAACAAAATTTCAATTGACATCAAAGGCATTCAAGAAAAATTCAGTCGCAGCCCTGAATCCTGACTTATCATCCCTACTCTCACCCATCCATTCTTCATCCAGTGAATTCATCTTCTTTTTGCACACTTCAATACCCAAAATTCAGCACTAAGACAGCACTAAAGACAGTCTCCAGGGGACGAAACACTACACCACCGTACAGAACCAGCTTATGGATACAGGCTGAGCTTATTCCCCCTGAGGTGCGGCCGACACAGGGCAAAGGAAACATTTTCCCCCGCCGGTCTCGATCGGCTCCGCATTCTCTTTACTATCCCCCGGCTTCCTGGTCTCCTCTCTCATTAGAAAACGAGCCTGCCAATCGACAGCAAGGCTCACAGTACCCTCAACTGGAAGAGTAAGCGGGGCGCAACATGGGGGTAAACCTGCTGAAGGCATCAGGCGTACGGCACAGAGTCTATACATGCTGTTCCCAAAGAGGTATGGACTATCCGAGGTACGTCAATTACCATACACCCTACAGCAGGTTTTTGGAACTGTGGGCTTCAGCGTAAAGTAACAGGAGAACACATCACTGTGGTGAAGTCAGTGCCTAAGCCAACGAGCAAAGAAAAACACACCTGCAGCTGTACAACGCTGTAACTCACCTCAGAATAATACAGGGCATTCGGACTGCAAACTCTCGGGGGGGGGCTCCATGCGGCAAGCTTGCTGCCGGGCTTACCGACGTTTACCCAACATCCAGAGGATACTCGCCATGGCGGTTTCTATGACATTTTCCCCCTCCCATGTACTGCAGAGTCCAACAGATGGCAGGCAACCTCGACTCTCCTCTCCAGAATCCGCTAACTCTCTCTCTGCCTGCAAGGGTACTACCTGCATATTTCCACAGGTAACATCCCGCAGGGGTCAACACGACTTGGGCCTGTCGCAACACCCTGTGATCAACACGAGTTGGGCGTTGTGTCGGGGGTGCCCTAGGGAGAGGACTTGGGTCCTGCTTGCTCCATAGGACTGGGGTCATCTCAGGGGTTTAACAACGCAGATGCTGTTCATCAGGTCATAGCTGGCAGCAGGTCCGGTTCATTCTGACGTAGAAGAACTCAGAGGTGCGCACACTGGCTGAAACATGGAACCCCATACGTACAGTGTAGCACACTGGCAAAGCATGTCACGAACCCTCTCAGTTAGTCCCAATGGACCATTCTTGAGGGCCATCATGACCCGTTGTTATGCACGAATGTGTGAGAAAGGGGGTGTGAAGAACCATACCAGTCAGTCACAATGGACCATTTTTGATGGCTGTCATGACGCCCCTTGTGGTGTGCCGAAGGCGGGCTCGGGACGTAGGCAATCCAGAGATAACATTAAACTTGGAGACACGTCCAGTAGAGTGCCGGCCGATGGACGAGATAGGTACCCTTCTCCCTTCAGGGTTTCCGGATAATGTTAAAGAAAAGGGGCATAGCCAAAGTCAAGTTTACTGCCATTCACTAGCACGGAAAAATTTGAGCCAACAAGAAAAAATCAGGAAAACAACTCAAGTAGGAAGTTAGCCATAAGGAAAATCAGGGCAATCAGGACCGAAAAGCTCAGGAACGAAGAATCTTCGCGAAACACTTAAAGTGCCCTCCCGGTTGGAGGATTGCACACGTAGACTTAGATGAAACAGCATCTGGCCAGTTTGGGACTGGGGTAAGAAGCAAATAACTGGGGAAGGGTGGTCACCCCTTCAACCCTTGCCAGGGGTTGCCATACCCCGGGCAGGTGAAAACCGTTGGCCCTCACGGCCATCCTGGTTTATCCTCAATCTGAGTAGGCCGGGATATATCCGGAGGTTACCGTGGTACGACAAACTACAACAATCTACTCTCAATCATACAGAAATGGGTAACACAATCAACGGGGTACAGCATACGCGTCAGGCGACTTTACCAGATGTCCCTCCGTGGGGATTCAGTGCATGGCCCAAAACAGGATTCAAAACACGTCCCTCAGTGGGGAATAAGTGCCGCACCCAACACACCGTCAAGCACAAGCCCCTCAAAGGGGAATCAATGCAACCCTGAAAACTCAGTCACAGTCAACATCAAACCGGAAACAGGGGAGACAGTATTCATACGGCGTGCTTAGGAGGAACTGACGCGTTCCCGTGGGGGGCCGGCCACGGGACGCTGCGGTGGACACGCGCAAGTGAGCAGGCAGGCAAAGCACTACGCTCACAAGGGCATCAATGCGCTCATGTCATGTGACAAAGCGTTTCAGAATCCTTGCCACTCTGCAAAGAGGGAACAAAAGTATGTACAACAACACATCAGGATATGCACACATGGGGTTAAGACTGGACTGGGATAAGGGCATCACAGGACAATAGACACTCAGTCCTGACTCGTATCCCAATCCCAGGTCCGACCCTCTCAGTGGCATGTGGGGGCGGGGGCTCAAACACAACCCATGCCCTGCTCAGTCCGGACCCTGAAACCCTGCACCCAGGGGGTGTGTCCCGCCCAGCCACAGGCGAGTTCCTCGAAAACCAAGGAACTCCAAGGCCAACCGACAGTGGTCCCCCATGCTCCCTTAACGGCAGGTCCCAACTCCACTCTGAGCTAGAGATATGGCCCCGCCATTATCACCCAGGAGTTGGTAGCTGAAAATGGGCTGTTCCAGCCCAAACTGAAATTAACTCAAAAATCCCCAAAATTGACCCCTCGTCCGGACCCGCCAGAGGTAGGGACCAGGCAACTGACCCTATGCCCTTCAAGTACCAACTCCCTGGAGCCCTCACTCAACCTGGTTCCCTCTGAGGTCCCGGCATCAGGGCAACACGGATGAGTCATGTGGGGTCATGATGCCAAAATCACGAAAATTGGCGTCATTCCCACGCATGGCTCGCCCGGCCAAGGTAAGGGCAATGGCCCACAGGGCAGGAGGCAGGACCTAGGACCTATATCTGAGTGTACGACTTGGATTTGGGTCCGGGCTCCTTATGGGCTTAGAGGAATGGGGCCGCCACTTGACCACACGGAAGGGGGAAATTGGGGTCCCAAAATTGGGTCATTTTGGCTGCTTGAAATGAGCCAAAATTCGGTGTGCTCCCAATAGTATATCTCCATGCCGGCTTGGAGATCGGATCAGCCATTCCAACAGATACTCCCATGCCCTTGGCTCACAAAGATCTTCATCCCAGTCGGCGTGGTGACGATCCCAATTGGGTCCACAAATGCCAAAATGGCAAAATTGCCCACACTCACTTTGGGCTAGCGCCTTAACGAAGGTTGCTCCGCTTCGCCCACGTGGTGTGTGAACCATGGGGACCAATGTCCCCATCACCCATGTCATATATGGTCCATTGGTCCAAGCGTCCGGCGTGCACGACGGTTAGAACATGTTGCACGGCGGGCAGCAAAAGTGGAAAAATGCTCAAAATGGCCAAAAATGCGCACACTCATGGTTGGGGCAAATGAGGCACATGCCCGACTTGGACCGGAGTGTGCCATAGGATTGGTATCAAGTCATATGTATCCAACATATCTTTTGGGCGTCGCCCAACTCCTCCGGTATTGGGAATGGCAGGGTCGCCAAGTGAGCCCATGATTTGGGATAGTCCCAAATCGCCAACATGGCGGCCACGGTATGCCAAGCCTAAGAGGAGTTATCCGCCCGGTCCAAGATATGTTGGGCACCGAAGTATGTACCCTCATAACATACTTGGGTCATGATGTCAATTGAGCGCAACGTTGAGATACAAGGTCGCCACTTGACATCATGACGGGCCAAAAACGGCAAAATTGGCACAAAGACAAACCAAAGTGCCTTGAAAGGCGCACAATTATATTATAATATCTTTGGCTTGGATCGTGCAATCAACTAATCCTTCTAAACACAATGACTTGACACCAATGACCTCCGATCCCACATATGTGCTCCACTCGGGGCGCCTTGAAAGGTTACGAGCGCTACTTCCCAAGTGGGCACATGAAAATATGGAAAATTGCAGAATACACACCTTGCTCCCAACGCATCGCTTTGGGATCGCCACACAAGCTTTCCTCCACGAAGGTTAGGCTTGCAATTGATCGTGGGGAGTATGGAGAAGGGGCTTGCACAATATGAGGTCCATTGGCGGGTTCGGCTTGGAGCAATGGACCCGCCAAATGGGCACGCAACACAACACATGGCACATACCACATATTGCCCAAAAAGGTAGCTCCCACCACGATATGTCATGCCCCTCCAAGGGCATAACTTTGTGTCAATCGCTCATAGGAACTCAAGGAGAGTTTTTATGCAACACCAACACTTGCGCGCTACACTCGAAAGTTATCTTAACGCACGCAATATCATGGCCAATGAGTTGTAACGCAAACTCTACCCTCTT
The DNA here is from genome assembly GCA_964036045.1 of Eutreptiella sp. 'Long Island Sound 2002'. Taxonomy (NCBI): domain Eukaryota; phylum Euglenozoa; class Euglenophyceae; order Eutreptiales; family Eutreptiaceae; genus Eutreptiella; species Eutreptiella sp. 'Long Island Sound 2002'. Next base: position 68,689,899 of record OZ038380.1, on the reverse strand, counting down.
GACCATGATCCATTACACTAGCGCGCACGTGTGGAGACGCAAGGCATATGATGCTTCCCAAATTACATCCGGAGTATTGTGAATACATCCCACGTTTCGTTATTGTCATTCCTCGCAAGCAACACGAGATATGACCTTCACAAGTGGCCTCACGAATCAACTTTGTTTTGCCCATATCTTTAAGACAAATGGAGGGCAGGATAAAAGGAAAGTTGATTCGTGCATAGGGAAGCACGTAGGTCCACTCGAAAGAGGTCAAATCAAGTGCGGGGATGTGGAAGTCGAAAATCCGATTTCGACATCCTGAAAAATTCGGATTAAGGTTGCGAGTGTAAGATGTGAAAATTGCGGAAGCGTCCATGCAGTTCCTGAAGGCTTTGGAGCCTTCGTGACGGATTGCGTTAAAATTTCCATTATAAACAGTTAAACTGGCGGTTACGGTAAAGTCGCGATCCAACCGCCAGCAGTCAAAACAGTGAGTATCAGAACGGAAGCGTAAAAATTGACAGAAACAATATGAAAATAAAACCCTGTTGATTCCTGATATTCTGATACACAAATCTCCGCTGGCGGTGGATCGGTTGCCGATGCGGGGCTTTACGGTACGGAACGGAGCGTCAACGGGCGTTTTCCCTTCCGTACATGGGGTTAGTGGACCGGAGACCGGTTGTATGCCGCAACCTAGCCATGGGGTTCTGGGTACCGCTTCACCCCCCTCCTTAGAGCAAACCCTGGGGGAGGCTCGATAACACCCAAGCATGGCAGCGGGTACCCAGGACCATCCCCTGAAGGGGGGGTGTCACATCCTCACTTCAGGCTGATTCTGGGTTAGGCTGCCCATTGCAACGCATAGTAAAACAGGTATGATGCTGTAGATGTCAGTAATAAGGGGTACAGTAACAAGTATCAAGTCCCGGGTCCTGGCGGCGATTGTTCGGCATCCAAAGGACCCGTTAACCCATACCAGGCGCACCGGGTGCCGGCTGCTACGGTCACCACCACAGTGGCAGTGGCATACACGGCCAACATAGGCGACACACGACGACCGAGGTGGTCCCACAGGTCGAGAGCGACCACAAAGATCCATCAGGTTACCCCAAGCTTCCCAAGGCCCGCCGACTAGGGAGAGTCCCCACAGGTCCTTCCTCGGGCGCACCATGTCCATATCCATACGACGCGAGTCCAGAGTGCCATAGTCGAACTCCTTAAGAACCCCAGATCTTAAGGGAGCTCCTCCTTAAGGGATTGGGCATCAAGGCCGTCCTTTCCCTCGCCCTACTGCCACGAAGGCCATACATGAGGGAGTCCTCATGCAGTGTGGGCGGAGGCGTCGACTCCTCAAACTCCTCAAACAAGCGCCTCAAAGCACATCAGGGGAGAGCTCAGGGCGCTGATCAGGCACCCCTGGCTGCAATCGCCCGGGTGAGTGCTGCCAAGTCGGAGACATGGATCTTGGTCTTGTGCTTGCGGATGTACTCCATGAAGGGAGTATTGACCCGCGGCACGAACGAGGAGACGGGTTCCCAGGTGTCGTGGGACAGCCCATAGCCTCGCCAACGAACCTTGAACTCCAGACCTCCAGGTGCCGAGGCTTTCGGGCGCTGAGCAAGGATCCTCTCGACTGTATAGTCGTCCTGCTCAGCATAGTCATCATCCGAATCAGCCTCATGTGCGGCATAGCTCAGGGACACATGTTGGCCACGGAGGTCGGGTTCCCGCACACGGAGTTGACTCTCGTGGCGCTCCCGGAACTGTCCGTGACCCACCTTGATGCGGTACGTGTCCTCACCAATCCTGCGGACCACCTCGCCGGGTGTGAACCAGGTCTTGGTGCGGTGGGTGCCCATAGGGCGGGGTCTGATCACCCACACCGGGTCTCCCACCCTGAACTTCTGCGCTGTCGAGCTCGGGGCGGACTTCTGACGCTCAGCATGCTCCTTCTCAAGCTGCTGGCGGATGTCCCGTGCCGTTTGCTCTTGCCGCGCGAAGAACTCCTTGGCATCCATAGCCATGCCATCACCAGACAAGGGAAGTCCCCTACCCAGGGGGTCCCTGCCGGAGAGAGTCTGGTGAGGGGACAAACCGCCCGGAGTGGGGGTGTCATGATGGGCCTTCAGAGCAGGCCACATCTCCTCAAACCAGTTCTGACGTGGATTGGTGATGTGGATCTTGCGCAGCTTCTCGAACAGCTGCCGTCCAGCCACTTCAGCACGGCCGTTAGACCGGCTGAGATAGGCGACGCTCTTGGCATGACGTATTCCCATGAGGGAACACATAGCCTTGAACCAGCCACCAGTAAACTGGGGCCCTCGGTCACTGCAAATGGTGCGGGGGATGTCAAAGACGGTCAGCCAATGACGAATCATCATGACTGCCACTTCCTTGGCAAGCAACCCCTTTTTGCGTGCCGGAACGGCTACAACGTAGCCGCTGTGGCGGTCCACACAGAGAACCACACAGTCAAAGGTCTCTTTGCCTATGTGCACCTCGGGCATGGAGAAGACGTCCATGGCCACGCTCTCCATGGGCTGGTCAGGAACCGGGGTCCATTGGGCTTCCCCCTTGACGTTCCGGTTATCGGGATTGCAGGCCTGACAGACCGAGCAACCCTTCCTGACCTTCTTGATGGCGGTGTAGAGAACGATATGGTCGATCTCGAACCGACGCTGCATGTCAAGAGCTTGCTTCTTGACCCCTGGGTGCAGCATGTGGTGGTGCCAAGCTTCACACAGCTCGAGCACCCGGGACTCTGGTACTAGCAGCTTACCAGTCCGGGAGAGCTTGCCATCTTCTTCAGTCAGCCCCTTTGGCCACTTCTGCCCGTCATCAGGGTCGGTCACAGCCCTATACTCGGCCGCAAAGGCCTCAGACTTGGCGTAGTCGTCGGTCCAGTCGTCCTGGAGGCAAGACTCCGGGAAGAGGTGCTTGTCGGACTCAGCTCCATCAGGGGCGAGTACTCTGACCGCTCTGCTCACCCTCGACGCGAGGGGGGCATCCGCAGCCATGACGACGAAGCATTTAGCACCCTCCTCCTCCATCAGGCGCTCCATTTCGATGATCCTCTTGGCTTCAGCGGTCTCAGCCTCATCGCCATGGGCAGAGATATCCTGCATGCCCTTGCTGGCGGGATAGGCCCACCTGCTGAGACAGTCCGCCACGGTGTTATCCTTTCCAGGAATATAAACAACCGTAAGGTCGAACTTGGCCAAGGTCTCATGCCATCTTGCCCGTCGGGAGGCGGGACCTGAGGGGGTGTCCACGTGCTCCTTGTGCCATGACTGCAGACTCTGATGGTCGGTGCAGACGGTGACGGGATGGAGGGCTATGTACCCAGCCCATTTCCTGAGAGCCATGACGATGGTATACGCCTCCTTTTCACGGGGCGTCCACGTCCGTCTCTTGCCTTCCGCCAGGACTCGGCTCCAGAAGGCCACGGGCACGTGCCTCCCATCGTCAAGCACTTGCTCCAACACAGCGCCAATGGCGTAGTCGGAAGCGTCGGTGCGCAGGACGAACCCTCGGTCGGGATCCAGGAGGTGCAGACCCACTGCGGATAGCAGCGCCTGCTTCATCCCCTCAAAGGCACGGTCGGACTCAGGTGTCCAGACCAGAGCCTTCTTGGACCCCTTCTTGGTCTCCTCTCGGTTGCCCTTGAGCATGGTCGTCATGGGGGCTGCATACTCGGCATACATTTTGATATACCCCGAGTAGTAATTGCAGAACCCCAGATACGCCTGTAGCTCAGAGACCGTCCTGGGCTTTTCCCAGTGCTCAATCGCAGCCACCTTGCCAGGTATGGGCTTTTGCTGCCCGTTCCCGACTACGTGGCCAGCGAAGACCACCTCGCTTACCGCAATGGTGGCCTTGTCACTGCTGCCCGTGAGTTTGTGCCGAACCAGAAGGTCCAGCACTCGGGTGACGTCCCTCTCGTGTGCCTCCAGGTGCTCCTCGTAGCTCATACTGGGGTCCCCGGACGCGATGATCACGTCGTCCACGAAGGGGTCCGCACAGTCGCGCAGGTTCTCCAGCATCCGCTGAAAAGCCGCATTGCCGTTGGTAACGCCCATGGGCATCACCTTCCACTGGAGAGGTCCAAGTGGGGTGCTCATGGCTGTGCAGGCACGGGACTCCTCGGCGAGAGGCATCTGATGATAACCATGTTTCAGGTCAATCACCGTGAAGATCCTCCGCCGGTGTTGCTTTTGCAGCATGTCCTCAATGAGGGGCAGCGTATAGCTGTCGTGCTGCGTTTGGGCGTTCAGGCCGCGGTAGTCGACCACGAGCCGCCACTCACCGGCAACCTTCTTGGGGACGACGAAGCAGGGAGAGGCCCACTCGGAGTGGCACGGCTCAAGCCAGCCTCTCTGGATGAAGTCACGGAGGATCTTCTCCATGGCCTCTTTCCTCTTGCCCCTCAGGGCAAACTCCCGGTGCCGATACACACGGGGGTCCTGCTTCAGTCGTATCTTGGCCTCGCCATACGGTCCACACACCGGTGGGGGAAACACAGGCTTACCGCTGAAGAAGGTATCACCATACTTCTGCTTCAGCCTGGCCCTCAATGCCTGGATCTTGGGGCAGTCATCGGACTCCGCCTTGGCTTTTCCGGGCACTTGAACCACGGAGCTTACTTGAGGGGTAGCTACTCCGCTCGCTTTCGGCTCAGGTGGTCTTCCCAGGTGGCCCAAAGGGCCATCTCTGGTCTTGCCTCGGAATAGATCGCCGTAGGTGGGTGGGTTACCCCCGATTGGCTCGTCCTGGCTGGACAGGTGGTCCAGTACCCTCCTTACGAAGGTATCTCCATCATAGGAACCAGAGACGATCGAGTCCACTTCCCACCAGGCTTTGTCCTGGCCCTTGCCCTCACGCTGGCTTCCCCAGTCGTGAAAGGGCTGATCCATATACCCCTGAACCAGATCCCACTCCTCTTCAGTGAGGGGCTCTTCCGATTCCGATTCTTCGATGTCAACAGGGAGAACCCCAAAGCATTGCCTCCAAGGCTCCGCTATGATGCGGTTGACACACACGAAGTCCGTGGTGTCGGCCTGATCAAGGCCCCCATCCACATAGTCGAATTCCGTTGGCCATCTCTGGGGTGGCATGGGCTGTCCCTTAGCGTCCTGATAGACACTCTCTCCAGCCGGTAGGACGACCTTGTTCAAGGTCATGTTGGTCAATGAGGCTACCCAATGTCGGGTACTTTCCTCCTCGGTGCATCCCATAGGAACAACCAGCACTGCCTTGGAGCGGTCCTTGCGAATCTTCGCTATCGCTCTTGGAATGTCCCATCGAGGGCAATGGATCCAAATCAAGCCCTGATGCGGACCCCAGTGCTTCTTCCACGCGGAGTCCTGTGCGCTCCAGTACTTCTCACATACCCGAAGATGGGCGGAGGTTCCTGAAGAGAACGCATCTAGGGCCAGATTCGACGCTCCCAAGTCCGCGACGACTCGGCTCGCCACTTCCGGCCTTACGCCGTACTCCTGGTTTGCAGGACCAGTTGGCTCAGTGTCCAGCGCGGCCACTTTGAGCTGATTGCGTTCGGGGTGGATCCATTGGCATTCCACATGGTGCTCAGGTGACGAAGGCAACAAGAATTGGTCGTCCTGGTACAGGGCTATGGAGGCCTGGGCCGGGAGGACGCCGGAGTCCGTCTCCATCATGAAGTCGTACCCGACGATCATGTCCCAGTCCATCTCGGCCTCGTAGAAGCGACCGTGCAGGAGGATTTCCTTGCCGAGGTCTGGGCGGCTCAGCTCACGATGGTTCACGAACTGCAGCCCGATGGCCGCTTCCTTCGTGCCTCCCACCATGTACTTGCCGTTCGCCACCTTCAGCCTGACAGGCTTCCAACTGTCGGTCAGACACTCTGGTGGAAGTAGGCCAGCCTTGACCAAGCTGACTTGAGCTCCGGTGTCGACCAACACGTCGAAAACCTTTTCCACTTCCCCGCATAGGGCACGGACCTTAAGATGCAACTGCCGCTCGCGACCGACACGGCGCACGGCGTGCAAACTCAGGATCTCAGGCCGTTCCAGAAGCACCACAAGCGACTGGTGCAGGTCGTGGACAATGGGCTCAGGCTGCCCATCTGCAGCATCCAGCTGCGGTCCGGGTGATCCTCCGATACTCTCGGATAGATCCTGTAGTACATCAAACACATTCTTGGTCGCGAAGGACGGAACGGTGCAAGGGTTCGTGCCTTCACTTGCCCTCACCCCGCCCCCGCGACTGGGCGCCGGACCGGGCCTTCCGCCCGCGGCAGTCCCCTTGTGCCTATCGACTCCCGACTGGGATGGTTCGGCGCTTCCCACGTCACCATCCTGCGACCGCCCTAGCTGGGGCCCTTGGCTGCAGGGGCTCCGCTAGGGGGCGTCGGTTGTGGAAGAGGGGGTGATCTCCTCGGCCTCAACGTCGTTGACGCCCTTCTTCCTCCTCTCACTACGAGTAGGCTTCTTGTCCTTGTCCTTGTTCTGGTTGTTCTGGTTGTTCTCCTTGTTCTTGTTGTCCGACCTGGGGACCCAGTTCCTCTTGATCTCCTGGATCTCCTTGGCCAACTCGGTCCCCTGCGACACCAGCTTGGAGAGCTCGTCCCTGTCCACCTCCACCTTGGCTTCCCGGATACCCGCGGGCGCACGCTTCTTCGACCCGTGCGCCTTCTTGTAAGCCTTCGTGTCGGCCTTGTGGATGGGGCATGTTCGGTGGTCATGGTTGAAGCCTCGCTTCCTCCCATAACACACGAAACGGCCCTGAGGGTGAGCTCGTATGAACTCCCCAAAGGACAGCGGAGGGTCGCCAATGCGGCGAGGGTCCCTCTTCTCCTGCTTCCTCCAACCCTGCTGCAGGGGCTTCCAGTTTCCCGGCTTGCTCCCTGCGCTCAGGTTCTTGGCCACGAAGGCACACACGGCCACTTCGGCGGGCTCATCGTCGTCGTCATCATCGACGAGAGTCTCTTCGCCGCCGGCTCCCGCTGGGTCCATGGCAGCTTCCCCGCCAGGTCCCTCGCCAACGTAGTTGACGTCGCGGTCGCCGGGCCTCAACCCGCGGGTGTGGTGGAGGTTTCGGTACTCCTTGAGTACTTCCTCGCCAACCCACTCCAGGATCTCGTCGCAGCTCATCCGCGCCGGGATGGGCTGCAGACGGATGGTCTGGCCGCTCAACTCACACTCGTCAAGGCGCCACATCGCGGTCTTCTCGCGATCGCCCGAGATGGTGATGAGGAGTGCGTTCCGCAGGGAGTGCCGTTTGACATCCCGGGCCACGTGCTTCTTCGCCCAAGCCACCACGTTCGTATGATACTCTTTGGGGAGCATCATCTTGACCGTGTGGTTGGACTTGGCCCGCTTGGATTCCTCCTTGGTGACCCTCTTGATCCATGCTTCCGGCAGCATGGAGAGCAGGCGAGCCTGCTCGTCACCCTCGTTCCAATCCTCCACATTGCGGCGGAAGAGGGTGTATTTCCCTCGGAAGTCTCGCCAATCTCGTAGGCGGATCTCCCGTCCATCATGCTCAAGCTTGATGGACTTCCAGCGCCTGGCAGCCACCTGCGGAGCGTCCACCCGCTCCCGCTCGTTGAGCCACTTCTTGGCTTCCTTGAGGGTCTTGATTCTCCCCTCCTTGGTCGCCACGAAGTATAGCTCGCCGAGCACTTCCGGCAGGCGGTACCTGAACCGTTTGAAGACATATCTCTCCGCATCCGCGGGAGGCAGGTCTTCAGTGACGGTCAGCCCCCAATCGTCCAGCTTCTCCAAGAAGCGGTCGAGGTTGAGGGGGTTGCCATCGTACATGGGGGGCTTGATGTCCTTCAAGTCTTCCCACACGGCGGCATCCGCGGCCTTAGAGACCATGAACGCCGGCTGCGAGGTCGACCGAGGTTCCCATCAGCCTCGCCCACGGACTCCCACGGCCGCCACGTCCATCTCCTCCATGGAATCCCTGGGGCTACGCCGCGGTTCCTCCACGTACGCTGAACCCAAATGTTCACGCCGTAGTCTTTCCATGTACGCATCTTCATCACGGCGCCGGCGGCTGAGTTCAGCGGCCTCCCGTCGTACACCACGCGGCGGGCTGATGTCGAACTCCTCCAGGTCCAGATCCAGGTCCTCACCTTCGCCGATATTTCACTCCACGTCTCCTCTGGGGACCTCGTCCCTGAGTCCACCATAACGCCCACCAGTGATGGGGATTGGCTCCGGGGCTGGTGCGGGGCGTCGGGGGCGTACCAGTGTCCGCGGTGGAGCACGGCGGTTGCGGTACTCCGCGCTGAGCCACTCATCACGCCAATCCTCACCACCACTGCCGGGCGGCACGCGCTCGTTGCGGCGGCCCGCGCTGTGGTGAGAGGGGGCGGTGAGAGAGGGGGCACTGGCGCTGGGGCGACTCCTGGGGGCTCCGCCGGGGGCGTGGGGTCTGCCTGGACCTGGTCCGGGTCCTCAGCCGTCGTCCGACGAGCCAGACTCCAGGGGTGGGTGGTCGCTGCTGACGCTCCCACGGGCTTCCAGCGCGTCCAGCCTCTCCTGCAGGCCGCTGACGACGTTGGTCAGCGACTTGGTCTCGGCCCCGGCGATGTCCAGCTCCTTCTGCGCGCCCGCGGCGACCCTGGAGATGCGAGCCATCTCGCCCTTGCCCGTGTCTACCTCCAGCTCGAGCAACTGGACTCTCCTGCGGAGGTAGACAATCAACCGCCAGGTGGTATCCGGGTCGCCGTTCCCTGGTGGGTCGTCGGGGTCCCGAGGGGGTCCTCCAGGAGGGCCTCCGCCGGGTCCGCCCGGTCCAGGGGGTCCTCCTCCACCCGGTGGTCCGCCTCAAGGGGGTCCACTTGGTGGGCGTCCTCCAGGGGGTCCTGATGGTCCTCCGCCAGGGGGTCCCGGTGGGTCTCTGCCGGGTCGCCTCGGTGGGTCCGAGGATGAGCGCTTCTTCGTGATGCCGAAGTCCATGTCGTCATCCTCGTCCATGTCGCCCCACCTGGGCGTCTCGGTCACGGAAGACTCCGAGTTCCGGTAGGGAGGAGGGAGATCCTCATCCTCACCTTCCGGTTCCATGGGGACGTCTCCGCCGCCTCCGCCCGTCCAAGCCACCACTTGGCGATGTCGGCGGCCTCGTTCATCCCCGTCACTGGCGGTGAAGGAGGGGTCACTGTCGTGGGGGTGTCCACCCGCTGGCCTTCGTGGCCTCTCGGGGGTCTTCCCCTTACCCTTCCTCCGTCGATGGGCGGTGCGGCCACTGCTCCCACTGCTGCCCGTGTCCGCCTCATCCAGCGTCATCCTGGAGGAGGCATCCCCTTCGAAAAGCTTTCGAAGGGTCTCCACTCGTGATCCTCCCCGGGGAGTCTCGCGGCGGAGTTTGGCCTCTGCCTCCTCCATTGCGGCGGCGCTGGCTGCGGCAGCTCGCGCTTCGGCTTCCTCCCGAGCACGCCGCTTCTGCGCTTCCAACGCTGCCAGCTCCGCCTCCGTCTTGGCCTTCTCCTCAGCGACCTTCCGTCGCGCGGCCTCGATGGCTTCCTTCTTGGCGGCGTCCTCCTGGGCCTTAGCCGTTGCTTCGGTGTGGGCCCTTTCCTCCGCCTCCTTCTTTGCCCTCCCTTGGGCAAGCGCCTCTTCCAGCGCCTTAACCTCGGCCTCCTTGCAGGCAATGGCCTCCTGCGTCCGGCGGGCTTCCTCGTCGGTTGCCCTGATCCGGGCAGCCACTGCCTCATGGGCGGCCGCAGCCGTGAGACCGGCCGCGATGGCTGCCACTTTCGAGGCGTGGTAGTCCATGCCTCTGCCCCACTCGGTGGCCTCCTCATGGGCGATGCCGACGGCGCCCTCCACGGCAGCGTTCCGCTGCGTGGCCCGTTGCCGGGCAACCCGAAGGTTGCAGGGCACCCTACAGACGCGCTCACAGGCGCGCGCCACGTCCCTTTGGGCGGGAGCGGCGCTGCAGCTGGAGCTGGCCTGGTCGGCGGGCATCCTCCCGCGGTGGGCCGACTCCACGTCGCTGCTGGGGCCTGCTGGGGCCTGCTGGGGCCTCAGGAGCAGCGGACGGGGCTTGGCCCCGGTCTGCGTGGCGACTGCCATGAAGTCACCAAGGGTGGCGTGGCCGGGGTGGTGACCACCATTGGCCCGTTGGGGACTGGGGGCTGGGGTTCCGCCCTTGGCGCCTTGGGCGGCTTCGGCGGCCAGGGACTCCTGGTACTCCCGCCACTTCCGGTCCCGCTTCTTGTCCCCGGCGGACCGCTTCTCCTTCGCCGGAGACGCGCTGCTGCTGCCCTGCAGCCTGCGCTCGCTCCCCGGCTCCGGGAACTTCCTCTCGATCAAGTCCCACATGGAGACGTTGATCGAGGCGCCCGACGGGTAGGCGTTGGGGTCCTCGTCCTCCTCAATCCCGTCGGGGCGCAGCCCTTCGCCGGGCCTGTCCGGCCGGGTCCAGGTCCTCCAGCGCCTCTGCTGGTGGCGGTACTCGTACCCTTCCGCCCGCAGCCAGTCCTCCACGGCCTGCAGGCGGTCGGGGGCGATGTCCCTGCGGAGCTCGAAGCTCCTGGGCATGCCGCCTTCGCACTGGGGGTGGCTGTGGCGGTAGTGCTGGTCCCAAACCAACCCACGCAGTAGTTGCGCTGCATGGGGGTGGGGCCGCGGCCACGTCCTGCCCGCTTCTTGCCAATTCACCATGGCAGCGGGGGCGTAGTTGGTCTTGAGGTCCTTGATGTGCACTCGTTCAACTCAACGAACTGGTTGTGGTTGTTGAAGCGGGTGCTGCAGCACTGGATTGGGAGTGCGGCTGGTGCTGGTCAGCCGGTGGTTGTGGAGGTGGTTGACGCGGCCTTGCTGGTCGGCTGATGGGACTCCGGGTCGGCCGATGGGGCTGATGCAGGAGTCCTGGTCTGTGCACCTCTTTCACGGTCGCTGCGCGGTCAGGGCGATGCTCTGGACGGCGCTGCGGGCTCCGTGACGAACTCGGCGCTGTCGCTGGGCGGCGCTGCGAGCCGCTGCGCTGCGCTGCGAGCTGCTGCGCTGCGCTGCGAGCTGCTGCGACGCGCTGCTCAGGGTTGGTGGCCCCGAGTGGCACGCGAGGGTTGGGTAACCCCGCGGCGGTGAAACGCTTTTGACGCGTTCCCGTGGGGGGCCGGCCACGGGACGCTGCGGTGGACACGCGCAAGTGAGCAGGCAGGCAAAGCACTACGCTCACAAGGGCATCAATGCGCTCATGTCATGTGAGAAAGCGTTTCAGAATCCTTGCCACTCTGCAAAGAGGGAACAAAAGTATGTACAACAACACATCAGGATATGTACACATGGGGTCAAGACTGGACTGGGGTAAGGGCATCACAGGACAATAGACACTTAGTCCTAACTCGTATCCCAATCCCAGGTCCGACCCTCTCAGTGGCTGCTGGGGGCGGGGGCTCAAACACAACCCATGCCCTGCTCATTCCGGACCCTGAAACCCTGCCACTAGGGGGGGTGTCCCGCCCAGCCACAGGCGAGTTCCTCAAAAACCAAGGAACTCCAAGGCCAACCGACAGTGGTCCCCCATGCTCCCTTAACGGCAGGCCTGAACTCCACTCTGAGCCCGAGATATGGCCCCGCCATTATCACCCAGGAGTTGGTAGCTGAAAATGGGCTGTTTCAGCCCAAACTGAAATTAACTCAAAAATCCCCAAAATTGACCCCTCGTCCGGACCCGCCAGAGGTAGAGACGAGGCAACTGACCCTATGCGCTTCCAGTACCAACTCCCTGGAGCCCTCACTCAACCTGGTTCTCTCTGAGGTACCGGCATCAGGGCAACACGGATGAGTCATGTGGGGTCATGATGCCAAAATCGCCAAAACTGGCGTCATTCCCACGCGTGGCTCGCCCAGCCAAGGTAAGGCCAATGACCCACGGGTTAGGAGGCAGGACCTGAAACCTATATCTGAGTGTCTGACTTGAATTTAGGTCCAGGCTCCATATGGGCTTAGAGAAATGGGGCCGCCAATGGACCACACGGAAGGGGGAAATTGGGGTCCCAAAATTGGGTCATTTTGGCTGCTTGAAATGAGCCAAAATTCGGTGTGCTCCCAATAGTATATCTCCACGCCGGCTTAGAGATCGGATGGGCCATTCCATACGCGACCCACCGGGAGTTAACCGCAGACTGCCATGCCACTGGCTCTCGAAGTTCTCCATGCCACTCGGTATGGTGACGATCCCAATTGGGTCCACAAATGCCAAAATGGCAAAATTGCCCACACTCACTTTGGGCTAGCGCCTCAACGAAGGTTGCTCCGCTTCGCCCACGTGGTGTGTGAACCATGGGGACCATTGTTCCCATCACCCACGTCATATATGGTCCATTGGTCCAAGCGTCTGGCGTGCACGATGGTTAGAACATGGTGCACGGCGGGCAGCAAAAGTGGAAAAATGCTCAAAATGGCCAAAAATGCGCACACTCATGGTTGGGGCAAATGAGGCACATGCCCGACTTGGACCGGAGTGTGCCATAGGATTGGTATCAAGTCATATGTATCCAACATATCTTTTGGGCGTCGCCCAACTCCTCCGGTATTGAGAATGGCAGGGTCGCCAAGTGAGGCCATGATTTGGGATAGTCCCAAATCGCCAACATGGCGGCCACGGTATGCCAAGCCTAAGAGGAGTTATTCGCCGGGTTCAAGATATGTTGGGCACCGAAGTATGTACCGACATAACATACTTGGGTCATGATGTCAATTGAGCGCAACGTTGAGATACAAGGTCGCCACTTGACATCATGACGGGCCAAAAAGGGCAAAATTGGCACAAAGACAAACCAAAGTGCCTTGAAAGGCGCACAATTATATTATAATATCTTTGGCTTGGATCGTGCAATCAACTAATCCTTCTAAACACAATGACTTGACACCAATGACCTTCGATCCCACATATGTGCTCCACTTGGGGCGCCTTGAAAGGTTACGAGCGCTACTTCCCAAGTGGGCACGTGAAAATATGGAAAATTGCAAAATACACACCTTGCTCCCAACGCATCGCTTTGGGATCGCCACACAAGCTTTCTACCACCGGGGTTAGGCTTGCAATTGATTGTGGGGAGTATGGAGAAGGGGCTTGCACAATATGAGGTCCATTGGCGGGTTCGGGTTGGAGCAATGGACCCGCCAAATGGGCACGCAACACAACACATGGCACATACCACATATTGCCCAAAAAGGTAGCTCCCACCACGATATGTCATGCCCCTCCAAGGGCATAACTTTGTGTCAATCGCTCATAGGAACTCAGGGAGAGTTCCTATGCAACACCAACACTTGCGCGCTACACTCGAAAGTTATCTTAACGCACGCAATATCATGGCCAATGAGTTGTAACGCAAACTGTACCCTCTTGACCATGATCCATTACACTAGCGCGCACGTGTGGAGACGCAAGGCATATAATGCTTCCTAAATTACGTCGGGAGTATTGTGAATACATCCCACGTTTCGTTATTGTCATTCCTCGCAAGCAACACGAGATATGACCTTCACAAGTGGCCTCACGAATCAACTTTGTTTTGCCCATATCTTTAAGACAAATGGAGGGCAGGATAAAAGGAAAGTTGAATCGTGCATAGGGAAGCACGTAGGTCCACTCGAAAGAGGTCAAATCAAGTGCGGGGATGTCGAAGTCGAAAATCAGATTTCGACATCCTGAAAAATTCGGATTAAGGTTGCGAGTGTAAGATGTGAAAATTGCGGAAGCGTCCATGCAGTTCCTGAAGGCTTTGGAGCCTTCGTGACGGATTGCGTTAAAATTTCCATTATAAACAGTTAAACTGGCGGTTACGGTAAAGTCGCGATCCAACCGCCAGCAGTCAAAACAGTGAGTATCAGAACGGAAGCGTAAAAATTGACGGAAACAATATGAAAATAAAACCCTGTTGATTCCTGATATTCTGATACACAAATCTCCGCTGGCGGTGCATCGGTTGCCGATGCGGGGCTTTACGGTACGGAACGGAGCGTCAACGGGCGTTTTCCCTTTCGTACATGGGGTTAGTGGACCGGAGACCGGTTGTATGCCGCAACCTAGCCATGGGGTTCTGGGTACCGCTTCAGAACAGACCCAGAGCTAAAATCCGAAAGGCACCGTCACGGCACAGAAACAAAACAGTTTTCTGCAGGGATCCCCTTCCCTTCAAGTTCGGGTACCAATACGGGGTGAAAGGCGAAAGGTAACTCAGCACCGTAAAACAGGACATACAGAGTCCAGAAAAAAAACAGAGAAAACTGTGCAGTAGCAGGTCAGGGGGCTCGGCTAGGCCCTCCCACAGCTGGGCAGAGGGGACAGCGTGCTATCATGGCAGCGGCGGTGCCATACCTATCGTCCGTCGCTGCGGCTGCAGCGAGCGGTAAGCCCAAAGAGCCAACCTGTTGCAACAAAGAAACAAATCACTCTGGAAGTACCCGACCCCCATTCAGTAAAACAGTTCAGTAAAAGCAACACGGTAACCGGAGTTCAAGTCACACTCATTTCATCATACTTCGCCAGCTTCTACTCGCCATGCGTTTCGCGTGCACCCCCCCAGACCCTGCTCGGCGGTGGCGGCGGTAAGACTGAGTGAATAGTGATCAGCGCCCTGTTCGTGTAAAGGTCTTGAGTACCACTTCACCCTGATCCGCTCACCTGAGAAGCTGACTGCAGTTTTTGTGGGTTCGTCTCTGGAGTCTGCCTTCACGTGCGCTATGGCATGCGCATCCATGTGCAGACATAGCCATGTCGGAGATTCAGGAGCATACCATCCTCTTTAGCGTCCATGCAGGGGTCAGCGCAGCCGGCTCCAGTGTGTTCGCAGAGGCTGACGTCTCCTGCTAGGCCAATGCCTGAGGCAACGCTGGAACAGGATGTCCTTCTCGCAAAATCAAACAACAAATTCAGGCCATCGAGCAGTCCGCTCAAAATTCAGACACACAATAGGACCATAACAGCACCGGTGCACACGGAAAATGGAGGTCAGGAGGCAGCAATCTGGCGCGGGGATGATTCCCCTTCAATCTAGCAAACAAAACTTCAGAAAACAGTAAAGCAGCAAATGCTCCTCGCAAAGCGAAAATGTGCCAACAAACTCAACAAAACAAACAGACTGTCAAAGCGCCAACACGTAAATGCTCCTCACGAGGAGGGCCTCCTCCTGATCTGCATAACCAGTAAGCAGGAGGAACAAAACTCCAACGGAACGGCCACAAACAGGCACACTTGGAAAACTCAGTCAGTCTCAGTAAATTGACAGCTGCTAAAACATCCCAAACGCGTGGGCGCTTTTGCCCATTGGGGTTCACGACGACCGGCGCAGGGGTCTTCAACAAGATCCAACACATGGCTCGGTACATACCCAGGGGTGTCCACTGCAGCCCCTGCAGGGGATCCGGCTCACAGGCAACAAAAGCAGCGCGCGAGGTTGGAGCGCGCCTGTTGTTTCAAGAACAAAAGAAAAATTGGAACTCGGATAAATGTATCACAGACAATGAAAACCCTAGAGCCGGGAGAACCAAACAAGTCCTGCCCCCCCAGACAGAGAAGGGGCAGGTGCCACAGGCGCCCTAAAACGTCCCCCTGCAAGTGGCAGCCGAAGCTTACTTATGACACCCTGGGTTCGGCGTGCCCCTCCTGAGATGGCAATGCGGGGGTCAAAACCATGCACGCTGGCACCAGGGATGCCCACACGTAGGAGGGCTGGTGCTGAAAAAAAAAAAGGGTGGCAGGGCACAAGGAAAAATATTGCCACGCCCGTGTTTTCACTCATCTGTCCCACTCTGGCGACCACAACGACCACTCACTCACAAGTAAGCAAGCAGTGACATCGGGTGGACATTAACTGAAACTGGTCTGACGGACAAAAGGACCAAACAGAGCGAAGCAAACAGTGAGGAGAAAGGATAGGGTTAGTAGTACACACTTGTTCACCCTAAAGCGCCCAAGCGAAGCACTCACGCAAGCTCAGAGGTGGGGTTATTTCTGCGCACCTGAAATGAGTGCTGGCATTTTATCTTTTTATTCCCCCTCTCCTGTGGCTTGGTGATATTTCTCCTATGGATCAAAAATAACCTTTGCTTGCTTATCAAATTTGGTAGCCAGAAATGAGGGCAGGTCTCAAAATATTTTGGGCCATAAATTAGGCAAAATTGGCCGCTTTGTTTCATTCGCGCACAAACACAAACACAAAGAAGCGGCTGGCGGTCCAAGAGTGCACACGCTAGAAGCAAATTCATACATCTGGTCATTTGGACATCTGGACATCTGGACTTCTGGACGTTTGGACATCCGGACATCTGGACTTCGGGACATCTGAACTTCTGGACAGTTAGGCTTCTGGACATCGGGACCCTCACCAGAGCCTTACCCAGTCCTTACGGCGAAACTTGCCGCTGTCACCTCATCCGCTGTCACATCCATGATCTTTGACATCTTGCCATAACGCGGGACGGAACCCGCCTCTCCCGGTATCAGAACTGTCTTCCTCGACTCATGGCGACAGAGAGGGCAACGGCATAGCGCCCTCGCATTGCCCCATGTTGGCGCTGCGCTCATCCTACCTGAGGCGTCCACAGTGAAAGAACCCCTACCACCAGGCATCCCGGTGGCATCCTTTACTCCAGACAGTGTATCATCACCACCTTGGTACTTCAAATCTTTGGGGTGAGAGCACTCTGGCATTTCTGGATGGCCCGCCAGTTAGCACCGGTTGGGAGGCTAGGGTTCAGCTCAGGTGTCACACTTGTGTGCGTACACGTCAGTCACGCGTGTGTGAGGCACAAAAGAGAAAATTTCATTCCTCATCTCCCCACCACCCTTCTCCGGCCTCGGCCTAAATAGTGGGCCAAAATGGGCTTGGGGATCCGGGGGTTACCCTCAGGGGTGTCTGGGTGACGCCTGCGGTTCCCTGGGGTCATCCGCATAGTCGAGGGAGATGTCATGTCTTACCCTCAGGGACGTCTGGGTGACACCACCGGTGCCCTGGGGTAATCCACGTTGTCGAGAAAGTCATGAGGTTGGTACTCGCAGCAGTGTCTCCACCTTTGACACCAGGCAGTTTGCCCCTCAGGTAGTCTGGGGTGCTGCCGTCAGAGAATGGGCCCGACCACTTGCAACGGTCAGGACCAAACCAAAGCAAAGGTGGCGTTCGCAGGGACCTCAGCCCTGGCAGGAACAGCCTTTTGCTCAGAGGCGGCAAACATGGCCACAGGAGATGACGCGTACTGGGGCCCATAAGTGCTGAGCAGACAATTAAAGGCAAAAAGGGGTCTGCAATCCGCGCTGCCCAGCCCTCAACAGGACCCTCTCCCAACTCAGTCGCCTGTACATAATACCCAAACATGGAGAGCATCGTCAGGCGTCTGTCATTGGCCTCCATTCACCTCCCACTCAGCAAACGTGACATATATTTTTTTCCATACAAGAACAGGCCAAACTGGACAAAGGTCATACCGTCAGAGAGAAACAGAGGTAGTATTGGGTGCTCGGGACGTGTACCCGGGGCAGACGGCTCGAAGGCTCTCAATGCCCCACCCAAGCTATTACTGTCTACACTTGCTATTTTGGTATTGTGTGCATGCGAAGCGCTCAAAAGGAATCAATTGAAAAGCAAGTCATACCTGCTAATCCCAATAGCGCCCAAGCAAAGCGCTCACACATGTAGAGCGTGTATAGGGGGGGGTAAACCCGCCCCTCAAGCAAGCAGAGGAGTAATGGGCCTAGGAGCCTGCGTATTCCACCTCCTGAGTACCGCATCCGAACTGCAGCGGTACAGTCAATCACTCTTAAACAAAAAAAAAGCCCAGTCAGACAACCCCATCTGGCGAAGGATCGCCCTCTGACTACTGGGGCAAGGCAAAGAAAAATCCAATCTACCTACCCACGCCTACAGGTGCCTCCCATCGACATCCTACAACTCTAACGGAGAATGACTACCCATGCACTTCTTTTAACAGACCATGGCATCCAACGTATCGTTCTCCTTTCTCCTTCCCTTTTTTTTTTTGCAAGATTCGATTGCTTGTCCGGCACAGCGTTACTGGAGTTGATTTCAAGTCGGCGGCAAATCCAATCAATCAAATCAGAGGAAAGCCACAGAAAACAACCAAAGCAGATTGGTATATAAGCAGCTCGCTCCCCGTTTGTTCTTTGAAACATGGGTAGCAAGTGATCTCAGCGTTCCCAGCATACAAACACCCATACATCAGGAAAAATGGAGTGGTAAGAGGGAAACAAACCCAAACCACGGGTGACTGCCCCGAAGAGCAGCAAGTCCCAAAGAGGGAGTAACCAAGTGGAGGAAGAACCCAATACCTCTAAAATACAGAGCCTGTAACGGAACAAACACATGAAAACGGAAGGTATTTATATTTTTCAGCGCCCCGTCGTGCCGTCTGGCGCCTGTGCACTCTACCGAAGTAGAGCACCAACCCAAAAATTTAAATTAAGTTCAAGTCGATTTTTCTGCAACTTGTATTCTTCAACTCAATGTCGGGGTACCACAAAGGGAAGACGTATTTGGTGGGGCCATTCATTGTTCACCCTGGGCGTGAGCACACTCCCATCGTGACGCCTTCAAGGCCTCTCATTGTAGGCCAAGACACCATTCAAAGGACCCTCAGCTGCCCCGTTCACAGCGTCCTCATCGGTCTTCTTGGCGATCTTGACAACCAAGTACACGATGGACACGTTTTGTGTAAGCACAAGGAGCTGCGGCGTTCACAGCAGCCTCATCGGTCTTCTTGGCGATCGACAACCAAGTACACGATGGACACCTTTGTTGTAGGCACGCGGAGCTGCGGCAGTTCTTGCCAGGGGTAGTGATGACAGCCAAGAAGGTGAGAGCAAACACACCCATGATCACGTGAAGGAACACGAACGCTTCAATGACGATGAAAAAGCCTTGGCACTTCAGGTTTTCCGTCAAGAGGAACTTCAGAAACCGGCGATGGCGCGGATCGTCCACACGCAACAATCCTCATCTTCGCAGCTGGTATGGTGCAGCGAACAGGGCTTGGTCTCGATGCTCCGCCGTTGGCTGCGTGCTGCCAATGCCGTGGTGCAATGTTACCCCATGGCTCGCGCACAGTCCTCAAAAATGATCTTGCTGCCGCCATTGGCGAAGGATATCAAGGAGATGCAATGTCCTCGCACACATCGCACAAGTAGGTTGGGCAGTTCTTGGCAGGGGCAAAGACGATTTTCTTGGCATTGGCCTCGTTGTGCTTGGAGGAACAGTGCAAGACGTTTGAGCCGTCTGTACTCTTAATGGCGATCTCAACACCCGGCGGTGGCGACAGCAGAGGCTGGTTCACCGGTGGCGAGGATCAA
Organism: Eutreptiella sp. 'Long Island Sound 2002'; assembly: GCA_964036045.1. NCBI lineage: Eukaryota > Euglenozoa > Euglenophyceae > Eutreptiales > Eutreptiaceae > Eutreptiella > Eutreptiella sp. 'Long Island Sound 2002'. The sequence goes on along the minus strand of OZ038380.1, from coordinate 68,670,606 downwards.
AACACACAAGGATCGGCAAGACAACAAGCAACACAACTTGAATGAAAATTTACGGGACAAAATTTTTCCAAAGGTGTTTGACACCCTGGGGGCAGCCAGGACACATGAAAACACAACCCATGCGGCTTGGGGACCCCGGGGCTAGTCACCGAGGGGCCCGAATGACTCCACCGGTCCATGGCAACTCCTGATGATGTCCAAGGACTCAAAGGGGCCTGCTTGCATTTCGGGAGCGCCCAAGCGGAGGCGCCGCTTTGTTTTTCTTTTTAAAGGGCGCGCAAGCGCAAGCGCCTCGGTGTCCGCGAGGATGAGAGAGAGGGAAGCAAAGCAAGACCCAACCACCCATGGCAAAGCAAGAATCCCTTGCTCGTAAATTGAGTATTTTCAGAATACGCACAGGAAAGCCAAAACATTTGTTGGCACGCCACAAACTTTGGCAAGCCTCTGCTACCAGAAAGAGCAAACGTTATAAAAGCGTGGGCTCGACTCCATTGTGATTCAAAAAGCTGTCATGCCAAAAATGTCTTTCAACCAATCAAACATGTTTCACTATGATTCGAAAACCCCAAAAGAAAACTCATACAATTTTACAGAGGGGTGCAACACGGGCAAAATATATCTAATCATCTCATGTGATTGTTGGCCCTAGTTATTTTCAAAGCTAAAATATTCCTAGGGTCATATTCCCAAAAACAACCAAACGAAGCAAACACAACTACACCCGAGCGAAGCAAAGCAGAAGGGGATATGCAAATGAGGTAATGCACTCCACAGTATGGCATGAGTGTATTCTTCTTCTCCATGCCATACCTGGTCGAACCTCGTCCGCTTCGACGGTTGGCGGATCATCCTGCCATGCAAAACTGAGGAGCATGGCAAGGTGTATCAACTTAGAAGAAGGCAAGGCAGGCATAATGCAATGCATATGGTATGTATGATTGCACTCGTGAATGCAATGAATGCATGCACGTGCGTGTTTATCACGAGGCTATCAATGCTATGCTTCAACTATACACACTCCATAACCTTTAAGTCACTTGCTCGCTGGGTATATGTGAATGCATGCATGAATGCAATGAATGCATGCGCACAACAATACTCGAACCACTCGCCCATTCAAAAATGCACTTGGACAATCTACAACTAATGCACAATGCACGCTAATGGGAGTCTTCGTCAACTATTTAGATGCGTCGGAGCGACTATTCAACGAGCAAAGCGGCCAGTCAACTATCCTGCGGAATTGATATAATATCATGACGAAAAGAGGTCCTCAATCGAGTCTTCAGCTCGATGGCACTCGTTGATCAAGCTATGATCTTGAAACTGCAGAACTAATCAGTCAGGAATTCTAAACTACGTAATTAAAGTCACGGAGGGCAAAATGCGGCAGCAACAGCACAGATTGCGGCAGATTGCCGACAGCAGATCGGCGACCGCAGAGGTCAGCTCGCAGATACAAATCAGTTGCAGATCAGATAGACAATCAGAATACTAACAGCAAAAAGTACAGAAGGCGTCCCAATCGGAAAATTGAATTTTTCTTACTAGGCACACACTCGCCGGGTGGCTGCAAACCTGATAAGCGGCCATCCGGTTCACGCTGTTAACCACAGGCATGGGACTGCAGGGCACAGCCACAGCAGGAGCAGGGCTCCGCAAGCAGCGGATGTGTAGGTGTTTGGAGCGCCGAACGCGATGGAGGGTGGACGTTAGTACATTCACCCTAACTGCAGCTCTACAGGAGTCCTCAGCCTGTCCTGGCACACATTGAGTAGGCCTAGCTGTCTGCACAAGAGTGCTCAGCGCCCCTGGGAGGTTAGAAAACAGATGCGGTTGCGAGTAAAGGGCCTCAACTGTGAGTCCCAATCTTGGGGGAATCTGTTCCCGTAGGCCGGCGTGTTCAGGTGACCTGAAGTTGGGGTAGTCGTATGGAGGTGAGCACCCCGGAGTAAACCAACCCTACGGGTACCGGGTCCAGCGCGTGGGCGCGTTCTTGGTACTAGACTGCGCGGAGAATGTGTGTTGAGAGGCTGGGGCAATGGGACGCACCGACCATTGGGCTGCAAACAAGATAAGCGGGCTTGTGGACTTCCGACGATCCTCAGTATTGCTTCTCCCTTCTCAACGGGAGGAGGGGATGTCTGGGGTATACCACCGCCTCCTGAAATTTGCAACCTCCTCATGTCGATTAGGCACAAAGAAAAGATTGGCACAAGGAGATTAGTTTTTCTTCCTCCGCTGGGACAGAGTCTGAGCACGGGTTAGTAGCAGTCCCTCGTTGTTCTCAACGAGGTAGGAACGAAAGATGGGGTTGTTACTCCCATCGGGCTGTTTAAGGGCGGACATGGGTTCCCAGATTGCCTCAGATAGCCCATACCCGTCCCAAAAATTAAAACATTTCCAGCCCTGTTTCTACTTGTGGTGGGCAATACCTGCCACCACGTAGTAGCCATCGACTGCCATCTCATCGGCAGTCATTTTTTCGAGTTCGTCTGCCTCCTCAGGGCTGGCAGCGTTCTCCAGGTCGACGCGCTCGATATCTCTGTCAGACAGACGCCACTCGTCCCACGACAGTTTGTCAGGCGAGTGGTAATGTCTCAGCTGCTGAGGTGCACCTGACATGGATCCTGGATCCATCTATCTTTCTAATGCGGTAAGGCCCAAAGTAGGGGTCCTGCAGACAGTTGCGGGGCCACGTGGGCAATCGCAAACGGTGTACCAGCACAAGGTCCCCTACCTTGAAGGTTGCAGGACGTCTCGTGCGGTTACGCCTAGTTAACTTGCGTTCTCGAACGTGTTTCAGGTTAGCTCTAGCCAGGTTAGCCAGGTCCTGTCTATGCTCCAGCCAGTCCCCTACGAGGCTCTTGTAGTCCTCTGGAAAGGGGGTTTTGAAGAACCACGCAGGACGCCCCCCATGGAACAGTTCGTGGGGGCTAGAGCCAGTTGAACAACTCTCCTGAGAGTTCATGGTTAGGACAGCCCATGGTAACAGGCGTACCCAATCTTTGGTACGCTCCTGTTTCATCAGAATCCTCAGGTTCTGCTCCAACACACTGTTCTGTCTCTGGCACAGATGGTTAGAAGTGTGGGTGTAGGGCACACCTGTGGTTACATGGACATTCAGGGCGTCCAATACTCGCTTGTGCCATCTGGTATCACTCGGGATACGTACGTCCTCGTCGGAGTGCACCTCCTTAAGTGCCCCATAGTGTTCGAACCATTGTTCAAACAATTTTTTCGCAGTCTGTTCCGCTATGACCTTTTTGTTGCAGGGGAAGGCAGGTGTGAAACGGGTGAGGCCACAGGTGACAGCCAAACAACTGTCATAACCACGAAACTTAGGCAAACCGTGGATGAAATCCACGTACAACAGAGAATTAGCAGAGTAGGGGATAGGCACACTGGAGACCAGTCCCCGGTCACGTGAGTCGCTCCGTTTGCTGGCGTGACAGCCACAGGTAGGTAGGTAGGTAGGTGCACTCGGTCGTGGAGAGGCGCCCCTCAGTTCCACCTGGCGTCGCCCCCGTGACGAACAGGAAGAGGCTCCGCGCGTGAAGAGGGGAGGCGGCTTACTTCCCGCTAGACCTGACTGTTGGCCCCCAACAAAGCGGCCCCGGGCAACACCGGGAATGCTGATCGCCGCCGGCGTGACATGCTTGTCTCGCCGGGAGGGTGTGCCCCCGTGCTTGCGCACGTCCCCTCCTTTGGGCGGAACCCTAGAGGTTCACCGGACTTCCTGGCGTATCCCGTCCCCAAGGCATGCATGCATGTTCTTGGTACTAGGGTTCCGAGGCGCTTGGGTGTCGCACGCTCCGCCTCGAGTCCCAAAGCAGCGCAGGCCTTAGGATGCAGCTTTACCCCCGGTCTCCGGATCTCGTTTGGCCGGGTCACCTGCATGGCACGGGCTGCCTCAGTGCCCGGGCTGTGGACACTGGGTTTCCTACTGTTGTGTGGCGTTTGTGTTTGGGTCCGGTTTGCGGTTGGGTGTGGGTTTTGTTAACCCCTGCCAGTCCTGGCTGGGGTCTTGGGTGGGTGTGTTTGGGCACGGTTTGTGGTGTTGTCCCTCTTTTGCCGGCTGTTTGTGGTGTTCGTGGTTGGGCTTCGGTTTCGGCCTGCTTATGGGACGTGTGTGGTTTCGTCCGCGTTTCGCTTGCCCCCCGCCGTTTCCAGGTCAGGTGTGCGGTGTGGGCGTGCGTGCTGGGCCGGGGTCTCGGCTGTGCCCCGCCTTTCTTGGCTGGGTTGTCGGGGTGTGTTTTTTGCGCTTTTTTTTGTGGTGTCGGTTGCGGGGTGTCGCTGTCCCGGGACTTGTGGTCTGTCCCCCCATCCCCTTTCCTTCGGGCTTGGCTGCTGGCTTTTTTTTTTATTTATGTGTGTCTGCATGTTTCGGTGCCCCTTTTCCCGCTGGGCCGCTGTTCCTGGCTTGGTGTTGCCGGTTTTGGCTGGGTGGTTCCCCTGTGCCTCTTTGGGGGTGCTGTCTTCGGTGCCTTCTTGGTGGGGGGTTTGGCCGCCTTTTGTGTTGTTGGCGGGCGGTTTGGTGGCTGTGGGCTGTTTTCGCCCCCCCCCCTCCCCCCCTTGTTTTTTTTCTCTTTTTTTTGGGGGGGGGGGGGGCTGCCTGTTCCTCCCTCTGCCTTCCCTGGGCTGGCGCACGCACTGTGGCTGGTGTGTGGTGTGGTTGGTCCCTCGCCACTCCTGACGGAGGTCTCTGTGTGCTACTCCCGGCCACTCCTGGCTGGGTTTCGCTGCCGGTGGTGGTGGGCCTTCCTCGCCACTCCTGGCTGAGGGTCCCGTGTGCGGTTCACCGCCACTCCTGGCTGGGGTCCGCTGGCGGGGGTGGTGTGTGGTGTGCGGTGTGTGGTGTGCGGCGGTGGTGTGTTGGTGGGGTTGTGGCGGCCGTGTGGTGTGGTTGGTCCCTCGCCACTCCTGGCGCAGGTTCCTATGTGCTACTCCCCGCCACTCCTGGCTGGGTTTCGCTGCCGGTGTTGGTGGGTGTTCCTCGCCACTCCTGGCCGAGGGTCCCGGGCGCGGTTCCCTGCCACTCCTGGCTGGGTTTCGCTGTCCGCGGTGGTGTGTGGTGTGTGGTGTGTGGTGTGCGGCGGTGGTGTGTTGGTGGGGTTCTGGCTGGTTTGTGGTGTTGTTGGTCCCTCGCCACTCCTGGCGGAGGTTCCTGAGTGCTACTCCCCGCCACTCCTGGCTGGGTTTCGCTGCCGGTGGTGGTGGGCGTTCCTGGCCACTCCTGGCTGTGCGTCCCGGGTGCTGTTCCCCGCCACTCCTGGCTGGGTTTCGCTGCCGGCAGTGGTGGGCGCTCCTCGCCACTCCTGGCTGAGGGTCCCGGATGCGGTTCCCCGCCACTCCTGGCTGGGGTCCGCTGGCAGCGGTGGTGTGTGGTGTGCGGTGTGTGGTGTGCGGCGGTGGTGTGTTGGTGGGGTTGTGGCTGGTGTGTGGTGTGGTTGGTCCCTCGCCACTCCTCGCGGAGGTTCCTGTGTGCTACTCCCCGTCACTCCTGGCTGGGTTTCGCTGCCGGTGGTGGTGGGCGTTCCTCGCCGCTCCTGGCGGAGGGTCCCGGGCGCGGTTCCCCGCCACTCCTGGCTGCGTTTCGCTGTCGGCAGTGGTGTGTGGTGTGTGATGTGCGGCGGTGGTGTGTTGGTGGGGTTGTGGCTGGTGTGTGGTGTGGTTGGTCCCTCGCCACTCCTGGCGGAGGTCCCTGTGTGCTACTTCCCGCCACTCCTCGCTCGGTTTCGCTGCCGGTGGTGGTGGGCGTTCCTCGCCACTCCTGGCGGAGGGTCCCGGGCGCGGTTCCCCGCCACTCCTGGCCTGGTTTCGCTGTCGGCGGTGGTGGGCGCTCCTCGCCACTCCTGGCTGAGGGTCCCGGGTGCGGTTCCCCGCCTCCTTTACTCGCAACCGCATCTGTTTTCTAACCTCCCAGGGGCGCTGAGCACTCTTGTGCAGACAGCTAGGCCTACTCATTTTGTGCCAGGACAGACTGAGGACTCCTGTAGAGCTGCAGTTAGGGTGAATGTACTAACGTCCACCCTCCATCGGGTTCGGCGCTCCAAACACCTACACATCCGCTGCTTGCGGAGCCCTGCTCCTGCTGTGGCTGTGCCCTGCAGTCCCATGCCTGTGGTTAACAACCTGAACTAGATGGCCGCTTATCAGGTTTGCAGCCACCCAGCGAGTGTGTGCCTAGTAAGAAAAATTCAATTTTCCGATTGGGACGCCTTCTGTACTTTTTGCTGTTAGTATTCTGATTGTCGATCTGATCTGCAACTGATTTGTATCTGCGAGCTGACCCCTGCGGTGAAAAGTTGGCGCCGTAAACACCGCAACGCTCGTAGGACCCTAACGCCGTCCCTCACGACGTCTAACTAGCTGTAGGCGCAAAGAAAAACGCGTCGCGAGCAGCGTGTAAAACTCGAAAGGAAAAAAGGAAAAAAGCCGCCGCGTCCCTTCAACCTGCTTCCCTTCCTTTTCTTTCCTTCTCCATGCACCCACCCCCCTTCCCTCGTGTCCCCCCTCACTCCTTTTCGTCAGCTTAGGCGACCGGCCCTGGGGGAAAAGCGGTCAACCCCTTGCAAGCAAGACCACCATCTTCGCGGCCGCGTGGCAACACGTAAGTCGGAAATTTTACCTTGGTGTTGCTGCTTGCCTGCGTGCCTGAGTTGCGTAGAGTTTGATTTTCTAAGGAGAAAGGTTTGAATTTTTTGGTTTTCAGAAAGTTTTCAAAGGCACGGAAAAACAGCAGGGGTATTTGGCAAAGGAAAAACAAACACCAGCAGCGCAGACAACCGCACAGCACAGCCCACCAGCACAACACCGCAAGGCAGCACAGCACCCCACGACACAGCACAGGGCGCAGTACACCACAGGACATCGCACAGCACAGCAAGACACCACGACACACCAGAGTAGCACCACCACACCGCGGAACGCCCAGGGAGACACCACAACACACAGAGACACGCCACAGCACGAGGCACCAACAACAGCGCAGACGCAACGGGAACAGAACAACACGGCGGTCAGCGCAACACAGCACCGCACACACAGGGAAAAAACACAAACCAACACCACCAGCAAAGCAAAACGGACAGCGGGGCGCCACAGCACGGCACCAGCAGACAACCACAGGCCACCAGATACAGCACTGCACCACAGCACACCAAAGGAAACAGCACAACACACGGCAGCGCACCACAGCACCGGGCGCCAGCAACAGCACGCACCACACGAACAGCACAACGCAAGCGCACCAGCACAGCGAAGCACAGCACCGCACAGAGCGGAGAGGACAGAGAACGCACAGCACAGCATCCAAGGACACACACAGCAAAAAGCAGAGCGGCGAACAACAGCACACACCACCACCAAACGACAAAACACACACAGCGCGGGGGAACACCGCGAAACAGAGCGCCGCAAAGCACAAGGCCCCAGGGCGACGGGGAGCACCGGAGGGCACGGCACGAGGAGCAGCGGCACCAACCGAGCGCAGCAAAACAACACAGCACACAACAGCACAACACCGGGCAACACAACGCACAGCAGCGCAGCTCGGCACCGCAACCCGGGACACACAGCACAGCACAACACACGGCACACAGCACAGAGCAGAAGCGACAAAAACTGCAAGACACAAAAGCACACACACCAAGACCAGGGAGAAGGGCACCCAGGGAAAAACACACACAACAAGGGACACCCCCACCCGCGAAACACACCGCCACAACCGGCGGGCCCCAGCCAGGAGTGGCGGGGAGCCGCACACCACCACTGCCGGCGGACCCCAGCCAGGAGTGGCGGGGAACGGCACCCGGGCCCCCCAGCCAGGAGTGGCGAGGAACGCCAACCACCACCGGCACCGAAACCCAGCCAGGAGTGGCGGGGAGTAGCACACAGGAACCTCCGCCAGGAGTGGCGAGGGACCAACCACACCACACACCAGCCACAACCCCACCAACACACCACACACCACACACCACACACCACACACCACACACCACTGCCTACCAGCGGACCCCAGCCAGGAGTGGCGGGGAACCGTGCCCGGGACCCTCAGCGAGGAGTGGCGAGGACCTCCCACCACCACCGGCAGCGAAACCCAGCCAGGAGTGGCGGGGAGTAGCACACAGGAACCTCCGCCAGGAGTGGCGAGGGACCAACCACACCACACACCAGCCACAACCCCACCAGCACACCACCGCCGCACACCACACACCACACACCCCACACCACCGCCGACAGCAAAACCAAGCCAGGAGTGGCGGGGAACCGCGCCCGGGACCCTCCGCCAGGAGTGGCGAGGAACGCCCACCACCACCGGCAGCGAAACCCAGCCAGGAGTGGCGGGCAGTAGCACACAGGAACCTCCGCCAGGAGTGGCGAGGGACCAACCACACCACACACCAGCCACAACCCCACCAACACACCACCGCCGCACACCACACACCCCACACCACACACCACCGCCGCCAGCGGACCCCAGCCAGGAGTGACCTCAACTGTGAGTCCGAATCTGGGGGGAATCTGTTCCCGTAGGCCGGCGTGTTCGAGTGACCCGAAGTTTGGGTGGTCGTATGGAGGTGGGGACCCCGGAGTAAACCAACCCCAAGGGTACCTGGTGCAGCGCGTGGGTGCGTTCTTGGTACTAGACTGCGCGGAGAATGTGTGGTGAGAGGCTGGGGCAATGGGACGCACCGACCATTGGGCTGCAAACAAGATAAGCGGGCTTGTGGAGCTCCGAAGATCCTCAGTGTTGCTTCTCCCTTGGTGCGGGGGAAGTGTACCTCCGGGGGGAGCTAATATTCCTGCAGGAGTGGCCCGAAGGAGATTTCCAACGGGAGGAGGGGATGTTTGGGGTATACCACCGCCTCCTGAAATTTGCAACCTCCCCAGGTCGGTTAAGCACAAAGAAAAGATAGGCACAAGGAGATTAGTTTTTCTTCCTCCGCTGGGACAGAGTCTGAGCACGGGTTAGTAGCAGTCCCTCGTTGTTCTCAAAGGGGTAGGAACGAAAGATGGGGTTGTTACTCCCATCGGGCTGTTTAAGGGCGGACATGGGTTCCCAGGTTGCCTCAGATAGCCCATACCCGTCCCAAAAATTAAGAAATTTCCAGCTCTGTTTCTACTCGTGGTGGGCAATACCTGCCACCACGTAGTAGCCATCGACTGCCATCTCATCGGCAGTTATTTGTTCGAGTTCGTCTGCCTCCTCAGGGCTGGCAGCGTTCTCCAGGTCGATGCGCTCGATATCTCTGTCAGACAGACGCCACTCGTCCCAGGACAGTTTGTCAGGCGAGTGGTAATGTCTCAGCTGCCGAGGTGCACCTGACATGGATCCTGGATCCATCTATCTTTATGATGCGGTAAGGCCCAAAGTAGGGGTCCTGCAGACAGTTGCGGGGCCACGTGGGCAATCGCAAATGGTGTACCAGCACAAGGTCCCCTAGTCAACTTGCGTTCTCGAACGTGTTTCAGGTTAGCTCTAGCCAGGTTAGCCAGGTCCTGCCTATGCTCCAGCCAGTCCCCTACATGGCTCTTGTAGTCCTCTGGAAAAAGGGGTTTTGAAGAACCACGCAGGACGCCCCCCATGGAACAGTTCGTGGGGGGTAGAGCCAGTTGAAGAACTCTCCTGAGAGTTCATGGTTAGGACAGCCCATGGTAACAGGCGTACCCAATCTTTGGTACGCTCCAGTCTCATCAGAATCCTCAGGTTCTGCTCCAACACACTGTTCTGTCTCTGGCACAGAGGGTTAGAAGTGTGGGTGTAGGGCACACCTGTGGTTACATGGACATTCAGGGCGTCCAATACTCGCTTGTGCCATCTGGTATCACTCGGGATACGTACGTCCTCGTTGGAGTGCACCTCCTTAGGTGCCCCATAGTGTTCGAACCATTGTTCAAACAATTTTTTCACAGTCTGTTTCGCTATGATCTTTTTGTTGCAGTGGAAGGCAGGTGTGAAACGGGTGAGGCCACAGGTGACAACCAAACAACTGTCATAACCACCAAACTTAGGCAGACCGTGGATGAAACCCACGTACAACAGAGAATTAGCACAGTAGGGGATAGGCACACTGGAGACCAGTCCCCGGTCACGTGAGTCGCTCCGTATGCTGGCGTGACAGCCACGAGGGTCCATTGTGGACTGCATACGAGCACGTCGCTCAACACAGTTTAGTCGGGAGTTGAAACACTCCCTAAAAACGTCAACACATGGGTTGCACCCTGTGTGCCCAGAGCTGAGATGGACCCACTGTAGGCAACCATCCAGTTGTGCCTCAGGCACAACTATACGGTCCTCATAATACAGATATTGGTTATCTTTATACCAATGGTCGCCGTCTATCAGGCGTGCCTCTAGGCCATCACTGAGGGAGATGAGTACGCATTTGTACTCAGCATGGTAGCCTCTCCGACTCCAGCCCACCAGTACACCTGCAGTGTGCATGGATAGGTCCAGCTGGACGTCCATGCGCTGGAACGTTTCTTTGGCCAACGCCTCCGAGCTCTCACCTAAGAGGGCGTCGAAGTTGTTACGAGATATATAGTCAGCCATCTCGATCTTTATACCCTGTGTATGGTGGACAGTCAACCTGAACTGACTGAGGTAGGTCCACCATCGCTTTAGTTGAGTTTTTTCAGGAGGGGGACCCTTCTGAAACGTTTTCACTGGCTCTTGGTCAGAGAGCCAGACGACAGGGTTAGTGCCAAGTAGACACGACTGCCCAGCCAGGGGCTTCTGGTCGTAGGTAGTGTAGCTGTATCATGCTTGATTCCACTTCCAGTTCCAGTGACCAAGAGGCACGAGACGCCATTCATTGGCAGGGTAGTCATACTTGAGGGTTCGATCCCGGTTCGGACCTGAAGTTTGAACTGGCAGTGAGACATCTCAGCGGGGTTAAGCTCCTGCCACTGGTATAGCATAGCCCCCCCCCCCTATATCACAGGCATCTGTGACGAGTATCATCTCGCCCTTAGGGCGGGGTACCCCCAGGCAGTTCGTAGAGGAATTTTTCTTCTTCAAATCCTGGAAACAGGGCTCGTGCTTGTCGGTCCATTGCCAAGGGTTCGTTTTTCTGATAAGGTCAGTCCAGGGGGCTGATGAATACATAAAATTTTGGATATGGCGTCGGTAATAATTGCAGGCGCCAATGAAACTCCGAACGTCGTGTAGCCCCTACTTAGGGTCGTCACCTATGTGCATGTCCTGCAGGGGCTGCATCCTAGATGCTGCTGGTTTCCACCAGCCAGACCCATCTTCAAAGCCTAGATACTCAATCTCCTGACGCATTGTAGCAGGGTTGGGTTCTCACGCTGCGTTGGGATCCACGTGGTAGTGTTGGCCGCTCACTCTTTGTTGCTTGCCCTACTCTACCTTCGGGTCTCCTTGGTTTTTGACTACGGATCCGGGATTCCAGCTTACATTCCTTGATTCTGGTTCCTTGGCTCCATGTTTCTCACGAGAATTTTCGCAAACAAAACCGTGATCTCAAAATCCAAAATTTGATACCCTCCTTGCAGCGTAGCACGATACCCAGACCATAGTGGATGCAATCAACATCCGAACATCGAACTCCATTGTTGCTTGCTGTTGTACATGTTCGCTGTCGTCCACAGCGACGAAAGGTTCATGGACCCTTGCCGGGTCTGCAGTCCTGCCGTCACATTCCTAAGGCAAAGCAGATGTGACTGCAATAAAGATTTATACTATAATCGATGACTAGAACTCTCAAAACATGCAAGGTCACAATCTAATCTACAGTTCTTAACACGTAATCAATGCTCAGGCGCCTTGCTTCTGCGGCGCGCGCTGATCTCCTGCGACTCGCACTAAAATAATAAAAAAATCATGACATTGTTTTACTAACTGTGGGGCCTGGATGGCGAAGACGGTTCATCGTACACCGGACCGGCTTCAGCATGAACTCACATTTCTCGAGTTTGATGCGGAGATGGTTTTACTGACAGGCAGTAAAAAACTCTTGTAGGAGGAGGATATGATCCTCCTGGGTATTAGTACCCAGGCTCACGTCATCGATGTGTGCCTCCATCTCAGCCCCGCGGGAAACCAGTTCCTGTACAAGGGGTCTGCGTCTCAGGATATATAGGATTTTATTCATCACGTCCTGAAAGAGAGCATGGGCATTCGCGACACCGAAGGGCATGACCTTCCAGCGGAAGGCACGGCCCTGAGGGGTTACAAGGGCGGACAGTTCCTGGGCGGGTTAGGTCTACCTGCCAGAAGGCACTGCGCTTGTCCATTTTAGTTTTGACTCGGCATATAGCAATTCCCTCCAGGGTGTTCTGCATGTTGGGGATACTCCCTGAGTTGTTCTTGGCCTTTTTGTTGACCTCTCCGTAGTCAACGGCCAAGCGCATAGCAGTGGAGCCAGGTTTAGCGACTAGAAAACACGGGCTACAATGGCGGGGGTAGTCCCCGTGCTTATGTTCCTCGACCTGGCCAGCATCTTTGCATTCCTGGATCTGGCGTTGGATCTCGTCAATCTGGTCTTGTGGGGCGAGGTATGGAGGCTGTCTCACCACAGACCCTTCAAACTCGTGTTTGAGTTTGAGGTCCATCTGGACCACTTCTTTGCAACACAGGGGTGGGGGCAACGCTCCTGAAACCTCGTGGTATTCCTGGATAAGCTTACTGAGACGTGGGTCTCGGTTCATGCTCTCCAGTTTCTCAACGAAATCCTCCTCAGCATGGAGGTTGCTCTTCCCTTTTTCCTGTTTCTTTATACGAACTATTGTTTCAGGGGGTAGTTCATCCTCCCAGTCCTGGCGACCGTCCTGAGCATAGTGAAGGGAGTATACAAGAGGTACCTCAGCATCGGGAAGAGTCATCTCTTCATCATCCTCCTTGAACCATATAGACGTTTTCCAGGTCCTCTTGAGGAGGTCCAGGCGGGTCTTTCGCTCAATACCCTCAGCCTTAGCCCATTGAACCTGCTGGAGATCCTGTACATGGTACCAAAAAACAGGTATATTGTTGGGTGAGGGTTCAGTGCAGGTACCTGACCTGTAGGGCCATCTGTGGTCTGCATGGAGAAAACAGCGTGGTCATAGGACCCGCCATGAGTGGACTCACCAACGTCCACCTCATCCATAAGCAGCTGCGCTAGGAAAGCGCTGTGCTTCAGTGTCACCACCTCCGGGTCAACCGACTGGATAGCACTGGCAATATTGCTTAGGCGGTGGTCAGCATCAGCCAAAGGTGTGGAGACTGCTGGAGGCTCCTGCTCATCGGAGCACTCACCACTCGTACTGGTGACCTAAGAGTACTCCGATCTTTTCTTGAGATCGAGGAGGGTAAGGCCTCTGTTTTCGGCCATCAACTCCTCGAGTACCACCTGGTTGAGATCACTCACTGGTAAGGGGTTTGGAGAGCCATCTGCGATGGACAAGTAACTGCTGCATTCAGGGGCGGGCATGGTCTCCTTAGAGTCCTCAGGGATGTAGAATGGACTGTTGGGGAGTTCAGTTCTTCCCACTGTCATACGGTCCAACAGTCGTCTACAATAGGCGTCTTCCCCTGTGGTATCCCAGTCGGGCATGCACAGGATCAATCTCGCTTATTCAAGGGCGATTTTGGTAAGCACCTTAGGGAGTTCAGTGAAGAGGGGGGTTAGCATAGCACAACCCCATCGATCTCCGATAGAAGCGATAGGCGTTATTGAGATACCACCAGCAATAGAGCTGCATCATGTGCTGCTCTTTACTCGCGAACGATTCCCCCCGAACTTCATTCAGGTCTACCTGCAGGGCGGCCAGTCGATTTTCCAGGACGGGCCGCACCAACTGATAGTTTTCAGTTTGATAAGACTGTTTCACCTAGCGTAGACGGGATTCTTTTTGTCCTGACAGGTCCAGAAGGGACAGAGAAAAGGCCACTGCCAAAGTCGCATTGAAGGGCATAGGGACGTCGCAAAGACAACAGTTTTACCTGGGGGTTACGGCGCAGAAAATGTTTGCCTATGACAATGTCAAAGGCGTCGGTGTCGAGGACTTTGCAGTGCTGAGTCACCTGCTCACCACCCACACAAACGGTCACATCGACCCCCCCCCCCAGGGAATGGATGGTCCGACCATCCCCAACCCTTATGGCCACGGTTTTGATTTTCTGGATCCTGGCTTGTTTCAGCAGTCTGTGGGCCACGATTGAAAGCGTAGCGCCCGTGTCTAAGACAGCCTTGTATACCTGCTCACCCATTTTGACGGTGATCCAGAAAACCAAATCCTCATTCTGGGAGCCGCCCCCCTATCCCTCTCAAGGGAACTTGACCTCAACCCGAGCGGCCTGCAGGCACTGAAAGTGCCAGTTGAGGCGGCGGTTTTTGGCGTTCTCGCTGCTCTTGTCTGCGCCACCAGCGCTGGGGGTGGAAGGGGCAGGCCGTTTTTCACCCAACGGCTCACCCTCACCCTTAGGTGTGGGGTTGGGTGCTCCTCTTCCATCAGTGGGGGGGGCTGAGGACCTTCTTCCTCCCCCAGGGCTACCCTAACCCTTAAAACCTCAAGGGTTAGCCCCCCCCCTCAGGTCTACCAACCTTACCGCGGTTCTTACGCCGTTCCTCTTCCGCTTTCTTTAGTTTTTCGGGTTCGCGGCGTTTTATGTGGCATTCTTCTTCATCATGCCTCCCCTTGCCGCAATATCCGCACGTTATCGTGCAGCGGTGATGGTCTTGGTGCTTTATCTCCTGAACATCTTTGGCTTTCTGCGTGCGGTTCAGTTGGAGCATGCTCGAACCTCGCCCATCACAGTCGGGCGCGTGGCAGGGTCCGCCCTTATCGTCTGTGGGACAACAGTAGAAAAGATTCGGGGCTCCTTTACCTTTGGAGGGGGGGGTCTCAGTCATGTGCTTCAGGTGCCCCCCACGGCCCCTCCCAGGGTTAAAGTTCGGTTGAGGCGACCTGCCTCCAGGAGACTTCTCAGCAGGCGTCTCCCTACGCAGATGTTTGCGCAGATATTTGTCCATATGGGGGTTATTCCCCCTCTCCATGGCCAATTCAATCAACAGATCGACCAGGTCATCGTCAGAGTGCGTCCGAGACTTCCTCTCGGACGTCTCTCTGCAGTTCTCCCATGTCCTGGTAGGAATCCTCCCCACAAGTCAAACATGTGGCTCAGTTGGCCCATAGGACGTGGGGTCCATGCGCCCCACGAGCTCTTCCAACTGGGCCACGTATTCGGAGATGCGTGCAGCAGTCGGGAATTCGGGGAGAGGAGGCAGCTCCTCAATGTCCGTTCGGACACTCGGGTCCGTTCTGTAGACTGGATACATTTGCTCCAGTCTTTTCAGGAAGTGGCCCCAGTTGGAGCTCTTCCTGATAGCGGTCTTAACCTGCCCCTGATGGAATTTCTCTTTGCGCAACTTTTGGATGAGCGTGCATTTGGTACGGACATCAGCATGTTGCTGACCCGTGAGCAGCAAAAACTCGGAAAACTCCTCAGCCCATTCAGGCAGTTTTTTTTGGATCGAACTCAGGGAGTTCGCTCTGAAGGTTTGCCGAAGCGATGGCCTTCGCTCCCCTACCTGGGACACCTGGGTCACCTGTTCCACCTGAAGAGGGTGAGGGGTACACTGTGGCCAGTGGGGCCTACTGGTGCCAGGCCATAGCCCTTTATCTCAGCCCCTGTGGTGTCACCTACACTGCAGACTGGCACAGTCCCCACAGGAGGGTCGAAAGGGCTAGGACAGGTGTCCATCAGGTTAGCTGCGGATGCCTCCGCAGCTCTTTGCATCTCTGGTTAACAGTTCAACACCCGGGGACATGGTAGCTTGGGGCTTCCTTAAATCGGAGAGCCCCAATTTCGTCTTGAGTGCTGCTGACAACGCACTCAGATCTGGGTCTTCATCACCTGCACAAAGGACCCGGGAAAGCAAGTCCGTGGTCTCATCGAGACCAAGCTTAGGGGCTGCCATGCGTGGGGGCAAACCTCCATCCATACACGTAGCTTCGGGTGCCACTGCCCTAGGACTGGAGCCAGGCTTCAGGCATTGATGTTCCTTTGGTTCTTCTGGAGGCGTAGAATTCCCAGACACCCAGTCGGATTCCCACTCTAATGATTTGGCCAACGCCGATGAGTCCATTTCGCCTTGAGGTATCTCGAATGTCTCCTCGCCCCAAGTAGCTCCGAACATCGTTCCCAAAAGCGCATGCTTCCCCTCTCCTTTCCTTGCTGCTCTTCTCCAGGCCTTGACCTTAGCATTGCCCACTTCGATCCCTGGGGTAGGCAGAGTTTTGAATGGGTGCATTGAGAAAATAATGGAAGCTAAGGGGGCTACCACAGGTCCTTGGCTTCAAGACGCCTGAGGTTCGCCCGCGTTAAGCCGGGCGCTCCAGCGTTAGCGCTCGGGCGGACTGCTGCGGTATATATTTCTGTGATTTCTTCCGCCTCTCTTGTTACTGCAAGTTCTCCTAGAGGACCAGTATCAATGGGTACACCAGTTGTAGATGAAGGTCGCTCTGTCACATCATCAGTCTTTGAGCTCGCGCTTGTGATCAGCACTGGTTTGGGCCTGAGCGTGACAGACATCTCCACAGTTCAGGGGACGAGTTTTTCTTGGTGTTCTTCGTTTTCAGCCTTAGTCCCCTTGTGCCTTCCTCTGCTACGAGAAAACGTTTCTGGTTTGCTCACACTGATGCTTGTTCCTTGTATTTGTTTTGGAAAACCTTGATGATTTTCCACAAGTCAAAATGAGTCCAACACAAAGATAAAAAAGAGCAAGTCCAGGCACCGGATCAATCAAATCAGGATAAGTCCTTCCACAATCAGAACATGTGTATCAAAGAGAGGCTGCAGATAGACAAATGTAGATCTAAATACAAAGCTCGAATGGTTTGTAAACAAAATAGATGAAATTACGTGAAAGCTAGCATGACTCAAGTCCCCAATAGAGCACCAAGCACTTCATGTGCACTCTTTTGGATAAAAAGGAGTTGGTTAGGAATCTGGGGCATAGGAGTTTGGCCAGACACAGGATACGGCTTGGCCAGCATTGCCAAGGAACTGAATTCAGAATCAGTTAAAACGTAAAACCACAATAAGTGATATAAACAATTGAGTATAGCGGTCTTGAGGTGGGGGACCACTAGGCTTAACCTACAAGGCCCTTGGCGAGAAGTGCCCAATTTCCTTCGGTATTACCTCCATGAAGGAAGATACCTGTGCTCACTCGAGTGGTAGAGGTGAACTTCCTGGGTGGCCTAGGTTTATAACCCTGCTTACGTTGAGAAAGTGTACTCCAAGCTTCAAAAGAGTCATAAAATTGATTAAGTGGCAGTCCCAGCATCACCTCAGGTCTTAGGGGGGGCTTGTAAAGAAGGTCTGTAGGACCAGACACTGCCATAGTGCAAGCTCTACCGCCTATACCCGATTTCTCCACCCTCCTTCACGTGACCCCCATCGTCCCTGACCTGACCAGTGATTCCATGCTTTATAAAACACAAAATCAAAATTTCCTTCAAGTACCCTTGGTAACCCCTGACCACAGAACCCAAACAAATCGCGTAGGTACACCCGTTGGCAACCCTTGCAAGAGAATCCGAAAACTTGATCAATGAATTTGAATGTGCTTCACCAATGGAGTCCCAATAATTGATTGCCAAATTCGGTTGAATGTATCCACATCAATACATGGACATGATCATGGTAAGGGGAGCAAATGAGACAATGTCGGGCAAAGGGAGAGGCAGAAATAGAAGTATAAGTGAAGCCCTGGAATAGAGTATGGGATTATCAAAGACGATGTTGCATCCCTACTCCAAGAACCGATTTTACATACCATGCACATTCAAACTACGGACATATGACGCCATGCTAACAACCTCCATTCATCACATCGAGGAAAATGACATGGAGGTCATGCGCAATCATGAGGTCCATATGGCACATGGCGAACACAAAGAAAAGACACACGACACAATGGCATCATCGGATTCAACATCCGCGTGGACCACATGGCCCATCCTGACCCTTACCTACAAGACGGCAAAAACTTGAATTGAGAAACACGAGCTCCAAATATGAGGAATGTCCCACCGTGGATCAAGTGTGACACCATGGCCTCCATGAACAGAATATACGGCATGGCCACATACATGACTTGTCCACACTCATGAATCACCAATGATTGCATGTACACAACTTGCAATAAGGATCACCAAATATTAGTCAGGAGGGTGACCTGCCAGCAATACCTGACACCTGGCATGTGTGACCCATTCCATATATCGTCATGCTGGCAATGCCTTGGTACTTCACACCGGACGCCCAGTGCCTATCACTTGGCAATAACATACACAATGGCCAGCAAGTGAATAGACTTGGCGGGTTTACTTGCTGCTTGCAAACAAGACATCAAGAAGGGCCAGCCCACCAAACCTCACCTGTTTAGTGTATGCTGCATACCAGCTGCTGGGCTCCTGCAGTTAGAGTATCGCGAACCTAAGGCAGGAGCAATGTAAAGCCAACACACGACATACACGTCATGCCCTCACTTGCTTTGACATGCCACTCGGTCCCACCAGTTGGTGCCTAATTGCTTGGGACCTGATGGCATAGGCAACCAGCACCGTCATGTGCACTAGACATCATCCACACATGGACATGTGAAACCAATTTTGCCTAATTGCATGTTCGTATGGCACCGAACCCATTCAATGCATGCTACTTGTTGAGACATTGGGCAAGAGTGCTTGGGTAAGAAGATGCCCCGGGTTACATGAAGAAACCCAGACCCGGCCCGCAGAGAGAGTGCATGGAGATATATCCCGGGTCCAAAGAGAGCACATCTGACACATGGTGAGATTGTCCTATCCCAAGGAGAGATTGTCCCTCCTCCAAGAGAGATGGTCCCGCCCCAATCCAGGCCTTGAGAGAGATGGTCCCGCCCCAGTCCATGCCCTGACAGAGGGACCCTCACCAATCCATGCCCAGGAGAGAGAACCCAACCAATCCATGGCCGAAGAGAGATAACCTAACCAAACCATGGCCGAAGAGAAATAACCTAACCAATCCATGGCCCAGGAGGGAGAATCTGACCTCACCAAAACCTATTCCCGGGCGCATAGCCTAGCCATGACCCATGGGAGCATGCATATGGAGAGAGACTTTGGCCTAGCCATCACCGATGAGGGCATGCATGCACTTGAAGTGAAAATTCCCGACATTGATTGGGGATTATCCGTACACCCAATTGCCAAATCAAATGAGCTATCCTCATGCCATGCCATACTAGATGTGGACAAAGGAGGGATACTGGATCACGAACTGTGTTCGACCAATGACATGAATTCACCAAGGTCTTCGACCAATGACATGAATTCACCAAAGGTCACTGGAGTAAGACAGCAAATGAGAAGTGAACAACCAGGGCATAACTGCCATTCTCCAACCTTTAGCATTAAAGAAGGTCCCTACCAGGACCGGCCCCCGCTGTGCCCCTTCCGCCTGTAACCCCTGCCGATTTGCTCCTGATCAACGATTGCATTTATCAAAATCCAGGGTTCCAAATCCGAAAATATAGAAAATAAAATACAATCCTCCTTCAACCCTGAACAGCAACCAGATCCCACAAATCCAGCAATAATGCAATCCATACTGCGGGCTTCCGTTCAGCACACCGGTCGTCCCACGGTGGCGGGCATGTACAAGAATTGCCCCAAGAGGAAAGCCCTGAAATTGGCATATGAACACAAATAAAGCAAAGTTGGGGAAAGAGGTAAACATACACATTCACAGCCATAAACCTCTCATTCCCTGGACTCAAGTGACTCACCAACATATTACCCTGAACCAGGTCAAATGAGATGGCTGAATGCCATGTGTCACAAGTCACTACAACAACCCCAAAAATGTGTTCACTCCCAAGCCTCCAAATCCTAGCCCGATGGGGGAGGTGGCGTGTCATGGCCTAGAGTGGCACTCAGGACCATGCCCTACGCTGACATAACCTTGGTTGGACTTGGAATTGAATGGGCTTGGAGAACTGCCCCATGAAGATGACCTCACAACATGGCAAAATCAGGCAACTCACACCATTATGCCCAAAAGTCAATTATATACTCAAAAGTGCATACGGCAAATATCCAAATGCTCCATGCATGTGTCAAACCGGAGAGTAAAATACAAGGGTGATATAGACCAAAGGTCCATGCCCAAGAATATCCCACCATTGCCTCCGAAACACCTCCGGTTATGTACATGACATGCTTCACAAGTCAACTCATGAATTTGAGACCTAATTTTGTGAGACCTCGTGTGCCACGCCAAAGTGACCATGTGATCTGGCATACGGTGAGGTACAACACCCAAGCATATGCCAACATATAAGCAACATACCATAGTTCACAGATCTCTAGGCACTTTACTGTTAGCCGACCAGTTGAGCACATAAAACACAAAAATGAGCATAAAATGAGGTCAAAAACATGAAAATATGTCCGAATACAAAGTTGTCATGATGATATATCTCTATGCTCACCCATGATATCCGCTCATGGTTCATAACACAAATGATTGAAATAATTTGCGAACAAATCCCCCACTTGGATCCCCAATCAGGCGCATGGAGATACCTTCGCCACTCATATCTACATGCCCCATGAAAATGGGATTGCACTCATGGATCTCTTTGTTAAACATACCATGAGCAATACATACGCGGTAGACTTAGTCTAGCGCTTTGAATTCCACAATTGGGACATGGGCAAGGCCCTTGTCACGTGTGGCTCTCCATCTCCCCGGCCACACGAAGATATATAACATGGGCGTGAGCATATCAAGACATATACCATGCATATAACACATACCCTCAAAAGTAGCTCCCACCATGGTATGCCATGCCCCTCCATGGACATAACTTCACGTGAAAAAAAAAGTGGGAACCCAAAGAAAGTATCTATGCAACCCCAACACTCATGCGGTACACTCGAAAGTCGCAATGGGTGAATGATTGAAATAATTTGCGAACAAATCCCCCACTTGGATCCCCAATCAGGCGCATGGAGATACCTTCGCCACTCATATCTACATGCCCCATGAAAATGGGATTGCACTCATGGATCTCTTTGTTAAACATACCATGAGCAATACATACGCGGTAGACTTAGTCTAGCGCTTTGAATTCCACAATTGGGACATGGGCAAGGCCCTTGTCACGTGTGGCTCTCCATCTCCCCGGCCACACGAAGATATATAACATGGGCGTGAGCATATCAAGACATATACCATGCATATAACACATACCCTCAAAAGTAGCTCCCACCATGGTATGCCATGCCCCTCCATGGACATAACTTCACGTGAAAAAAAAAGTGGGAACCCAAAGAAAGTATCTATGCAACCCCAACACTCATGCGGTACACTCGAAAGTCGCAATAAAATATTCGGTTGCACGGTCCAAGAGTTATATATCACTTTATACCCTCTGGACGCTTATCCCTTGCTACACCGGACATTTGTACACACCAAAGGCGTTTGATGCTCCTCGAATTAAGTTGAGACTAAGGCGCTTGCAACCCAACCCTTCTCATTCTTTTTCCTCACACTCGCGCGTAGATATGGCCCTTCAAAGTGGTCCCACGACTCACTTTTGTTTCCCTAATATCTCCAAGTCAAATGGGTGGCAAGTATAAGGGGTACCTGATTCGTGCATAGGGAAAAGAGTATGACCACTCGAAGAAGACCAAATCAAGTGCGGCGATGTCGAAGTCGAAAATCCGATTTCGACATCGCCAAAAATTTAGACTAAAATTTCGAGTGCATATTCAGAAAATTGCGGAAGCAACGAACCCTTTACTGATGAAATCTGACCCTTCATCGGGGTTTCCGCCAAAATATATGGAAATAACAGTTAACCAATCGGTTAACGCAAAATCGCGAGCCAACTGACAGTCGCCGATACATTGACCATCAGAACGAAAGGCTGAAAAATTACGGAAACATTATGATAATAAAACCCTGTTGATTCCTGATATTCCGATATATAAATCTCAGCTGGCGGCGGCTCGGTACTGAATATGACCGCTCATAGCCTGATTGGCCAAACCTATCACACTATCTCCTCAGGTTAGGTCAGGTGGATGGGAGAGTATGATATCAGTCAATGGCGGCTAGCCGGCACATAGATACACACCCCGAGTGACCCCAAGATGGCCACGGCGGTCCGAACCGGCTTCATCCCCCTTCTCAGAGCGTTGTTACCGCTCGGAAGTCATTGAAGAGAGGACGGGAGGACCCCAATGGGCTCCAAACCCCCTCCCCCATGTCCCAAGGACACATGGAGGCCCCACACACGCCGTAGGCGTCACCCATGCCCCAAGGGAGGGGTGAGGACACTGATAATCGGTGCCCTACGCCATATCCGGTCTCCTCTTGATCTACAACATGGACCAACGGGATCAAACATAGAAAAACGTCGTCGGTCGACCTAAATAAGTATACCACAATGAAATATATGTGTGGAGATCGAGTGAAGGGGGTATATGGCCAATCAAGGCCGAAAAATCCCCGGATGAACGCCCTCACCCGTCTCCCCAAGCACAGAAACAAACAAAATGCGGAGGGGGATCCATTACGGTGCTACAGCAGCTACCAAATGGACCAACACGTCCTTGACATCGAAAGAAATATTCTTTTTCTTCAGGTAGTCCATCCAGACCGTGGTGTACCTCGGCACGAAACTGCTCGGAGGCTCCCACGAATCCCTGGATGCGGCGAATCGCCTCCAACGGACTTTATAAAGCCTACCCCCAGGGCGTCCCTGGGTCCGGCTTGTCCGCCAGGATCTTCTCGGCGGTGAAGTCGTCGTCCTCACCCTCGTCGTCCGAGTCCACATCGCCGGCCGTGAACTCGAAGGTGACGGGACGTCCGCTGGGGTCTGGTGCTCGGGGACGAAGCTGGGTATGATCGCGGTCCAGGATCTTGTTATCCCCCACTCGAACCGCATACACATCCTGCCCGACCTTCCGCACGATTACCCCCGGCACATACCAGGATGCCTGCCGATGCCTGGACAGGACATCCTTGTGGTGCCGCTCCACCCACACGGTGTCTTGGAGAGCATACTTCTGGACTTTTCCCTGCTTGAAGTACTTGGCCCTCTTGTCATGCTCGTCCTGAAGTGCCTTGCACACCTTGACCGCCGTGTCGTCCGCCTCAGCCATCATAGCATTCACATCCCGGGCCACTTTGCCATGGTTCAACCACGGGAGAGTGCGTGACACTCGATCCCGTAGGAACAGGATGCAATGGGGCGACAGTCCAGTGGGTCCCGGAAGGTCGTGATACGCTTGGAGCACTCTCCACAGCGAATTATACCAATTCCGGCCCGGTTCATCGATGTGCAGCTGGGGGAACTTCTCGAACATCTGCCGCCCGGCCACCTCAGCTCGGCCATTTGACCGGCTGTGGTACGCCACGGTCTTGGCGTGGCGAATACCCATGTGCTTGCACATCGTCTTGAACCATGTCCCCACAAACTGAGTGCCCCGATCGCTGCAGATGACAGCCGGGGCATCAAAAATTGTCAGCCAATGCCTGATCATGCCATTAGCGACGGTCTTGGCCTGCAGCCCCACTCCATGCTTGTCCTTCTTGTCCTTCTTCTTGGACTTCTTGCCAGGAACAGCCACGATATACCCGCTGTGCCAGTCCACCGCCAGGATGACACAGTCGTAGGTCTCTCTGTCCACGGTGACCTCAGGCATGGCGAATACATCCATGGCCAATGACCGCATAAGGGCTTCCGGTATAGCCGTGTACACCGGATTGCCAGGTGTGGAGTAGTTGGGGCTCTTCGTGGCCCAACACACGGCACAGTGGCTGCAGTACCTATCCAGGATGGCGTAGTACCCCGGAGGGAACTTGAAACGCCACTCCAGGTCCTGCTGCATCTTGTCCCGGCCAGGGTGCATGAGCTGGGCGTTGTGCCAATGGTCAATGAGCTCCTCCACTCGGTTCTCGGGCACCAGCAGCTTGTCCTTGAGGAACAACTTGTCCCCATCCTCGGTCAAGCCCTCAGGCCACTCGTCGTCCGACAGGGCGCTCACGGCATTCCAGTACTTGCTCCAGTGCTCGGATGCCGCGTAGTCATCCGACCAGTCCTCTGTGAGCACCGACCTGACTAGCTCTACAGGGGCCACCATCCATTGCTGGAGGGTTTTTCCTCTCGAATAGCTTGGACGCGGGCGCCCCGGAACTTGGCCAGGTCCGTACGGTTTGCCATCACCACAAAGCACCTGACCCCCTCTTGATCCATGGCCTTTTCGATCTCGATGATGCGCTTGGCCTCCTCGGTTTCCTCGGCGTCTTAATGGCTGGATATGTCCATCCACGCCTTGCCCGC
Source organism: Eutreptiella sp. 'Long Island Sound 2002' (assembly GCA_964036045.1). Lineage (NCBI taxonomy): Eukaryota > Euglenozoa > Euglenophyceae > Eutreptiales > Eutreptiaceae > Eutreptiella > Eutreptiella sp. 'Long Island Sound 2002'. The sequence goes on along the minus strand of OZ038380.1, from coordinate 68,646,250 downwards.
GGGGTAGGCCCAGCGACTGAGGCAATCTGCCACAGTGTTGTCCTTCTGCGGGACGTATACGACGCTGAGGTCGAACTTGGCGAACGTCTCGTGCCATCGGGCCCGCCTAGCTGATGTTCCTGAGGGGGCTGTCGACATGCTCCTTGTGCCAGCTCTGTAGGGACTGGTGGTCCGTGCACACCGCCACCGGCTGCACTCCGATGTGGCCAGACCACTTCCTGAGCGCACACACAATGGCGTATGTCTCCTTCTTCCTCGCGGTCCATGTTCGGCGTTGGCCCTCGGCCAGGATCCTGCTCCAAAAGGCCACGGGAACATGAGTCCCGTCGTCCCGGACTTGCTCGAGGACTGCCCCCACGGCATAGTCCGAGGCGTCTGTCCGTAGCACGAATCTCTTGTTCGGGTCCACCAGGAACAGCCCCAACTGCCCCAGGAGTCGTTTCTTCAGGCGGTTGAACGCATCCTCAGCCTCAGGGGTCCAGGCAAGCTTCTTCTTGCTCCCCTTCCGGCCATCAAACTTGCCCACTTGCAGCATCTTGTGCAGCGGCCCCGACAGTTCTGCATACATTCGCACATAGCCCGAATAGTAGTTGCAGAACCCCATGAAGGATCGGAGTTCGCTGATGGTTTGGGGCTTCTCCCAGTGGTGCAGGGACGCCAGCTTCCCAGTCATGGGACGGCGTTGCCCGTGACCAACCACGTGACCCGCAAACTCCACTTCCTTCACGAAGAGTGAGGCTTTGGTGGGCTTGTACACCATGTTGTGCTTGTCCAACTCGCTGAGCACTCGGCGCAGATCCTTCTCATGCGCGTCGATGAGCTCGTCCTCAGTCATGTTCTCCGTGCCGGACCCGATGATGATGTCGGGATCGGCACAGTCCCGGACAGGACCGAGTAGGTCCTCCATCATGCGCTGGAAAGCGGCGTTGCCATTCTTGGCGCCCATAGGCACCACTTTCCACTGCATGGGCCCCAGCAGCGTCGACATCGCTGTGCATGGCCTGGAGTCCGGGTGTAGCGGCATCTGGTGATAACCGTGTTTCAGGTCCAACACCGTGAAGATCCGCTTTTTCTGTTGTTTTTGGAGGATGGAGTCGATCAGGGGAAGCGAGTACGAGTCGTGCTCGGTTTGCTCGTTCAAACCCCTGTCATCCACCACCAACCTCCACTCGCCCTTCTCCTTCCTGGGCACGATGAAGGCTGGGCTGGCCCACTCACTGTGGGAGGGTTCGGGTTCTCTTAGGCCTCTTCAGCCGCTTGCTTCGGTATAGATACAACCGACCGCACTGCGGTATAGGCCTCTTCTGGGTCCGATTCTGACTTCTCCTCGTCCGATATGCCGTCTTCATCGTCGTGGGGAGCTCTTTCCACCGATAATCTTCGGAAATTTGCGGCCTCGGGCTGGTGACTGTCGCTATCGGCACCCATTCTTGGAAAATCCCATGTTTGTGGGTCCCACCCAACCGGACCATCGTATTGGTCCGCGATGTGATCCATGACCCTCGCCACGAACTCGTCCTTCTCGTACTTGCCGGTGACCAACATCTTGTCATCCCACCAATGCGGAGATGTGACCATGGCCCGCCCCTTCTTGGCTGCCACACGGTCGTGCATCCCCATCAGCATGTAGTTGACGACGTCGTCGATCTCGGCGTGGGACAGGACGTCAATGCCTTCAATTGGCTGATCCGTCCCCTCCTTGGGCTCAAACATGACCTTCATGGGCACCGCCTCCACCCTACGGATGAATGCTTCATCACCCGTGGGCTGGGCTTGCGCCCCATCCACCAGGAAAGCCTTGGTACCCCACGCTTGACCCGGGGAGGGCATTGATACACCCTTGGCGTCGATGAACAACTCCTCCTCTGGCCTGAATGACATCTCGTTCAGGGTGATGGAGTCCAGCGTCGACTTGAGACCCTCCAGCGGACATGGGGTGGACCCTATGCCGGTTATGACCAGGATTCCCTTCGCCCTAACCGCGATGATCTTCTCCACCGTACGTCTGGTATTGTCCAGGGAGCCATGCCAATACATGGGTCCCCACTCCTTCAAACCCCAATGCCTATGCCAGGCTGAGTCTCCTCGATGCCAATGCCTCCTACACTTCCGCAAAAGTGGGGCATCCCGGGAAGCGAAGACGTCCGTCTCGGACGCTTCGGCTCCCAGCGTCTGGATCATCCTGGCATACACCTGCGGCGCCATTCCATACTCCGTGAGCTGAACTCCACGATCTCCTCTGGACTTGGCACCCACAGCTTGCACCGCTTGGACGATCCGATCCTCTTCCTCAGCTTTCCATTGGGCTGATCCGCCTGCATAGTCCGTGGACAGCCATGTGAGGCATTCATCATCCTCCCGGACCAGCGTTGCACGATGGGGAAGGGCTCCAATGGCATTTGCCACCATGAAGTCATACCCCATGATCATATCCCAATCTGTAATGTCGGCCACATAGAAGTTCCCGGATAGAGTGCTTCTCTTCGCCAAATCAGGGCGGTTCAAGCGCTCATGCTCCCAGAATTCCATACTGATAGTGGCCTCATGGGTGCCACCACCCAGAATCTCACCGTTGGCGACCTTCAGGCGGACCGGTCTCCGGCTGGGCTGCAGGAATTCCTCCTTGAACAACCCTCTCCGGACCAGGCTCAACTGGGCACCCGTATCCACCAACACATCCACCACCTTCTCCTCTCGTCCGCACCGTACTCGCACTTTCAAGTGCAACTGCGGCTCCTCGCCATGAGGTGTATGGACAACTCTCACAGCATGCAACTCTAGCACGTCCGGGTGCATCAGGACTTCAAGGGTATGGTCACGGATGGTGTAGATCTTGGGTTGGTCCTGCCCGTCCACGGGGCTCTCCGTGGTCGCTCCTTCCTTCTTGCCATGTCCCGTACCCACATGTGCTTCCCTTGGCAGGGCGCCCCAGGGGTTGGGAGTGGCGAAACTCAGTGGTTTTGGCTCTTCTGGAGCCTTCTTCGGCACCCGATGTGCCTCTGATTCCCCAGGGATTCCACTGATTTTTGGAGGAGAGACCTCCGAGGTCCCACTCCCGTGGGGGCTCCTCTAGACTTGGCTTCCCGCAGCCCCTTCTGGCTGCGATCCGCCAGGACTTTGTCCACCCCGTTGCTGGGCTTTGAGTTCCTCCAACGTCCTCAACATGTCCTCAGCCACCTCCCCGATCGACCTCACTCGTCGGTCTTGGCCAGGTCCCCCACCATAGCCTCTTCCTCCGCCTTTTCCTTGGCCTTTGCCTCGGCCTTTTCCCCCGTCTCCGCCCTTCGCCTTCCAATCGAAAATCCGCTGCTCCTTGGGCTTCTTCTCGGGGTGAGCGGCGACGTAGGCTTTCTTGTCCGCCTCATACACCTTGCACTGACGGTGGTCGTGTGCATGGTTGTTTCCCTTGCCATAACAGACCGAGCACCCGTCGTGCTGAGACCTGTACTCTCGGAACGAGAGCGGTGGGTTCCCGATCCTCCTTGGTTCTCTGCTCTTCTTGGGTCCACGGGGCTCCATCTGGACCGATCCTGCCCATGGTCCCTCACGTTGTGCTCCACAAACGCGGAGAAATGGGCCTCCTCGTGATCCTCCCGGGACCCGGTCCAGTGGTCTTGGCCACTTCCACTACCATCCTCCGCGGAGTTGGCCGTGTCCTCCTGGATCTCCCTATGATGGCGGTCTTCTCGATGGCCTCGTTGTCCATGACCATGTCGATCCTGCACGTGGGCCTCGTTCTTCGCATTGAGCTTCAACTCCACCGTGATGTACTTCACGATCTCGTCCAGGCTCATGCGGGAGAAGATGACCTGCATCCTCAGCGGCTCCCCGCGCCTCCACTCCACGTTGTTGAGGCGCAGCAACCTTTGCCCCATGGAGTCCCCAAATACCTCCACGTACACGGCGTTCTTCAGTCCGGACATCCGGTTGGGCTCGCCCTGGTTCCTCCTGAAGAACTTCATGATACCCGCATGGGTATCCTCCGCCGCCATGATCCTCACCACCACCCGCTTCTTGGCGCGCTTCTTCTCCTCGTCCTCCACTCGCCTTTTCGAATGGCCGGGGAGGACGTCCTTCAGGAGGTGGCGGATCTCGCTGGCCTCGTTCCAGTCCTCCACCAGCTTGAGGCATCTGCGGTACTTCCGCAGATACCGGTTCCACTCCCGGACCCGCAACTCACCGCGGTCCAGCGGCAGTGGGATGGACCACAGGTCCTCCAGCTTCTGGTTCGGAGCGTCAACCCGCTCCTCATCCTCCAACCACTGGAGGCAGGCCTGCTCCGTACGGATCAGTCCTTCCCGGAATTGATCCCGCAGCTCCTCCTTCAGGTCCTGCGCCAGCCGGTGTAGGAATGTCCGGCATACCCACTTGTCCCGCGGCGCTCCCCGCATCTCGCGGACGACCTCCTCGGCGAAGTCCTCCCAGTCCAGGATGAAGTCATCCAGGTTGCACGGGTTCCCGTCGTAATAGGGGATTTTGATTCCCCTGAGGTCTTCAATCCTGATGGCGTCTCCGACGTCCCAAGCCACTACTCCACCGAGACGGATACCACCTGTGGCTGGGGGGTGTGAGTACACTCCCCGTACATCCCTCTCCTCCGTGGAGTGCGGTCCAGTTGGGCCTGAACCCATGGGGTTTGGAATGCGGGAAGGACTTGCTCCGTCGGCCGGCCATATCCCCGTATTGGGGTCCTTCGCCCACAGGTTTCCGCTTCGGTGACCTCGACCATGTCCGTCGGCGCTTCCCAAGGTTCGCCCCTGCATGGTCTGGTTCTGGATCTCCTCTTCCGCATAAACTGCATAGGCAGTTGTAGTGGGCGATGGATCCTGGGTGGCATGGGACATCTGTACCGTCAGGCTCCTCGGGTCCGTGGTTGCGTGCCCTTCCCGCATGGACCCAGCCGGCGCCGTTTGTTCACCGAGCATTGTGGATTCGCTGAACATGGGAACAAAAGGCAGCGCACCCGGGTCAACACGCGGAGGCGCGCAGGGTGCCTCTGCAGGGCCGCCCATGGGTTTATCCATGGCGCTCCTGAGGGTCTTAACCCGCTCCACCAGCTCTGCCGCGGCCGGCTTTGCCGGGAGCTCCGGACCCGAGGCGAGAGGCTGTAGCTCCTCTAGCCTTTTCAGGCGTCCCGACATGTCCTCCACCAGGTGGAGGAGGCTGTCCACCACTCGCTGCTGCTTCTCCAGGGCCAGCTCCAGATTCTCCCGGTACCGGCCCTGTTCTGCTCGCAGCTCCTCCATGTCTTTCTCCGCGGCCGACTGGTCATCCAGGATCCCCGCGACGTCTTCCTCTAGACCGTCCTTCGCGTTGTCCAGGCGGTCTAGGCGATGCACGATGGCGTCCATCCCCATCTTTGGGTACTTGCCAATGAGGAAGGACACGTGCCCGCAGTGGCAATCAGCCTGCTTTCCGCCTGATCCGGCGCATCCCGCGGTTCTCGGCACCCCAGACTCGTCGCCCATGGGCGTATCGCCTATGGCGTCCGTCTCTGGTCCCGTGTGCCGGGGCACAGGTGCCGTTCGGGCCCTGGCTGGCCTCTCCAAGCCCTCGGCGTCGTGCTTCAGGGCGGGCTTGGGGGCCGTGTTTGCCCTTGTGGGAGGTCTGGCTGTCTCCTCCGACTCCGAGGGTTGCTCATAAGCTGTCCGATAGCCCTCGGAGTGCTCGGAGTCCCACAGCCTGACCGGGCTGGGGTCCGTATCCATAGCCCCGGCGTCCCTTGCCGCGGACTTGGGTGACGCGCGCTTCCGGTAGCGCCGGACCCGTCCTCCACTGCTGCCTGAATGGCAGGCCTCCTCAGAGTCCTCCGCGGCGGAGCGGAGGTTGCATGCCTTTCGGCAGCGACGCTCACACATGGAGACCAGATCCTCCATGTCAAGTCCTCCTCCTCTCGAATGTCTTACTTCTCTTCGGGCTTCAACTTCCGGAGTTCGCCATGCTCTTGACCGTCTCGGCTCTTCTATGGCTCCAATCTCCGGCGTGGTCTCCACCGAGTCCACAATACGCACCCGGGGCGTACTTGGGCAGGGCTCATAGGGGCCCAAGTCCCTGGTTCGGCGGTAGGTAGGGGCAGCAGGTACGCCTCTGCTACCATAAAGAAGGTCCCTACCAGGACCGGCCCCCGCTGTGCTCCTTCCGCCTGTAACCCCTGCCGATTTGCTCCTGATCAACGATTGCATTTATCAAAATCCAGGGTTCCAAATCCGAAAATATAGAAAATAAAATTCAATCCTCCTTCAACCCTGAACAGCAACCAGATCCCACAAATCCAGCAATAATCCAATCCATACTGCGGGCTTCCGTTCAGCACACCGGTGGTCCCACGGTGGCGGGCATGTACAAGAATTGCCCCAAGAGGAAAGCCCTGAAATTGGCATATGAACACAAATAAAGCAAAGTTGGAAAAGAGGTAAACATACACATTCACAGCCATAAACCTCTCATTCCCTGGACTCAAGACCTTCCCCTGACTCACCAACATATTACCCTGAACCAGGTCAAATGAGATGGCTGAATGCCATGTGTCACAAGTCACTACACAAACCCCAAAAAATGTGTTCACCCCCAAGCCTCTCAATCCTAGCCCAAAGGGGGGGGTGGCGTGTCATGGCCTAGAGTGGCACTCAGGACCATGCCCTACCCTGACGTAACCTTGGTTGGACTTGGAATAAAATGGGCTTGGAGAACTGCCCCATGAAGATGACCTCACAACATGGCAAAATCAGGCAACTCACACCATTATGCCCAAAAGTCAATTATATACTCAAAAATGCATACGGCAAATATCCAAATCCTCCATGCATGTGTCAAACCGGATAGTAATCTACAAAGGTGATATAGACCAGAGATCAATGCCAAAGAATATCTCATTATTGCCTCCGAAACACCTCCAGTTATGTACATGACATGCTTCACAAGTCAACTCATGAATTTGAGACCTAATTTTGTGAGCCCTTGTGTGCCACGCCAAAGTCACCATGTGATCCGGCATACGGTGAGGTACAACACCGAAGCAAATGCCAACATATAAGCAACATACCATAGTTCACAGATCTCTAGGCACTTTACTGTTAGCCGACCAGTTGAGCACATAAAACACAAAGATGAGCATAAAATGAGGTCAAAAACATGAAAATATGTCCGAATACAAAGTTGTCATGATAGCATATCTCTCTGCTCACCCATGATATCCGCTCATGGTTCAATACACAAATGATTGAAACCATTTGCGAAAAATCCCCCCACTTGGATCCCCAATCGGGCGCATGGAGATACCTTCGTCACTCATATCCACATGCCCCATGAAAATGGGAGTGCACTCATGGATCTCTTTGTTAAACATACCATGAGCAATACATACGCGGTAGACTTAGTCTAGCGCTTTGAATTCCACAATTGGGACATGGGCAAGGCCCTTGTCACGTGTGGCTCTCCATCTCTTCGGCCACACGAAGATATATAACATGGGCGTGAGCATATCAAGACATATACCATGCATATAACACATACCCTCAAAAGTGGCTCCCACCATGGTATGCCATGCCCCTCCATGGACATAACTTCACGTTAAGAATACGTGGGAACCCAAGGAAAGTATCTATGCAACCCCAACACTCATGCGGTACACTCGAAAGTCGCAATAAAATATTCGGTTGCACTGTCCAAGAGTTATATATCACTTTATACCCTCGTGACCCTTATCCCTTGCTACAACGGACATGTGTACACACCAAAGTCGTTTGATGCTTCCCAAATTAAGTTGAGACTAAGGCGCTTGCAACCCAACCTTTCTTACTCTATTTCCTCACACTCGCGCGTAGATATGGCCCTTCAAAGTGGTCGCACGACTCACTTTTGTTTCCCTAATATCTCCAAGTCCAATGGGTGGCAAGTATAAGGGAAACCTGATTGGAGCATAGGGAAAAGAGTATGACCACTCGAAGAAGACCAAATCAAGTGCGGCGATGTCGAAGTCGAAAATCCGATTTTGACATCGCGAAAAATTCAGACTAAAATTTCGAGTGCATATTTAGAAAATTGCGGAAGCAACGAACCCTCTACTGATGAAATCTGACCCTTCATCGAGATTTCCGCCAAAATATCTGGAAATAACAGTTAACGAATCGGTTAACGCAAAATCGCGAGCCAACTGACAGTCGCCGATACATTGACCATCAGAACGAAAGGCTTAAAAATTACGGAAACATTATGATAATAAAACCCTGTTGATTCCTGATATTCTGATATATAAGTCTCAGCTGGCGGCGCCACAGTACTGAATATGACCGCTCATAGCCGGAATGGCCAAACCTATCACACTATCACATCAGGTTGGGTCAGGTGGATGGGAGAGTATGATATCAGCCAATGGCGGCTTGCCGGCACATAGATACACACCCCAAGTGACCCCAAGATGGCCACGGGGGTCCGAACCGGCTTCACCGGGGACCTCCTGTTCCCATGCCTCCCCTCCCGAGCACAAGCGCTTCCAAATCATGGAGACTACCACACGTTAACGAAAGTTGGATTTGTGTCCCTCACGATTTGATACCTATGAATTTGGTCCCAAAGCGCCGCGGATCACCTATTCCCATGCCCCCTCTCCCGAGCACGAGCGCTTTGACATCATGGAGACTCTTACACTTTAACGGATTTTGGATTTATGTCCCCCACATTGATATTTCTTTCCCTTTCCTGTTCACCAAGAACTCGACCTCACACCACGAACACACCCACGCTCACAATCACAGCACTAACACCCCCAACACCCCACCACCACCCCCCCGACCCAATCGCCGGCGATCCCAACACCGAGCCTAATGGTGACAACAACAACACCACCAAACCCCCCATCATTTTTCTTCCCCACCATCCAAACACCACCAAACACCATCACCCAATACTCTCCAAAACCACATTACAAATAACAACTCAGAACACTGCCAAAAACATGCACGACATCCAAGCCACCGTCCTCCACCACTTTAACAAAGGAACAGACGTTCTCTGCCTTCAAGAAATTCCCTCCAACATTACCCTTGACAACTCCCTTGGCCTCACCACCTTCGAAAACTATGCCCCCGACAAGACAAATGGCACTGCCATTATCGTCCACAAACACCTCGCTCCCTTTTGCCGCAAAACCCACCACACTAACATTCACGGTTGTCTCACTACCATAGACATCACCCTACCGGGATACCCCACATTTCGCATCTTCAATATTTACAAAACCCACATCCAATCACATCAACAACGCCCCACCCATGTCATCACCACTCTCCAGCAAAAGGAACCAATTCACCTCCTCATTGCAGACATGAACACTCAACTACAACCAGACTTAGACACCGACAACATCAAACATCCAAAATCTTGGCCTTGGCTCTATGATCAACTACACCCCCCAAACCCAGACACTACCCCCCAGCTACATGACCTCTTTCGGTTCCAAAACCCCCATCTCCGCCAATGGACGAGACCCCGTAACAAACGCTTACCCGACTCTCAATCTCGCATCGATCTCATTATCGCTTCTACCTCCTTCATTTCCATCTTCAATCCACAAAACACCTTTATCAACACCACTATTAATAACTCAGATCACTACCATGTCACCTGCACCATTAACATACCTACCAATCAATTAAACATCTACGACATACCCCACGCAGACATCTACTACAGAAAACTTAACAAACAAGAACAAAACAAATTTCTCCAACGCCTCCACTCCCTGGACACATGGACGCAAAATAACATGACCTCCATTCTAAACTCTCCCATCGACGAATTGATCAACACTACAAACGACGTCCTCTGCTCTCTTGTCAACTCCTACAAGTTGGTCACCAACCAGCATCATTCCCACAAACCTACCAAAATCAAAAAGCCCTTCACTCACCAACTCAACAACATTCAACCCTTCACCACTTTAAACTCCAAGCAAGCCAAGACACTTCAACACACCCTGGACAAATGGACTGAAAAGAAAAAACGTCAATCCCAAAAACGTCTCCATCACTCTCTCATTAAAGGACGGAAAATAAAGAAAACTCTCAATAACATCTTAACCCCTCGCTCCACCACACCCATGGCCCTATACGATACCAACAACAGCCTCACCTCCGACCCCTACTCCCTCTGCGAATCCATGGACCAGTTCCTCGCTGCTTTAGGAGGAACCCCAGACTTCCAGATAGAACTCCAACTTATCAACTCTCTTATGGAGCTCTCCCCTTCCATCCCTCAGGACGCTCCTCACCCCAAATTCACTGAAACCTTTCTCAACACCTTGCTCTCAAACTCTAACCCAGTCAAAGCCCCTGGCTTCGACAACACCAACCTATACCTGTTCCATTCTGCTCCCAAACACATCAAATCTCTCCTCTTTCACATATGCTCCCACTTAATATCAACCCCATTCCCAAACAATGGCTCACCGCTCGAATCTTCCTCCTCTACAAAAAACACGACCCCCACAACCCTATCAATTATCAGCCCATAGCCCTTCTCCAAACAATTTACAAAATACTCGCCTCATATGCCGCTACCGCCCTGACCTTCTACGCCACCAAATATTACCTACTCCACCACTCCCAATAAAGTGGCATTCCCAATCACCGCACCACAGACCACATATTCACCACGATCTCCAACATCTCCCTCCAGCTCGACATCTACCACCTCTACCTCGACCTCAACAAGGCCTTCAGCTCCGTCCCCCACCAAGCCCTATGGCAAATCCTACACAACTACAACTTCCCCAAACACATTATTTCTCTCATCCAAAACCTATACTCTCATCCCGCTGACTATCCCACCGTCAACGGCTTCTCTCTCTCTGCCGCCATGACTATCAGAGGACTCCGCCATGGATGCCCAATGTCTCCGATTCTTTTCAATCTCTTCATTGACCCCATAATCCGCAAACTCTCTTCCTTGCTCCCTTCTCACACCTTCTCCGCTCTGTCTTCCTTTATTGACGACGCTGCCCTACGAACTGCCTGCCCCAAAATTCTGCACATTGCACTGTCCTTCCTTTTCAACGTAGGCCCAAAATAGGGCCTCTCCTTCAACGCCACCAAATCCGAACTCCACGCCCTCAACATTGCTCCTCACCTCATCATCCGCATTTCCTCTACCACCCACTTCAGCACCTCCGATCAAAATGGCAAACCACGGCAATATTACAAATACTTAGGGGTCTTCTTCTTCACTTCCCAACAAAATCAACAAATGTTCCTCCTCCTAAAAAACCCCGTCAACTCCTCCTTCACCAACCTCCTTCCTCTATCCCTATCACACACCGAACTCATCAGACTCTCCAACATTCAACTCATTCCCTTCCTTGCTTACCGCCTCATCTACAATTTCCTCCCCAACAAACTTCTTGACACACTTGACCACTCCATTTGGACCAACATAGCATCCCAAGGCAAACTCTCACTCCACACTCCCAACAAAACCAAATATTCTCCTCGCCACACTCTTGGTCTCGGCATTAGCAAAATATCTCACGATACCAACACTCAAGCCATCAACCACTTTCTTCGGTACACATCCAACGAAGGTCCCCCCACATCCAATCACTCTATCCAACACACCCTTTTTCACCGCGGCCCAGCTTCTAACCTCCTGCAAGACATGCTCATCACTTCAGCCAACCACTTCTCCATCCAAACACACAACATTCCACACCACAACCCCTGCCAAGTCTGATCTCTTCCACTCAACTCAGCCATCCAAGTCGCCTTCCTCGACCACAACAACGAAAATTCAAATCTCTGGTACCCAGGCACAACCATCCAGCACAATCTCCACTCCACATCAGTCCAGCTCTCCGACACCATCTTCCACCTTCACGACACCCACCACTTCTCCTTCATCACTCAAAAGGGCAACGAACTCTCTTCCTTTATTACTACCCCCACACATCCAATATGCCCAACCACACTACACGACTTCCCCATCCCACATACCACCACCCTATCAACCACATATTATTTCAAGCTCAATTCCAACCATAATATTCCCCTTCCCAACTTTTCACATCTGGATCATTGGGGCTGTCACGACTTACTCAACGCTCTCCAATCCAACACCACCTACTCCATCATCTATACCGACGGATCGGACGACCCCACCTCTTCCAACCCCTCCGGATCAGCCGCAATCATCTCCCTTCAACCCAACAACCACACTATCATTACCTCTCCCTCTCCCCTCAAAGGATCATACCCAGCAGAAATCTATGCCTTCATCATCTCCCTCCTCTACCCTCAACTCACCACCCTCCCCCAACCGATCATCTTCGCCATCGACAACTTGAGCACATGCCCCACCCTAAACACCCTCCTTGACCTTCACTCTACCCCCTCCACCACTAGCAACAACTCCTTTGCTCTCTGGTACAACCTCATATGGCATCTTCTCCAACATCTAAAACACATCACCATCCTATTCACTTGGATCAAAGGACATGCCGATTTCCCCGGCAATGACGCGGCGGACAGTGTCTCCAAATGGAGCACCACCCATTTCGATTACCTTCTCTCCCCCACAACTTCCACGCAATTGGCCATTAACCAAACTCCACTCCCCGGCAAAATAACCTCTAAACTCAGGAAACATAAACTTCCAACCCATCATCACAACAACATTCACCTCTCCCTTAGTAATCACTTCTTTCTCAAATCCTCGTGCTTCTCCACTTTCACCTTTAAGTGGGTGAATGGCCTCTTCTCTTGCAAGGGCTACCAACCCCACTTCATCCTCAACACCTACCTTTGCCCTCTTTGTAACCATCACCACCCCTTAGACCCCATTACCTTCATCACCGAATGCCACACCACTAACACAATACGGAAAAGGTTCTTCAACACTTGGAGTGGGCACTCCCACAACACCGTCACCACTTGGTGGGCCACCGCTTCCAAAGGCGACCGCCGCAACTACATTCGCACCCTCATACCCGACACACTCAGCAATCAATTACGCACACCCCCACCAAACACAACCTACTACTCCAAAATCAAATCTCTTCGTCAAGCCCTAAAACATCGAAAAAAGCCTCTCACCACCCTCCTCAACGAAACCAAACAATGGCTCATCGACAACCTCATCTCTAACCTTCATCAGTTATCTTCGACGGCCACCTCTAACCCCTGGAACGAATCTTTCTCCATTTACAGTACATCATCCAACCCTCCCCACCCACTGCACGTTCCATCCCCTATCAACAAGGAACCAACCAACAAACAACCTCACTCTAAACGCCCTACCACAAAACCGAAACCCCCCACCAAAACTTCAGCAGTACAACTTCAACACTTTCCGCCCCAACCACTACACCCTCACATCATCAACCGCATACCTCCTCCAAATGACACTTGACAAATGAACTCAAGTCTCATCTCTGACCTCCAGCGCATACACTCGCTTCACCAGCGGCACTCTCGTCTTGTCAGCCAACAGCAAACAATCAGCAACCAACAGCCAGAGGCCAGCAGCCAGCAACCAACAGCAAACAACAAGCAGCAGCAGCAGTCAACAGCCAGCAGCCAAGGACCAACAACCAGTAGCCAGCGGCCAACAGCCAACAGCCAGCACATCACTGCCTGTGGTGGCGGCGTGGCGGCCACCACTGCCGGCGGGCTGGACTTCGGCTCACGCGTGCGGGACATCTTTCGACAGTACATGGCATGGGGTCCCTAGCCTTGCCGTCTCTCTTTTTCTCTACCCGCGCCCCGCACCTGGCATCCCCACTGTGCCATGGTTCGCGCGCCCTACGTGTGCTGTGCTCTTGGCCTGTGGTGTACTGGCGAGCGGACATAAGGTGGCGCCCCAAGGGGAAGCAGCTGTGGCGGGCCCCCTGGGGCTGGGTGGAGCGAGGACGAAGGGTCACCCGTGACCCGGACTGGAACATCCGGGACAGGGGTGGACCCAGCCACTGGACGAGGGCGGCCGGAGCGGAAGGCAGAAACGCATCGGACATCCGCCATCCGGACTGGACCATCCGGGGCAGGCACTCAAGCCGGTCACCCGGGCCCGTGGAACCAAAAAAGCGCGAGGGAAGGCAGACGGAGAGGGGGAGCGAAAGAAAGAGGTGAGGCCGCAGGGGAGGACCAAAAGCGCTGGTAGACGCGGAAGCAAGCGCCGTGGGAAGAAAGTACGCGAACAAGATAGCGAGTGAGCAGGGGTGTGAGACGCGGGGCAGGGGACATGCAGACGGTCATCAGATGAGGAACAGTCCAAGAGACCAGGAACGGCACAGGAAGAAGGCCGAGGAGAATGGGAGGATGCCCCCAGAAAGCCCACAGCTTCCGGCGCCACCGTATGCTCCTGGGGCCCCCTCCATAGTGATTTCACGATCACCATGTGCCACCACCCCTTGCGATGCCCCTTCTTCCCCAGCTCCCTCTCCATCGCTCTTCTGCCTTTCTCACCCTTCTTGAGCAGCGGGATGTCCTGATCCCTTACCAGCGGCCCGTCCATGCCCCTATACCGCTCACATCGCATGAAGTGCTCGTACGCTTCCAGCTCTCGGCCGCAGGGGCATCAGATGTACTCCTCCGTGAGACCCATACCCCTATGCCTGTACCACCTCATGATTGTCTCCCGCACTGTCACCTGACCCGTGACTGCCCTGCAGCCGCCTGGTTTGCAGTCTTTCGGGTAGTGTTTCTGGCCTCAGCAAATTGGAGAAGTGGACCTGCTGTCCCACCTTGCCTTCCAAGTACTCGCTCAGCTCTACCACTTCCGGCCCCCCTCGCACCTGAGCTAGCACATGCACTGGCTGTGGGTACACTCGTAGCTTCTGTCTGCCCCTGTCCTCCTCCACCACCCATCTGGCTCTCTCCTCGTCCCCCACCCTTGCTGGTATATGTCACAAGTGGAGGTGCTCCTTTCTCTCCGGCACCCTCTATTCCGGTTCCTGCTCCTTTTGCACTGCTTGTGCCGCTCCATCCGCCTCATGATTCCCTACACCCGCTCGATGCGACTCCTGCTTCACCAGGTGTAGGACCAGGGGCACTTTCTTCATCTCCAGCCCGTGCCATATTGTGTATACCTGCGACGCCAGCCCCGTGCCCAGGGCCTCATGTAGCGGCCTGTTGGCTAGTCTGCTGAGGGACGCCATGTCCGCCTCCGCATCCACCACCATCCACACTTCCTGCACGTCCTCCCCTATCTTTCCGACCACGTCTGCCACCGCTTGCACCTCTCCATGGGACACCGCCCCCTAGACCATCTTGTCCACCATGCTTTCCGTCTCTTGTCCTACCCCCTCGACCCGTGTAGCTGCTGCTTCCCCCTTGGGCGGCTGTCCTTCCACCCCGGACCGGTCCAGAATGACCACCACAATATCCTCCGTGGGCTCCGGTATGCGCACCACCTTCCTCGGGTAGTGGCAGTACACCCTGGCTGTCCGATGTCATACTCCCGCACGCAATCCTCGGCGCTCAGTTCTTTCACCCCCCGGGACACTGCCAACTTCTTGTCTGTCCTGGCATTCCAGCCTTTTGTCACCACTACACGGTGACACCATACCCTGTCCCCCTTCGCCCTGCCCTGTTCCAGGTACGCCTGCAACAGAACCAGGTACCATACCTTGTCTGCTGGCACCCCTTGCACCGTCAGTCTGATCTTCCTCGCACTTTCCCCACACTTATGGCCCACGGGTACTATGGGTGCCTCCTCCTCGGGCTGCCCAGTGTCCGTCATCCAGAAACTCACCGCCACCCCATCATCTTCTTCCTGCAGCCCCCGCACCATGTCCCATCCTATGCGGACTCCCGCCCTTTCCCCCTCCGGCTCCTCCCCCCACCAAATACCCATACCCCCCTGGGTTTCCTCATCCTCCTACCCCTTCCTGGGCAGCCGCAGTACCAGCCCCCACCACTGTCCCCTGGCGTCCGTAGTGCGCATGGTCGCGGTGGAGAACGCCCATGCCGTCATTCTCAGGACCGCCCTCGGTACCTGCCCCACCTCCTTGGTGCATCTCCAGCACTGGTCCCCCTATCCTGCCCTGACCCGGACGTTCTCTCTCCGGAATATATCCGCTTGGACATCTACCACTGCTCGCTCGTACCTTGCACCTTCCCCCTCGGCTCCATGGGTCCCAGCAGCGCACACAACAGTATGCCCGGCCTGGCCTTGTCTCTTTCTCCCCTGTCCAGCACCTTCTCTTGTACTGCCCCTGGTCCTCTCCCGCGCCTTGGTTTTTCTCTTCTTGAGCTCCCATTGTGGCATCCATTCGTTTCACATCTTTGGCATTCGTCTGTCTGACCTGGTGCGGGCTTCCTGTCCTCCCGCTCGCCTCAACATCCACTTGTATACACCCCATTCCACGACCCCTGAGTCTCTATAGAAATCTGGTGATGCAGCCCTGCTTTTCTTTACTCCTTCATATCCTTCCTGCGCACGTGCAGCACCTCCAAAGTTACTCCTTCCTTCATGACCCACCCTACAGTTCCATGCGCCGCCCCTCCGAAGTCCACGTCCAGCACCACGACCGGTCCAAGACTGCCGCACCTCCTGTTGGTCGCCAACATGTGCTCCTCCCCCGTCAACACCGCCTGTAGGACGTGCCACATGTGCTCCTTCTTTGCCGTCGCCAACCGCCTTCGTCTGTGCCACACATAGCGTGGGCACATGTTCACCTCCTTCGGCACCTCCGCGACCGCATGGTAGCACACCTGGCACACCACCCCCTTCTGATTGTGGCACATCCTGTTCAGCATTCTCGCCATATGTGCCCTGTACGCCTCCCGTGCCATGGGCATCCCCTCCCCATGATAGGCCGTCGGCGATCGCAACACAAAACATGGTACCTCCGTGGGTATCCCCTCATACCCCCTGATGAGCCTCTGCACTTGCCCCTCCACTTCCTCCAGCTGTCCCCTCCAGTACGGGAGGTGCATCCCCTGGTGTCCTGACGCTGCATTGAGCACTGCTCGGAGGTAGTACAGGGTTGTCTGCACCGGCGGGGGGTGATTCCGAAGGACCACCAGCATCGCCCTGAACCCCCTGAGCAGTTCTTCTGGCAGACTGATGCCTCCCGCCCCCATGGCCTGCACATGTCCCAGCACCACCGCTTCCTCTGCCCTCTCCAGCCACGCCACACCGTCTCCCACATCCAGCAACACACCACCCTCGCCACCCCTCCTCAGGACCCCCGACTTCTCAGCGCTCCAGACCAGGTGGTCTTCCCTCCTGTACCTCTGCATCAGGTCCTGCACCACCTGTTGGGCCTTTTCATCCCGAGCCATGGGCACCGCATCATCCACATACACCTGCGCTGGTGACGTGTGTGGCGCCATCGCCGGCTGTGGATACTCCTGTGCTATCCAACTCATCAGGGAGAGCATGGCCAGCATATACAGGAATGGGCCCTCCACCCCGTCCTGTGGCGCACTGCTACCTAGGGTTACCTACTCCGTACATCCCTACCCTGTGGCGACTGTGTACCTTCTTGTGCGCAGGTACTTCCCAACAAAGTCACCTTACGGGAGCCCGAATTGCGGCCATACCTCCTCTATGAGCCTGTGCGGCGTGTTTGGGAACGCCCCCTTCACGTCTACAGACGCCATGAAAGCCTGGAGGTCCTCATCGTCGAGGTGCATGTGATACAGGAAGCTTGCTACCTGTGTGGACCTGCCCGGCACGGACCCCCACATGTTGTCCGGTATGACTGCTGCTGCATACAGCCGCCGCTGTATCCTCTGGAAGACCACCATCCACACCAGCTTGGCGTCCGTGATGGCACAGCATATGGGCTTCCAGTTCCGCGGCCTGAGGTGATCCCCTTTCTTATACGGGGGCCGCACCTTGCCCCCCACTCCGCTGCGGGCTTGCCTGTGCGCAACACCTCCATGACCCTGTCCGCCAGACCATCCAGCTCTGGCGCCTCCAGGTTCTGGTATGCCTCCGCCACCAGCTGGTCCACTCCCGGGTTCTGTTTTCTCTTAAGAGCCTGTACCGCCTCCTTCATTTCCCTCAGCGTCACCCTGCTGCGGTGTATGGCCTCGCTCTGCTCTGCCGTGAACACCCTAGGTAACGCCTGGACCATCCTCCGCCTGGTTTGCTGAGCTTCTGCTGCCCCTGGTGGTGCGCCTACCAGAAGCTCTGCGCCACCTCTTCCAGCACCTGCCGTTTGTTGCCCGTGACTCTGCCATCCTGTAGTCTCACCGCCCGGATCTCCTGCGGCCTTCCAGCCTCTGCGAGCTCCCTGATGTACCGCAGCGACTTGTACGGCACTGCTCTTTCCATGTACCGTTCATGCTCTGCCACTACCTTCTGTTAAAGCCTCTCATGCTCATTCTCCACTGCCCTCCTTGCCTGTACACCCTCTTCTTCGCCTTTGCCACCTCTTCTTGCCGCCGCTTCCTCAGTCTGGCCACCAGTGGCTGCAGCTTAGGCTGTGCCTGCAACTCCCCCACCCGTCTGTTGAACCCGCACACTCTCGCTGCTCTCCTCATGGCTTAATGTACATGGCTCCCCCGCCTCATTTCGACGTGCACTTGCTGCCCCCACTGCTGCCACCTCTCGTCCCCCTCCCCAGGCCACTGTACCAGCAGCGGCAGATTGAGCCCCCCCTCGTTTGACCTCTGCTAATATTCTTCTTTGTCTCCTGGCTCCCCCACCTACACGTCCACTGTCACCTTCCGGGGGCAATGCCCTTTCCTGTCCTGCGTATTGTCGAGCCCCACCATATACCCGGCCGTCACCCCCTTGACCAACCTTGGGTCCGCGTACACCCCGTCCATTCGTGACGGCGTGCTGCCTTCCGGTGGGGTAGTGTGAGGAGCCTGGCGCCCCACTGTATGACACATCCTGTAGCCGCATTTCCTTCATGAACAACCGCACTTCGCGGTCAACCTCCGTCTCCACGCCTCTCCTCCGGGGATCGTAGTTCAAGTTAACAACCACGATGACCGGTCACCTCTCCAGCACCCTAACGTACTCCATCCTCAGCTGCGCCACATACTCCTTGACAGTCTTCCCATGCAGGACTTGGCAGTTGATGATGACCACCTGTCCATGCTCCGTCGCCACATTATACGCTGGGCCTCGTCCCCTCGCTCCTACCTTTCTGTCCTGTACAACGCTGAGGCCTCTGCGCACCAACAGCGGCACCCCTTGTGCCCACTCCCGCTGGTACTCTCGCCCCTCCTTGTCGCGTATCTGCGCGCACACGACGTTGTCCTCCCCCTGCAGCCATATCTCCTGGTAGGCCACCACGTCCGGGTCTGCCTCGTGTAGCCTCATTTGCTGCCACGCTGCCTTGTCCGCAATATACAGTGACGCCGGGTCATTATGGGTGTACAACTTCATGTGTTGCCACCTGCCCTCCCCGTCTTCCCGCACCTCTTTGCGTTCAATCTGGCGTCGCCCTTCTCCACCGCCCTTTCTGGCTTGCCGTCGCCGGGAGGGTATCTTCGCCACCGCCACCGCCCTCTGCTTCGTTAATTGTCACTTCCGCTTCTTATTCTTCCTCGCTGCCAACACCTCCTCACCTCCAAGCTCTCGTGCCTCCTGTTCCGGAACCAGCTGCCCTTGTATCTCCATCTCTCTGCCTTGCGGGCATACTCGTATGGTCCGCACAAAGTGCGTGGGAAGTGGAGGATGTATGTGGAGACGGTGGAGGAGGTGATCAAACAGCAGGATCGCACGGGGCATGTGACGAAGGTAGCCATCGTGCAGTGGGACGATCAGGGGGAGGAGGATGAGGAGAGACTGCCGTACCTGCCGGGGAGATACACCATCACCCCTTCTCGCACCGCTCCCGGCTCCTCGCTACGGACTATGGGTTCCTCTCCGTACCTGACCCCCCTCGCTCGCTTCCTCTTTGGCCACCCATCCTCGTCCTCCCCTCGCTGCAGCCTCTCTGATGGCTCCTGCTCGTCCTCCTCCCGTCCCTGCTTGCTTCCGTCCCCTTCCCTGCTCTCCCCTGCCCCATCTCCGCTGACTCGCTCGTCCTCTCCTTCCCTCACAGCACTGACCCGCCCTCCGCCCTCCGCCGCCCCCTCCCCCTCCTCTACCCCTTCCCTGTCCTCCTCTAGTTCCACCCACTTGTCCGCCTCCTGCCCTGGCTTCCGACCTTCCTCATCCCGTGCCGGTCCTTCCCCTCCGCCTTCCTGTTCCCCCACATCCCCGTCCCCAAATATGAACCTAATTTGTCCTCCCCTTCCTTTCCGCAATCCCGTCCACTTACTTGGCCTCCCCCCCCTCCGGGTCTTACTCCAGCTCCGGGGACTGCTCCCGCACCCCTCCCATGAGCCTCCCCGCCCTCGCCAAAGCCTGTAGCCTGGTCTCCTCCTCCGCACCTTGAGGTACTATCCACCTCGGCTGTTCCCTTTCCCTGCTGTTGGTCACCCACTGAAGCGCCAACCGGATCTGTTCCTTGATGTCCACCGCTTCTTCGGCCTCTGCGCCCCTGCCCATCTGCGACTCCAACGCCTTTAGGATGGCCCTCTCATGTCTTCCCTCCGCTCTCTCAACCTGTACCTTATCCGAATCTCCGACCCACCGCATGAGTTGCTGTTCGACTCTCTTTTAAGGGGGCGGTAGTGTACACAACCGCCATGCGCCTGTCCCTTTTGGGTTCCATGACCCACCATGTGTGCCCAATCTGTACCAGGTCGGTGACCCCCTGGTCCGCAGCTCCTGTGGCACTCGGTTGCAGAGACACTACTTGTACAGTGTGTTCCTATGTCCTCCCCATCGCCCCGTCGTAGTCCACCATGGCCATAACATTTCGGACCCAGTGCATTTCTGTGTCCGGGTCCCATTTTCTGGCCATTCCCCTGCTGCGGCGCACCGTTTCCCCAACATACAGCGCCATCGCCAAGAGCTGCCTTGTGAGCCCCCACACCTCCACCATTCTGCTTGTGGTGTCCACACACGCCGCGACTTGCGCATCCCGCTGCATCTGCATGCACAGCACTGCCTGCTTTGGCTCCACTTTCCGTGTCGTAAGCACCTGTGCCTTCGCCTGCCTCTCGCCTGCCTCCGCATCCTCCCCTGCAGTCCCGCTCCGACCATCCGCGTATCCCACCCACATGTGTTTGACTTGGTGGAAGTACAGCGGGGCTGCCCGATCATCTTCCCCCATCTGTAGCCACGTGGGCCCTTTTTTTGAGCCATGGCGGTCCCCCGCCAAAGGCATTGCACCGAAGCGGCCTAACCATGGGCAAAATGAGCGTTCATGGTGAGCCGAAGTTCCCCGAAGGACAGCAGCGGGTATTTACAAACCTAGTCAGGGTGAAAACACTGCATGAACTGCACCATGGGCCTGAAAAGGTTAAAATACAAGTGGAGGTTAGTTCGGTGAAAGATGCAAAGGGATATACAGCCTATACCAAGGCAAAATTGAGAATAACAAAAAGATGATATAATGAAAAATGGACCAGTTGACTGAGCGAAGAGAAGTGAGCAAGTGCAGGGGCAAATAGAAAAACAGACTCGAACAATCTGGCTTGCCTGAAGTCAGTCTGGGGCCCTGTGGCTGATCTGAGAATTACTAAAGTACAAAGCCCTTTCATTCTGCTCAAGTCTTGCGCTCTTGCCTGAATGGTCCTGAAAAAATAGAAAAGAAAAATTCCAATTGATGGCTCAAACAAAAAAGACTCAATTGATCGGTAAGGCGTCCTGGTGCGCAGAGCTGTGCATGCAGTGGTGCAGTGTGGTGCAGTGTGGTGACGGTGTTGTGTCCTACAGTGTGGGTGGGTGACGGGTGAAGGCTGATGTGTTAGATGGCTGTTGGTTGCTGGCTGCGTGCTGGTGGATGTTGGCGGCTGCTGTTTGCTGGCTGTTTTCTCTTGGCTGCTGGGTGCTGGATGTTGATTGTTGCTGCTGCTTGTCGCTGGCTCTTGATTGCTGGCTGCTGGTCGCTCGCTGCTGGTTGCTGGATGTTTGCTGCTGGCTGGTGTCTTACTGTGGAAGGGAGGCGGTGGGTGGCGTGCAGGGAGGCGCAACTGGAGGCACGGGCGGAGGACATGAGAGATCCAGTCACCAAACGAGTGGAGATGGCGTTGATCAGGTACAGCCCGCAAATTACCGAAATGGAAGTGCGGCCACAGCCAGACTGGCGGGTACAGCAGTCGGAGGAGGAACATGAGGGTGACGACCAGAGGAAACGCCTGACGGCACGCAGGCGGAAGAGAAACCGGCAGATATGAGAACAGGAGGGAAAGAGAGGGGGCCGGGGCTGGGGGAAGCGAGCACAAATGGTCACCCGTCACCCCGACTGGAACATCCGGGACGGGGGTGGACCCAGCCACTGGGTGAGGGCGGCCGGAGCGAAAGGCAGAAACGCATCCGACATCCGCCATCCGGACTGGACCATCCGGGGCAGGCGGTCAAGCCGGTCACCTGGGCCAGTGGAACCAAAAAAGCGCCGGGAAGGCGGACGGAGGTGGGGAGCGAAAGGAAAGAGCGAGGCTGCAGGGGAGGACCAAAAGCACTGGTAGACGCGGAAGCAAGCGCCGTGGGAAGAAAGGAGGCGAACGAGATAGCGAGTGAGCAGGACTGTGGGACGCGGGGCAGGGGACATGCAGACGGTCATCAGATGAGGAACAGTCCAGGAGACCAGAAACGGCACAGGAAGAAGGCCGAGGAAAATGGGAGGATGCTCCTGAAAAGGGCATCCATTGCGGGGGAGCAGAACGGACAGGACGAACAGGCGGCACACGCCTCGGGCGTGGCAAGGCAGGGCGGGAGGGGCACGAGGCCCCAGGGGGGGGGCACGCAAGATGCAGGCACAAGGTGAACGGACAGAGGCGAAGCAGCGCGTTGGTGGCCCAGCGGACGCCGTGGCGGTGGGCTCACGAGCAGGGGGCAGATGCCGCAAGGGATGAAGAAGGAGCAGCCAAGAGGGCCCAGGGGGCGCACGCCGACAAGTTGGAGCATAGCACGGAGTGCGAGGACAAGGAAGAGACAGTCAAGTACGTGCTCAGAGGGCGGGTGGCAGACTGGGAAGAGGCAACAGTACGCTGATACGCGGACGACGACGTGGAACAAGAAGCCAGTACACCACAGGCCAAGAGCACAGCACACGTAGGGCGCGCGAACCATGGCACAGTGGGGATGCCAGGTGCAGGGGGCGGGTAGAGGTGGGAGGAGACGGCAAGGCTAGGGACTCGATGCCATGTACTGCAGAAAGATGTCCCGCATGCCTGAGCCGAAGTCCAGCCCGCCGCCGGCGGCGGCCGCCACGCCGCAACCACGGGCAGTGTGAGGGTGCAGGGAGCTGGCGCTGGTGGGGATGAGGGTTGACTTGGCCCGGATGCAGGCGGTCCCAGCCCTGCAGCCCCCCTCGCCGATGCACTCGGCAACGTTCGCTGTGGTGTCGGCACCCTCGTTTTCGGAGAGTCCCCAGCCAGTGCAGCAGGAGGGGCGGTGCACCGAAGAGCAGAAGCGGAAGGGCGAGGCCGCGGCAGAAACAGGGGAGGGAGGGGACAAGGGAGGGCAAGCGGTGGCAAGTGGAGAGGAGGCAGAGGTCGCAGCAGCGGGGGCTGAAAGGAAGGGGGAGGAGCGGGGGGAGCACGCGGCAACGCGGACGCGGGCAGACCCGTTCCACATGGCGGAGGGCGACACGCTGGGCGGGTCGGTGGTGGACAACATCCTCGTGGTGTCGGAGGACGAGGGGGAGGGGGCGGGGAGGATGGCAGTGGGGGGGGGCCAGAGGCAGCTGACGGCACCCAATGTGCCTGCAGCTGCCATGAAGTCAATCCTCCCGGAGGTGCGAAGGAGGGGGGAGGGCAAGAGTAGGCAAGGGCGAGCAGGGGCGGGGGCGGCAGAGGGCAGGGACAGCGGAGTACGCACAGGAGGACAGGATCAGACGAGCAAGGGAAGGAAAGGGCGGGCGGGGGCGTCAGGGGCCAGGGACGCGACAAGGCACCGAGAAGAGAAAGGGGGAAAAGGGGGTTGGCAGGGGCGAGAGTGGCTGCAGCCCCAAACACTCGTTCAGGCAGCAGCCGCCGGGGTCGCCCCCACTGGTCAGCGCGGCGCTGCAGGCGGAGGAGGGGAGAGAGCAGACAGCAGACAGCGCGGTACGAGGCGCCGCCGTACACGGAGCGCCAGCGCTGTCGCCGCCAGGCCCTGAAGCCAGACACCATCTACCGGCGGGAGATGGGGTCAGGGCGAGACTGACTCCACTGAAGGGCGAAGGAAAGCAATATGGACACCAAGGACACTACTGAGACGACAGCGCCCTGAGTGCCACCAGCAAAGCCAGCGCCAGCGCCCAAACATGCTGGTGAACTTGAACCTCAGGAGCCTATACCTTCAGTGCCCTTAAGTGGGCTGAGGGATGATTCTCTGGAAGGCTTGAGAGCTGCCTTCAGTAGTCTATTCGTGCGAGGACCTGAAGGCAAAGAGAAGGAGAAGGAGAAGCAAGCAGTGGACATGGGAGCCGAAGAGGTACACCCTGGATATGTATATGGACCATCCGAAGAGGCGCCCTTCGAGGACACACCTGAGGAGAGTGCTCCCAGCGCCCCTGTTTCCCCTGCAGTATCCTCTCCAACAACCACTACACTCCCAACCACACATTCAGCTACATCCTCACCCACAACCGTCGGAGCGCCAGGGTGGGCAGGAGGGGACAGGAGGGGCGCACAGTAGCCAACCCAGTGGCGCACTGCAGAGAGGGGAAATGCAGGCTGGGCAGAGCAGCGAAGCGATGGCGGGGCGCCACAGCCAGCGGGAGGGAGGGCAAGAGAGTGGGAGCCAGCGAAGCGGACAGGCAGGAGGACTACAGGGCGGCGGTGCAGGGCGAGAAGAAAGCGGCAAGAACAGACACAGGTTTGAGGTTTGAGGTTTGATTTTGCGGGTACTAGACGCTTTTTGGCCCCGGGGGGCCACCTGGTCGGGCCAGGTGATATCCTCTCCACCGGGTCCTAGTGGGGGGCCCTCCAAGACGCACCTCCTGCATGGTGGCGGAGTCCCCCGGGTTCACAGGGCTCTGAGCCCCGGCCTCCCCCGGCTTCCCCGTTTCGCCACTCTCCGGTCAGTGCATCAATTCGCAGCTGTGGCTGCGGGCGCTTACCCACTGCGTCGCCCCCCTAATGCATGGTCATCCGGGGCGCCGGCGCCGCCGGGCCCGTGCTACTGGCTTGTCGCCAGTGGGACCCCCTTGGGCTGGCGCGGAGGCTGCCTAGACTAGGGGTTGGGGCGTGGCGCTGTGCGCCACTACTGCCTTGGCGGCTGCAGTGCCCCGTATGTGTGTGCGCGGCGCTCGCGGCCGGTTCAGGGGGTTCGGGCCGGTACCTGGTGTTGTGTCTCTCTCGTTTCCCCCTTCCCGCCCCGCGTGTTCCGCGCTGCGTGTTGCGGGCCATCCGGTCCAGGTGTCCCTTACCCTCGCTCGCTGGTACGCCATTCCACGCGGTCCGTGCGTTCCGCGCGCTCGGTCCGGATGCCCTTCTGGTTGTCCCCGCGTGCCCCTTTCGTGTGTGTGCGCTCGCGCTCCCGCGGCGTCAGCTCCCCCCCCCCTGGGTGGTGTGGCGTGCGCACCTCGCGTGGTCCCGGCGCTGGGCGCTGGTAGGGCCGTTCCACGTGGTCCGTGCCCCTCCGCGTGTCCTGCCCAGGTCCCTTGCTCCGTCTGGCGTGCTTGGGGGGGGGCGGTCCGGTCCCGGTTCCCCCCTACTTGGCTTGGGGTTGTGGGGGTGGGGGTAGGGCGTCCCCGGGGGGGGGGTGCCTTCTACTGTTGCGAGGGGCGTCTTGTGGCTTGGGGTGCCTCCGGGGTCGGGCGCTCTCTCGGCCCCGACTGCCTGCCCTCTGGGCGGGCTGCCGGGGCCGGTGTGGGGCGTCCGGGGTTGGACGCTCTCCCACTCCCGACTGCTCGCCCTCTGGGCGGGCTGCCTGGGCCGGTGTGGGGTGTCCAGGGTCGGATGCTCTCCCACCCCCGACTGCCCGCCCTCTGGGCGGGCTGCCGGGGCAAGTGTGGGGCGTCCGGGGTCGGGCGCTCTCCCACCCCTGACTGCCCGCCCCCTGGGCGGGCTGCCGGGGCCGGTGTGGGGCGTCCGGGGTCGGACGCTCTCCCACCCCCGACTGGCCGCCCTCTGGGCGGGCTGCCGGGGCCGGTGTGGGGCGTCCGGGGTCGGGCGCTTTCCCCCCCCCGACTGCCCGCCCTCTGGGCGGGCTGCCGGGGCCGGTGACGGGCGTCCGGGGTCGGACGCTCTCCCACCCCCGACTGCCCGCCCTCTGGGCAGGCTGCCGGGGCCGGTGTGGGGCGTCTGGGGTCGGGCGCTCTCCCACCCCCGACTGCCCGCCCTCTGGGCGGGCTGCCGGGGCCGGTGTGGGGCGTCCGGGGTCGGACGCCCCCCAACTCCCGACTGCCCGCCCTCTGGGCGGGCTGCCGGGGCCAGTGTGGGGCGTCCGGGGTCAGGCGCTCTCCCACCCCCGATTGCTCGCCCTCTGGGCGGGCTGCCGGGGCCGGACTGGGGCGTCCGGGGTCGGACCCTCCCCCACCCCCGACTGCCCGCCCTCTGGGCGGGCTGCTGGGGCCGGTGTGGGGCGTCCGGGGTCAGACACTCTCCCACCCCCGTCTGCCCGCCCTCTGGGCGGGCTGCTGGTGCCGGTGTGGGGCGTCCGGGGTCGGGAGCGCTCCCACCCCCGACTGCTCGCCCTCTCGGCGGGCTGCCGGGGCCAGTGTGGGGCGTCCGGGGTCGGGCGCTCTCCCACCTCCGATTGCTTGCCCTCTGGGCGGGCTGCCGGGGCCGGTGTGGGGCGTCCGGGGTCGGACGCTCTCCCGGCCCCGACTGACCGCCCTCTGGGCGGGTTGCCGGGGCCGGTGTGGGGCGTCCGGGGTCGGGCGCTCTCCCACCTCCGACTGCTCGCCCTCTGGGCGGGCTGCCGGGGCCGGTGTGGGGCGTCCGGGGTCGGACGCTCTCCCACCCCCGACTGCTCGCCCTCTGGGCGGGCTGCCGGGGCCGGTGTGGGGCGTCCAGGGTCGGACGCTCTCCCGCCCCCGACTGCCCGCCCTCTGGGCGGGCTGCCGGGGCCGGTGTGGGGCGTCAGAGGTCGGGCGCTCTCCAACCCCCGACTGCCCGCCCTCTGGGCGGGCTGCCGGGGCCGCTGTGGGGCGTCCGGGGTCGGACGCTCTCCCACCCCTGACTGCCCGCCCTCCGGGCGGGCTGCTGGGGCCGGTGTGGGGCATCCGGGGTCGGACGCTCTCCCATCCCCGACTGCCCGCCCTCTGGGCGGGCTGCCGGGGCCAGTGTGGGGCGTCCGGGGTCGGACGCTCTCCGACCCCCGACTGCCCGCCCTCTGGGCGGGCTGCAGGGGCCGGTGTGGGGCGTCCGGGGTCGGACGCTCTCCCACCCCCGACTGCCCGCCCTCTGGGCGGGCTGCCGGGGCCGGTGTGGGGCGTCCGGGGTCGGACGCTCTCCCACTCCCGACTGCCCGCCCTCTGGGCGGGCTGCCGGGGCCGGTGTTGGGCGTCCGGGGTCGGACGCTCTCCCGACCCCGACTGTCGCCCTCTGGGCGGGCTGCCGGGGCCGGTGTGGGGCGTCCGGGGTCGGACGCTCTCCCACCCCCGACTGCCCGCCCTCTGGGCGGGCTGCCGGGGCCGGTGTGGGGCGTCCGGGGTCGGGCGCTCTCCCACCCCCGACTGCCCGCCCTCTGGGCGAGCTGCCGGGGCCGGTGTGGGGCGTCCGGGGTCGGACGCTCTCCCACCCCCGACTGCCCGCCCTCTTGGCGGGCTGCCGGGGCCGGTGTGGGGCGTCCAGGGTCAGACGCTCTCCCACCCCTGACTGCCCGCCCTCTGGGCGGGCTGCCGGGGCCGGTGTGGGGCGTCCGGGGTCGGACGCTCTCCCACCCCCGACTGCCCGCCCTCTGGGCGGGCTGCCGGGGCCGGTCCCGGGCGTCCAGGGTTGGACGCCCTCCCACCCCCGACTGCCCGCCCTCTGGGCGGGCTGCCGGGGCCGGTGTGGGGCGTCCGGGGTTGGACGCTCTCCCACCCCCGACTCTCGCCCTCTGGGAGGGCTGCCGGGGCCGGTGTGGGGCGTCCGGGGTCGGGCGCTCTCCCACCCCCGACTGCTCGCCCTCTGGGCGGGCTGCCGGGGCCGGTGTGGGGCGTCCGGGGTCGGGCGCTCTCCCAGCCCCGACTGCTCGACCTCTGGGCGGGCTGCCGGGGCCGGTGTGGGGCGTCCGGGGTCGGGCGCTCTCCCACCCCCGACTGCTCGCCCTCTGGGCGGGCTGCCGGAGCCGGTGTGGGGCGTCCGGGGTCGGGCGCTCTCCCACTTCCGACTGCCAGCCCTCTGGGCGGGCTGCCCGGGCCGATGTGGGGCGTCCAGGGGCCGAACGCTCTCCCACCCCCGACTGCCCGCCTTCTGGGCGGGCTGCGGGGGCCGGTCTGGGGCGTCCGGGGTCGGACGCTCTCCCACCCCTGACTCTCGCCCTCTGGGCGGGCTGCCGGGGCCGGTGTGGGGCGTCCGGGGTCGGGCGCTCTCCCAGCCCCGACTGCTCGCCCTCTGGGCGGGCTGCCGGGGCCGGTGTGGGGCGTCCGGGGTCGGGCGCTCTCCCACCCCCGACTGCCCGCCCTCTTGGCGGGCTGCCGGGGCTGGTGTTGGGCGTCCGGGGTCGGACGCTCTTCCACCCCCGACTCCCCGCCCTCTGGGCGGGCTGCCGGGGCCGGTCTGGGGCGTCCGGGGTCGGACGCTCTCCCACCCCTGACTGCCCGCCCCCTGGGCGGGCTGCCAGGGCCGGTGTGGGGCGTCCGGGGTCGGACGCTCTCCCACCTCCAACCGCCCGCCCTTCGGGCGGGCTGCCGGGTTGCTGTGCGTGTGCGTGCCCTGCTTGGCCGGGTCGGGAGGGCCGGCCTCCCGGGCGCATTTTGGTGCGCCTCACCTTTCCTTTGGCCTTTCTTGCTTCGCACTTTGCTTGTTCGGCCCCCTCCGGGCTGGGGTTGCCCTGTTTGTGGTTGTTGTTGGGTGTTTTTTTTTCCCCTATGTGCGCCCCGTTCTCTCCTGCTTTGCGTGTTTTCCGGCCTGGGGTGCCTTGGGCCTTGGCGTCCTGTTGCCTCCCCCCCCCCCCTTTTTTTTTTGGGCCTCCCCCCCTTCCTGCAGCGCTTGTGTCACCCGGTGTTGTGCGGTTGTGTGCTGTGTTGTTTTGCTGCGCTCGTTTGGTGCCGGCGCTTGTTGTGCCGTGCCCTCTGGCGCTGCCTGTCGCCCTGAGGCCCTGTGCTTTGCGGTGCTGTGTTTTCCGGTGTTCCCCCTCTGTGTGTGTGTTTTGTCGTGGCGTGGTGGTGCGTGCCGTTGTTCGCCGCTCTGTCTTGTGCTGTGTGTGTCCTGGGGTGCTGTGCTGTGCGTTCCCTGTCCTCTCCGCTCTGTGCGGTGCTGTGCTTCGCTGTGCTGGTGCGCTTGCGTTGTGCTGTTGATGTGGTGCGTGCTGTTGCTGGCGCCTGGTGCTGTGGTGTGCTGCTGTGTGTTGTGGTGTTTCCTTTGGTGTGCCGTGGTGCGGTGCTGGGTCTGATGGCCCGTGTTGTCTGCTGGTGCCGTGCTGTGGCGCCCTGCTGTCCGTTTTCCTTTGCTGGTGGTGTTGGTTTGTGTCTTTTCCCTGTTTGTGCGGTGCTGTGTTGCGCTGCGCGTTGTGTTGTTCGGTGCCGGTGTGGTCTGCGCTGTTGTTGGTGTCTCCCTGGGCGTTCTGCGGTGTGGTGGTGCTGCTCTGGGTGTCGTGGTGTCTTGCTGTGCTGTGCGTTGTCCTGTGGTGACCTGCGCCCTGTGCCATGTCCTGCGGTGCCGTGCTGCCCTGCGGTGCTGTGCTGGTTGGCTGTGCTGTGCGGTTGTCTGCGCTGCTTGTGTTTGTTTCTCCTTTTGTTATCTTTTCTTTTGCTAAAACCCGTGCCTTTCTTGAAACCAAAAATTTAAATGTTTCTCTTTAGAAAATCAAACTCTACGCAACTCACGCACACAGGCAAGCAGCAATACCAAGGTGTAATTTCTGACTTACATGTTGCCACGCGACCGCGAAGATGGTGGTCTTGCTTGCTAGGGGTTGACCGCTTTTCCCCCAGGGCCGGTCGCCTAAGCTGACGAAAAGGGGTGAGGGGGGGCACGAGGGAGGGGAGGTAGGTGCATGGAGAAGGAAAGAAAAGGAAGGGAAGCAGGGCGAAGGGACGCGGCGGCTTAGAAAGATTTTTCGAGTTTTACGCGCTGCTCGCGACGCGTTTTTCTTTGCGCCTACGGCTAGTCAGACGACGAGAGGGACGGCGTTAGGGTCCTACGAGCGTTACGGTTGTTACGGCGCTAACTATTCACCTATTTTACGTCGAAAAATTTCTCGTTGCGTTTTTACACGTTTCGCAGCGCGCTTTTTGGCCTAACCGTTTCTTATGCTAAATAGCTTTATTTTCAGCTATTCAGAAAGTTTTTTCGTCGTGCTTTACCTATCTCCTTATTTCGTTCTGGGACAGGGGCCCAGCGCACGCGACCCGAAGACCAGAACCGAACGCAGGAACAGACACAGTAAACAAGGTGCGCGAGAGATAGAGGAAGGGCGAGGGGGGCTCCAGGTAAGGCAACAAGGGAGGGCAGGACCCCAGGGAGCAGGCAGCAAGGCGCAAGGGAAAGCAGGGCGAGCGGGCAAGGGGCAGTGGAAGTTAGGTGGCTGTGGGTACATGGGATCAGCGGTATTCTGAGGGAAGGGAATGGGATGGTGGGGAGGTCCCGTCCCGCCAGCCATCCCACAGTTTCCGCGGCCACGTTACCCTGCGGTAGGGATGTTGTACCCACCCCCACCACCGTACCCGGGTGTGCCATCGCCAGCGTACGTGCCGCAGCACCTGCAGGCCCGCGGGGCGGTGTGCAGAGCACAGGGAGGGAAGGTTTGAGGTTTGAGGTTCCATTTATCAGGTACTAGACGCCTTTCGGCCCCGGGGGGCCATCTGGTTGCGCAAGGTGATATCCTCCCCACCGGGACCTAGTGGGGGGCCCTTCATGACAAACTTCCTGCCTGGTGGCGGAGTCCCCCGGGTCCACGGGGATCGGAGCCCTGTCCCTCCCCAACTTCCCATTTCGCCACTCCTGGATCAGTGCATCGCTTAGCCGCTGTCGCTGCGGGCGCTTACCCACCGCGTCGCCCCCCTAATGCGTGGTCGCCTGGGGCGCCGTCGCTGCCGGGCCCGTGCTACTGGCTTGTCGCCAGTGGAACCCCAGTGGGCTGGCGCAGAGGCTGCCTAGCCTTGGGGCTGGTGCGTGGCGCGGTGTGCCACTACTGCCTTGGCGGGTGCAGTGCCCTGGTCGTGTGTGCACAGCGCTCGCGGCCGGTTCGGGGCCTCGGGCCGGTGCCGGGTGTCGTGTCTTCCCTGTTTCCCCCTTCCCGCCCCGCGTTTCTCGCGCTGTGTGTGGTGGGCCGTCCTGTCCGGGTGTCCCTTATCCTCGCTTTCTGGTTCGCATTGGATGCGGTCTGTCCGTTCCGCGGGCTCGGTCCGGTTGCCCTTCTGGTATTTCCCGCGTGTCCTTTGCGTGTGCGTGCGCTCGCGCTGTCGCAGCGTCCGCGCCCCCCCCACCCCTCCCCTAGGTGGTGTGGCGCGCGCACCTCGCGCGGTCCCGGTGCTGGGCGCTGGTAGGGCTGTTCCACGCGTTTGTGCCCCTCTGCTTGTCCTGCCTCGGTCCCTTGCTCCGTTTGGCTTGCTTCGGGGGGGGGCGGCCCGGTCCCGTTTCCCTCCTACCTGGCTTGGGGCTGCGCGCTCCCTGTGGGCTGGGTCTGCGCGTCTGGGGCGTTTTTGCGCTGGGTGGTGGGGTGGGTGGGGGGGGGGCGGCCTGCGCGCCATTTCCCGCGACGCTGCGGCCTGTGGGGGCCCGTGGGGCGGGTGGTTGCCTTGCCTTGGTCCGTCCCTCCGCCTTCCCTGGGCAGGCAATAAAGCGGGTGTCTTTGGCGTCGCTCTGGCAACGGAGGGCGTGGCCCCCATACTGCTGCGGTTCGTGCTCGCTTGCTGTCCCCGGGCGCGCTCTGCTTGCACCCTTGTGTGCTGCCGCGGGTTTGCTTGTCCATCGCGCTTCCTGCGGGAGCAGGCGGCTGGGGGTGTGGAGGAGGGCTCTGCTGCGGCCCCCCTCTCGGACACCGCTGTCCTGCCGGGAGGGGGGGGGGGGCTGTGTCCCCTCTTCCTCGGGGGGGATGGGGGGCCGGCGTCCCCGTGGCCCGCGGGCCGGTGGGGGGTCGGTGGTGGGGTCGGCGGGGGGGGGGGGGGGGGGTTCGCGCTGTGGTTCCCCACCTCCCCCCTCCGGGGGGGTCAGCTTGTGGCCCTCCGCCCAGTCCCCCCTCCGTCGCTGGCACATCCCCCCCAGGTGTACGCATGTACCCCTGGCGCCGGGTGCGGCCTGCCACCGGCGGGTCAGCCTGGCGGGGCGGGGGATGGAGGAGTGGCCGGAGAGCCTAGCGGGGCGGGGGGTTGCTCTGGCTCGGTCCGTTCCTCTGCCGCCCCCGGGCGTCGTCCGTGTGTCCTCCTTGTGCGCTGGCGCGGGCTCGCCCGCCTGTCGCGGCCCCCGCGGGAGCAGGCGGCAGGGCGCCTGGAGGCGCGCGGCGTGTGGGCTCAGCTGCGCCCCCCCCCTGGGCGCCGCGGCCCCTTCAGGGGGAGGGAAGACGTCCCTTTGGCCTCGGGGGGGTTGTAGGGACGGCGCCCCCGTGGCCCACAGGCCGGAGGGGGGAGTGGGGGGGAGAGGGGAGGGGAGGCCGAGCCGTGGTTCCCCACCCCCCTGCCCTGGGGGGGTGGCCGTGACCCCCGGCCCAGCCGTTCAGCAAGGGTTGCCGCGGTCTGTTCCCCCGCCCACCCCGGGCGGGCACCAAGGCGGGTCGCTTCGTCCGCGCCCACATTGCATTCCTGCTTGCCGCCGTTCTGCTGCGGCCCACAGGACGCCCTTGAGCCCTGGTGCAGAGCTGCCGGTAGGCAGCGGGCACTGCGGGAGTGAGTGGGCGGCCGATTGGGGGCACTTGACGCGCAGCGGCGCTCGCCACGGCTGTTGCGTCCCCCCCCTGGGTGCCCCGGCACTTTCCGGGGGGTTGCGGGGCCGCCGCCTCCCTGGCCGGCCTCCGGGGGGGGGGGGAGAAGGAGGGGGATGGGGGGAAAGGGGGGGTTCCCCGCAGTCCCCCCCTGGTCCCCTGGCGTTGCCCCCGGCGGTCGCGGGGGGGCACCTGGTGGTTCCGGTCCCGGGGGGCCGGCTGCCAACGGGGGGGGCGCACCCTTCCCCCGCCCCCCTCCAACCTTTGGGTGCCAGACCCTCGTGCAGGCCTTCGCTCGGGCCCCCTGCTCTCCTCGCCAGGGGCAGGGGAGGGCCGGCGAGTGCCGGGGGCGGCGGCTTGAGTCAGCGGTCAGCGGTTAGCGGGCTGCGGGGCAGTGCCCCCCCCCCCGCGCTCGTTGTCCCCGCCCTCTCCCCCACTGGAGGTGGTGCGCGCCCCTCTGTCGCGTTGTACGGTGGGGGGGGTGGGGGTCGCACCCCCCTCGGGCTCATCGCCTGGTCTGGCAGGGGCGCGGCCGTCACCTGCGTCGTCGCTTGCGTGGGGGCTGGGGCTGCGGCGGCGGCGCGTTTCGCCGGTGGTAGCGCCAGTGGGTGAGGGCGTTGTGCAAGGGCATGGGGAGCCAGTTGTTGGCATCTGCATCCGTGATGCAGAACACCGCCCCCCCCTCCAAGAAAGCCGGCGACGTTGGCTCCCTGTCGGGCCCCGCCGCCCGAATCACCGCCCAGAGGACTCTCTCGTGGTTCTCTGGGGCCGCCCACCCCCCCGGGGGCACCTCCTGCTTCCTCCCGTCCCTCCAGAGGAGCAGGGCATCGAAGGGCCGGTTCCTCATCCCCCTGGTGGTCCCTGAGCAGGCCCAGCTCAGCCACCCGTAGACCACCACCACCAGGGGTAGAGCCTCACCCCCCAGAGGGTCAGGGACCGCGTCCCAGTCCCGGTCCCAGGGCCGGGCCCCCTCTGCCCCCTGCACTGGCTCCCCCTGCGGCCCCTGTGCCTGCGGCGCCGGCGCCGCGCCCCGCCCCCGAACCGCCGGGGCGGCGGCCCCCCACGCAGGCTCGGCCCTCGGCGCGGGCGGGGCTGGCTGGTGCCGGGGTCGGAGGGGTCGGGGGGGGATGAGGTCTCCGGCGTCGGGGTCGATGTTGTAGAGGTTGGCGTGGTGGGGCTGGGGGTGGTGGGTGTGTTGCGCCGGCAATTGTTGAATGCTGGGGGGGATGCACCGCACCGGCTGCATGTCCAGCTGCGGGGGCCCCCTGCCCCTCGTCCCCCTCACTTCGCCCCGCCCTCCCCCCGCGGCTCCCGTGCCCCGTCCTGTTTGTCCCCGGGGGACCACGGCGCCCTTGCCCTTGCCCTTGGGTCCCTTCCCGGCCCCCATGCCTTTGTCTCCCTGTCCACGCCGTGGGTCCCGCCCACTGTCATCTGTGCCCTGGCCCGCACCGCCAGCGCCCGTATTCTTCCCGTGCCCGTGCCCATGCCCTTGGCTGCGTCCAGGGTCGCCGACCGT
The DNA here is from genome assembly GCA_964036045.1 of Eutreptiella sp. 'Long Island Sound 2002'. Classification (NCBI taxonomy): domain Eukaryota; phylum Euglenozoa; class Euglenophyceae; order Eutreptiales; family Eutreptiaceae; genus Eutreptiella; species Eutreptiella sp. 'Long Island Sound 2002'. Next base: position 68,611,791 of record OZ038380.1, on the reverse strand, counting down.
GCCCCACGCCACTCCCTGTGTCCTCGCCTGGTGCGTTGTGGGGCGGGAGCGGCGGAGGGCAGGGACAGCGGAGTACGAACAGGAGGAGAGGATCAGACGAGCAAGGGAAGGAGAGGGCGGGTGGGGGCGTCAGGGGCCAGGGATGCGACAAGGCACTGAGAAGGCAAAGGGGGAAAAGGGGGTGGGCAGGGGCGACAGTGGCTGCAGCCCCAACACTCGTTCAAGCTGCAGCCGCCAGGGTCGCCCCCAGTGGTCAGCGCGGCGCTGCGGGCGGAGGAGGAGAGGGAGGCACGCCGCCACCAGACAGCGCGGTACGAGGCGCTGGCGCACACGCAGCGCCAGCGCTGTCGCCGCCAGGCCCTGAAGCCTGGGCCAGACACCATCTAATGGCGGGAGATGGGGTCAGGGAGGGGAAGGTCGAAGCCCCAGGGTGGGCAGAAGGGGACAGGAGGGGGTCACAGCCGCCAACCCAGTGGCGCACCGTAGAAAGGGTGAGGGCAGGCTGGGCAGAGCAGCGAAGCAGTGGCGGGGCGCCACAGCCAGCGGGAGGGAGGGCAACAGAGTGAAAGCCAGCGAAGCGGGCAGGCAGGAGCACTACAGGGCGGGGGTGCTAAACGAGAAGAAAGCAGCAAGAACAGACACAGTGGACTAGGTGCGCGAGAGATAGGAGAGGGGCGAGGGGGGCTCCAGGGAAGGGGACAAGGGAAGGCAGGACCCCAGGGAGCAGGCCGCAAGGGGCAAGGGAAAGCAGGGCGATTGGGCAAAGGGCACGGGAAGGTAGGTGGCTGTGGGTACACCGGGTCAGCGGTATTTCCAGGGAAGGGGTTAGGATGGTGGGGAGGTGTTGTCCCGCCTGCCATCCCACCGTTTCCGCCACCACGTTACCCTGCGGTGGGTGGGGTGTACCCACCCCCACTGGCGTACCCAGCTGTGCAATTGCCACCCTCCGTGCGGCAGCACCTGCACGCCCGCGGGGCGGCGTGGAGAGCACAGGGAGAGAAGGGGGAGGAGCACGAGAGGGCATGGGAGAGGATAGGGGAGGAAGAAAGGAGGCTTGGGGAGAGGGAAGCACGGATCATGGGAGGAGCTGCCAGGGTGGAGGAGGGATGGATGGAGGGTCAAGGCATGCCACGGGGAGGGGAGGCGCAGGTAGTCGAGGAGATGCAGAGGGCTTGGGCGGATCTTCGGAGAAGGCTGGAGAGGGTGGAGAGGGCAGAGCGAAAAGTCGAGCGGCCCAGGGATTAGGCACGCGAGAGCGAGGGGTCTGAGGGTCGCCCGCCACTTGAGCCATTCAGGCAGCCGGCTATCCCGCCTGAGCAGGAGAGGAAGATGCATGAGAGGGCATGGATGCAGATCAGAGCTGAGGCGGCGAGGCTGGCAAAGAGGGACAGAGAGGCCGCGGCGCGGGAGCGCAAGCAGGGGGAGGAGGAGGGGGTGGTGGCCTGAGGGGCACACCGGGTCATCCCGGACCCGGAAGGGGGCACCCCCCCCAGGGATGTGGAGGGACAGTGGCCGTCCATAAGAGGGCCAGAGAGGAGGGAGGAGAGCCTAGACAACCGAGGGGAAAGCGGCGCCCGGTGGAGGAGCAGGGAGCAGGGGAAGCAGCCGGGGCGCCGCGGCCCGCCAGCCCATGCCCAGAGCCGACGCTGACGGACTGGGGCTTGGAGTCGCCACTGCCGCGGTGGTATGCGCCGCAGCCGGTTCGGAGGGAGCCCTGGACAGTCTTGGGGTGGAGGGCGGGGGAGGTGGTGGAGCTGGTCTGCTACGTGAAGTGGGCAGGGAGAAGGAGAGGGGGGCAGGAGAGGCGAGGGACCCGTCCCCTTCATAAAACCTGGCCGGCAGGGCAGGGAGGCCACAGGAAAAGTGGCCTGAGATGGAGGAGGGCAGGTGGAGGAGGATGCTGGGGGAGGCGCTCCCAGAGATGAGCCTGGACTGTCCCCGGGAACGGTAGAAAAAGCCGAGGGTGCGGATGCTGAGCGAGCTGTTGCAGCGGGAGGGCTGGTACAAAGGCGAGAGGTAGGGCAGGGTAGGAGATGGACCGAGGTGCTCATCCTTGTCATCACCTGGGCGACATGATGCAGAGCCAGGTGCATGGAAGGTACAGGGAGGGCAGAAGGGCGTCGGCTACAGGCTACAGGCGGGGTGGAATCCAGAGGTCAGCACGGGAAGGAGATGGTCGTGGCCAGGCGAAGGGGAAGCATTGAGCAGAGGACGAGCGAGGGGACGCGGAGGGTCAAGAGGGGGCGGAGACACTTCCAGCAGAAAAGGACGGCCAGCGTGGCAGCAGGGAAAAAAGGGGATGAATGTCGGGGACATGGGCCCCCCAAGGGAGGATCAGCATCTGCGGCAGCGGAGGCCGGGACGGTGGGATATGGGAGTGACGACAGACGCGGACGCAGCGGCCGGGTAGCAAGGCGCCGGAGGTGCCAGCCATTGTGAGGCACCAGAAGAGTGGAGCGGCAGTGAAGAAGACGGAGTCTGCGCTGGGGACCGGAACGACAGAGGCATACAGGAACGCAAGAGGGAAAGGCGGCGGGTACAGCGCCTGAGGGAGCACCAGGGTGGCCGAGACAGCTCGGACTGTGACGCCCCCATGAAGGGCAGGCGCCCAGCGGGGGTCTGTCGGCAGCCGGGACGAGCAAAGGGCAAAGGGTGCAGTGTTACACGGGAATCCCACTACGAGAAGTGGAGGCGCCACGCCCGTCGTATGGTGGTCGGGGTCAGCGGCTGGCTGGTGTTACGACTGGGGAATAGGAGGACGTCGATGACCGCCGGTGGCATGAAGAGGTGGCGTAGTATGAGGTTGAGTGTTCCATGCAGACCCGTGTCGAAGGTGTTGCAGGCGTCCAAGGACAAGACATAGTGGTTGTTCCGCCGCTAGAGCGGCCGTTGCGCCATGAACAGGGGGGGCCCTTTGTGGAAGCCGGGTAGAGCCCCCTGCTGCCAATCGCTGACCGGCCCGTGCCGCGTGAGCACCTCTGCGATGCGCTCGGGGAAGACGCCCCTGAGCAGCTTCATATCCAGCTGGTAGCGGGCACCTTAGCGGACCTTGGAGCCTTGCTGTTTAGCCACATGTGTGCATCCTGCAAATGGGTTGGTGGTGGGGTGCCCGTGAGGATGGCCCGGTAGGAGTGGACGAGGAGCCACCGAATGGCAGGCAGACGGACTGGAATGAAGCGAGCCTCAACGTGGTTCGAGCCCCGCCCTTTTTATGGACCTTGTCTAGAGGAGATCAGAGGTCTTGCATGGGCTACTGCTGGAACCTGGGCCCATGCTACCTCCGGGACCTGGAGCAAGTTGTGACCGAGAACGGCCTAGAAGTTGAAAGATCCCCCGGGCGTTAGCCGCACAGCTCCTAGCAAAAAGCACGGACCACCCCATTCCTGTTGTGGGCTTCTGTTAGGAGCGTTTGAGTGCTGAAGACCGTCACATTGCAGAGGCCCGACGGACCTGGGGGCCTCCACTTGGATCCCCCTCGGACAGCCTTCCATCGATCGACCAAGTCTTGGGCTTTGGGGCGCCAGCATTACTTCATGGCCTGTTTGCGGTCGGCAACGCAGAGTGTGCCGAGGATGCAGATTCCTTTTTCGGAGGTATTCGCCTGCCGCTGAAGCTCCTCCTGAAGGTGTTTCTGTAGAGTGGGGTGGAACCCTTGTGAAGCATCCCGCGCGCCTCCATCAGCCGGAGTGCCGCCTCTGAGTGGATACGGTGCTGGGTTTCGTTTGCAGAGTACGCTACTGGCGCGCATGCCGCCAGGGCCTCATACCGTAAGATTGCCGCTTGGAGCCGCTTTCCTTTTTTTCGTCGGTCCTTTCTCCAGGTTAGGCGGGTCTAGCCCTGTCTCGCCGGGCTGCGGGTGTCCTGCCACTCACGCCAGCAATTCATTTGCCGTGCAGAGCTGCTCCAGCCCTTTCTCCACGGTCACCGATGTCACTGCCCTGTACATGTGCTGCTCAGCGGGGCACACCCACAGTGCCAGAGAGGGTATGTCCTGCGCGGCGGTTACTGCGGCCCAGAGGCAGAATCGGACTGGCGCGGCGTTGCAGTCCTACGGGAGGAGACCGCCCTGAGTCTGGCTTTAGGGAGTGGGCACTGCACGCCTTCCCTGTGGCGCTTTGGAGGGCTGGTAGGAGCAAGCTGGCTGCGAGGTGGTCCGACCTGACCAGCTGCGGGTGCGCCATGCCCCTGGCCGAGACACTATCTGCCGTGACAGTGGCAGGAGAGGTTCAATGATTGGGAAAGTGTCTACCGCGGGCTGGGTGAAACGTGTGCGTCATGTCCTCCGCCTTGCTTGCTGTGGCTTGAAGGAAGCCACAAGCTCTCCACGTGGCCCGGAAGTGTTCCGTGACCGGGTGGGTTGTGGTGTCAATCTAAATATTGGTTTTGCCAGTTATGGTCAGCTGGTGCCACCGGCCTAGGCCGCGCGCCGTGGAAAAGTTTTGGATGTCGGCTCAGAACACCCAACACCCGGTCCGGAGGGAGCTGCCCGCCTGGGACCCGTGGAGGTTGATTAGTTTGAGGCCCTCCTAGTCCGTAGGGATTTGCAGGGCCGCGCCTTTGCCTCTGACGATTTCTGGGAAGCTGAGTACCTCTGGCTTGGCCACGCACTTGCAGTTAACCGCGGTGAGGAGGGCAGCCCGCTGCATGGTGGAGCCCGTCTCCGCCAAACGGTTGCTGAAGAAGGAGATGTACAATTTGTTCCGCACCGTGGCGGCCACCTGCATCTCTTGCTCTTGGGTGGTGATGCCCGTCTCCTCGAGCATGAAGGCTGAGCCGCTGTCTTTGGGTACTACTCCAATGCTGAAATGCTCCTTGTTCGCGCAGACTGCCGCCCCTTGACGCCGCTGGAAGGTGTCTCTGAGGGGGCAGTGGGGCGAGCCCCTGCCATTGTGCGGGCGCTACGTCCTTTTTCCGATTGTCCCACCTTCTTTCGCGCGACCTCTATTGTGCTTGATTTCACCAAAGCTTCCATGCTTTCTAATTTCCAATTTGAAAATCCCAAAGATATCGTGCAACCACACCTCTTGGCAACCCTTGGCAATAAAATCCAAAAACGTGGTCCGTCAATTTAGATGGGCTTGAGTCCATCAATACATGGAAGTCATGGAGAGGGGAAAAGACGATGACAATGTCAGGCAAAGAGAAAAAGAAGAGAAGTTGAAGCGAAGAAGAAGCCCTTGACTAAGATCTGCGAATATCGAAGACAATGTTGCATGCCTACTCCAGAAATGGACTTGTATACCATATACACTCGAGCTATGCGTTCCGGTATGGACATATGACGCCATGCTAGCATAATCTCGACACACGGCTTAAGAAGACACATTGGTTCACGGAAGATCATGCATGACGCAATGACATCAATACGCTCTATCAAGTGTATGGCAAAACAAATGCAAATCATATACAACACAATGCATTCATTGATTTCCTCAAAAAGCTTGGGAACAAGTGGCCCATCCTCACCCTTGCTCACATGACGGCAACACAGAATTGAGGTATGTGTTCCAGGCATGAGAAATGTTCTTACCCTGGATCAAGCATGACACCATGGCCTCCATGAACACAAAATACGCCATGGCCACATACATGATTTGTCTACGCTCATGAGTCACCAATGTGCACAGTTCAAGAACTTGCAACGACGATCACTAAATATGAGATGGGAGAGTGACCTCACGGCAATGACAAACACTACCTGACACCTGGCATTTGTGATGAATATATCATCATGATGGCACTGCCCCAGTAGTTCACACCAGACGGCGGGTGCCCGTCACTCAGCAATAACATACACAATGGCCAGCAAGTGAATAAGCTTGGCGGGTCTACTTGTTGCTTGCAAACAAGACATCAAGAAGTGCCAGCCTACAAAACGTCACAGGTTTTCTGTATGCTACATATCAATGGCTGGCCTCCCTACTGTTAGAGTGTTGCGAACCAAAAGCATGAATAGAGAAACCAACATACAAATATGTCTCATGTGCTCACATCCTTGGACATGCCAATTGGTCCCATCACTTGGTGCCTAATTGCTTGGGACCCGATGGCATTGCGATACACAAATAAGCATGTGCCTGAGAATAAATTCAAATATGGACATGTGAAATCACTCTTGCCTATCTACATCTTTGTCTGACACGGAACTGATTCAACACATGCTATTTGGAGAGACTTTGAGTAAGAGGATCCCCCGGGTGACATGTAGAGCCCTAGACCTAGCCCGCAGAGTGAGTGTACAAAAAGAGAAATCCCGGGTTCAATGAGAGCACATCGATCCTAAGATTTTCTCATCCCAAACAGAAGTTGTCCTGCCTCAAAGAGAGATGGTCCCGCCCCGCTCCAGGCCTTGAGAGAGATGGTCCCGCCCCAATCCATCCCCGGACGCAGAACCTAACCAATACATGGCCCAAGAGAGGGAACCTAACCAATTAATGGCCATAGAGAGATAATGTCACCAAAACCAAATCCCGGGTGCATGCATATGGGGAGAGAGTTTCTCCCAGCGATGATGCAGGAGAGCATGCACACGGAGACGGAATGTTTGCCCACGCATGACCCATGAAAGCATTCCTACACTTGGAGAGAGAATGGACAACCTTGACCGAGGGTTATCGCTGTATCCAATCGCCAACTCAACTGAACTCATGACCTACTGCATGCTGACAAGAGAAGGTTAGTGGATGACCAACGATGTTTGACCAATGATAGGAATTCACCGAAGGTCAACGAAGTAAGACAGCAAACAAGAGGTTAGCAACCAGGGCATTAGTGCAACTCTGCACCTGTAGCATGTTCACCCACTGCACGTGCACGCAACATGCTCAACACACGCAATCTCCAAAGTTTGACCCTCTTTGACTCCCTAGAAGATCAAGTGTTCACGACACATGCAAAGCAAACAACTATTAAGCAAAAGAATGAAGACTTGCTCTGACTTGCCGAGCAACGACCGAGTTACTTGCTTATCACCCGGTGCGCCTACCTCAGCCACCTCCACTTCAACTCCTTCTCCACTAGAGCTTTTCCAGCCGCAAGGGACTCATGAACCCGGATACTCTTGGCGCCGCAAGAGCCGAAGCAAATGCGCCCATTAACGCTTACCAATCCCGTTTCATGGGACCTGCCGGTGTGGGCGGAGGAACCACACAAGGGCTTAGCCAGATTATCCTTCTTAGGCTTTCTATCATTCGCTGCAGTCGCCCTAGCTTCCGATTTGCAATTTGTTTTGGCAACAGGATAGAGTCTAACACTATTTGCACCCAGTGGGAAAAGTGTTCAGACAATTGGCCCGCATTCAAGATCAGAGAGCATGCGCACGCCACCAGGAACACGAGAAGGGCACGAGTCCACACAGCAGGCCAGATCTGGACCAGAAATGTCAGATTCTGCGTCCTGTGGATTATAGATGGTATAATTTTGGAATTCCCGAGCAAATTTACCTCAAATTGCTGAAACGGCTGAAATCGCTGAAGTGTAGGTTCGAGTGCAGCCAATGTTGTGGTTTGACATGCGAACTATCCTGTTTCTCAAAAATCCCAAAATACGACAAACCCTTGCGCAAAATCTTGAGGCGGAGCACCAAATCGTACCCAATCCAAAATTCGAAGACAAAAACGGTGTTCAAAGATATGGAAATATCATACACATTTCGTCCACAGCAACTTGCATCTCGATGTCTTATCCGTATTCGCAAACTGCACTGCCGCGCGCTCAGTGGGCTGCTGCTGCTGAGGACCACAAAGCTACCCCCTGCCGAGCCCTCGAGGAGGTCTCAATCATCTTCCCGGGCGCCGCACTGGCAAAGTCGTGACAAACAATCCGCAAAAAAAGAAGATTTTTTTCTGGACCTCGACATGTGCTTGTTTCCTGAAAACAAATAGTGGTCGAGAACCACAGAACTCGGTTGACTACAGGGAACACCTGTCATCAGCGCCTATTCACACGCCGTGTTCGACTTTGCTACTGTGTCTTGGTCAAAGCTGCGGAAGCCTCGCCAGGGTACGGCGCTACCTACAGCAAGGATGTGAGCTCGATGAGATACCACAACACAGGGACACAGCCATGGAGGCTAGTGTCTTGCAACTAAACAGCCAACAGGACTGTACATCTGTTGGATCTTCAGGGCATATGAAGGCAGTCGACGCCCCGTCCTGGCATCCTGATTGTAGAGTCAGCAGTCCGTATTCCACAGGAACGTGGACGATTCCTTCACGCGAAGTCGTCAAACTTCGCGCACTTCCTTTAGGGTATCGACGCTAGCAATGAACTTGAAGGCGTCATGGCCAGTGTAATGTGGACGGGTGTCGCTCTCGAAGGCGCGTTTTGGAATCAGGACCTAAGATCAATGATTGATCAATCGAAGATTGAGATCACCAGTCCGGCCGTCGACAGGGCACTTGTATTCCAATATGAAGACATGCTCACGGGCAAGAGCTCAAGGTTGTCCTGGTCCCAGTGTATGCAACTTGGTGGTAAAGAAATCCTGAAGGTTCGACTGCTTCCAGATGGTAGGGTTCCACAGATCTGTTTTACGAGTGGTCTGGAAGGATTGTGCCTCGTGGCAGCCAGTGGTCCAACAGCACGTTTGACTTGTACAAGAAGCAGCAGCATTGCTGTGGTAAAATTGACCAGTTCTTGTGTGGACTCGCCACCACAGGCTGTGGGCAAAGGAGAGCCTCCGCGCAACGATGATCGCGCCGATGTCGTCTTGACCAGGACTGAGGGCCTATCCATCAATGATCCCCAGAGTGTCTGTTTGAGGATCGGACTGAAGTTGACCGAGATGCTGATGCACGTACTGCCCGTCGGCCATAGTCATCTGCAGGGCAAATGGGACCGCCTCAGCAGTCACAAGGCTTGGGGCCGTGTCGACAATGACAGCATCGAAATGGGGTCTGGACGGTGTACATTCTGCAAATGGGCAGCTTGGAAGTTGGCCTTAATCGGCGAGCGGAACTTGAACATCGGCACATCAAAGTGATGTTGAGAAGCGTTCAAATCTGCCGGCAAGAACCGCAGGTTAGGTGGACAGGATCCGGATGAAACGGGTTGCTCGTGGCCGGATCACCGGACTCAAGCTCCTCTCGTCTGTCCACATAGACATCTCTTTGATAAGGAACATCTCGACGCGGGTACTGTCCTCTGTCCCATCCACTTTCCGAGGGTCACATGAGATACTTCGAAGCTCCCAGGCATCGAGCCAGATCTGTGTAATCTTCGAAAGGGAAAAGGTTGATATACCTTTCGTTGGTCGGTGGAACACGTGCAACCCTCTGGATTTCCTTTTCTAAGTCGGGGTATCTGACTTGCCTAGGACTGGTCCGGTACATCGTCGCCAACTGGACAAATTCGATTTGCCCCCAGGTGCGACCGCATGGTAGAGGTACGGCCCAGTTGACTGTGCCAATCTTTGATATTCTTGCAGCTGCACCATAAGGTCTTGGGCTCAAACCGGGGCACATTGGTACCTCTTGTACCCAGGTCGATCGGTACCTCAAAGGCCTCAAAGCTGCTGTCGTCGAAGTAGCAAGTCGGTTTTATACGCGAGAAAGGGCGCTCGGTCTCCGAATAGCTTAGAAACTTCGTTCTGTTGGCAGACTTTCATGAGGTCTTGAAGGAGCCCAAGAGTCTAGACAGCTAATGGAGCCGATGAACACATCTTCGCTACTGTCCAGAAACGTCGGTATTTGAGAAGAGCACGTCGATTCTGTTGGCGGCATAGATCAGAACGCGTGCAGCGCACCAAGCTACCAGTGGTACGGCAAGATCGAAGTGGCCTGTCAGAATGTTAGATCAGCTCTCGTCGACTGGCGAAAATGCAACGAGAAACTCGATTGGAGGTTCAGAAAGGACCTCGAGGAGGACAACCTGCCCAGCCAAATTGCACGTCTGAATCACATGCATGGAGAGATTTGCAGGGGTTCTGTTTTTGTCGAAGGATGTGTCAGGCGCGGCCGCATCCACTCATAGGGAAACGGTGCTGTCTTGCGCCAGCTTTCTATGTTGACAACCTCACGCAGTTCGTAGATGCAAGCATTTGTCCTCGACAGGACATTTGCGTGTCGCTGGCTCAAGAAGCGATGACCGTCCGTGGGGTTCGATGCAATGACAAGCAAATTTTGGGTCGAGTTTGGTATAGTCTCGAGCGAGCGGATTCTCCTTGGCTGTCGAAATAGATAGGGTGGCTTCATTCCAAATTCGCCCAGATGCTGGAGTTCGTTGACGGTTTCCAACTCTTTCTCGTAGCCTTCCATGTAATACGGTGCCACAGAGATTCCCGTCGATGGACTTCATCGTAGCTGGGTGGTTGATGTGAAAAAGACCAGTGCTGCATATCGTACAAATCGTCCTTGTTTTTGCCATTGTTGTAGGGGTCCTCTTTGGTGCAGCTGGTGGATTGATTGGTTCGAGTGGAGGCTCGCGCCTTCGGGGTGTTTGACTTCCATGATTTGTCGACCCATGAAATGTTTTATCGGATGGTTCGGCTCTCTTCTCCATGATTGGTCGACCCATGATTCTTTCCACTCGGGCACTGAACGAGACAAAGGTATTCAGTCGTATCCTGTATAGCAAGCGAGATCCTCGTCTTCCTCTGGATTGAACCACTGTGTACCTTAGTTAAACCATTCCTCCGAGCAAACGGACTGACCATCAGGCTTCCAAACATTTTAGCATTGCTGTCGAAGATATTCGGCTTCATCCGCGGAAGGGCACCAATGCAGCTTACAAAGTCTGTGGTCAATGTCCGTCGCGGGTCCTCCCTCCCAGGTCGGCATTAGGAGAGGCATGTTGGTTAGGGCTCCTTCGAGTTTTCCGAAGCCAGTTGTGCCTCCTGACATGATGACTCGACCACTTGGTGCTATCTCCGCAAGTTTCCCTCGGGGGAACATACCTTCGAGGTAGCTCGAAGTTCCTTTGCCTTCTCTCGGCGGTGAGCTGTCTTCTTTGCCCTTCGAGCTGCCGGCATAGGCTGATTGACTGTAGCTTGGCTGTGCTGAGAACGGTGTCAGTGATGGGCTTGGCCGGGATGGCGCGGACGCAACTGATCGACAGCAGACAGCTGAGGTCGATGCAACTGGAGCTGCTGGGGCGTTGCCATCGTCGTTGCAATCATCATTTACCTCGTCAACATCGATGACATTCGACAGTGATGCTCGAGAGGATGGAGGTCCAGAGAACGTTCGGGATGCAAATTCTTCAGCGGCACGTTATAACCGCTATCAGGAAGAGCTCCAACTGGGGCGACTTCCTGAAAAAACTTCGACAAATGTATCCAGTGTACGAAACGGACCTGAGTGTCCAAACGGAGATTGAGGAGTTGCCTTCTCGGCCCGAATTCCCCAGAGCTGAACACATCTCGGATTTCGTGGCGCATTTGGAAGAGCTCATGGAGCGCATGATCCCCTCGTCCTATGGGCCGACGGAGCCACATCTGTGGCTAGTGCAGAAGATTCTTACCAGGACATGAGATAACTGTAGAGAGACGTCCGAGAGTAAGTCTCAGACGCACTCTTACAATGACCTGGTCGATCTGTTGATTGAATTGGCCATGGAGAGGGAGAATGTCTCCCACATGGACAAGTATCTGCGCAAACATCTGTGCAGGCAGACCCCTGCTGAGAAGCGTCCTGGAGGGAGGTCCCGTCAAGCCCACTGTAACCCTGGGAAGGGCCCTGGTGGGCTGCTGAAGCACATGACTGAGACTCCCCCCTCCAAAGGTAAAGTGACCCCCAATCTTTTCTACTGTCGTCCTACGGACGATAAGGGTGGACCCTGCCATGCACCCGACTGTGATGGACGAAGTGCGTGCATGCTCCAGCTGAAGCGCACGCAGAAAACTAAAGATGGTCAGGAGGTAAAGCAACAAGACCATTTCTGCTGCATGAGAATGTGCGGATACTGCGGCAAGTGGAGGCACTATGAAGATGAATGCCATGTAAAACGCCCCGAATCTTAAAAACATAAGAAAGCGGAAGAGGAACGGCGGTAGACCGCCCGCAAGGGTGGAGGACCTGAAGGGGGGGGGTCTGATCCTGGAGGTTTTAAGGGTAAGGGTAACCTTGGTGGAGGACGAAGGTTCTCAGCCCCCCCCACTGGTGGAAGAGGAGTGCCCAACCCCACACCTAAGGGTGAGCCATCGGGTGAAAAACGGCCAGCCCCCTCCACCCCAAGCGCTGTTGGCGCCAACAAGAGCAGCTAGAATGCCAAGAAGCTTTGCCTAAACTGCCACTCTAAGTGGCTGCAGGCCGTTGGGGTTGAAGTCAAGTTCCCTGAGGAGGGATAGGGGGGCGGCTCCGAGGATGAGAATCTGGTTTTCTGGATCACCGTGAAAATTGGTGACCAGGTCTACAAGGCTGTCTTAGAGACGGGCGCGACGCTTTCAATCGTGGCTCGCAGACTGCCGAAGCAGGCAAAGATCCGCAAAACCAAAACCGTGGCCATAAGGGTTGGAGATGGTCGGACCATCCATTCTCTGGGGGGGGTCGATGTGAGGGTGTGTCTGGGCGATGAGCAGGTGACACAGCACTGCAAGGTGCTCGACACCGACGGCTTTGACATTGTGATCGGCACAGATTCTGTGCGCCGTAACCCCCAGGTAAAAATGTTGTCTTTGCAACGTCCCTAGGCCCTTCACTGCGACTTTGGCAGTGGCCTTTTCTCTGTCCCTTCTGGAGCTGTCAGGACGAAAAGAATCCGGTCCGCGCTACGTGAAACGGTCTCATCGAATTGAAAACTATCATTCGGTACGGCCCGTCTTGGATAATGGACTGGCCGCCCTGCAGGTAGACCTGAATGAGGTTCAGGTGGAATTGTTCGCGAGTAAGGACCAGCATATAATGCAGGTCTATTGCTCACGGTATCTTAATAACGCCTACTGCTTCATTTGGAGATCGATGGGATTGTTTTATGCTAATCAGCATTGCCTCAACTCGTTAAGGTGCTTACAAAAATCGCCCCTGAAGGAGCGAGAGTGGTCCTGTGTACCCTCAACTGGGGTACCACAGGGGAACACGCCTATTGGAGACGACTGTTGGACTGTATGAGAGTGGGAAGGACTGAACTCCCCAATGGTCCAACCTACATCCCTGAGGACTCCCGAGAGACCATGCCCGCCCCTGAATGGGGCAGTTTCCTGTCCATCGTAGATGGCTCTGTAAACCCCGTACCCGTGAGTGACCTCCACCAGGTGGTACTCAAGGAGTTGATGGTCCAAAACAGAGGCGTTGCCCTCCTGGATCTCAAGAAAAGGTCCGAGTACTGTTTGGTCACTACTACGAGTTGTGAGTGCTCTGATGAGCAGGAGACGCCAGCAGTCTCCACGCCCTTGGCTGATGCTGACGACCGCCTCAGCGATATCGCCAGTCCTATACCCCCAGTTGACTCGGAGATGGTGACACTGAAGCACAGCGCTTTCCTAGCGCAGCTGCTTATGGATGAGGTGCACCTTGGTGAGTCCACCCATGGCCGGTCCCATGACCACGCTGTTTTCTCCATGCAGGCCAGAGATCGCCCTACAGGTCAGGTACCTGGCGCTAAACCCTCACCTAACAATATGCCCGTCTCTTGGTACAATGTACAGGATCTCCAACGGGTTCTATGGGCTAAGGCTTAGGCGGCTGAAGTTGCATGGTCAAAATGTGCCCAAAACTGCCTCTCCACGCCACTGCGAGAAAATAGTCCTTTTGGGGGGGACCTAAAACACAAGAACCAAAAGTCCTGTGAAGAGCAATTAACTGGTCCATTTTCCTTTATTTTCAACGAAACCGACTGCCCGGGGAAATGATTTATTTCCACAAAAATGAAGTTCTTTTTTGGGAAAACCACGACTTTTTGTTTCCTATACCACTTATGCTTTGCAATATAAACACCCATGAGCTTTCAATCTTTTGTAAAACCAGTTTTCGAAAACCATGTTGCACGCTGCACGACAAGAAGCAATTGTTTGGCACCCCTTCTTTGCGGGAGGCCTCGCGCAAACACCAACACAACAGCGCAATAAAATGCATCACAGAGAAAAATGTGCCGCACAAGGTGACAGCATAAAGGTCGTCGAAGAGGAATGCATAGCGCGAGCCCTCACGCAAAATAATCAGAACAAGCGAAGAAATTACTTTTTCTCCGGAACAGTTTGCATCTTAGAACCCAATGCCTTAGCAACGGACGTCCTACACTTAGGCGGTGGCTTTGCGGGCTCGCTTCTTGGTTGGGACTGACGGGCTGGCTCCTTCAATGCAGCTCGGGCCCCGGTTTCCTCGGACCTCGGCTTCGCTGCCACTTTCTTCGCTGCCTTGCCCTGGGAGACCTGCGCTTCCTCGTCCTCTTCTTCCTCGCTCTCCTCCTCTTCATCCCCATCGCTCTCGTCGGATTCTGCCGCGGTAACCAACTTCGCTGCCTGAGGCTTGGAGGCGGTCTTCATCTTCTTGGCGGCTGGTTCCCCACCAGTAGACTTCCGCTTTGCAGGGGCCAGTGCTTCTGCAGCTTGACCTCTCTCAACAGTCTCTTCCTCCTCCAGTGACAAGGCATCAGAACCCACCTTGTCATCACGAACCCAAAGGGGAATACCACGGTTTGACCAGTTGGCCTGCTGGTCCCAATCACCAGACGCGTCCAGTTTCGACCCTTGTGTCAAGACATGGTTCAACTGAGTCTGCACTCTGTTGACCCAATTGGAGAGATTGTCGGAGGTATCACCAAGGAGGTGCATGCGAGAATCGGGCTCGATGGACGCGATCTTGCACACCAGATCAGGCTGATTATCAATGAACACAAACGCAGGCTTGAAGATCTCATCCTGCTTCAGGTAAAAGAGGTGAGTGTCGAAATACCACATAACCGTCGTTATCGGAAGGTGACCGCCAAATTCAACAGGATCCATCTCCTGTACTTGAGTAGGTCCAAACGTCAGATAATTCGGAATCTGCAATGAGGGAGAAGTTATTGCGCGAGGCCTCGCGCAAAGAGCGGACCTAATGAGGGAATCATACCTTTCTCGACCAGCTATCCGGTGACGAAGTCAGCAACCAGCGAACGTCAATTGTTGTAGGATCCCCTGCAGCCTTCCGTTTGACTGGCCAACTGAAGATGGGAACACGCAACATATTAGCCATGCGCGGGGCGTTGAAATCATCGTTGAGACGCCTATTTGTTTCCGTCTCAAGCACGTTGAACATGTTGTCAACAACAGTTTGAGGGCTGCAGATAAGGGTATCGGCACGTGGCATCTCTTCATACAGCCAGGCTGGGCACATCATCTCAGGAGCAAGATGTTCAAATATGTGGCTGTTGATGACAATCAGCTTCTTGTCAATCTCAATGAACCGCCTCGGGGGATCGTTGGCCAACGCTGCAATTCGGGTCGCCTTAATTGTGATGGTTTGACTTGACCCTAATGGATCCTGCTGTTCCACTGTCTTGGAGTCACCAGTAACGCCAGCAGCTGGGGGGACCACACGGCTCCTGGTAGGCTCTTGACCCAGGAATTTTTGGACGTTGAGGATTTTCAGGGAGGCGGGTTTCCCTTTCTCTGCCACCTGCCACAGTGGTGGACGAATAATGGATTTCCATGCCGGCCATGGACCGCGACTTCTGCCTTCAGGTTCCCGCCAATGGCCCCATGTACCAAGAGTCACCTTCATGGCAGGCCTTCCAAGTGCAGCAACCTCTTTGCGGGTCCGCATGTCTTCGGCTAAAGAACAGAAATGGACAAACTGCGGCGCACCAATGTAGAAGCGGAACCCACGTCGCGTCGATGGTACACACCTTTCTCAGGTCGAACATACTGGCCGTTGTGCGTGTGGTCCAGATGCTTTGAGACCAACTGGTCAAGGATGATGTCGTCAATCGAATTCGGCAGGGATTTAAGGGTTGTTTTTTCTTCCTGCATCACTTCTGCCACTTTCTTGTAGAACTCCGGCAACAGGATCCCGTCCAGTTTCCTCAGCGCGTTCTTCGTGACTTTCTACCCTTTGTCGTGGAACTTCTGCAGACCTTTCACAGCTTCCGGACCAGCATTGTAGGCAAACGTCAGAAAAAAAATTAAAACAATTTATACGTTTTGTCCTGAAAGTGACAACGTTATGCGCAAGGCCTCGAACAGCATCGAAACAACAATTAATGAACATACGATTTGACCAGGCTGGTTCAGTTCAGCGGTTGGAACCAGGGCACTCATCTGCACAGCATCCATAATGGCGATCTTGAGATTGCTGTACCTGTCAGCCAGGCCTCGCCGCCGCTGATCTTCAACACATCGAATGAGGTTATCTGCTGCCTCATACAGCGGTATTGGCTCAACGTCTTGTGCGCTTCCTTGTGCTTGTCCCGCCAGCTTTGCACGGAAGGCCCATGGTGTCGTAAGCTTCAGGATATCGGCGATGCATGTAGTATGCCACTGCTGCAGATCCAGACATGCTGTGCGTCGCTTCTCCCGAATCTTCGCAATCGCTTCCTCGCTGTGCTGTCCAGATACACACCACTAATCGTCATCTGCAAATATGAGACACGTCTATGCGCGAAGGTTCGCGCAACGAGAAGAGCGAGCAGTCGGTTGGCAACATAATATTATCTTCCCAGAGAACGACGTGTAACGGGCCTGTTGGCGGTGCTGCTTCGAGTGACTCAATACGCTTCTGCAGTAACTTCGTATCTTTCCGTCTAATCTGCCCCTTTGTCTTCTCCTGGTCGATTCTCACGTTGTCCAGCTCAACCTCCACCTGCCTCCCATCCAGCTTCAGGTGGTCCTCGATGTCAGTACCCAAGGTTAAGCCAGGATCTGGTGTTTCCTTCTTCCTACGCCCCTTCTTTGGTGTTCCAGCCTCCGATCCTGAGGTCCCAGGGTCATAGTCGGTATCTCCTCCTTCCTCGGCTGTTTTTATGGCGGGGTTGCAATTCTGCGATAAGGAGAAAGCCTGTATTGAAGGAAACATAACATTGAAAAGGGTTAAAATCGTCATCAATAATGCATATGTGAGGCGCTTTTAGCGAATACGAGTACAGTATGGTTGAGAATGCAAAACTGAAGGGGCTCGGCACTGTTTCTGACTGTTAACCTTGCGCGAGGCCTCGCGCAAGAGAGGGGGTGTACTAACCTGTTGTTTCATGCTGTTTGCGCGAAGCCTCGCGCATCACTGCATGTTCTCCAAACTGCTTCGAACGTTTCGCAGCGTGTCGGCCTCTCTCTGTTCCTCCAACACACTGCGTTGGGGGATCAGATCCGACAGTTTTCGCTCAAAACAAGCCTTAAGCGGCCCCTGCTGCGTTAGCACCAAAAACAGAGACACAAGCACTTGTTTGTAGTGGTTAGAACCCTTTGGAATTAGAAGAGACGGTGGAAGGTTAGGTACACCCCTGCGCGGCCAATGCGCCTGAATTGTACAAGTAGGCTCAACACACCACCTAACCCAAGGCACATGTACACGCTCTGCGTTCAAGTAAGCAGTTAACCGCTGACGCACGGAATTGACAAAGGAATTGGGGATTTTGCAGACGTTCACCCTGTGACCTTCTTTGCAGATGGTGATGAAATGATACAGATCGTCAACATCTTCAATGGTTACTGCACCTCTGATTTGGCCCTTCCTTGCCACAAGGCTGGAAAGCAGACTTTCACAAAAATCCTCGGCAAAGACCTGTCCAGGCATAGCTGTGTGCCATGCAGTGTGGCACAATGGCGCAGTTGCAACAGTGCGTTCGTATTTTCAAAGTGTGTCCCCCATGTTCAAACGGTCTAACAGACACATTACAATCTGCAATCCCTCAGAAGCACAAACACCCGTGTTGGCCGTCTCCCCGGCCCAATTGCACTGTCTAACGAGGTAACCTAGGTATAGTAACATAGGACAGTATTGTGTTAACAGAACCTGTATGGCCTTACACACAGCGTAACGGAGGCGTCCTCGCAGAATTGAAGGACGTGCCAGCCCAAGGGAATGACATTTTCTGTTAAGGCGCCGTATGTGGGGGCCCATACCCAACAGCAGTGCGCCAACAGTTATCACCATTGTGATCAGCTTGGGAAAACAGGGGACTGTGTCACCGCTGCGCAACAAACCTTTACGGAAGAAAGTCATGATCGGCCAAAATGAGCGAAAACTTGTACGCGTGCCAGAAACCATACAGTATAGGGTGTGACCGCAAAGAAAAAGGTACTTTCCAAACCGTTGTTCTTTTACCGTACATCATCTTACAAATGCGGTAATGGATGTTCTCATCACAGAAAACAGGCACGACTGGTCGAGTGTGCTGCGCCAAGTCCCTAGTGAATTGCAATGGATTAAGCAGCGAGACGTTGCCGCTCACCTCTTCTTGGCCTAGACAAAGGGGTCGCCAATGTGGTCTCTTGGCAGGTACAGGGCGAATAATGTCAAGCGGCGCCCTAATGTTTTGAACAACAGGTCGCGTGCTTGCAAATCCTAGATCAGGCAGGATACGTGCAAATGTTCCCGCGGTGTTCCCCAGCATGTGTGCAACAACAGGAACACGCCGTTCAAGCTCTTCCAGGCTAGGACCACCATGCCAGTAGCGCGATGCATCCTTCAGTAGCAACACAGCCGACGCTGTTGCGTTCAGGCTTTTGTCGTTCTTGTCAGAATTTCTGGTAAAGTGTTTGTTGTACCAGTTGTCCATCCACAACACAATCCACTGTTGGTGTATTTTGTTCCATGTAGTCTGTAACCTGACTGCGGCCTTCTTCTTCAGCGAAGGTGCGCTGTATCGCGCCAGACCTGACCTTGCTAAAATGCGACGCCGCGCCCTACTTCCCTTTACCGCAACAATTGACTTTGGTTTTCCCTGGTATGGAACTGCGCGGTGGCGCATGAGCAAATAAAGGCGCCAGGCCTCCTCTATCAAAACACCAACCCATCTCTTGCCTTCTGCCGCAATCGCCTTTTCAACGCTGCAACCCGTCCGTTCATATTTCTGCAGACGCAGAAAAAACACAAACAACAATCGCGCGCCCTCGTCCCCCTGTTTTAGCCCTTCCCACAGTTCCTCTGCCGTGTGGTACGGCGGTTTCTCTGAGCAGACATCGCGGAAAACTCCTCATGCTGCGGCCACTG
Source organism: Eutreptiella sp. 'Long Island Sound 2002' (assembly GCA_964036045.1). Taxonomy (NCBI): domain Eukaryota; phylum Euglenozoa; class Euglenophyceae; order Eutreptiales; family Eutreptiaceae; genus Eutreptiella; species Eutreptiella sp. 'Long Island Sound 2002'. Next base: position 68,592,730 of record OZ038380.1, on the reverse strand, counting down.
TGTTCTCAGGGTCCACCCCCTTTCGCAGGGGCATTGTTGCTGTGAAGAAAAATTGCGTACCTGTATCTATGTAAAGATCGCTGTTTGAAAAACATTCTTGATTTCAAACATCAACCTGTCACACAGTTTTTGCGCGACCAATTTTTCTGTGACTGGCTTGTCGCATGCACCATTTTTGGTTAACTGTAACTGTCTGGTGATCCCACATTTGACTAGTTAATCCTGACTGCGGTAGCGCGTTGCGGCGCGCTACCATCGCTGTTGGGCAGTGAAGCCAGCGGTGACCACAGTATGAAAACTGGATATGCCGGCGGGACCTGTGTGGCCGCCCATGCAGCAGCGCTGCATCAAAGGAATGCACATGCTCTGTAGTTTGTGGATCTGTTCCATTTTCGGTTTCTATGAGCGCTTATGAGATCCATTGCGCGAGGCCTCGCGCAATGATCACCGAAACTTTAATGTTTCTCATGCGCCGTTCCATGCGCGAGGCCTCGCGCTTGAAACTGCAGTTTGTTCCGGAACATTTATACTTTTCAAGATTCATGGGTACACAATTGTTCAAGTTTATTCGATAATACATCCATCTCTATCACGCAATCCTGATAATGGTACTAAGTTACGTGTATAAATACGACAGAATTCCGTTTTTCGACAACCTGCCTAATGCGTCGTGCTGTAGTACATTAGTCTGACACAAATGAACGTCTTTGCGCGAGGCCTCGCGCAAAGAATGGTCACCAAACAATACTTTTCCCTGTCTCGCCCATGGGACACGTCATTCTTATAGAAATATTTTTTCCGCCATACTTGTTTGCAACGGTTTTAAAATATTCATCAAAACAAGTATTTTTTGATGCCTTTGGAAACCTGTCATTTTCCTACCTTTTCCTTCGTTATTAACCATGCAACTTGAGCCGCCTAAGTAAGGCTGAGGGTTTTCAGCGACGGACCCGCGTGGACCTCCTCAAGGGGACCTGGAGAACGTGTAAATGGTCCGAGGAGGATGATGAGGGGATGACTCTTCCCGATCCTTCAGGTACGTCCAGTATACTCCCTCACTATGCCCAGCAGGGTCGCCAGGACTGGGAGGATGAACTACCCCCTGAAACAATGGGGCGTATGAAGAAACAGAAAACAGGGAAGAGCAACCTCGATGCTGAAAAGGATTTCGTTGAGAAACTGGAGAGCATGAACCTAGACCCCCGTCTGAGTAAGCTCTTCCAGAAATTCCATGAGGTTTTTGGAGCGTTGCTCCCACCCCTGTCTTGCAAAAAACTGGTGCAGATGAACCTCAAACTCAAACCAGAGTTCGAAGGGTCTGTGGTAAGACAGCATGCATACCCCGTCCCACAAAACCAGATCGACGAGATCGAACGCGAAATCCAGGAATGCGTAGATGCTGGCCTCGTCGAGGAATATAAACACGGGGACTATCCCCGCCATTATGGCCCTTGTTTTCTAGTGGCTAAACCTGGCTAGACTGCCATGCGCTTGGTTGTTGACTACGGAGAGGTCAACAAAAAGACCCAGAACCACACAGGGAGTATTGCCAACATGGAGAACACCCTAGAGAGAATCGCTACGTGCCGATTCAAAACTAAGATGGACAAGTGCAGTGGCTTCTGGCAGGTAGACCTAACCCGAGCAGCCCAGGAACTGCTCGCCTTTGTAACCCCTAAGGGCCGTGTCTTCCGCTGGAAGGTCATGCCCTTCGGTGTCGCAAATTCCCCTGCTCTCTTTCAGGAGCTGATGAATAAAATCCTATATATCCTGAGACGCAGACCCCATGTACAGGAACTGGTTTTTCGCGGGGCTGAGGCGGAGGGAGACATCGATGACGTGAGCCTGCGTACCTTTAACAAGGAGGATCATCTCCTCCTCCTACAAGAGTTTTTCACTGACTGTCAGGAAAACCATCTCCGCATCAAACTCGAGAAATGTGAGTTCATGCGTGAGGAGATGGAATATCTAGGTGTTGATGTTGGGTATGGCGGGTGGAAACCAGCGAAATCTAAAATGCAACCCCTGCAAAACATGCAGATACGTGACGACGCTAAGAAGGGTCTGCACGACGTACGGAATTTCGTTGGCGCCTGCAATCTTTACCGGTGCCATATCCAAAATTTTACGTATTCATCAGCCTCCCTGACTGACATTATAAAAAAGACCTATCTTTGGCGTTGGACCTACAAGAAAGGGGCCTGTTTCCAGGAATTGAAGAAGAAAGATTCCTCTACCAACTGCCTGGGGGGTACCCCGCCCTAAAGGCGAGATAATACTCGTCAAAGATGCCTGTGATGTAGGGGGGGGGGTACCCTATACCAGTGGCAGGAGCTTAACCCCGCTGAGCTGTCTCACTGCCAGTTTCAAACTTCAGGTGTGAACCGCGATGGAGCCGTGAAGCATGACTACCCTGCCAATGAATGGCGTCTGGTACCTCTTGGTCGCTGGAACTTGAGGGGGAATCAAGCAGGATCCAACTACAGTACCTACAACCAGGAAATCCTGGCTGGGATGCTCGTGCCTTCTTCCCAGTCCCGTCTACTTGGCACTAACCCTATCGTGTGGCTCTGTGACCAAGAGCCAGTGAAAACGTTTCAGAAGGGTCTCCCTCCTGAAAAAACAAAGCTTAAGGGATGGTGGACCTACCTCAGTCAGTTCAGGCTGACTGTCCACCATATCCAGGGAATAAAGAACGAGATGGCTGACTATATATCTCGTAACAACTTCGACGCCCTCCTAGGTGAGAGCTCGGAGGCGTTGGCCAAAGAGGCGTTTCAACGCATGGACGTCCAGCTAGACCTATCCATGCGCACTGCAGGCTGAAGCCTCAGAGACTACCATGCTGAGTACAAATGCATACTGAGCTCCCTCAGTGATGGCCTAGAGGCACGCCTGATACAAGACGACCGTTGGTATGAGGATAACCAATATCTGCACTATGACGACCGTATAGTGGTGCCTGAGGCAGGACCTGATGGTTGCCTATAGTGGGCCAATCTCAGCTCCGGGCACACAGGGTGCAACCTGTCTGTTGACATTTTCAGGGAGCGTTTCTACTCCCAACTAACCTGTGCTGAGCTACGTGCTCATATGCAGTCCATAGTTGACTCCTATGGTTGTCACGCGAGCAAACAGAGCGACTCACGTGACCAGGGACTGGTCTCCAGTCTACCTATCCCCTACTATGCTAATTCTCTGTTGTACGTGGATTTCATCCACGGTCTGCCCAAGTTTGGGGGTTATGACAGCTGTTTGGTTGTCACCTGTGGCCCAACCCGTTTCACTTGTGCGTTCCCCTGCAACAAAAAAATCACAGGGGATCAGACTGTGAAAATGTTGGTTGACCAATGGTTCGAACACTATGGGGCACCTAAGGAGGTGTACTCTGACCAGGACGTACGTATCCGGAGTGACACCAGATGGTACAGGCGAGTATTGGACGCCCCGAACGTCCATGTGTGCACAGGTGTGCCCTACACGCACACTTCTCACCCTCTGTGCGACAGACAGAACCGTGTGTTGGAGCAGAACCTGAGGATTCTGATGAAGCAGGTGCGTACCAAAGATTGGGTACGTCTGTTACTCTGGGCTGTCCTAACCATGAACTCTCAGGGGAGTTCTTCAACTGGCTATATCCCCCAATGCACTGTCCTATGGGGGGCGTCCTGCGTGGTCTTTCAAAAACCCCATTTCCAGAGGATTACAAGAGACCCGTAGTGGACTGGCTGAAGCATAGGCGGGACCTTGCTAACTTGGCTAGAGCTACCCTGAAACACGTTCGAGAACGTGAGTTGACTAGGCCTAACCGCACGAGACGTCCTGCCACCTTCCAGGTAGGGGACCTTGTGCTGGTACACCATTCGCGGTTCCCCACGTGGCCCCGCAACTACTTAGGGCCTTACCATATTATGAAAATAGATGGATCCAGGACCCAGGTGAGGTGCAGTCCCCGCCTAGGTGGAGAATTGCCGTGTGCACCTAAGCACCTGGGACATAGCCACTCGCCTGATGCACTGTCCTGGGACGAGTGGCCTCCGTCTTACAGAGAGGTCGAGCGCATTGACCTAGAGAACGCTGCCCACCCTGAGGAGACAGACGAACTCGAAGAGATGACTGCCGATGAGATGGCAGTTGATGGCTACTACGTGGTGGCAGGTATTGCCCGCCACGAGTACAAACAGGGCTGGAAATTCCTTACCCTGTTGGACGGATATGGGCTATCTGAGGCGACCTGGGAACCCATGTCGGCCTTTACACAGCCAGATGGGAGTATCAACCCCATCTCTCGCTCCTACATCGTTGACAACAACGAGGGACAGCTACTAAACCGTGCTGAGACTCTGTCCCAGCGGAAGAATAAAAACTAATCTCCTTGTGCCTATGTATTTACTCTTTTCTAACCTCCCAAGGGCGGTGAGCACTCTTGTGCTGATAGCTAGGCCTACTCAGTGTGTGCCAGGACAGGTTCAGGACTCCTGTAGAGCTCCAGTTACCGCTAATCTACTAACTCCCACCCTCAATCGGGTTTCGCACTCCAAACACCTACACATCCGCTGCTTGCAGAGTACTCCTCCTGCCCTGGCTGTGCCATGCAGTCCCATGCTTATGGTTACCAGCATGAGCCAGATGGCCGCTTTTCAGGTTTACAGCCAGGCAGCGGTCGTGTGCTTTGCTGACCATGTGTTGCGTGGGAACTGCCCTGATGTTATGACCTTGGCAAGCCAACGAAGAGCGTCGGCTTTCTACTCCAGGGGGGAATGAGTAGCAACGTGCTGTGAAGCAAAGTGTGTCCACCCTCCTTGGAGACAATCGTGCCCACAATTAGGACCCTTAACTGGTCCAGACCAATGGGGCTCTACCCTTCCTACCGCGGCTACGATACCCCTAGGTGTGCTACGTATGTCTGTATGTGTCTCACTTCACTCCCCAGCATGGCTCCCGGAGACCGGGTTTCACTGACCTCGGACCGGAGGTCCTATTCAGGTACTATTACGTCTTCTATGGCGTCCAATTTCTGTGCTGGCGCCCATCCTTTGGGGAAGACGGCAAAAGACCTACCTACTAGAAGGGAGGGGTGGCCAAGTGTGCCAAGGGCATACAAAACGCCCATTTATTATAAGGGCCAAAAACTAACACACTCCCCTGCCCACGAGGAAAAGCCCGCGGGACAGGAGACACCACTACAGTACACTGAGTAATGCCAGCACCAGCCTTCCAAGGCAGGGTGAGCACAACCGCACTCAGTCTCTGCCAGGCTTGCTGACCCTAACCCCTACACACGCTACTGGGTGGCCATGGCAAAGAAGTCACGAGCCCTACTGGCTCGCCTGTGAAATTGCAAGAGAACACAACGCTACCAAACTACTGTGGCCTGACAGGGACGTCACCACACGTTTCCCTGTCAGGGCTAGGAGAGAGGGAGTGCTCTATCAGCGTGCACAGCGTGAATGATGCTGATGTCGGACTGTCCCGCCACTCCTGGCTGAGGCACAGTTTGTTGTTTTTGTGATCTGCGCCCTTTTTAGCTTGGGCAGAAAAATGAAAAGTCGCCAAAGGCAACCGCTGCTGCACCAATCACCCTGACCTTGCGCACCTGAGAACAAAGGCAGATGAGACTTGGTTAGCGGCTGAGGAGCCTAACCAGCCTCCATGTATTATACGCTTCTTAGGCTGCAAAAAGATATACTGTCCTCTAACCAAGCCGCAGGCAAGCAAGCTTAAGGACTCCGTCAGTTCTCTTATAGAACGAAGGGTGGAGCCCTGGGTAGCCTACACAGGGGTTATACCGTGTGCACAGCGTGTGGCCTACATCCCTCTAATGCATCGTGCGTATGCGGGGAAGGGAGGCGATTGACAACAACTGTTTTTCCTATCTTTAACCCACCACATCCAATCATTGCGTGCCTCAACCAGGAGGTGAGCTCCTCCTGGGCTTACCTACCTTACTCACCAAGCATCATGTGAATGCCGAAGGGAACACGAACGCAAAGCAACCCTTAGCGCTTAAACAACCCTACGGCGAGTTGTAAAAAATGCTAAACCACTAATGCATCGTGTGTCATGCATGCCCTTCCTACCTTGTTTCCTGCAGTAGAAGGAAAGGGAATGACGCACTGCACAGCGCAAAACAAGCCTAAGCGTTTTGAGCTCTTCTCCTTTAGCGCTACGGCAACACGAGCGCGAGCAAGCACTTTCCTTTCTCACCTGTGAAGAGAAGAGAAGGGTGAAGGGGTGCTCAGAGAAAGCGCCACAACGTGTGAATGCCTAGATTAGGCACATGCATCGCCAGCACAGCGCATACACTAACCCTACATGCGCGCTGCGTGCTCCATTCGTTTCACATACCTTTCAGTTCTGTCTTGACCTGTGCAGAGCAAGAGAAGTGAACGCCCGAACCCCCAACGAACGCAACGGTGACAACCCTAGCTTTTTCACGAAACTACCAACACGAATGCAATGCATGCGTGTGGTATGACACTAACATACCTCAGAGGTGGGTTGTCCACGTGCTCTGTTGTGTGGGTCTCTGTTCAATGCTTTTTCCTAAAGCTTGTATAGCTTTTGATGCAACTGTGCAAAATGCTTTTCCAAAGCTCCCAAAACAACGGCTCATGCCTTCTTTCTCTGGAGCCGTTTGAGCTTGCGCAACCCTTTTTGAGAGTGCGCTCCTGTTGCGCTTGTCGGCGAGTTTAGGTTTTCAGCTAACAATGACGATTTCTAACGTCTTTTCGTCATTTTCTAGCGATTGGACGTTTTGAATCGCCACCCCCTTCGCTAAACCACAGAATTCCTCCCTGTTGGTTCCATGTGCAATTTTACTCAGCTCCTTGAGTTTTGTGCCCTCCATTGGGAGTATTGCTCCACCCTTTCCCTTGGTCAGAACCTCTACCCAGACGCTGTTTACACAGCGGTTGCCGTCCGCATTGGAGCGTTCGGCTGTACGCTAGTGGGCAAGCATGTGTGCTCTAATAAGGGAGGCCTGGGTTCAAACCCTACTAACCCGAAATTTTCATCAAAAGTTTTCGCCGCACGCTGGCGACTGTTGAGGGATGCCCCTTCGAAAGGACATCATTCACGGTACATTACACTGTTTTTCAAGGGTACCTACAGTGTGATAGGCCTCTATGAACTGATGAGAGTGTCTTTGCCTGGTTTAATGCATTTTCAGAGGTAGTAATTTGAGCCTTTTTCTTTGGTCCTACTAGCTTGATCAACTAGTACTACAGGGCGGAGTAAGAAGGGTCACTGCCATGTCTTTCTTAGGGGACCTGATCTCGGCCAAGCCCCCCCTAAAAGCCTTTTGTTAATGTTGAGAATAACTTAATCATTTTTATCATACCTTTGAAGTTTAAAGTACACTTTCTCAAAGCAACTGGGGTTATAACCCTAGCTTCCCATGATGGTCAGCCCAACCACTCAACTGAGCGAAGGTATCTTCCATCATGGAGGTAATACCGATATAGAGGAGAGACTTCATGCCTAAGGCCTTGTACTTAAGCCTAGTGGTCCCCCACCTCAAGACCCCTGTACTCAACTGATTCTACCAGTTATCGTGGTTCGACGTTTTAACAGTTTCTGAATTCAGTTGCCTGGCCTTGCTGGCCAAGCCATATCCTGTGTCTGGCGTAACTTGTATGCCCCAGATTCCTAACCAACTCCATTTTCTCCAGGAGAATGCACATGAAGTGCTTGGTGCTATCATGGAGGCCTGAGTCTGGCCAGGTTTCACATAAAATCATCTATTTTGCTTATAAACGATTGAAACATTGTATTTAGATCTAGGTGTGTCTGTCTGCAGCCCCTCCTTGTTACACATGTTTGGATTGTGGAAGGACTTATCCTGATTTGATTGATCCGGTGCCTGGACTTGCTCTACAGAATAAAAGAAAAAGACAAGAAAGACACGACGAAAAAGTTTTCTAAATAGCTGCAAAAAAAGCTAATTAGCATAGAAAACGGCTAGGACAAAGAGCGCGCAGCGAAACGGGTTAAAACACGACGTCGAAAATGTTGAACTTAAATAGACGAATCAATAACGCCGTAAGCGCCGTAAAGTTTATAGAAGTACACCGCCCCCGTCGTCGCTTATTCTGCCGTCTACGCAAAGAAAACTGCGTCGCGAGCAACGCGAAAAAACTCAAAAATTCTTTTCGTAACACGCCGCGCCCCTGCACTCGCTTCCTCACGCCTTCTCTTTTTCGCCATGTAACTCTCCCTCCCGCTCGTGCTCCATCCTCAGCGCCTTTGCCTCCTTGTCACTGCAGGCAGAAATTACGCGCTGTCAAGACCATGACCACCAATTTCAACTACAAGTTCAAGTATGGGGAACAGAGTTCGGAGTACATTCAACAACGACGCCATGGAGGCCGACGGGTAACACGTAAGTCCGTGAGTAAAATGTGGTCTTGCTGCTCGCGCATGGGTTGCGTAGAGTGTAATTCTAATTTATTTTCAAAAACGGGGAAACCATTTTCACGGGTTTTGCAGGAAATTTTAAAGGGGAAGCGACCAGCAAGGACAAAAAACAAAGAAGGGAAGACAGGGCACCACAGCACAGCACCACACGGCAGCACAGCGCCACAGGACACAACACAGGGGAGCAGGACACCACAGGGAAGACGCCCAGCGACAGCCTGACCAGACACGGGCACCAAAGCCGACACACACCACCAAACGACAACGCCGGGCAACCAGAGCCACCAGCAGACCCCCAACAACAGGCAGCGACACCAGGAACCAACAACACCAGGCACCAGAAACAGCGCAGACAACGCGGACAGCACAACGCAAGGGCACAAGCACAGCGCAGCACAGCACCGCACAGGGCGGAGAGGACAGGGATCACACAGCACGACACCCCAGAACACACACAGCAGACGCGCAGCGGCAGCAAACAAACAACAGGCACAGACAACGACGCAGACAAACATCAGAGCACGACAGCACACCACCACACGACAGCACAGCGCAACAGATCAGAACACAGAGCAGCGGAACACCAAGACACACCACGCAGAACCACGAGCCACGCGGCCAGACAAGGACAGCACCACCGGAATACGACACCAAGACCCACCAGGAGGGACCAGAGGACAGCCAGGCACAACAGCAAACACCCAAACACAACAGGCAACACCACACAACACCAGCAAGCGCCAGTGGGGCGAGAGAGCACCGCACAAAGAGCAACGACAGGGACAGCACCACCGAAGCACACACTGACACACCCGACAGCCCAAGACACAACCCGCCCCGCACCGCACAACCGGCAAACAAAAGAAAAACCAAGAAACAAAGAAGAAAAAAACAGGAAGGGGGGAGGAGGAGGAAAAAAGGCTGGGGGCGGGGGACGACAAGGCGCAGAGGCCCAAGGCACCCCGGGCCAGAAAACACGAAACGCGAGAAACAACAGGGGCGCAAGAAAAAAAAAGGGACAAAGGCAAGGAAAAAAAAAAGGAGGGGGGGGGGCAACAAGCGGCAGAGGCCCAAGGCACCCCGGGAGGGAAAAACCGAAACGCCAGAAACAACGGGGCGCAAAAAAAAAGGCAAGGAAAAAAAAAAAAGGAGGGGGGGGGAGGTGGGGGGGCAAAAAGGCGCAGAGGCCCAAGGCACCCCGGGCTGGAAAACACGGAACGCCAACGACAACGGGGGCGCAAGAAACAAAACACAAAAAACAAAGGACAAGGGCAAGGAAAAAAGAAAAAAAGGGGGGGGGGGGCAACAAGACGCAAATGCCCAAGGCACGCCGGGCCGGAAAACACGCGAAGCAAGAGACAACGGGGGCGCAACGGGGAAGGAAGAAAAGGACGAAACCCAACAACAACCACAAACAGGGCAACCCCAGCCCGAAGGGGGCCAAACAAGCAAAGAGCGCACCAAGACCGCCGAAGAGAAAAGTGAGGTGCACCAGAACGCGCCCAGGAGGCCATCCCGCCCGACCCGGTCGAGCAGGGCACCCACACGCAAACACGCGCGGGACTTGGGCGTGGCGTCCTCCGACCCGAAGGGGGCGGTATCAGCGTCCAAATGAAACGGCGCCAGTGCACCGGCCAAGTCCCCTGTCAAAAGACAGGCAGTACGGGAAACCGGACGCGTCAATGACCGGGTCCACACACGCAAACAACCGCAGCACACGCAGCCCAAAACCGACGCCGGAGGGACCTGCCAGGGATATCCCTGTCGCGGGGTCCCGAACGGGTACGCCGCGGAACGAGCCCAGCGCCGCTGCCTCGGCAGCAGCCAGCGGCAGGCACAACGAGCCCGGTTCTCGGCCGGCCCCCACGTGCCCCGCGCAGCCGCCCAGTAAATCCCGGGGTGTAAGCCCCCGGGATGGGGAAAGGCACCACGGCGTCGGGAAAGCCGATCGGAGCACGGAGAGCGACCAGACCGGACGAGGCGCGGCGCACCAAAGCGGGGCCACAAGGCACGCCATAGAGGCCCGCCGCCGGCCAAAACCAAGGCACACGGACAGGTGCCAAGCAGCAACGGCCACCGGGTGCCGCAAACCCGGGCAGCGCGCACAACCCGCACCAAACCACGGCACAGGAACAGGTGCCAGGCAACACCCAACCCGAAAACCACAAACCCTAGCCAGGAAGGTGGGGTACAAGCAGACGGAGCAGACCGACACACACACCCCCACACCCCAGCCAGGAGTGGCGGGGCGCAGCCGAAACCCAAGCCCAAGCACACACACCCACAGAGCACACCCCAGCCGGGAGTGTCGTGGTACAAGCGGGGCGCGCACACAAACACAAACACACCCAACACCCCAGCCAGGAGTGGCGGGGCGCAGCCGCAGGCCGAGCCCAGGCGCCCACGCCCACACCGCACACCCCAGCCAGGAGTGGTGGGGTACAAGCGGAGCGCGCCCACAAAGACACACACACACAGCCCAACACCCCAGCCAGGAGGGGCGGGGCGCAGCCGAAATCCGAGCCCGAGCACACACACCCACGTCGCACACCCCAGCCAGGAGTGGCGGGTTACAAGCGGGGCGCCCACAAACACACACACAGCCCAACACCCCAGCCAGGAGTGGCGGGGCGCAGCCGAGACCCGAGCCGAAGCACACACACCCACGCCGCACACCCCAGCCAGGAGTGGCGGGGTACAAGCAAGGCGCGCCCACAAACACACACACACCCCAACACCCCAGCCAGGAGTGGCGGGGCGCAGCCGCAACCCGAGCCGAGGCACAGACACCCACACCGCACACTCCAGCCAGGAGTGGCGGGGTACAAGCGGGGGGCGCCAACAAACACACACACAGCCCAACACCCCAGCCAGGAGTGGCGAGGCGCAGCCGAAACCCGAGCCCAAGCACACACACCCAAGCCGCACACCCGAGCCAGGAGTGGCGGGGTACGAGCGGAGCGCGCCCACAAACACACACCCACCCCAACATCCGGGCCAGGAGTGGCAGGGGCGCAGCCGAAACCCGAGCCCAGGCACGCGGACCCACACCGCAGACAGCAGCCAGGAGTGGCTGGGTACAGGCGGAGCACGCACACAAACACACACACACCCCAACGCCCCAGCCAGGAGTGGAGGGGCACAGCTGAAACCCGAGCGCAAGCACACACAGCCACACCCCACACCCGAGCGAGGAGTGGCGGGGTACAAGCGGGGCGCACCCACGAACGCACACACAGCCCAACACCCCAGCCAGGAGTGGCGGGGCGCAGCCGCAACCAGAGCCCAGGCACACACACACACGCCCCAGACCCCAGCCAGGAGTGGCGGGGTACAAGCGGGGCGCCCACAAACACACATACAGCCCAACACCCCAGCCAGGAGTGGCGGGCTGCAGCCGCAACCAGAGCTCAGGCACACACACACACGCCCCAGACCCCAGCCAGGAGTGGCGGGGTACAAGCGGGGCGCGCGCACAAACACACACACAGCCCAACACCCCAGCCAGGAGTGGTGGGGCGCAGCCGAAACCCGAAACCCAGGCTCACACACCCACGCCACACCCCAGCCAGGAGTGGCGGGGTACAAACGGGGCGCCCCCACAAACACACACACACCCCAACACCCCAGCCAGGAGTGGCGGGGCGCAGCCGCAAACCGAGCCCAGGCACACACACCCACACCGCACACCCCAGCCAGGAGTGGCGGGGTACAAGCGGGGGGCGCCAACAAAAACACACACACCCGGACACCCCAGCCAGGAGTGGCGGGGCTCAGCCGAAACCCGAGCCGAGGCACACACACCAGAGCCGCACACCCCAGCCAGGAGTGGCGGGCTACAAGCAGGGCGCGCCCACAAACACACACACACCCCAACACCCCAGCCAGGAGTGGCGGGGCGCAGCCGCAACCCGAGCCCAGGCACACACATCCACACCGCACACCCCAGCCAGGAGTGGCGGGGTATAAGCGGAGCGCGCCCATAAACACACACACACCCCAACACCCCAGCCAGGAGTGGCGGGGCGCGGCCGAAACCCGAGCCGAAGCACCCACACCCACACCGCACACCCCAGCCAGCAGTGGCGGGATGCAAGCGGAGCGCGCACACAAGCAGAGACAAACCCCGACACCCCAGCCAGGAGTGGCGGGGCACAGCCGAAACCCGAACCCAAGCACACACAGCCACACCACACACCCTGGCCAGGAGTGGCGGGGTACAAGCGGAGCACGCACACAAACACACACACACCCCAATGCCCCAACCAGGAGTGGCGGGGCGCAACCGAAACCCGAACCCAACCACAACCCAGATCCGAACACAACCGCCACACAACAGTAGGAGACCCAGTGTCCATAGCCCGGGCAGTGAGGCAGCCAGTGCCATGCAGGTGACCTGGCCAAACGAGATCCGGAGCCCGGGGGTAAGGCTGCATCCTAAGGCATGCACTGCTTTGGGACTCGAGGCGGAGCGTGCGACACCCAAGCACCTCGGAACCCCAGTACCAAGAACATGCATGCATGCCCTGGGGACGGGATACGCCAGGAAGTCCGGTGAGCCCCTAGGGTTCCGCCAAAAGGAGGGGACGTGCGCAAGCACGGGGGCCCACCCTCCTAGCATGACAAGCAGTCACGCTGGCGGCGATCAGCCCTCCCTGTGTTGCCCGGGGCCGCTTTGTTGGGGCCACCAGTCAGGTCTAGCGGGATGTAAGTCGCCTCCCCTCTTCAAGCGCGGAGCCTCTTCCTGTTCGTCACAGCGGCAATGCCAGCAGGAAGCATGGGGCGCCTCTCCACCACGGAGTGCACCTACCTACCTACCATAACGCAACTACCACCACGAATGCAATGCATGCGTGTGGTATGACACTAACATACCTGAGAGGTGGGTTGTCCACCTGCTCTGTTGTGTGGGTTTCTGTTCAATGCTTTTTCCTAAAGCTTGTAAAGCGTTTGATGCAACTGTGCAAAAATTTCTTTTAAAAGCTTTAAAAACAACGGCTCATACCTTCTTTCTCTGGAGCAGTTTGCGCTTGCGCAACCCTCTTTGGGAGTACCCTCCTGTTGCGCTTGTCGGCGAGGTTAGTTTTTGGCCTAACAATGACGATTTCTAACGTCTTTTCGTCAGTTTTTAGCGATTGGACTTTTTGAATCGTTACCCCTTTCGCTTAACCACAGAATTCCTCCCTGTTGGTTCCATGTTCTATTTTTTTCAGCTCCCGGAGTTTCCTGCCCTCCATTGGGAAAATTGCTCCGCCCTTTCCCTTGGTCAGAACCTTTACTAAGACGCTGCTTGCACAGCGGTCGCCGTCCGCATTGGAGCGTTCGGCTGTACCCTAGTGGGCAAGCATGTGTGCTCTAATAAGGGAGTCCTGGGTTCAAACCCTACTAACCCGAAATTTGTTTCAAAAGCTTTCGCCGCACGCTGGCGACTGTGGAGGGATGCCCCTTCAAAAGGACATCATTCACGGTACATTACACTGTTTTTCAAGGGTACCTACAGTGTGATAGGCCTCTATGAACTGATGAGAGTGTCCTTTCCTGGTTTAATGCATTTTCTGAGGTAGTAATTTGAGCCTTTTTTTTTGGTCCTGCTAGCTTGATCAACTAGTACTACAGGGGGGAGTAAGAAGGGTCACTGCCATGTCTTTCTTGGGGGACTTGATCTGGGCCAAGCCCCCCCCTAAAAGCCCTTTGTTAATGTTGAGAATAACCTGATCATTTTTAACATACCTTTGAAGTTTAAAGTACACTTTCTCAAAGTAACCGGGGTTATAACCCTAGCTTCCCATGATGGTCACCCCTACCACTCAACTGAGCGGAGGTATCTTTCTTCATGGAGGTAATACCGATATAAAGGAGAGACTTCATGCCTAAGGCCTTGTAGTTAAGCCTAGTGGTCCCCCACCTCAAGACCCCTATACTCAACTGATCCTACCACTTATCGTGGTTCGACGTTTTAACTGTTTCTGAATTCAGTTGCCTGGCCTTGCTGGCCAAGCCATATCCTGTGTCTGGCGTAACTCGTATGCCCCAGATTCCTAACCAACTCCATTTTATCCAAAAGAATGCACATGAAGTGCTTGGTGCTATCCTGGAGGCCTGAGTCCCGCCAGTTTTCACATAAAATCATCTATTTTGCTTATAAACCATTGGAACATTGTATTTAGATCTACGTTTGTCTGTCTGCAACCCCTCCCTGTTACACATGTTGTGATTGTGGAAGGATGTATCCTGATTTGATTGATCCGGTGCCTGGACTTGATCTACATTACCTGTGTGTGGACTTCTTTTTGAGTTGCGGAAAATCAGCAAGGGCTTTCTAAAACAAATATAAGGAACAAGCACAAGTGTGAGCAAACCCAGAAACCTTTTCTGCTTCCAGCTGGCTTACTTTCGAGGTACTGGATGAAAGTGTCCAAAGGAGATCCAACTTGGAAGCGGTCTAGAATTGTAACTTCGTGGAATCCCTGGACTCATGGAAGGACAATAAGTGTGAAGTTGAACCGTGTCGTACATCTGCATAACGCTCCTTCCAGTCAACAGTTGGGTTATAGCTTCGAGGCCATGGTAAGCCAAGAACCAGATGCGGTAGCATCTCCCAAACCTTGAAGTGGTGTCCAAATACGAACGCTCCAACTCGAACATAAGCTCTCGTGTGGTATCGTACGTCGACTTGGACACCCCCAGCAGATATGACGTGTCCTGGGTGTGTCTGTGTGTACAGGAGAAGTCGCGCCCTCCTTGCTGTCTGCATCGACATGAAGTCACTTGTTGCTCCACAGTGGAACCATACTTCCACGTTTGAGTCTAAAGAGTCGTGTCGACACGCGCAAAGGCGCCCTCGAGCCGTGAACAGAGATGCATGTTCACGTTCAGCTCTTTCGACGTTGACGCTCCAAATTGTGGAATTTTTTTTGGGTTTGTCGATATTGATGGTGGAGTTCAGCTCTTCTCGAGGATGTCTGCCACCAGGTCTTCTACAATGCTTTTTCGGCCCACTTGGGCCGCTCTCTACTCTTGGAGCGAGATCCAAATCGTTCTTTCCTGTCGCGAATGTGATCTCTTCGGGGCGTGCCTGATCTTGACCCTCGATTCTCTCTTCCTCGAGATGGTGGCCGATTCTTCTGACAATTGCGGGCTAAGTGTTCTTGCTTGCCACAGTTGTAGCAACGTCGGGTGTCTGGACTATCCTGACACTTGGATCGATGATTTGGACACTCCCCAATAGACGAATGTAGCTCTTCTCGAAGCTGGGCAATTATGTCGAGATTCATCGGCTCAGCATGGTCGAAGGCATTGGGGCTGCACTTGGAGTTGGCATGGGGTTGATATGTGGCGTAGGCATAGGATTTGAAGTGAACAATTTTGAAGTCGAAGTTGGCGGAACTACCATAGGTAAAGGTGTCGAATCCGCAGCCCCCGTGGCGTCTCTCATTGGTCTGGATGCATTCTGAATCTCCTTCAGATGATAACCGGCTGCCATAATAGCCTTGGCAGCAGTATCACAAGCGTGTTGAAGCCAAATGGTGTCCCTGAACGCCATTTTGAACAAACCTCAACCATGTACTGTCGACGCACCACGTCGTTCGACGACCCTTTAAGAAATGGAGAGTTAGCGAGGTAACGCATCCGGAGGTTACTGATGTTGTCCTTTGACACAGGTTCCGAATTCCTTGACGTAGTCCACATGTCGAGGGAACTCGCTTTCTTGCAGCGTCAAAATCCTGGGGAGGTACACTGGTTCGTGGGATATACAATCCCCTTGATTATCGTTCTAAGGTCCAAACCGTTCTCCTCAACTCAATCAAGTCTACCCAATTGAGTACCATAGATTTCAATTGAACAACTACTTTCCACCATGTCTAATTCCCATTTAGTGGCACCTCATGTGGTTTCATATTTCCAAAACCATGACAACCATTTCAGAAAATGTATGTCAAACACCTCCCACTGATGTTTAAACCCTGGCGACCCTCGCATACCCTCCTTTATGCATTTTTCTCACAATTGATTGAGGTGAAAATTCCATTGAACAAAAAGAGGATCAACACGCACAATACGATGGAATGAACACTATCATAAAAAAGTGTGAAGACCATGTATTGATGAATACACTTGTCCTACACCTTGGCATCCGCCTTGTATGGCACCCTCCGGGCCTCTGCCTCCTCATATGTCTTTTCACAATCAATTTGTTTTACGGCCACGAGGCTAATGTCATCCTCCCCGGGTAGTTGCGGGGGCATGATGAGCATTCGCCAACCCGGACAGGTGGCCTTTGTCCATTCACTCCTCGGAGCATCATCTAACTCCGAGCCAAACAAAAGCATGGCATCATACCCACAACAAGCAACCCACTCCTTATCACACTCCCAGTCCTTTTCCATTTCCAAGTGCATGGGAACTTAAAATTTATCTTGGTCTTTAAGACGTAGAGAGGCCCTTGTTGGAGGGACCCCATCTTCCTCAACCAGTCTCTTTAGTTTCTTACATTCCTCTCCTTCATGCGCATCATTGGTTTGTTCCTCTTCCTCGTTTGGGTCATCCACATCATTGGTTGGTTCCTCTTCCTCTTCCTGTTCCTCCTTTTTTGCTTCCTCCTCAACGTTGCTTGCCACGGCTCCTTTCAAACTCAGCTTGAGGCTCTAGAGAGAAAAGGCCACACCAACGGACAAAAGCAAAGGAAATATCCATTCACATGCATGCAATACCAGATAAGCAAGTGAAAGCAATGACTCACATTGTTCAAATCAACGGGAATGCAAGGCTTCGCAATTGCGCGACATCCGCGTCCGGCATGTGTTCCGGCAATGCACCCGTGTAAAACACGAGTGCCAGCCTCCGACCACGTCATTGCCATAGGCCAAACAATGCCTGTGAATCAAAGACAACGCCATATTGTTGGGCGTCACACAAGTACCCCTCAACGAAGGACCTATCCGCACGCGTACCCATTGTGGTGATTGCCTTTCCTTCGTGGTGGATGATCCCCCCCTTCTCCACAAAAAAAGCCCCCCCATGGCAATCCCTCTCCTCCCCTGTCAACATGCAAACGCCCGAGACGCAGTGCTCATCATCTTCATGGCAATGCAATTACATTGGTGAATGGCCATAACCAGAAACTACCGCTATGGCATTCCAACAGAAGGGGTGTGCGCGGAATTCTACTTGGGCATATTGGTTCAATCCGCTCACCAAAGGTGATTAATCTTCCGTGCGACCGGTGATTTTTATGTTTTTAAATGCGGGAAATTCCACCGTTGCTCCAAAGATAGCCTTGCGGAACTTGGCACCATACAGCCTCTTGTAGGACCACTCCATCCTCATGATGTCTTGGAATAGCCCTTGTCGACAAATCTCACGAAAGGGAGTACAAACCTTTCGTTTCACTCTCTCCTCGCTCCTTGAGGTCAATTCAACAATCACATCCTTCAGTTCTACCGCGGGCCTCCGTGTTGCCTTCTTGGGAGCATCCCTCCCCTTCGGCTTCTTCAGAGCACGCATGGCCTTCTTGTCTCCCTTCTTGGGTACCTCCTTGGGTTGTAAGGCGACCAAATTCTTCAAGGCCTTCTTGCTCAAGCGCGCACCTACGAGCGAACGAAGTGGATGTGCACCAAGTGGATGGTCCCTTGTTCAATTGAAGTAAATTCCATTCTACTTGTTCAATTGGCCATGTTGAAAGTCAATTGAAAATCCTACAAACGAGCACCAACCTCCAACCCATGATGGTCCTGCCGCTCAGAGCCGGTGTGCGACAGCTGACAAACCTATGCATATACAAATTATAGACACCTCAGGCTTCTGAGCAGTCCAAACTGATTGGGGAAACTCCACGGTGGCGCCAAGTTATCCCCCCAGTACTTCTGGCAACCCGGTTCTGACAAACACTTTTTTGCCATCTCTCTGACCAACCTCCGACCCATAACGGTCCAAATGCTCCAAAATAATGTGGGACAGCCTGGGACAGCTAGTCGAATTCAATGAGAAGACACCTCAGGCTTCCCAACGATCCAGACAGATTGGGGAAACTCCACAGTGGCGCCAAGTTCCCCCCCGGTACCTCTGGCAACCCGGTTCTGAAAAAAGTTTTTTGCCATTTTTTTGTTCAACCTCCGACCCACAACGGTCCGACCGCTCCAAGTCGGTGTGGACCATCATCGCAGAACAATCCTTTTTTGGGACGCGAACACGTTAGGCCTTCCAAAGATCCAAACAGATCAGAAAAACTCCACGGTGGTCCCAAGTTATTCCTCCCGGTACTTCTGGCAACCCGGTTCTGAAAAAAATGTTTCTTGTCCTTTTTTTGACCAACCTCCAACCCATGACATTCCGACTGCTCCAAGCTGGTGTGCGAGAGTCTGGCACGGTCATGCACATTCAGAAAGTGGACACCTCAGGCTTCTGATTGATCCAGACGAATGGGTGAAACACCACGGTGGCGCCAGGTTACCCCCCCAACACCTTTACACCATGGTATGTCAAGTGTGGCATCTGGGATCTCTCCGGCGGTGTCTTGTGCATGCTTTGCCTTTTTCGATTTCTTCTCGACCACCTCATCTTCTTCACTGTCGTGACGCTTCTTCCCCTTTTTCTGGGACTTGCAATTGGAGGGGTCGTTGGACTGTGGGGCTTGGGGCATGATGGACTCTGGCTCTTGGGGCTTGATGGACTCCGGATCGATGGGGAGTGGTTGGACATCACTCAAGGGCCTCCACCATCCACTCTTCGCAAGGGGTCGCTTGTTGCGTTTTTCCCATTGGCTCACTCCCACTTTCCGGTCTTTGATGTGTTCCGCCAATGCTGCAAGAATGCGCAGTTCCCAACTTGGCTTCGACAATAGTGTTGCTTCGAGATCACCAAGGTCTACCACGGTTGCCGCTTCACGAAATGGGTAGCGTACTACCGCACGGTACAGTGCATTCTAGGCCAGCAAGACAAGACGGACCTCAACCTCGCCATGCGACAAGCGGGCACGGCATGCGGCCTCAACGGACAACACAGAACACAGGACGATACCACCCCGCATCAAGACCTACGATCCCTGGTTACAACCATATGGCGCGACAAACGAGCCCTACACACGGCAGTGCACTTGCATGACCTACAAGCCCAACATGACGCCTAGGAAATCGCCACATGACTGAACACCACACGCCGGCAACTCAGAGAATGTCACATCCGCCGGTCATAGGAACTGGCGCAAGAACAACAAAGCTACTTTCAAAACCCAAAACCCTACGAATCCCTCCAACACGTGGACACACGCCCCCACACCCACACACCCGCGCCCACAGCACGTGGGTGGCGGACCCCAGCAGCCCGCCAAGTGGGCGAGCAGTCGGGGGAGGGGGAGCGCCTGACCTCAGACGCCCCTCACAACGGTGGAAGGCACCCCCCCGGGGACGCCCTTTCGGCCACTCCCACAGCGAGCAACGCCGGCCCGCAAGGGCGCAAGCTGTGGAACCGCTGCTGAGTACCCACGCCCGCACCGACTGCACCCGGAACACACGGGTCGCGGTACCCCGGCTGCCCGCCCCAGAGGACGGGCGTCCGGGGGAGGGACAGCGCCTGACACCAGAAGCCCCTCACAACGGTGGCAAGCCACCCCCCCCCCGGGGACGGCCCCCCACCACCCCCGCAGCACGCAGCCTCCACAGGTTGTGCAGGCCAAGGGGACAGTGTTGGGCCCCCACACCCACACGCCTGGGCCCACAGCACATGGGTGGCGGAACCCAACAGCCCGCCCAGTGGGCGGGCAGTCGGGGGAGGGCGAGCGCCTGATCTCAGACGCTCCTCGCAACAGTGGAGAACACCCCCCCCCGGGACGCCCTTCCGCCAGCCCACAGCGAGCAGAGCCAGCCTGCAAGGGCGCACGCTGTGGGGCCGGTGCTGGGTCCCCACGCCCGCACCGACCGCACCCGGGACACACGGGTCGCAGGACCCAGGCCGCCCAGAGGACGGGTGGCAGGGGGAGAGACAGCGCCTGACACCCGACGCCCCTCACAATGGTGGTAGGCCACCCCCCCGGGGATGGCCCCCCGCCAGCCCCGCGGCACGCAGCCCCGGCAAGGCATACAGGCCAAGGGGGCAGTGATGGGCCCCCACACCCACACGTCCGCGCCCACAGCATGCCGGTGACGGATCCCAACAGCCCGCCCAGTGGGCGGGCATTCGAGGGAGGGGGAGTGCCTGACCTCAGACGCTCATCACAACGGTGGAAGGCACCCCCCCCGGGGATGCCCTTCCGCCACCCCCACAGCGAGCAACGCCGGCCCCCATGTGTTTTGACAATAGCTAAACCAAGTAAAATCAATCCTTGCCACGTTTTCAAAAGACACTTCCGAATTGGCAGTCCTCAATGTAACACTGCAGCTGTACTCGGGCACAATAACCTTGAGTGAATCCCAAATCCGGACGCGTTACGCTGTAAATTACAGCCTCATCAGCTGTCAGACAATGAATATGCACGGAATGTGTCCAAATTTATTCACAACCATCCATTCATTCGAATGAGCAACGATTCTACAAATCATATAACAAATTCGACAAATTCACATTCCCTACTCCTCATTCCTTAAGCATGATCTCGCGACCCTTGAAGAGTGGTGCGCGCGCTCTTGCGGAACAAAGCCTTCAGGTTTTTAAGTGGTTTGAGGATAGCGAACAAATTCATATGATTCATAAACTGCAGGCGCCTTTTTAACACATAACAAGCGCGTGCCCACGACATCGGCACGCCCCCATGGTGTTCTGCATGTAAAACATGTGTTGTCTTAAAACAAAACTCCCTCCCCCCTCCCCTGACACCATGAGTATCCACCACACCGTTTTCTGCCCCTGACAGAGAACCTCCATTGTGGTTAGGTCCAATGAGTCGTGTGTTCTTACTCTCCCGTGCCCCCCCCCTCAAGAACTTATGCCTTTCACTCCAGGGAATGAGTTTATCCCTAATTACACGCTGTGGGTATTGCAACCATACAAGGGCATCCACCAACCAGTTTGAACAAATAATATAGTACTTCTCATCCGAACAAATCCGTAGGTATCGTACAAACTCGGCGTGTATCCAGGACTCGCGAATATGTCTTGGGACATTCGTGGTCCATGGCATATATGCACACGCTTGTGTGCTCTTCCAAAACACCGAAGATCGCAACGGTTCAAC
This sequence comes from Eutreptiella sp. 'Long Island Sound 2002', assembly GCA_964036045.1. Lineage (NCBI taxonomy): Eukaryota > Euglenozoa > Euglenophyceae > Eutreptiales > Eutreptiaceae > Eutreptiella > Eutreptiella sp. 'Long Island Sound 2002'. The sequence continues at coordinate 68,571,147 of OZ038380.1, read as the reverse complement.
GCTGATGAATCTTACATCCAAAAATGTTAACCCTCTCGCACTACCCAACGCCTCAAATGCAAATGGCAAGTCCTTAGGATACATACGCTGTAGGCACGTTTTAATCATCTCGGGGTCGGACGCTCTATGCAACACGAGCCCATCATCTAAAAATCTTAGCAAAGGGATACCCGGTGGAAGTGGTCTCATTTTTTCAAAGGAGCAGAGCGTCAACTGCGCCCATGGGGGCGCGCTGTTCGTGCCCATACTAAATCCATAGCATTGCACAAAAAGTGCAATTCCTAGGTTCAAAAATACGGGGTGGTGGTAGATGAAATTCAGTAGCCAAAGCCCCAACGGGGCCGGCGCTTGGGACACATCCAAAAACGGCAACTCACTGATTAACAACTCCTTCGCCTCGGTTGAGATGGGTGCAAATATGAATTGCATGAAGTCTCTCTCATATGTAGACAAATGTGAAAGCACCTCCCCATCCAAATCATGAAACCAATCTCGCCACCAAACAAATGTGTGTGTTAGATGGGACCATGATATGCGGGTGTATAATGCGTTGAAATCAAAGTTAGTTAACACCAAATCACCATTTCCCTTGCGTGAGTTGACCTGTGCACGAACACGTGCTAACAAATCGTGTGTATCACGCACCGGTGTGTTGAGCTCATCAACCACTCTATCCAGCTTCAATAGAATTTGGCATGCGGTTGCCATTAGGATAGACGAAGCCGTGGTCGACCAACTTGTTAAGCCTACGATAGGACGCGATGCCCATCTGCCATTGGAGTCAACACGAAGTGATTTATGCGATTTTAGGAGTAACCGAAATCTTGGCAAATGTGACACCACTCGCGTGTCTCAAAACACATGAATGAAATCATTAAGCGACAAAGGTAGCATGAGACGGATGATACCATCAACGATGTTTGCCCATTGTTTGCCATTAGCCAACCATGTCTCTTGATCGGAAACATTACCAACTCTCCTATAAATGGGTTAACCAAGAAATTTCTCATGCATGTTTGCCTCTGCTTCCCGAAGATAGCAAGAGCGAGATAGGATATTTAGGGAACCATCCTTGTCCCCTTCGATGATTACATGGTCACGGAGATATGACTCCAATAATTCAAAACAAAAGGACGCACCACGAACCAAGTGTGTGTTCCTTGTGAACGCATCAAGCGCACCTTTGGTTTGGTCCGCAACAACTTTTATGGAATGATCAATCTTGAATAGTTTCGATCCCAATTTCTTTTCAATGTCCCCATTTGGATTCGTACCACGTGACACGAAGAACCTTTTGTAGGGGAACAAAGGAAATGGCGGTCTCTTAGATTCACAATCCGTCTCACAAAACTTGTGAAACGCATCCCACACGACTACTCTACGGAGCTCTGCAAAACGATCATTTACCTTGGTGATTTGTTTCTCTACAAATCCTCTTGGGTGTGGAAACGGCACATACTTGCCCCCCAACCCCAAAAGATAGCGAAGGTAGGGTGGCAGCTCACGTATGACATCCCCACTCAATGTAGAAAATTTTGGCTTACGAAAACATGCATCCAATTCACCATGCACTCCAGATTGGTTCGTGTGCACGCTCACATGAGTTAACCTTTTCCTCTCTTTCCATTCCTTCGTTCTCGTTTTTTGTGCTTGTGATTTGGGCCCTTTTTGTGCTCCGTGTCGCGCTTTCTCTTTTCTCCTCGTGTGGACCTCGTTGCTCTCGATGTTCTTGTTGACGTTGACCTTGAAGATTTGCTCGATATTGATCACCTTGTGGATGTCAATCCGGTTGGGATGCTGCGCCCTTTCCTCTTGTTCTTGTCCTTGTCTTTTCTCTTGCCTTTTTCGTACCTTCGTGATTCGTCTCCATCGGGTGAAATGCTCCTGCTTCGACGGTTTTTCTTTGCATGACTTGAGTTTTTTGTCCCCAAGTTTTTCTCCATAAGACAATTCAACGCTTTGGTCAAAGATGTCACTTGGTCATGCAATTTGTTCAGATCGTTGTCCTTATTTTCGTATTCCTTAGCCTTTTGAATTTCCGCATACACCTTGTCATTTTGAACTCTTGTTTCCCGCGCTACACTCTTCTTGTCTTGGAACTCCTCCCATTTGTCATACGCATGGTTCAATTCATTGTTCGTTACTTTGCGCGCATGTTTGATTGCACGAAGCATCTTCTCTCTCTCCTCATCTCCAAATTCCATCCATGGATCCCCTTGATTTAGTAGTACATCATCCTCCATTGCCATGTTGTCCCCTTGTCCTTCGGCATTGGCGAATTCATTGACATATTGGCGGACATTGCGTAAATGCAAATTCAATTGTTTCATCATTGTGACCAATGATTTTTGCATTGTTTCTTTTGCGGTCCCCACGTCCTTACCAATGTAAAGCAACTTATTCTCCATATCCTTCTCGAACAACTTCTTTTGGGACTCCTCTTCGTTCACAACCCGTACCATTTGGGATCCATCTCTATATTTGGAGTGGGTCGGCATGAATGCATTGGCCTTGCGTCATTGGAGTTTGCGTTGCGCCAACAATTTTAGTGCGTAGCTTCGATGTGCGTGAAGGTAGTTCAAAATGTTCTTGCGAAGGATAAAGGGGATCACTTCAAGGTTCTATCGCGGAGTATTTGAAGTACCTTTCTTGGCTTTAGTACTTGAACTCATTGTGCCCGAAGAGTTATTCTGATAAGCAATAATGCGACGATGTGTTTTGACAATAGCTAAACCAAGTAAAATCAATCCTTGCCACATTTTCAAAAGACACTTCCCAATTGGCAGTCCTCAATGTAACACGGCAGCTGTACTCGGGCACAATAACCTTGACTGAATCCCAAATCCGGACGCGTTTCGCTGTAAATTACAGCCTCATCAGCTGTCAAACAATGAATATGCACAGAATGTGTCCAAATTTATTCACAACCATCCATTAATTCGAATGAGCAACGATTCTATAAATCATATAACAAATTCCACAAATTCACATTCCCTACTCCTCATTCCTTAAGCATGATCTCGCGACCCTTGAAGAGTGGTGCGCGTGCTCTTGCGGAACAAAGCCTTCAGGTTTTTAAGTGGTTTGAGGATAGCGAACAAATTCATATGAATCATAAACTGCAGGCGCTTTTCTAACACATAACAAGCGCGTGCCCACGACATCGGCACGCCCCCATGGTGCTCTGCATGTAAAACATGTGTTGTCTTTGGCTACTGAATTTCATCTACCACCACTCCGTATTTTTGAACCCGGGAATTGCACTTTTTGTGCAATGCTATGAATTTAGTATGGGCACGAACAGCGCGCCCCCATGGGCGCAGTTCACGCTCCGCTCCTTTGAAAAAATGAGACCACTTCCAACGGGTATCCCTTTGCTAAGATTTTTAGATGATGGGCTCGTGTTGCATAGAGCGTCCGAGACCGAGATGATTAAAACGTGCCTACAGCGTATGTATCCTAAGGACTTGCCATTTGCATTTGAGGCGTTGGGTAGTGTTAGAGGGGTAACATTTTTGGATGTAAGATTCATCAGCGTTGAACCGTTGAAAACGTCGGTGTTTTGGAAGAGCACACACGCGTGTGCATATATGCCATGGACCACGAATGTCCCAAGACATATTCGCGAGTCCTGGATACACGCCGAGTTTGTACGATACCTACGGATTTGTTCGGATGAGAAGTACTATATTATTTGTTCAAACAGGTTGGTGGATGCCCTTGTATGGTTGCAATACCCACACCGTGTAATTAGGGATGAACTCATTCCCTGGAGTGAACGGCATAAGTTCTTGGGGGTGGGGGCACGGAAGAGTAAGAAGACACGAGTCATTGAGCCTAACCACAATGAAGCTTCATTGTCACAGGAAGAAAACGGTGTGGTGGATACTCATGGTGTCAGGGGAGGGGGGAGGGAGTCTTTTTATAAGACAACACATGTTTCACATGCAGAACACCATGGGGGCGTGCCGATGTCGTGGGCGCGCGCTTGTTATGTGTTAAAAAGGCGCCTGCAGTTTATGAATCATATGAATTTGTTCGCTATCCTCAAACCACTTAAAAACCTGAAGGCTTTGTTCCGCAAGAGCACGCGCACCACTCTTCAAGGGTCGTGAGATCATGCTTAAGGAATGAGGAGTAGGGAATGTGAATTTGTGGAATTTGTTATATGATTTGTAGAATCGTTGCTCATTCGAATTAATGGATGGTTGTGAACTAAATTTGGACACATTCTGTGCATATTCATTGTTTGACAGCTGATGAGGCTGTAATTTACAGCGAAACGCGTCCGGATTTGGGATTCACTCAAGGTTATTGTGCCCGAGTACAGCTGCCGTGTTACATTGAGGACTGCCAGTTGGGAAGTGTCTTTTGAAAACGTGGCAAGGATTTCTTTTACTTGGTTTAGCCATTGTCAAAACACACGGCACCCGGAACATACGGGTCGCGGAACCCCGGCCGCCCGCCCCAGAGGACGAGCGGCCGGGGGAGGGACAGGGTCTGACCCCAGACGCCCCTCACAACAGCGGCAGGCCACCCCCCCCGGGGACGGCGCCCCGCCGACCCCGCGGCACGCAGCCCCAACAGGGCATGCAGGCCAAGGGGACAGCGTTGGGCCCCCACAGCGGCAAGCCCGCGCCCACAGCACTTCGGTAGTGGACCCCAACAGCCCGCCCAGTGGGTGGGCAGTCGGGGGACGGGGAGCGCCTGACATCAGACGCCCCTCGCAACAGTGGAAGGCACCCCCCCGGGGACGCCCTTCCGCCACCCCGACGGCGAGCAACGCCGGCCCGCAAGGGCACACGCTGTGGGGCCAGTGCTGGGTCCCCACGCCCGCACCGACCGCACCTGGGACACACGGGTCGCGGAACCCCGGCTACCTGCCCCAGAGGGCGGGCGGCTGGGGGAGGGACAGCGTCTGACACCAGACGCCCCTCACAACCGTGGCAGAGCATTCCCCCCGAGGGCGGCCCGCCACCGCCCCCCCGGCACGCAGCTCCCACAGGGCATACAGGCCGAGGGGACAGTGCCGGGCCTCCACACCCGCACACCCGCGCCGACAGCATGTGGTTGGCGCACCCCGACAGCCCGCCGAGAAGGCAGGCGACCGGGGGGGGGACAGCGCCTGACACCAGACGCCCCTGACAACGGTGGCGCCCCTCCCCCCCCAAACCCGCCCTGCGGGGGGCACACAGCCCCAAGCCAGGTAGGGGGGAACCGGGACCGGACCGCCCCCCCCCCAAGCACGCCAGACAGAGCTAGGGACGGGGGCAGGACACTCGGAGGGGCACGGACCACGTGGAACGGCCCTACCAGCGCCCAGTGCCGGGACCGCGCGAGGTGCGTGCGCGACAACACCCAAGGGGGGGGGGAGCGGATGCCGCGGGAGCGCGAGCGCACACACACGCAAAGTGCACGCGGGGACTACCAGAAGGGCAACTGGACCAAGGTCGCGGAACGCACAGACCGCGTGGAATGGCGTACCAGCGAGCGAGGGTAAGGGACGCCCGGACGGGACGGCCCGCCACACGCAGCGCGGGACACGCGGGGCGGGAAGGGGGAAACGGGAGAGACACAACACCAGGTACCGGCCCGAGCCCCCCAAACCAGCGGCGAGCGCCGCGCACACACGGACGGGGCACTGCTCCGGCCAAGGCAGTAGTGGTGCACTGCGCCAAGCCCCAACCCCTAGTCTACGCAGCCTCCGCGCCAGCCGAAGGGGGTCCCACTGGCGACAAGCCAGTAGCACGGGCCCGGCGGCGCCGGCGCCCCGGGCGACCACGCATTAGGTCGGCGGCGCGGTGGTTAGGCGCTCGCAGCCACAGCTGCGAATTGATGCACTGACCGGGGAGTGGCAAAACGGGGAAGCCGGGGGGGGACGGGGCTCCGAGCCCTGTGAACCCGGGAACTCCGCCACCAGGCAGGAGGTGCGTCTTGGAGGGCCCCCCACTAGGACCTGGTGCGGGGGATATCACCTGGCCCGACCAGCCGGCCCCCCGGGGCCGAAAGGCGTCTAGTACCCGCAAAATCAAACCTCAAACCTCAAACCTGAAACACGTTGGACAAGGTCCTGGTGGAGACAGGCCACCGAGGCATCAAGGCGGTACGCCCACAGGACGGCACAGTGACCGACCATCCTCAGGTGGTCCTGGAAGAAGTCCTCAACAGCTTCCTGCGCCAACACAACACTGAAGATGGCAAGCTGTCAGAGTACACAGAGGAACTGATATCCCACCTGCCGAAACTCTACAACCAGACACAGCGACGAGACATGCACCGAACCCAGTTCACCATTCGGGAACTCGATGAGGTGTTGCACAAACTACAACCGGGAAAAACGCCGGGGGTGGACGGACTCCCGGCGGAGCTCTACCGTCGGCTCCCGCTGAATTGGAAGAGGCACTTGGCCGCGCGCATGTGGGATATCGCCATCGGGAAAACAGACCTGCCACCCGACTGAGCAAACCTGGTACACCCGCTGTATAAGAAAGGCGACTGGGCAAACCCTGACAACTGGGGCCCCATCGTGTGCGCCACCACGGAAGCCAAACTCATATGGATGCTCATCCTCAAACAGGTGGCCCCGGCAGTGTACCGAGCTGTACCACCCACAATGTGGGGGGCCATACCGGGTAGGTCGCCATTGGAGGCCATATTTATGCAAGATGCGGTGGTGGACATGGACCCGATCAGCCTCATCATCATGTCCCTGGATGTCAAAGGGGCCTTCCCCAACACCCCGCAACACCTCCTACGGGCCGTCTGGGAGCACATGGGACTCCCCTTCCAGTGGGCACCACCTCATGGGTCCACCCCGCCAGTTGGGTCCCGCAAGGGGGTGGGGAAGGCCCATTCCTCTCCCTGCTTGTTACCCTCCCGCTGGCCTTTTACATCCGACGCACATACCCAGACGTGGCACCATATTCCCTCTGGACCACGCTCCTGGCGTTTGCGGACGACATGGCGGTGGTGACCCCTGCGGACCACCCCGGACCCCACCAGAGCCACCAAAGTCCTCCACGTCGTCACCACCCATCTGGAGGCAACCAGATGCTGGTACACAACGTCAAATCTGCGACCATGGTGCACAATGCACCAGCCGCCCCTCCGCCCCGGGGACCCGCCCATGAACCCAGTAAACACGGCCACCTACCTGGGGGTCCAACAAGCGGCCACCGCAGGCGGGGTCACCCTACCGCCAAACCTGATACGGCAGCTGACACGTACACTGGTCAGAGCACGCATCACGGCACTCACCACCCAGGCCCCGGCATACTTCCTACAAGGCGTGCTCAACGCAGCTATAGGATTCCAGGCCTGGCACCTAATGCACACCCAACACATGCTGCAAGCGGCCGCTACCACAGTGCGACAAGCGTGGACCATCCACGTCCACCAGCCCACATCGCTGCCTGCAACGGTACGCCCGGCATCGCCACCGTACTACGGAGACAACACCGATCACCTCGTCAACAACGCGTACACAGCTCACACCGCGGCCCGCCGGCATCGTCTCATGCACAATCAGGAGCCGGAGGTATGAGAGGTCCTCACGCTGACGCTGCGGGAGGCCCAATACCATCGCAACACCTGCCCCCAATACATACTTCACCAGCGGGGCCTCCCCACCAAGGTGGGGACCCGCATATGGAACCACCTACAACTCCTGCTACCCCACCACCAGCGCGTCATCCAAACAAACCATTGGTGCAGGGAAACCGGCCCTCTGGCGGTCCTACACACCGATGTGGGGGGTGGACCAACGGGGAGCACCACCACTCTGGACCTGGTGGGCACCACCCTCCACCTCGTGCGGGTCACCCCAAACCATATGCGAGCCCTCCAACGAGTGGGCACACATCACGTCCCATTCCTACAACACCCGGAGTGGCCCAACAAATCACTCCTGGAGAACCACATGCGCAGTGCGGCCACCCAAACCAGGCACCTCCAACCGACAGATGAGGAAATACGTGAGGCCTACAACCTGTTTTGGAACACGCACAAACCGCCACTGCCACCGAGCCCACCGCGAGGGAACCAGGCCCACCACCGGCCACCGGAGCAAGTGGAGTATGTACCCGGTGCCACAGTGCCAGCGGTACTCCTCCTAGCGCCCAACGCGCTCAAACCCACATTGCGGCCGGGCACAGCAGGGGGCAACGTGTGGATGCTACCGCCACCGGCGGCGCGCCCCTTCTGTCCGCCGCCACTGTCGCAAGATAAGCTGACGGGCACCCCCACCACTTGCTGGAGATGTGGGCTCCACCCGCTGGCCACCCCATGGCCCCTCCTCCAGTTACTGGCGCGCTACCACCCCATGCCAATGGCCCACGCTACCCCGGAACAACACCGGTGGCTACACACGCAGTTCGAACGGGCCGCGAAGAGGGACACGGCCACGGTGGCGTGGGGCCCCAGCGCCGGGGCGGAATGGAGGTTCCACCAGGGAACGTGTGACACCCAACACCCGGCCATCACCTTCCCGGTGCTGGCCAAACACCGCAGCGCCACGCCGGAGGCCCCCGCCCAGCCGATGCTCCCAAGTACAGGACTGGCAGACGGTCGACTGGACCACATTCCAACCGCGGACAGCGTACCTGCTCCAGTATGTGTACGGTTATCTGACACAGGGCCACGACAGGGACAACGACTATGTCCGCATGAACCCAGCGGCAACCGAGATCATCCGCCAGGGGGTGGGCGTGTATGCTACCCGGAGACTCCGACCGGACGCCAACCCGCCGTGGGCCACCACGGAACGGGGAGCACACATCCATGCTTACCAACCAACAATGCCATGCCGCCTGCCGCACCCAGACAACCACAACACCGTCATTTCCGCGGATGCCACCGGCACTACAAGCCTCACCCCAGCAGCCGGGGGGGCAGCTTTGGAGTTGAAAATGGACACGACAGGCCGACTGCACCAACACCACCTCAAAGGGGCTACCATCTTCGGGGCCTTCTCTCACGGGGAACTGGAGACACTGATGATCGTCATGGACGCCGTCAATGACACCCACCAAGAGCCGCGTGACCACACGCACCATGTTTGGCCAGTGGTAGACGCAGCCGTGGACTTCCAAATCGTCCGCAGGTTGGCACGACAGCCCCTGCACAAGGCGACTGACTCTAGCCTGGGCACCCAGGCCCTACACCTCTGGACAGCCTTGCGGCGCCTCCCCAAGCACATCGTCTTACATCTCGTCAAACAAGAATCTCATCGGTATAGCCTGGGCAACGGACACATATACTTACACGCCCACAACCAGCTTGCCGAACATATGCCGGACGGCGAGGACCGGCCGCTACGAGACCACATGCACACACACCTCCAACACCTGCCGCAAGTCCCAGTGCCCAGACAAGCATGAGCCTGGGTGCCGGACAATCGCATCTATAACAACACGGGATGGGCATACCACTACCCACAACCCGTCCGCACCATGGCGCACATTCGGGGAAGTCAAGCCGACATTGCCCTTCTGAGCCATCTCCAACATACAATGTGCACCGCATTATACTTCTCGGCTCTTGACCCATCCCTAATACCAGTGCACCTGCAGACGCGACGTGCCCAACTCTTGCTCGAACAAGTACCCCTCCTATACAGGGTGGCACGCTGGTATGCCCGGCGAGGTATAGACATACCCCCGGAATACACCATATGCCCCTGCCATCTCCAACAGCCAGAAACATGGGAGCACTTCAAACACTGCCCATTAGCCCAAGGGGAAAACCAGCTGGCCACTTGGACACCGGAGAACACCATAGCCCAACACGCCGGATGGGGCCCGGCCACGCCACCGCCAAATGAGGTTCGGCGCCTGATGCGGCAACCGGAGATCAAGGAGGCGGTACTCAGGGGAGCGGTGCCACTCCAGCTCTACAGGGTCATCGCCGACCACGCCCCAGAACCTAGGACCACAATACGTCACATGCAGCTCATCGCCATCAAGAGGGCGAATGCACAGCTACAGCACCGCGTCCAGTTCTACGCAAACGAAGCACAACAAACATCCCACGACCGCCGTACATATTATAACCTCCTCATCCACTATCAACATGAACAGCCTAGGGACTACCCACACGCACGGGCCCGCGGCGACCGCGAGGCACCCGCCGTCGCACCGCCCGGAGCGCGCCCGCCCCCTCCTGTGTAGAGGCCCAATCGTCCTACAAACAATACCTCTCCTCAGGATGCCCGAAGGTGAAGCTCCACATCCGCGGCCGGGAAACCCATGCGGAGTATGCATGGAGCCGAACGACGAAGACGGCAACCCGCTTCGTGGGCATGACCTCGGCTGCGGCGACACTGAGCAGCTGCACTGGTTCTGCAGCCCGTGCATCGCGAACTTGTGGTAGTGCCCACTCTGCCGGCGACGAATCGACGGAACAGCCGACGTCCGGATCGACGCGTGTACGCCCGAGGGGTACCCAGCCCCTGCCGGCTACGAATAGCCGCCCTCCTGACGGACTAGTGAGCGCCCCGAGGGTACCCTGCCCCTGCCGGCTACGCATAGCCCCCGTCCAGATGGCCGAGTGAGCGCCCCGCAGCGATGCTCCGCGCAAGCAACGCACAGCACAACACACCGAGCGCGCACACCGGTAAACAGGAGCCAAGTGGCCCAGGACACCGCACAGCACACCGGGCGAGCGCACCAGTGAACAACACCCAAGGGGCCAAGGACACCGCACACGCAACACAACACACCGAGCGGGCACACCGGTGAACAGGAGCCAAGTGGCCCCACACGCAACACAACACACCAAATGGGCATACCGGTGAACAGGAGCCAAGTGGCCCAGGACAAGCAAAACAATGCACCAAGCGGGCACACAAGTGAACAGGAGCCAAGTGGCCTAGGACACCGCACAAGAAAAACAACACATCGAGCGGGCACACTGGTAACCAGGAGCCAAGTGGCCCAGGACACCGCACACGCAGAGCAACGGACCGAGCTGACACACCAGTGAAAAGGAGCCAAGTTGCCCAGGACACTGCACAAGCAAAACATCACACCGAGAAGGCAAACCGGTGAACAGCAGCCAAGTAGCCCAGGACACCGGACACGCAAAGCAACGAACCGAGCAGGCACAGCAGTGAACAGGAGCCAAGTGGCCCAGGACACCGCACACGCCACACAGCACACACAGCGGGCACACCGGTGAACAGGAGCCAAGTGGCCCAGGACACGGCACACGCAACACAACACGTCGAGCGGGCACACCAGTGAACAGGAGCCAAGTGGCCCAGGACACCGCACAAGCAAAACACAGCACCAAGCGGGCACACCGGTGAACAGGAGCCAGGTGGCCCAGGACACCGCACACGCAACACAACACGACGAGCGGGCACACCGATGAACAGGAGCCAAGAGGCCCAGGACACCGCAAACACAGGCAACGCACCGAGCGGGCACATCGGTGAACGGGAGCCAAGTGGCCCAGGACACCGCACAAGCAAAACAGCACACCGAGCGGGCACACGGGTGAACAGGAGCCAAGTGGCCCGGGACACGCACACGCAAAACAACACGCCGAGCGGGCACACTGGTGAACAGGAGCCAAGTGGCCCCACACGCAACACACAGGCAAAGCACCGAGCGGGCACACCGGTGAACGGGAGCCAAGTGGCCCAGGACACCGCACACGCGAAGCAACGCACCAGGCGGGCTCACCGGTGAACAAGAGCTAAGTGGCCCAGGACACCGCACAAGCAAAGCAACGCACCGAGCGGGCACACCGGTGAACAGGGGCCAAGTGGCCCAGGACACCGCACAAGCAAAACAACACACCGAGCGGGCACACCGGTGAACAGGAGCCAAGTGGCCTAGGTAACCGCACAAGCAAAGCAACGCACCAAGCGGTCACACCGGTGAACAGGAGCCAAGTGGCCCAGGACACCGCACACACGTGCACACGTAGGGTGGCCGAGGGACAGGAAAGAACCAACACCCCATGGGTCGGGCGCACTGGGGCGACCCGGCCGACCCACCGGGCCAGCAGCAGGGGCGGTACCCAAAAGACCGCTGGTCCGAGCCCGGCCAGGCTGCATTGGGGACCATGGCAAACGTCACCCGGAGCCATGGAAGCAACCGTTGACAGGTGAGCCGGTACGCAGTCCAGGAGGGGGTCGCCTGCCAAGCAGAGAGGCCCCGCAACTCAAGCCACAAGGGTGAGGCGGTCGTACCGTAGGCTAGCGGGAGCAATACCCCTTGTGGTGAGAGATACTCCACCCGGCTCGGCAGCCCCGAGAGCTGCCGCCCAAAAGAGGGGGCATGTGGCCCTACCCATGGACATATGTGGGGACACTTCCCGTCCCGGGACACATGAACCGGGTGGCCACGACAATGCCTTCCCAAAGCACATGCGGGAGCGGCTTAAGAGGCGCCTGACATGGGGCAGTGGGAGGGACAGGACGTCCCCTTGGTAAGACCTTCCTCCTGCATTGTCAAGGGAGGCATCTGGAGCTCCCGAAGATACCTACCTGCCTACCCCTCCTAGACAGGGTGGCACGCTGGTATGCCCGGCGAGGTTTAGACATACCCCCGGAATACACCATATGCCCCTGCCATCTCCAACAGCCAGAGACATGGGAGCACTTCAAACACTGCCCATTAGCCCAAGGGGAAAACCACCTGGCCACGTGGACACGGGGGAAGACCATAGCGCAACACGCCGGATGGGGCCCGGCCACGCCACCGGCAAATGAGGTTCGGCGCCTGATGCGGCAACCAGAGATCAAGGAGGCGGTACTCAGGGGAGCGGTGCGACTCCAGCTCTACAGGGTCAACGCAGACCACGCCCCAGAACCCAGGGGCACGTTACGTCACATGCAGCTCACCGCCATCAAAAGGGCGAACGCACAGCTACAGCACCGCGTCCAGTTCTACGCACAGGAAGCACAAGAAACATCCCACGACCGGCGTACATATTATAACCTCCTCATCCACTACCAACATGCACAGCCTAGCGACCAGCCACACGCACGGGCCCGCGGCGACCGCCCGGCACCTGCTGTTGCGCCGCCCAGAGCGCGCGCGCCCCTCCCGTGTAGAGGCCCGATCGTCCCACAAACAATACCTCCCCTCAGGATGCCCGAAGGTGAAGCTCCACATCCGCGGCCGGGAAACCCATGCAGGGTATGCATGGAGGTGAACGACAAAGACGGCAACCCGCTTCGTGGGCATGACCTCGGCTGCGGCGGCACTGAGCAGCTGCACTGGTTCTGCAGCCCGTGCATCGCGAACTTGTGGTCGTGCCCACTCTGCCGGCGACCGCCTCGACTCTGCACGGCTCTGCCGCCGCGCGAAACGCAAGACGAGGAACTCACACTCCAGACACTGCGCACTCTGGTCCGGAAGAACCTCCTCGAACGATGGCGCGCGGGGGGACAGCCCCGACGTCGAGTGGTTGGATGTCCTCACCAACGAGGACCCGGCGACACCACCCCCCCGCCCCCCCTGGCGCGCACCAACCTGGGCGCTGCCAGACCCAGAGGCGGACCCCAGGATTTACGTCCCCGACTACGAACATTACGACGACGCGCCACGGGGCAGTCTACCCCCCATTGGCAATCTGCACGACAGTTGGGACCCCGTCACCCCCATGAACCACAACAACTACTGCACCATCGTCGTCACCCTCCCCACCCGCCTCCCGATCGCCTTCGGCTGGCTGGTGGGGGACGCGGAATGGGCGATGGGCATCGCCCGTGGCGCCCATGGCGCCCAGTGGGGGGAGTTCTTCCACCGCGGCGGGGCCATGACCCCGGGGGCGACAGAGAGGCTGATGGCGGCCTACCCCACTTGGAGGGGCATCCCCCCCCCGCGCAGCCTCTGGCCACTGGTACAGCCTGCACAGCAGCCGCACGTCCCGCCGCCGCAACCAGGCACATACGGCAATGCGGCAGTGGCCAGGATGATGGCCAGAGGTACCCGGCTCGACGGCTCATCCTACTCCTCTCAGAGAACCGCGACCATCACCAGCCCCCCGCCCCGATCCTGCTCCTCGACAGCTACTAGGGCCACGAATGTACACGCCCGAACATCGGCTGCAACGTCCTCCACGTTCCCCAGCGCGTCCACCTCCGCCCCCCCCACGCCCGTCGCCACACCACACGAACAGCGCGCCACCGACGCCACGCGGACTACGGGGGATCCGGCACCATCGAGGGCTGGAATGCCACAGAGCCGCGGACAAGAGCGTGCTTCTAAACGGGCGGCGCAACGACAACCACCACAACACCACACGGCCACAGGGATCCAGGGACACCGGGCATCACCCGCCGGGAGCGGAGCCATACCCAGCTCCACGAATACGGGGGCGGTGAATACTGAGCCCGAACAACCCCCCGGCACCGCGCACCCGCACAAAGAACCGGCCTCGAGCCCCACAGGAAGCCCGCAACCCCCAACACCACCCGTCGCGTCTGCGCACATTCCACGGATGGCAACCAGCCAGGCGGCAGCAACGCAGGCCCACCCGGAGCCCCGCCCGCACAATGGCACACCTGACCGGCCGGCAGCGGGCCCAGCATACGCGCCGCCCGACGGCCCCCCCATGCAGGCACACACCGCTAACCTGACCGACACCACCGCCGCCCGGCACTCCGACACCGTGCACCCCCACACCCACGGCCCCACCGAGGGCCTAATCCCCCAGGCTACGGCAACGTCCGGCGCGGAGGACCTACCGGCCACGACGCACGACGGACCGGCGCCCCACAGGCACCACACCCACCAACTGGGCCGACGGCGCGGCCGGCAGAGCCGTCATTCCCCGGTTGCCCAGCTCGCGGGCCCGGAAAGCCGCCCCGAGCCGCCGCCCGTGGCGGAAGGCCACGCCCGAGGGGCAACCCAACCGACGAAAGGTGAAGCCGAACCGCCTGCACACCCGACCTGAGCGCAGCGCGGGGAGCCCACGGTGGGCGCGGAAGAAATGCGGGGGCCCCCGCAATGGACACCAACGCCAACAGCAATGGGGGAGCCTGGCGGGGGAGCGGACCAGCCGGCAATGCAGAGTGCCGACCAGCCAGACATAGCGCCCCACAGAGGTGGCGAGGCATTGACCGCTGACCAGCCTGACACGGAACCTGAGGGACCAACTCCGGACACCGAGTGTGAGGACGGCGTCCAGCGACTCTCAGCCACGAATCACGCGGGCGCCGCCCCCCTCGCGTACCTAGCACTTCGCGCAGACGCAAGCACCCCGGGGGGGGGGCGCCGCCCCGAGACCCACCAAAAGCCCGAGCGGGGTCAGAGACCCGGGAGGCCACACCCGACACGCCCCAGCGCGCGGCCGACAGGGAAACGTCACCCAGCGGACACAACCGCCACGACGACCCTTTCGATGCCTTCATCGAGTCCTGCAAGGGTGACCCCCACACGGTCCGAGCGCCGGCGGCGCCACGCGTCAACCCGCAGCCACGACGCGACCATGCAGAGGACACACCCCTCACGTCATCACGCCAGGCACACCTCCAGCGCGATTACACCGCACTGGGGCAGGTTACCGCTGCGGGTGAGGGGCATGCGACCGCGAGCGGCGCGGCGGATTGGACCACGGACTTGCGCGGTGCCCCAGAAGAGGGTGCGCGCGTGGAAGGGGCCACCAACACATCTAGCGAGTCTAGCGGCCCGCCGCCGGAGACCGCCCCGCCCTGGGGGCGGGGGCACTTGGACTACGCAAGCCTGGAGGGCGACGCCAACTGCCCCGGCAAACAAGCCGAACAAGCGGCGACCCGAGACCTGGGGCTTTGGATCCCCATGCTTACCGCAGGGGAGTGGCTCGCCCTGGCAGTCAGCATCCGATGGCTACTTACCTCGCGGTCCCGCCACCTCGCGGAGGGAACCCGCACCATGGCAGACGTCACCTTTGACCATCAGACGGAGCACACGCCCCCTGCCACCATGGACCACCCCGGCCAATGGCACTATGTGGCCACATGGCTCATGGCGCATATGGGGGCCTACAGCCCGGATGAAATGAATGGACTCCACTGGCAGTGGCACCAGAGCGCCGCCCCGCGCATCCATGCGACCATGCAGGACCATGATATCTGGGAACTCCCTGGGCCACCGGGCTGGCAAGGACACGCCTCAGGCCACCGGCGGCCGCTGTCCCAAGACGTCTCGGAGCCTCCCAGGCAGGCAGCACGCCGTAACTCCCCGGAACGCCCACGGGGGCCACCACCCGGGATGGGTCCCCCCTCTGGCACATACAGAAGCTCCCTGCGACCGTTCGCGCCGCAGAGGGGCCGGGGCATTCCCCCAGCCTCGGGGATGCAGGGGGGCACGCCAGAACAACGCCAAGAGACAATCCGGTCGCAACAGCCGCACGCCGCCTCCCGCGGCGCGGCGAGTCGTCTTCCATGAGGGTATGGACAGGGACCACGGGGGCCCCTGCGACCCCCACGCCCAGCGGACATCATCTACCACCGATCCCCGACGCCGGTCCAAGAGGCCCCGTACCGAACGGACGCACATCCCCACCATTCTCAAGCCAGTCGAGCGCGAGCGGCAGGCAGCACTTCACGCGGGCCCCCGCTGGGCGGCGGATGAAGCATCCAGCTCGTTCGCCGCCCCCCTCCCAGGGTCAGCAGCCAACCCACTGTCGGGGGGACCACACGCCACAGACACGCGACCAAGGGAGCCTGCGGCCGACCCAAGGCCTGCGCAAGGAGCGGGGGGGCAGCCCCCCCCCGCAGCCCACAAACCGCCAAGCCACGGAGGGCACATCGCAGCAATTGGGGCACGACGCGAGCGGCTCAAGGGCGGACGCAGAAATGACAGGGACCTCCGGCCCTCAGGAGTCCGCTGGCCCACTGCCCGCCGCCACGACCTGCTCGATGCCGCAGCAACAGGAACCCTCCGCGGAGTACGTGCCTTGGGGACACCCTGGCACCACCTCCCGGCACCCCTCCCCGACTAGCGCCGCGCTGGACAAGGACCGGGTGGCCATGCCCCCCCGGCCATCCCGGCTGCCGCAGCAAAGGGGCACAGGTCCCTTCGATGACGCGAAACTGAGAGCTCTCTACGGCATCCACGCTTCCACACCCTCGAGCAAGCTGGTGGCAACCCTCCGGGAACACCTCCGTGACGTCGACCCGAACAGGCTCTTTGCCGTGGTCCCCCTGCCACACGCCGCAACAACTGAAATCTTTGTGCGGCAGCTCCAGGCGCTCGTCACCCTCGGGGCACAGGTCTCCAACGACCTTGTTGAAGCGTGGATCTGGTAGTTCAACACCCACCAACCAGCCCAGGGGGGCGTGTGGGTCCCGCACCTGGGCTGGGTACACACGCTCATAGCGCCGCCAACGAACCCCAGACCCGCGCCCAGCACCGGGGGCCGGGAGCGGGCCGCCCCGCCACCGAGGCCTGAAACCCTCCGTATCCCGCCGTACGAAGGCCTGGCGGCATGCGAAAGCGGGACCGCCCGTAGCAGGGGGCACAACCTCACGAGCCTGGTGGCACGCTACCCGGAGACAGCGCGCACAGCACCCCCGCTGCGCGAACGTGACCCCGGCACCATAGCCATGATCATGTTGGAGAATGGCGACTACTGCCAAGTGCGGATCATCCCGCACCTGCAGGACAGCCACTGGAGCTTGGAGGCCGCCGGCTCCATGCTCCTGGCGACCACGGCCCTGCCTGACAGCCCCATCTTCCCGCTCCCAGGCCAGCCCCCGGACCCCCTGACGGCCATCGTGTCGGGGACGGCCGGCACTTGGCATCCGGGCGATGCCCTCTACTGCCTCTGGCGGTGGGTGCAACGCCGCTGGCCACACACCAGGGCGTGGTCAGCGACGTGGAGGTTCTACCCCGACAGCCGGCAGCAGTTGGAAGCCATCCCGGAACGGACGGCAGAGACCCCGACTGCGCCCAACCTGTGCCCCGTCTTCGCGATCCACCAAATCCGGGCGCTGGCACTGGGCGAGCAACTGCAACCCGCCATCGGCACTGAGACGGAGGCCCAGGCGGCAAACACGGCAGTTGTGCACCAAATCTTCAGTGCCCTCCGCAGCACCCCGTACAACCCAACAACGCGCCGCCGCGCAACACACTCCAGCAACGCCTGTGGATCGGGCACACAAGCGGGGAAGGGGTCAACCTGCCCGGCACGTGCAACGGACACCCAAGGAGTAGGGGCTAGCCTTAGCAGCCCGTGGTGTTGGACACGAATAAAACCCCAACTACCTCCTCCCACATCCCCCGGGCGGGGGCCGCACTTCCTGGACCCCGGCGACCCGCCTGCAACAGAGAAATGGGCAGCGCCACAGCCGGACCCGTCATCCCACCTGACCCTCCTCTCCCGTGTAACGGATCCGCGAGGGGCCGGGCAAAGGGGCCAGCCAAACACGCGGGGCCCACGGCCGGGCTGATGACCACGGGAGTGTTATGGAGCACCGAGATCCGCCAGATCCGGGCGCTGGCGCTGGACGAACGACTGCAGCCCGACATTCGCACTGAGACAGAGGCCCAGGCGGTACACGCGGCCCTTGTGCACGAAATCCTCAGTGCCCTCCGCAGCGCCCTTGTGCGACGCGTCGGAAGCCCCCCAGGGCCCTGAGCTGCATCCAGCCACAGGACCTGCAGCGACGACGCACAGCCGCACACGCGCGACAGGACCCTGCAACGGCCATGCCAAAGGGAGGAGACGACACGACAGCTGCGGGATCACCTCCTCCAACCGCAGGGCCGGGCGATGGACGTCACACCAATGACTGCGGACTCAGCCATAAACAACGACGACCCCGGGCGAGCCAACCTCGCCCAAAAGGTCGCCTCGTACAACCCAACGATGCATGGCCACGCAACACACCCCAACAACGCCTGTCGGTCGGGTACACTGACGGAAAAGACGTCAACCTGCCCGACACATGCAACAGATACCCGAAGAGTAGAGGCTAGCCTTAGCAGCCCGTGGTGTGGACCACGAACAAAAACCCAATGACTTGCTCCCACACCCCCCGGGCGGGGGCCGCACTTCCCGGACCCCCGCGACCCGCCTGCAACAGAGAAAGGGGCAGCGCCACAGCCGGACCCGTCATCCCACCTGAGCCTCCTCTCCCGCGTAACGAATCCGCGAGGGGCCAGGCAAAGGAGCCAGCCAAACACGCAGGGCCCACAGCCGGGCCGATGACCACGGGAGTGTTATGGAGCACCGAGATCCCCCAGATCCGGGCGCTGGCGCTGGACGAACGACTGCAGCCAGCCATTCGCACTGAGACAGAGGCCCAGGCGCTACATGCGGCCCTTGTGCGCGAAATCCTCAGTGCCCTCCGCAGCGCCCTTGTGCAACGCGTGGGAAGCCCCCCAGGTCCCTGAGCTGCACCCGGCCACAGGACCTGCAGCAACGACGCACAGCCGCACACGCACGCACACCCTGCAACGGCCATGCGAAAGGGAGGAGACGACACGACGGCTGCGGGATCACCTCCTCCCACCGCAGGGCCGGGCGATGGACGTCACACCAATGGCTGCGGACTCGGCAAAAAAACCACGACGACCCCGAGCGAGCCAACCTCGCCCACAAGGACCCCTGGTACAACCCAACGACGCATGGCCGCGCAACACACTCCAGCAACGCCTGTCGGTCGGGCACACCGACGGAAAAGATGTCAACCTGCCCGACACATGCAACAGATATTCGAAGAGTAGAGGCTAGCCTTGGCAGCCAGTGGTGTGGACCACGAACAAAAACCCAACGACTTCCTCCTACATCCCCCGGGCGGGAACCACGCTTCCCGGACCCCCGCAACCCGCTTACAACAGAGAAAGGGGCGGCGCCACACCCGGACCCGTCCTTCCACCTAACGCTCCTCTCCCGCGTGCCGGATCCACATATGGCCGGGCAAATGGGCCGGGCAAACACGCTGGACCCACGGCCGGGCCGATGACCACGAGAATACTATCGAACAATCGTCCAGAGTATTACCTTCCAAGACGAGAATGCAGGGATACGTGCACCGCGGGCACCGGCGCACACCTCGTCCGGGAATGTTAAACGCCTGAGACGCAAGTAGGTACAAGTAGGTACAACCACACCCACGCAAGAAACAAACTCAGCAAGGCGGCAGGACAGGACACCACGGCACCACGCGGCAGCACAGCACCACGGGGCACAGCACAGGGGAGCAGGGCACCGAGGGAGAGCGGGCCACACAGCAACACCGCACAGGGCGGAGACGACAGGAGACACACAACACGACACGCCACGGTGCGCACGGCACAAAGCACAACAGCTCACAACACCACGCAGCGACACACCACAGCAAAACACACACAGCGCGGGGGGACAAGACAAAACACGGCGCCAGAAGGCACAGGACCCCAAGAGGACGGACGGCGCCCCAGGACACAACACAGCGCGCGGCAGCACCAAACGGAGCAAAACGAAACAGCATAGCGCACAACAACGCAACGCCAGGGAGCACAACGCGCAGCAACACGGCGCAGCACAGCACCCAGGGACACACCACAGCACGGCACCGAGACACGACACCAGGAGCCACCAGGACCCACCGGGAGACAACAGAGGACAGCCAGGCCCAACAGCAAACACACGAACACGACGGGCAACAACACAAAACACCAGCCAGCCCCGCGAGGGCAGAAGAGCACCGAAAAGAGAGCAACTGCGCAGGCACGCCAGCGCAGCACCGCACAGGCAGAGCACAGAAACAGAAAAGACCCGGAACCGGCCCGGAGCCCAGAACCAACGGGGAACAACAGGACACCAGCGCCACCAGCAGGGAGAAAAACAAAAAAAGAAGACAGGGCACCACAGCACAGCACCACACGGCAGCACAGTGCCACCGGACACAGCACAGGGGAACAGGACACCACAGGGAAGAAGCCGAGCAACAGCCAGACCAGACACGGGCACCAAAGCCGACACACACCACCAAACAACAACGCCGCGCAACCAGAGCCACCAGCAGATCCCCAACAAAAGGCAGCGACACCAGGAACCAACAACACCAGCCACTAGAAACAGCACAGACAACGCGCACAGCACAACGAAAGGGCACCAGCACAGCGCAGCACAGCACCGCACAGGGCGGTGAGGGCAGGGAACACACAGCACGACACCCCAGAACACACACAGCAGACGCGCAGCGGCAAGAAACAAACAACAGGCACAGGCAAAGACGCAAAGAAACGGCAAAGCACGATAGCACACCACCACACAACAGCACAGCGCAACGGAACACAACACAGGGCAGAGGAACACCAAGACACACCATGCCGAACCACAGGGCGGCGAGCCACGCGGCCAGACAAGGACAGCGCCGGCGAAGCACGATACCAAGACCCACCAGGAGACAGCAGAGGATAGCCAGGCCCAACAGCCAACACCACACAACACCAGCCAGCACACACAAAGCAACGACAAGGACAGCACCACCGAGGCACACGCGGGCACACCTGACGGCCCAAGACACACAATCCCGCCCAGCACCGCACAACCGCCAAAAAAAAAAAGGGGAGGCGGGGTGCAGAGGCCCAAGGCAACCGGATAGCAGGAAACCCCGGAGACAACAGGGGGGGGGGGGCAAAAAAAATTGGGGGGAGGGGGGGGGACAAGACGCCAAGGCCCAAGGCACCCGAGGCCGGAAAACGCGCAAAGCAGGAGACAGCAGGGAGACAACAGGGGGGGGGGGAGAGGCAGGAGGGAAAGAAAAAAAGGGGGGGGGGACGAGACGCCAAGGCCCAAGGTTCCCGGGGCCGGAAAACACGCAAAGCAGGACACAACGGGGGCGCAACGAGGGGGGGGGAAAGGGAAAGGGAAAGACAAAAAAAACCAACAACAACCACAAACGGGGCAACCCCAGCACAGAGGGGGCCGAACAAGCAAAGAGCGCACCAAGAACGGCCAGGGGAAAGGTGAGGCGCACCAGAACGCGCCCAGGAGGCCTGCTTGCCCGACCCGGCCAAGAGAGCACACACACACACACACGCGCGGGACCCGGTCGTGGCGTCCTCCGACCGGAAAGGGGCGGTGTCGGCGTCCACACGAAACAGCCGTGGTGCACCGGCCGAGTCCCCAGTCGCAAGACGGACGGTTCGGGAAACCGGACGCGTCAGTGACCGGGTCAACACATGCCAATCCACCGCAGCGCACACAGCCCAAGACCGAAGCCGGAGGGATCCGCCAGGGACAACCCCATTGCGGGGCTCCGAACGGGTATGACGCGGAGCGCGCCCAGCGCCCTGGCCTCAGCAGGGGCCAGCGGCAGGTACAATGAGCCCGGTTCTCGGCCGGCCTCCACGTGCCCCGCGCAGCCACCCAGTAAACCTCGGGCGAAAGCCCTCGGGGTGGGGGAAGGCACCAAGAGCGACCGGACCGGACGAGGAGCGGCGCACCAACACAGGGCCACGAGGCACGCCAGAGAGGCACGCTGCCGGCCACAACCACGGCACGAGGACAGGTGCCAAGCCACAACGGCCACTGGGTGCCGCGAACCCGGGAAGCGCGCACAACACACGACGAACCGCGGCACGGGACAAGGTGCCAAGGACAGCCGGGCCCCCACGCCCGCACACTGCATCCACGGCAAGTGGGAAGCGGGCCCCGGCCGCACGCGCGAAAGGACGGGTGGTCGGGGGTGGGAGAGCGCCCGTCCCCGGATGCCCCACGCCCAGGCAAGAGGCGCCCCCTCGGGCGCCCTCGTGCCGCCCCCAAAGCACGCAAAGCCACCTCGCAAGAGCCCGCGCTGTGGGGTTGGTGACGGGTCCCCACGCCCGCACCCTGCTCACCCACAGCCAGTGGGTAGTGGGCCCCGGCCGCACGCCTGAAGGGACGAGTGCTCGGGGGTGGGAGAGTGCCCGACCCCGGACGCCCCACACTCAAGCAAGAGGCGCCCCCCCTGGGCACCCTCATGCCATCCCCACAGCGCGCAAGAGCGCGCGCTGTGGGGTTGGTGACGGGTCCCCACGCCCGCAACCCCCGCACCCACAGCCAGTGGGTAGTGGGCCCCGGCCGCACGCCCGAACGGACGAGAGGTTTGGGGTGGGAGAGCGCCTGTCCCCGGACGCCCCACAGCCAGCCAAGGGGCGCACCCCCCGGGCGCCCTCGTGCCGCCCCCACAGCGCGCAAAGCCAGCTCGCAGAAGCGCGCGCTGTGGGGTTGGTGACGGGCCTTCACGCCCGCACCCCCCCCACCCACAGCCAGTGGGTAGTGGGCCCCGGCCGCACGCCCGAACGGACGAGTGGTCGGGAACCCCGGCTGCCCGCTCCAGAGGACGGGCGGCCGGGGGAGGGACAGCGCCTGACACCAGGCACCCATCACAACAGTGGCAGGGCAACCCCTCCAGGGATGGCCCCCCACGACCCCCGCGGCACGCAGCCCCCACAGGGCAGGCAGGCCACGGGGACAGTGTTGGGCCCCCACACCCACACACCCGCGCCCACAGCACGTGGGTGGCGGACCCCAACAGCCCACCCAGTGGGCGGGCAGTCGGGGAAGCGACAGCGCCTGACCTCAGACGCCCCTCACAATGGTGGAAGGCACCCCCCCCGGGGACGCCCTTCCGCCAACCCAACAGCGAGCAACGCCGGCCCGCATAGGCGCACGCTGTGGGGCCGGTGCTGGGTCCCCACGCCCACACCAACCGCACCCGGGACACACGGGTCGCGGAACCCCGGCTACCCGCTCCAGAGGACGGGCGGCCGGGGGAGGGACAGCACCTGACACCAGACGCCCCTCACAATGGTGGAAGGCACCTCCCCCGGGTACGCCCTTCCGCCACCCCCACAGCGAGCAACGCTGGCCCGCAAGGGCGCACGCTGTGGGGCCGGTGCTGGGTCCCCACGCCCGCACCGACCGCACCCGGGACACACGGGTCGCGGAACCCCGGCCGCCCGCTCCAGAGCACGCGCGGCCGGGAGAGGGACAGTGCCTGACACCAGACGCCTCTCACAACGGTTGCAGGCCATCCCCCCCGGGGACGGCCCCGCACCACGCCCGCGGCACGCAGCCCCCACAGGGCATGCAGCCCAAGGGGACAGTGTTGGGCCCCCACACCCACACACTCGCGCCCACAGCACTTGGGTGGCGGACCCCAACAGCCCGCCCAGTGGGAGGGCAGTCGGGGGAGGGACAGCGCCTGAACTCAGACGCCCCTCACAATGGTGGAAGGCACCCCCCCCAGGGACGCCCTTCCACCACCCCGGCAGCGAGCAACGCTGGCCCGCAAGGGCGCACGCTGTGGGGCCAGTGCTGGGTCCCCACGCCCGCAACGACCGCACCCGGGACACACGGGTCGCGGAACCCTGGCTGCCTGCTCCAGAGGACGGGCGGTCGGGGGAGGGACAGCGCCTGACACCAGACGCCCCTCACAACGGTGGCAGGCCACCCCCCCCGGGGACGGCCCCCCAGCACCCCCGCGTCACGCAGCCCCCACAGGGCATGCAGGCCAAGGGGACAGTGTTGGCCCCCACACCCACACACCCGCGCCCAAAGCACGTGGGTTGCGGACCCCAACAGCCCGCACAGTGGGCGGGCAGTCGGGGGAGGGACAGCGCCTGACTTCAGACGCCCCTCACAATGGTCGAAGGCACCCCCCCCGCGGACGCCCTTCCGCCACCCCCACAGCGAGCAACGCCGGCCCGTGGAGGCGCACGCTGTGGGGCCGGTGCTGGGTGCCAACGCCCGCACCGACCGTACCCGGGACACACGGGTCGCGGAACCCTGGCTGCCTGCTCCAAAGGACGGGCGGCCGGGGGAGGAACAGCGCCTGACACCAGACGCCCCTCACAACGGTGGCAGGCCACCCCCCTTGGGGACGGCCCCCCACCAGCCCCGCAGCACGCAGCCCCCACAGGGCATGCAGGCCAAGGGGACAGTGTTGGGCCCCCACACCCACATACCCGCGCCCACAGCACGTGGGTGGCGGACCCCAACAGCCCGCCTAGTGGGTGGGCAGTCGGGGGAGGGACAGCGCCTGACCTCAGTTGACCCTCACAATGGTGGAAGGCACCCCCCCCGGGGACGCCCTTCCGCCACCCTCACAGCGAGGAACGCCGGCCCGCAGGGGCGCACGCTGTGGGGCCGGTGCAGGGTCCCCACGCCCGCACAGACCGCACCCGGGACACATGGGTCGCGGAGACCCGGCTGCCCGCTCCAGAGGACGGGCGGCCGGGGGAGGGACAGCGCCTGACACCAGACGCCCCTCACAATGGTGGAAGGCAACCCCCCCCGGGGACGCCCTTCCGCCACCCCCGCAGCGAGCAACGCTGGCCCGCAAGGGCGCACGCTGTGGGGCCGGTGCAGGGTCCCCACGCCCGCACATACCGCACCTGACACCGGACAGCGCCTGACACCAGAAGCCCCTCACAATGGTGGCAGGCCACCCCCCCCAGGGACGGCCCCCAACCACCCCCACGGCACGCAGCCCCCACAGGGCATGCAGGCCAAGGGGACTGGGACAGTTTTGGCCCCCCACACCCACACGCCCACCCCCGCAGCACGTGGGTGGCGGACCCCAACAGCCCGCCCAGTAGGCGGGCAGTCGGGGGAGGGACAGCGCCTGACCTCAGACGCCCCTCACAACAGTGGAAGGCACCCCCGGGGGACGCCCTTCCGCCACCCCCACTGGACCCGCCCCACTAGGGGCGCACAGCCCCAAGCCAGGTAGGGGGGAACCGGGACCAGATCGCCCCCCCCCAAGCACGCCAGACACAGCAAGGGACCGGGGCAGGACACGCGGAGGGGCACAGACCACGTGGAACGGCCCTACCAGCGCCCAGTGCCAGGACCGCGCGAGAGCGCACGCCACACCACCCAGGGGGCGGGGGGGGGGCGGACGCCGCGGGAGCGCGAGCGCACACACACGCAAAGGGCACGCGGGGACTACTATAAGGGCAACTGGACCGAGCTTGCGGAACGCACAGACCGCGTGGAATGGCGTACCAGCGAGCGAGGGTAAGGGACACCCTGACGGGACAGCCCGCCACACGCAGCGCGGGACACGCGGGGCGGGAAGGGGGAAACGGGAGAGACCCAACACCGGGTACCGGCCCGAGCCCTCCGAAACAGCCGCGAGCGCCGCGCACACACGGGCGGGGCACTGCACCCGCCAAGGCAGTAGTGGCGCACTGCGCCACGCCCGAACCCCTAGGCTAGGCAACCTCCGCGCCAGCCCAAGGGGGTCCCACTGGCGACAAGCCAGTAGCACAGGCCCCGGCGCGCCGGCGCCCCAGGCGACAACACAATAGGGGGGCGACGCGGTGGGTAAGCGCCCGCAGCCACAGCTGCAAATTGATGCACTGACCGGGGAGTGGCGAAACGGGGAAGCCGGGGAGGGACGGGGCTCCGAGCCCTGTGAACCCGGGGACCTCCGCCACCAGGCAGGAGGTGCGTCTTGGAGGGCCCCCCACTAGGACCCGGCGGGGAGGATATCACCTGGCCTGACCAGGTGGCCCCCCGGGGCCAAAAGGCGTCTGGTACCCGCAAAATCAAGCCTCAAACCTCAAACCTCAAATGCCTGAGACGCCGGGGGGGTTCCGGCACATATCACCTACGCGAATCGTACGAGGGGCACACTCCCCGCAGAAAGCTAACAGCGTCATTAAGCGGGAAGGGGGCTGCTAAACTACCCGGTATTCCTATCCTCCAAAGCCCCATCCGGGGCACGCGAGTGCCAACAGGCTCGCCCCACAGGGCCACGCCGAGCCCCTGCCAGCGGGCACGGATGTGTTACGCTGAACCAAGCTCACCACGCCAGGCAGAACGTCCCGGCAGCAGGGGCCGAACCGCCCTAACCATGCTAACAGCCAAACTCAGCACTGCGACACGGGCACGCCAGCCACATGGCCCGCAACACACGGCACGATATGGCGCACGGCAGGCAGGCAGACACGAGCACGAGCACTGCACCACCAAGCCGGAACAGCACCCTGGGTCTCTCATGGGGAGCACAGGGACGCACCAAAGGGGACCGACGGGGCCTTGCCACCGGCGGGGGGTGTACCTATAAATGGCACAGGCGAAACCGAAAGGACGGCCACAGAGCACCGCGAAGTACCGGATGATGGGTTGTGCATGCAACACTGCCAGGGCGGGGCAGGGAAAAGGGCACTGAATTTGGAAAATGTTTTTACAGCGGTCAAACGACGTATCATTACTTTTCTCCCTCACAGTGGGGAGACAGCGCACAGTAAGAACGTACCGTGCCGGCTTCACGCAACTGGCACCAACCAACACCGCAAAAAGCAGAACAGCTGCACGCAACAAATCCGACTGCGCAAGCGCGCGCTGCAGCACCAAGGAACCAACGCCAAACAAACCGACCAAGAGGCGACTAACGCAACCGCGCACCAACAAAACCACTACAGCGGACATAACATGACCAGGAACAGACCGCACGCACGCCAGCCAACACCATACTGGCCAGACATGCATGGGCCGGCACGGGAACAGCGTCCAACAGGCTGGCGACACCGTGGTGAGCCACGCCCGCCGACAACCATGCCAGCGAACACAGCGGAGGACCGTAACTCTACCACTACAGAAGTGACCAACCAATGTTAACAAACTACACTACACTACACTTGGACAAACCAAGACGCAACTAACCAGCACCGACACGGATGTGCCGGCCAAACAGGCAGGATTTGACGATAAGACCACCGGCAGCAGCGCGACGGAACCCATACAACCCCGGCCGACCATGAGGCGGCCAGGACAATCCCGCACCAACCGCACCGCAGCTGCAGCCGCCACATGACCGTAAACAGACGACACGCAAGCCGGCCAACACCAAACCAGCCAGGCGTGCACGGGTCGAAACGTTAACGGCGTCCAACGGGAGTGCGGCAGCGTGGTGCGCCACGCCCACTGACGACCATGCCCACGAACGCAACAGAACACCGCAACTCTGCCATTACGAACGCAGCCGACCAACGTTGACAAACCGCACTACGCCGCACTTGGACCAACCACGACGCAACTAGCCAGCGCCGACACGGACGTGCCGGCTGCACAAACAAGATTCGGCGATACGACCAACGGCAGCAGCACGACAAAACCCACGCAAACCAAGCAGACCATGAGGCGGCCAAAACACTTGACGGTAAACAGACCACACGCAGGCCGGCCAACACCAAACCAGCCAGGCGTGCACGGGTCGAAACGGGAACGGCGTCCAACGGGTTGGCGACACCGTGGTGCGCCACGCCTGCCGACGACCATGTCCACGAACACTCTGCGACCACGCAACAGACCAACCAAAGTCAACAAACTACGCCGAACCGTTAAACGACTGACCAACCGACCACGACGACCTACTTCGAACCCCCAGGCCGCCCGGGAGAGCGCAAGCTCGAACGAGTCAGGAGGCGTGACTGTGCGCCACAGCATGCGAGTCCCGTAGCACGTGCTTCTTCAAGTCGCCTCACGCCTACTGAAAACCAACACAGGTGGGGGTGCCTGCAGGACAGGGCCTTTGGCCTGGCTCTGGGCCCCTGGGCCCAAGAATCCGGAGGTTGATGAGGATGTGCGATGGGACCCTCCCCCACGTATCATCCGCCCGAAGGAGAGGAATGTAAGACTTTGGTCGAACATGGATTACCTCTCTGGGCAGAACCCGCTGTAGGGTACTGCTCGCGGCGACCGCGCCCTTCCCCCATGTGGGGGAGCCGCTTTGTGGGGGCACGTGCAGTAGGGCCGTGGGTTGGTGAGCAAAAGCTTCTTGGTAAGACTGCCTGGCGGGGCAACCCCAGTCCTGAGTCGATCAACCTACCTACTCTACCAAGCTCTTACCCAAACACCTTTACACCATGGTTTGTCAAGTGTGGCACCTGGGATCTCTTCGGCGGTGTCTTGTGCATGCTTTGCCTTTTGCGATTTCTTCTCGACCACCTCATCTTCTTCATTGCCGTGACGCTTGTTCCCCTTTTTGTGGGACTTGCGATTGGAGGGGTCCTTCGACTGTCGGGCTTGGGGCATGATGGACTCTGGCTCTTGGGGCTTGATGGACTCGGGATCGATGGGGAGTGGTTGGACATCACTCAAGGGCCTCCACCATCCACTCTTCGCAAGGGGTCGCTTGTTGCGTTTTTCCCATTGGCTCACTCCCACTTTCCGGTCTTTGATGTGTTCCGCCAATGCCGCAAGAATGCGTAGTCCCCAACTTGGCTTCGACAATAGTGTTGCTTCGAAATCACCACGGTCCACAACGGTTGCCGCTTCATGAGGGTGCTCAAGGAGGGTTTGCACGCCGCGTGGCGAATACGCCAAATCTGACACCACCCAATGTGGGTCCGTGGCATCCCAAAGTGCAGCGGCGGCGCTCGTGTAGGTCTCCTGCGGGGAGGCCGTTTACGGTGCCATTGGGCATGGGGCTCCATGACCTCCATGACCTCCACGTTGTCTCCTGAAATACGGGGCCAACGTAACACCCTGGATGCGGCCTTGGTACCGGTGTGCGCACTCTTCTTGGTACCAAGTTCGCGGCGCACTCGCGAATTCGAAACCTCCAGGGCTTTGTGGCCCGGTGCTGCCTGCAGGCGTGTGTTTCCCGAGGCTATAGTGGTGCCAAGCGCGATATATGGCGCACCATACATTGATGTCTGGGCTTCTGTACCCGTTGAGTGTGAATATTTATTTCAGGGAGGCTTTCTTTCTGTTCAAGTGGGGGCCACGCTGGCCCCCACGGTCCGTAGGCGTTGACCATATTTTGATAACATCGCTGGTGGACGAGGAGAAGCGTGAGATGCGAGCCATGTGGTACATGGACAATTGCGGTGTTCGGATGCGGCCATTGGGCTCGTCGGATTGCACTTGTGAGTGAGAACGCAAAAGGTGGCTCACCAATGAGATTTGGTTCTGGCGGTGCCCGTAGTTGCGGCGCGTGCGGTTGTGCTAGTTGTCTGGGGTCTGGCACGCACTCCGTGGATTTCATTTCATCCTCTCCCTTGGCTTCACCAGGGTCCGTTTCAAATGTATCCTCGAAGACAATTGCATCTTCCGGGGCGTAGGTTGCTTGCGCTCCCTCATCTTGTGGTTCCAATTCCGGTTGCCAAAATTGAGGATGCGGGAAACCTTCGTGGTGGCCCATGGGGGAAAGGTGGGAGCTTTGGGAGGTTTTACTGTGGGGCGGAGTTTCGAGGGCACGGATTACTTCCGACAACTAAAAGACGTACAACAACAATGAGACAAAACACACACCCTAAATCTGCGAACAAAATGCAACGCACCGGCCGCGCAATTTTCAATTGACGAAATTGAAACTCATTTGTTCAATTGAACGTTCAATTGACTATATTGAAGTTTCAATTGAACAAAGTGATAACCAAACCGCTACACGCATCCTTGCCTACATTGGGTCATTAAATGTTTTGCCCTTACGCACACGCATGAAACATCGCCATATGTACAGACACGCACAAAACATGCATTGCCATACCCACATGCATGAGACATCGCAATACGCACACACACGAAACATCTCCACCTATCTGCTGCCGTTGTGGAGACTCCGCGGACCCCAATAGTCTTTGGGCTAGCACTTGCCCAAGCACGTCCATCATGCCCCTTCGAGGAGAGAACAAAGTGTATGTCCTACACCCAATCCTCCACTTCATCCTCCGATTAACTATTATCTGCATCGAAACACGCATATACGGCGTCCACAATTTTTTGGTTCGTGCATTGTGCCGACCGGGTCTCGTTGCGTGCAATAATCAGAAAAAAAAGGGAAATATATATTGCAGAGTTTGCTTCATTGCCAAACTCCCTCTATGAAAACAATCTGCTACACCAGCAGGGAGTGTAGTGTCAACTTGCGTTGAGCGTCCGCGGTTAGTCATGGTTAGAAAAATGCTTTTCAAAAGGTGGTTAAGGGACTCGGCACTATCTTGACAAAATATGCCAAGCCCAAACTTAAATAGTTTAGGGAGAAGTCCGGGGCACACAAACCCAAAAAAATACAAATAGTGCGATGCACTTGTAGGAGCAATATGGGTTTGAAAGTTAGCAACCACACGTTGACAATGATGCATGGCTTCATCATTTTTCCATGTGCTATATAAGTGGCATAGGAGCCAACACATGTCCTGAACACTCCTGTTGGCACGAGTGCCAACTATGACAAGCTATTGTGCAATAAGAGGCCATGCTTGTAGCATGATCCTCCATGTACACTCACGAGTTGGCTTGGGGGTCTTGCCTAAGGACCACCGTACTCTACACGATTTCAAAATTTTGTTAATAGCAATGTTCTTACTATCATGATAGTTCTCAACAGAATCCTCCATATATGTACAAATTAAAAGATCTATGGCCATGAGGCCATCGAGGATACATTGTACAAATGGCCAACGGTCCAAACAAATGAGTGGTGGCCTCATACAACCACGTGGTTGCATCCATGGACCACCAGCCGTTCGGTCTGTGGCTTCCGCGGCATTGGTACGCCAAATGGCATCGGTCATGAACTTATGTTCGGCCGTTTGCCAAATGGCAAATGTATATATACTAGCGATCTCCCAATATTCTGATAATCCCAACCATCGCTGCAACCACGGCTGGTCACCCCCGAACCAGACTTCGCAATGCTCCTTCTTCCCGAATTACTCAAGTGTTGCACCGTCAATGAGAGCTTGCAACAACTAGAAAGAGAAGAAGGTGCATTGTAAGTTGTAATGTTCAATTGAACGAGTTGAAATTTCAATTCGTCAATTGAACAATCGGATTTGAATAACCACGAAGGACGCATCGTAACACATACCTTGATATTTGTCTCCCAAAGGATGGCAAGGATTGTAGCATCCTTGTCATCGCAATATGCCACACCAATGATGATTTGGTGTGACAACTTCCGCGCCAATGGGACCCAATTAGCAAATGTTATGCATAATTGGGACCATTGAGTGCCCGCAACGGGGAATGCGTCCCCACGGACAAAAATGGTCAAAAGCATGGAAGTATCCCATGCACTATGTAACACCTTATGTCGTTGTATAAATTTGATGACGTCTAGGATACTCCATGATATCCCAATAGCACTGTCTTGTGTAGTAAGTTTAGGAGGCTCTAGCCGCCTTTCACTACACAATTCCCTCCACTTATCGTTGACGGACTTCAACGAAGGTAAGCGCGGAGACCATTCTACACAGAGTTTTTTGGTAAATTTGTGACCGAAGTCACTTATGAAGTCTTGTAGGATAGGATAGCTCGTACGTGGCATCCTGAAATCCACAATGAGCTCTACTGCACGTACAGGTGTGTAAAAAAGCGTACCATGTTCAGTCAACGCTTCTTGTGTACAACGTTGAACAATATTACCACCATGGGCCGTATCACACACCTTCTTGAGAAGATTGTGGTATCGTGGTGTTTGTATGAAAAAGTTTGCAAGCACGTCAACAACGTCATCATCAAAGATGGAAGTTGCACGTGTTGCATTTACTAGGAAATCATGGAGTCAATGAGGGTCATAGATGCTGCGAGAGGCCATTATCTACACATAAAAATTGAACATGAGTAGCGCGCACCACAGTCAATAGCGCGCACAGCAATTTCCGGCAACACATAACTAACCTACATGAACAGGATTGTATTTTATCACCAGACACTGTGAAATCCTCAACTGTTATGAGCTTTAAAGCTGTCTGTGGCTCTACATGACCTCTCTTTGCGTTTTTTTGACTGAGCGCGCGAGCGCAAAATGTCGGCGCGCTCTGTGTTCAATTTTGTCAATGTTCAATTTTATTCAATTCTGTTCAATTGACAGATGGAATAGGGTTGAGTTGAGTAAAACGGCTTTGACCTTAAGACAATAATCTAGGGTAAGTGCTCAGCCAACACATGCATCAGCTCGAACCAATCATCTTGTACCTGTTTTGTCAAGGTATGATAATATTGGATAGCGTCCCCTTTCAGGAGAAAGGGTATAGCGGTGACTTGATGGATTGGTGAATTGATTTAAGGATGAAAGCTTGCATAAGATCCTCTTTCCAAGTTGAAAACTCTCCCCATCCTGGCTTGCCAGAAAATAATCGAACAAACTTGCGTAGAGGTTTCACTCAGCCACCCAAGATCTCGAACGCTGGCGCAGAAACATTCGTGGGATTCATCGGATTCACCTGATTCATTTATGGATCAAGGGGAGGTGCTGTGACAGCTGGTTGTTGGATGGTGCATGTGGTGGATAACTCGAAGAAGTTGGTTCTTGGTGAGGGTGCCGCGGTGGAAGCTGGGGATGCTGGAATATTGGCTTTCGATTAGAAGGCTGCTGTGGGTTCAAAGACGGCTGCAGGTTCAATAAATGCGCAAACCCGTTCAGGAGAACGTAGCACTTAAAAAGTTCATCTTCCAGTTGTTGTCGTTCGCTCGCTGCTGCCTCTGTGGTGTTTTCCGTCGAAGACCGCAAGGCGTCAATTCTGTGTTCGGTTGCCGTAGTAGCATTCCCTGCTGATATCTGCAAGGCATCAATGGGTTTTTCCAAATCGATGTGCTTGGCTTGGACTTCTGCGAGGGCGGATTGTAAACTGCGAAGATGGTGAGATATGCATGGGAAACGATTCCCTCTCTTGGGTTGCGATGCGTTCAGCGATGAATTTTTCTACCAAACTCAAGAACTCGAGGTGCAGCGGCGAGTCAGATCGAAACAGGCAATCTCGAATAGGATGCAGAACAGCGGCGTCACCAAAGGTTTACCTCATTTGAGGTTGAAATTTAAGACCGCGTCGATGATTGTAACACAGAGGTCAACGATAATGTTTCCCTGCCACCTGACTGGCTACCACGTGTTGTGGTTTGACTTTGGAACTGTCCTGTTTCTTGAAAATCCCAAAATACGACAGGCGGAGCACTAAATCGTACCCAATCCACAATTTGAAGACAACAACCCTGTTCAAACATGTCGAACTATTATACACATTTGGTTCACAGCAACTTGCAGCTCGATGTTTCATATGTATCCGCAGACTGCAGCTCGCGATCGCGCGTTCGCGCGCTCGCTGCGCTGCTGCTGCTAGAAACCACAACACCAAATGGGATCAGAACAGGCTTCACCCCCCTTACCAGAGCATTTTCGCCTGCTCGGAAACACAAAAAAAGGATAGGAGAATCCCTTTTGTTCCCCTTGCAGTCCCCTCATTGTGGGAGGGTACCGCATACACCGTTGCTGGCCGCCCAAGAAATTGGGGGCAGGTAGTAAGAAAGAGTCAGTGCCATTTGTTTCTCCGGATATTTGATCCGAGCCAAGCCCCCTCTAAACCTAAGGAAGTTGGGTAGACTAACACTTAATCATTTTTATCACTCATTTTGAAGTTTTAAGTACATTTTTCAAAGTAACCAGGGTTATAACCCTAGCCCCCCATGTAGATCACCCCTACCACTCAAATGAGCGCAGGTTTCTTCCTTCATGGAGGTAATACCAATTTAAGGTACGCATTTCATGCCTTGGGCCTTGCAGGTTAAGCCCAGTGGTCTCGCAACTCAGGACCCCTATACTGAGTAGTGGCACCTACTTCTCGTGGGCCTTCTTTTGAAATGATTCTGAATTTAGTTCCTTGACCATGCTGGCCAACCCATATCTTATGTGTGGCCGAACGTAGTTGCCCCAGATTTCTGACCAACTCCATTGCATGTCAAAAGGTGCACATGACGTGCTTGGGACTATCTTTGTGACTAAGACGTATGCCAGTTTTCGGTATAAAATCATTTTTTTATCCATATGTGACCGAAGCAAAGCGTCCAAGCCTGCGGTATCTATGTGCAGCCCCTCTTTGTTACACATGTTTTGATTGTGGAAGGATTTATCCTGATTTTTTTGATCCGGTGCCTGGACTTGCTCTACTTTATCTGTGTGTGGACCTTATTTTGACCTCAGGAAAATGGTCAAGGTTTTCTGAAACAAATACAAGGAACAGGCACATGTGTGGGCAGACCAGAAACCTCTCTGGTAGCAGAGGAGGGCCCTGGAGGACTAAAGCAAAACACGAAGAACACCAAGAAACACTTGTATTCTGAACTGTGCAGATCAGGGACTGGCCATGTTAGAGCTGGACCTCCATCTACAAGTGGTGTACCCTATGATACTGGTCCTCTAGTAGAACATGCAGAACCAAGAGGGCCGGAGTAGAATACGGAAGTATATACAGAACCTCCATCTACAGGCACAAAGAGCCCGGTTCTCGGCCGGCCTCCGCGTGCCCCGCGCAGCCGCCCAGTAAATCAGCTGGCGCAAGCCCCCGGGGTTGGCAAAGGCACCACGGCGTCAGGAAGGCGACCAGAGCACCGACAGCAACCGGACCGGACGAAGCGCGGCGCACCAGCGCGGGGCCACAGGGCACGCCAGAGTGGCACACCGCCGGCCACAACTGAGGCACACAGAGAGGTGCCAAGCAACAACGGCCACCAGGTGCCGCAAACGCGGACAGCGCGCACAACCGCAACGAACCACGGCACAAGAACAGGGTCAAGGCGACACCCAGCCCACACACTACACGCCCCCGCCAGGAGTCGCGGGGTACAAGCCGAGCGCTCACCCAAACACACACACACCCCAACAACCCAGCCAGGAGTGGCGGGGCGCAGCTGAAGCCCGAGCAAAAGCATACACAACCACACCGCACATCCCAGCCAGCAGTGGCGGGGTACAACCAGAGCGCGCACACAAACACACACAAGTCCCAACACCCCAGCCAGGAGTGGCGGGGCGCAGCTGGAACCCGAGCCCGGGCACACACATCCACACCGCTAATCCCAGCCAGGAGTGGCAGGCTACAACCGGAGCGCGCACACAAGCACACACACACCCCAACACCCAAGCCAGGAGTGGCGGGGCGCAACGAAAACCAGAGCCAAAGCAGACACACCCACACCGCACACCCAAGCCAGGAGTGGCGGGGTACAAGCGGGACGCGCACACAAACAGGCACACACCCCAACACCCAAGCCAGGAGTGGCGGCGCGCAGATGCAACTCGAGCCCGAGCACACACACCCACACCGCACACCCCAGCCGGGAGTGGCGGGGTACAAGCGGAGCATGCACACAAACACACACACACCCAAACGCCCCAGCCTGGAGTGGCGGGTCGCAGCCGAAGCCGGAGCCCAAGCACACACAGCCACACGGTACACCCCAGCCAGGATCGGCTGGGGTACAAGCGGAGCGCGCAGACAAACACACAGACACCCGAACGCCTCCGGCAGGAGTGGCGGGGCGCAGGCGCAACCAGAGCCCAAGCACACACACCCACACCGCACACCCCAGTCAGGAGGGGCGGGATACACGCGGAAAGGGCACACAAACACACAAACACCCAAACAGCCCAGCCAGGAGTGGCGGGGTTACCGCAACCCGAGCCCAAAGACACACATCCACACGACTCACCCAAGCCAGGAGTGGTGGAGTACAAGCGGAGCGCGCACACAAATACACACGCACCCCAACACCCCAGCCAGGACTGAGGGGGGAGGGGGACGAAACCCGAGCCCAAGCACACAAACCCACACCGCACACCCCAGCCAGGAGTGGCAGGGTGCAAGCTGGACGCGCACACAAACACACACACACCCCAACACCCCAGCCAGGAGTGGCGGGGCCCAGCCGAAACTCTAGCCGAAGCACACACACCCACACCGCAGACCCAAGCCAGGAGTGGCGGGGTACAAGCGGAGCACGCGGACAAACACACACACACCCCAACAACCCAGCCAGGACCGGCGGGGCGCAGGTGCAACCCGAGCCCAAGCACACACATCCACACCGCACATCCCAACCAGGGTTGGCGGGGTACAAGCCGAACGTGCACACAAAGACACACACACCCAAACGCCCCAGCCTGGAGTGGCGGGGCGCAGCAGAAACGTGTGCCCAAGCACACACAGCCACACGGTACACCCCGGCCAGGATCGGTGGGGTACAAGCGGAGCGCGCACACAAACACATACACACCCCAACGCCCGGGCCAGGAGTGGCGGGGTGCAGGCGCAACCCGAGCCTAAGCACACACACCCATTCCGCACACCTCAGCCAGGAGTGGCGGGATACAAGCGGAGGGGGCACATAAACACACACACACACCAACAGCCCAGCCAGGAGTGGCGGGACCCAGCCGAAACCTGAGCCCAAACACACACATCCACACGGCTCACCCGAGCCAGGAGTGGCGGGGTACAAGCAGAGCGCGCACAAAAAAACACACGCACCCCAACACCCCAGCCAGGAGTGGCGGGGTGCAGCCGAAACCCCAGCCGAAGCACACACAGTGACACCGCACAGCCCAGCCGAGAGTGGCGGACTACAAGCGGAGCGCGCAAACAAACACACACACACCCCAACACCCAAGCCAGCAGTGGCGGGGCGCAGCTGAAACCCAAGCACAAGCACACACAGCCACACCGCACACACCAGACAGGAGTGGCGGGGTACAAGCGGAGTGCATACAGTCTAAGTGTTTCCTTCAACGCCCTCACTCCGGTTTCTACAAATCAGGGTATGTTTTACAGCATCCGTCATTGAAATTTTGCATTCGCTTTCATCGTACAACTTCTGACTTCTTCAATGCTCGTAACAGCTCGCATCTCGCCCCCATCATGCCTCCCACCTTTCCCACAGTTAATCCCATCACTTACTTTCCCCACCAACTCCCCAACCTGCATTTCAGATAATCAAATCATCTCGATTTCGAAGAATGAATCAACTTCCAAGAATTAAGCCATCACTGGAGCGCTCTAAGGATCAACAAGGTTCTCCTTGATTTGCACGTGCACAACATCACCACACAAACACTAACACGGCCACCCTGCACCCTGCACTACACATCATGGAATCCTCTACTTGTACGTGAAAGTTGGGTCTCAAAAAAATACGGTTCTCATAAGTCCCTGCCTCGTTTCTCAATCACGAGCGCTTCGACATCATGGAGTCCCATTCCTGCATGTGAAAGTTGGGTCTAAGAAAAACACGGCACTCATGTCTCCCTACGTTCTTTCTCGATCACGAGCGCTTTGACATCATGGAGTCCCTTACACGTCAACACAGTCTGGATTTGTGTCCCCCACTTTGCTATTATTTCCCCCTTCCTGGTCACGAGCGCTTCGACATCATCAAACTCCCCGTCTATTGCAAGAACACCAAATGCCAAAGGGTCACGCACCTTTTTTGCAATGCCTCCTTTTCCTGGTCACCAACACCTCGACTCTACACCCACGCTCACATTCACATCACAAACACTTCCACTACACCACCACCACCCCCCCGCCCCAATCACGGGCGATCCCAACACCGAACCCCATGGTGACAACAACAACACCACCGAACCCCCCTTCATTTTTCTTCCTCACCATCCAAAAACAACCAAACACCATCACCCAATTCTCTCCAAAGCTGGATTGCAGATAAACACTCACAACACTGCCAAAAACATGCATGACATTCAAGCCACCATCCTCCATCACTTTAACAAAGGAACAGACATTCTCTTCCTTCAAGAAAGCCCCTCCCACATTACCCTTGGCAACTCGCTTAGCCTCACTATCTTCGACAACTATGCCCCCGACAAAACAAATGGCATCGCAATTATTGTCCACAAGCATCCCGCTCCCTTTTGCCGCAAAACCGATTACACTAACATTCACGGTTGTCTCGACACCATAGACATCTCCCTACTGGGATACCCCACATTCCACATCTTCAGTATTTACAAAACCCACATCCAATCACAGCAACAACGCCTCGCCCACGTCGTAACCTCTCTCCAGCAAACAGAACCAATTGATCATCTCATTGGAGACATGAACACTCACTTACAACCACATTTGTACACTGACAACATCAAACACCCAAACTTCCGGCCTTGGCTCCATGACCAACTATACCCCTCAAACCCAGACACTAAACCCCAGCTACGAGACTTATTTGGAAGCCAAAACACCCACCACCGTCAATGGACAAGACCGCGAAACAGACGCCTACGAGACTCCCAATCTCGCATTGACCTCATCATCGCTTCCACCTCCTTCATTTCCACCTTCAACCCACAGAACACCTTTATCAACACCACCATGAAAAACACCGATCATTACCCTGTCACCTCCACCATCAACATACCTACCAACCCACTAAATATCTACGACATTCCCCACGCGGACATTTACTACAGAAAACTCAACAAAGAAGAACACAACAAATTGGTCCATCGCCTCCAGTCCCTAGACACGTGGAGCCATAATAACATGACCTCTATTCTAGATTCTCCTATCGACCATTTAATCAACATTACAAACAACGTCCTCAGCTCTCTTGTAAACTCCTATAAACTTGTTACCAACCAGCATCATCATCACAAACCTACCAAAGTCGAAGAGGCTCTCACTCACCAACTCAACACCATCAGACCACCCACCACTCCAACCTCCAAGCAAGCCAAAACGCTTCAACACACCCTGATCAAATGGACAGAAAAGAAAAACGTCAATCCCAAAAACGCCTTCATCACTCTGTCATAAAAAGACGGTGAATAAAAAAGTCCCTGAATAACATCTTAATCCCCCGCTCCACCACACCCATGGCCCTTTACGATACCAACAATCACCTCAACTTCGACCCCTACTCTCTCTGCAAGTCCATGGGCCAATGCCCCACTGCTTTAGGAGGACCCCCAGACTTCCAGATCGAACTCATCAAATCCCTTACGGAGCTCTCCCCTTCCATCCCTCAAGACCTTCCTCATTATAACTTCACCGAAACCTTCCTCAACACCTTGCTTTCCAGCTTCAACCCAGTCCAAGCCCCTGGCTTTGACAACACCAAACTATACCTATTTCACCTTGCTCCCAAAAACATAGAAGCCCTCCTCTTCCACTTATGCTCCCAGTTTATCACCAACCCCATTCTCAAACAATGCCTCACCGCCCAAATCTTTCTCCTCTACAAAAAACATGACCCTCACGACCCCATCGATTATAGTCCCATAGTTCTGCTCCGGATTATTTGTAACGTTCTCGCCTCATATGCCGCCACTGCCCTGACCTTTTACACCACAAAATACAAATTCCTCCACCACTCTGAATATGGTGGCATTCCCAACCACCCTACCACAGACCACATGTTCACCATGATATCCGACATCTCCCTCCACCCCGACATTTACAACCTCTACCTGCACCTCAACAAGGCCTTCAACTCGGTCCTGCACCAAGCCCTTTGGCAAATCCTACACAACTACAACTTCCCCCAACACATTATCTCTCTCATCCAAAACCTGTACTCTCACCCCGCTGACTATCCCACTGTCAATGGCTTCTCCCTCTTTGCCGCCATGACCATCAGAGGGCTCCGCCAGGGATGCCCTATGTCTCCGATTCTCTTCAACCTCTTCACTGACCCGATAATCCGCAAACTCTCTTCCTTGCTCCCATCTCACACCTTCTCCGCTCGATTTTCCTTTATTGACGACATAGCTCTACAGACCGCTTGCCCCAAAATCACAGACTACACGCTACACTCTCCTTCCTCTTCAACATTAGGCCCGAGATACGGCCTCTCCTTCAACGCGACCAAATCAGAACTCCACGCCCCCAACAATGCATCTCCCCTCACCATCCGTATCTCCGATACCACCCACTTCAGCACCTTCGATCAACACAACAAACCACGCCCATACTATAAATACCTGGGGGTCCTCTTCTTTACCTCTCAACAAAATCAACAACTGTTCGTCCTCCCAAAAAATCTTGTCAACTCCTTCTTCACCAACCTCCTTCCATTATCCCTATCACACACCGAACTCATCAAACTCTCCAACATTCAACTAATCCCCATCCTTGCCTACCGCCTTATCTACAATTCCCTGTCCAACAAACTTCCTGATACACTTGACCACTCCATATGGGTCAATATAGCATCTTAAGGCAAACTCTCAGTCCGCACCACCAACAAAACCAAATACTCTCCCTGTTACACCTTTCGTCTTGGCATCACCAAAATATCTCATGTTACCCACACTCAAGCCATTAATCACTTTCCTCGTTACACATCAAACAAAGGTCCCCCCATAGCCAATCACTCAATACAACACACCCTCTTTCGCCAAGGCTCAACCTCCAATCTCCTGGAGGACATGCTCATCACTTCAGCCCACCATTCCCTTATCCAAACACACAACATTCCGCACCATAATCCCTGTCAAGTTCGATCACTCCCACTCAACTCGGCCATCCAAGTCGCTTTCCTCAACCACAACAACGACAACTCAAATCTCTGGTAGCCGGGCACAACAATCCAACATAATGCCCACTCCACGTCAGTCCAATTCTCCGACAACATCTTCAACTTTCATGACACCCATTACTTCTCCTTCATCACTCAAAAGGGTAATGAGCTCTCCTCTTTCATTACTACTCCGGCACATCCAATACGCCCCACCACACTACATGACTTCCCCATCTCATACACAACCACTCTATCTACCACACACTATTTCCAACTCAAATCCAACCACAATATTCCCCTTCCCAATTTTTCACATCTGGATTATTGGGGCTGTGACGATTTACTCAATGAACTCCAATCCAATACCATCTATTCCATCATCTATACCGACGGATCGGACGACCCAACCTCCTCCAGCCCCTGCGGATAGCCGCAATTGTCTCCCTTCAACCCAACAACCACATTATCATCACTTCTGCCCCGCCTCTCAAGGGATCCTACCAAGCAGAATTTTAATGCATCATCATCTCCCTTCTCTATCCTCAACTTACAACCCTCCCTCAACGGATCATCTTCGCCATCGACTACTTGAGTACTTTCCTCACTCTAAACACCCTCCTTCACCTCTACTCTCCCGCCTTCACCACTAGCAACAACTGCTTCTTCTATGGTACAACCTCATATGGCATCTTCTCCAACATCTAAAACACGTCACCATCTTATTCACATGGATCAAAGGACATGCCAATTTCCCCGGCAACGACGTGGCAGACAGTGTCT
The DNA here is from genome assembly GCA_964036045.1 of Eutreptiella sp. 'Long Island Sound 2002'. Taxonomy (NCBI): domain Eukaryota; phylum Euglenozoa; class Euglenophyceae; order Eutreptiales; family Eutreptiaceae; genus Eutreptiella; species Eutreptiella sp. 'Long Island Sound 2002'. The sequence continues at coordinate 68,529,186 of OZ038380.1, read as the reverse complement.
CCAAATGGAGAACAACCCCCTCTGATTATCTTCTGTCCCCCACAGCCCCCTCACAATTGGCCATTAACCAAGCTCCAACCCCCGGCAATGTTACCTCTAAACTCACAAAACATAAACTTGCAGCTCATCAACACAGCAACATTCACCTCTCCCTTTACAACCCATTCCTTCTGAAGTCCTCATAGTTCTCCACTTTTACTTTCAAGTGGGTGAACGGCCTCTTCTTTGCAAAGGCGACCAACCCCACTTCATCCTCAACACCTACCTTTGCCCTCTCTGTGACCACCACCACCCCTCGGACCCGATTACCTTCGTCACCGAATGCCCCACCAGCAACGCAATACGGCACAAGTTCTTCCACACATTGAGTGGGCACTTCCGCAGCATCATCATCACTCGGTGAGCCACTGCCTCCAAAGGCGACCGCCGCAACTTCATACGCACCCTCATACCGAACACGCTTAGCAATCAACTGCGCACAGCACCACCAAACACAACCTCTTACTGCAATACCAAATCACTTCACCCAGCCCGAAATCATCGACGAAAACCTCTCACCAACCTCCTCAACGAAACCTAACAATGGCGCATCGACAACCCCATCTCTAACCCTCATCAGCTATCTTCAACGTCTACCTGCAACCCCTGGAATGAACCTCTCTCCATTAATGGTACGTCATCCACCATTCCCCACCCTATGCGCCTTCCATCCCGTACAAACAAAGAGCCAACCAACAAGCAACCTCACTCTAAACGCCCTACGACAAAACCCAAACCCCCCCCAAAACTTCAGCCATACAACTCCAAGGCTTTCCGCCTCAACTACTACATTCCCACATCATCAACCGCATACCTCCTCCAAGTAACAGTTAACCACACGTCACATTCACACCTAAACATCCTCTCACTACCTCTTCATATGCAGGTACATTCCTCAAAATCAGCCACACCCACCTGTGCACTTTCAACGACAGCTCTATGCCCCCCCCCCGGGACATCCAATACCCTCTCACACCTCCCCCACCAAATCTTCAGCCACACCACATCAACACTTTCTGCCTCAACCACTACATCCTGACATCATCAACTGCATACCCTCCCCAAAAAAGACCTAACCACACGTCACATTCACACCCAAACATCCTCCCACCACCTCTCCATTCGCAACAATATCCCCCATCATCAGCAACACCCGCCTAATCACTTCCAACGATAGTTCTGACCTCCCCCCCCCGAACACCCAGTACCCTCTCACACCTACGTCATCAGCACCCTCAGCACCACACCCAGCAACCCTGACCAGACGCCTGCAGAGGCAACAGCCAGCAAACACCCCACGCACTACCTCCCCCCCTCCGAACATTCTGTTTATTACCTTCAGCGCATACACTCACTTCAACAACGTCACCCTCATCCTGCGACAAACCCAGCTTCAGCACCCCCCCGCTGACACAACTGGACGTTACCCAAGCCCCAGCAGATGCTCATGCACCTCCAGAGACTTAATTACCAGCATTCCCAACACCAACCCTCCACAAACCAACTGCACACCAGCTCCTACCCACCACCTGCACCACACCATAGATACAGCACCACCACCACACACTGCACCAACGCAGGCACTGCACTATGCACCAGGAGTCCTTAGAGATTCATTGAGCCTTCTTTGCTTGACTCTTCAACCGGAAATCGTTACTAATTTTTTCTTTCAGGACCAAAAAGACACGAGCGCAAGACTTGAGCAGCATTCAAGGGGTTATGTACTTTACTAATTTTCAGCTCAGTACAGGACATCCAGACTGGCACCAGTCAGGGCCAGACTTTCCAATCTGCCTTTTTGCTTTGCCCTGTTTGCTCACTTCTCTATGCTCTGTCGACCCGTCCATTTTTATGTTCTCTTGTTTGTTATTTTTTCTCATGCCTTTTCAAAAAAGGTTATATATCCCTTTGTCCCACTCACCGAAAAGGCCTCCACCAATATTTTACCTCTTCAGACCATGGTGCATCTCATGAAGTGCTTTGTGTCCCTTACTAGGTTTGTAAAGACTCGCGGCTGTCCTTCTGAGAACTTCGGCCCGCCATGAACGCTCGCACTGCCCATGGTTAAGCCGCTTTGATGCAATGCTTTGGGCGGGAGACCGCCATGCCCAAAAGAAACAAAGCGGACACACACAAACACACACATACCCACACACCCCAGCAGGGAGTGGCGGAGAGCAGCCGAAACCTGGGCCCAAGCACACAGAACCACACCACACACCCCAGCAAGGAGTGGCGGGATACAAGCGGAGCGCGCTCACAGGCACACACAGACACCCCAAGCACCCCAGCCAGGAGTGGCGGGGCTCAGCGGCAACCAGAGCCCAACCACACACACCCACACCGCACACCCTAGCCAGGAGTGCCGGGGTACAGACGGAGCGCGCACACAAACAGGCACACCCCCCAAAAACGCCAGCCAGGAGTCGCCGGGCGCACCCACCACCCGAGCCCAAGCATACACACCCACGCCGTACACCGCAGCCAGGAGTGTCGGGGTACAGGTGGAACGCGCACACAACCACGCACACCCGAAAACCCCAGCCAGGAATGGCGCGGTGCAAGCCAAAACCCAGGCCCAAGCGCACACATCACAAGCCCCAGCTAGGAATGGAGGGGCGAAGCCAAAACCCGTACCCAAGCACACCCACCCAAAACCCCAGCCAGGACTGGCGGGGTTACCGCGAAACCCAAACCAAAACACAAGCACCACACAACAGTAGAAAACCCAGTGTCCATAGTCCGGGCACTGAGGCAGCCCGTGCTATGCAGGTCACCCGGCCAAACGAGATCCGGAGACTGGGGGTAAGGCTGCATCCTAAGGCGTGTGCTGCTTAGGGACTCGAGGCGGAGCGTGCGACACCCAAGCACCTCAGAACCCCAGTGAAGCGGTACCCAGAACCCCATGGCTAGGTTACGGCATACAACCGGTCTCCGGTCCACTAACCCCAAGTACGGAAGGGAAGACCGGTCTCCGGTCGACTAACCCCATGTACGGAAGGCGCCCGTTGACGCCCGGTGCGAGCCCGGTGGTTCCGTGCCGTAAAGCCCCGCATCGGCAACCGATGCAGCGGCAGCGGAGATTTATATATCAGAATATCAGGAATCAACAGGGTTTTATTTTCACATTGTTTCCGTTAATTTTTACGCTTCCGTTCCGATATTCACTGTTTTGACAGCTGGCGGTTAGCTCGCGACTTTAGCGTAACCGCCAGTTTAACTGTTAATAATGGAAATTCTAGCGCTATCCGTGACGAAGGCTCTAAAGTCTTCAGGAATTGCATTGATGCATCCGCAATTTTCACATTCTACACTCGCAACCTTAATCCGAATTTTTCAGGATGTCGAAATCGGATTTTCGACTTCGACATCCCCGCACTTGATTTGACCTCCTCTGAGTGGACCTACGTGCTTCCCTATGCACGAATCAACTTTCCTTTTGTCTTGCCCTCCATTTGTCTTAGAGATATGGGCAAAACAAAGTTGATTCGTGAGGCCACTTGTGAGGGTCATATCTCGTGCTGCCTGCGAGGAATGACAATAAGGAAACGTGGGATGTATTCACAATACTCCCGACGTAGTTTAGGAAGCATTATATGCCTTGCGTCTCCACACGTGCGCGCTAGTGTAATGGATCATGGTCAAGAGGGTAGAGTTTGCGTTATAACTCTTTGGCCATGATATTGCGTGCGTTAAGATAACTTTCGAGTGTAGCGCGCAAGTGTTGGTGTTGCATAGGAACTCTCCTCGAGTTTCTATGAGCGATTGACACAAAGTTATGCCCTTGGAGAGGCATGACATATCGTGGGGGGAGCTACCTATTTGGGCAATATGGAGTATGTGCCTTGTGTTGTGTTGCGTGCCCATTTGGCGGGTCCATCGCTCCAAGCCAAAACCGCTAATGGACCTCATATTGTGCAATCACCTTCTCCATACTCCCTACAATCAATTGCAAGCCTACTCTCCGTGGAGGGAAGCTTGTGTCGCGATCCCGAAGCGATGCGTTGGGAGCAAGGTGTGTGTTTTGCAATTTTCCATATTTTCATGTGCCCACTTGGGAAGCAGCGCTCGTAACCTTTCAAAGCGCCCAAAGTGGAGCACATATGTGGAATCGAAGGTCATTCGTGTCGAGTCATTGTGTTTAGGAGGATTAGTTGATTGCACGATTCAAGCCGAAGATATTATAATATAATTGTGCACCTTTTGAGGCACTTCTGTGTGTCATTGTGACAATTTTGCCGTTTTTGGCCCGTCATGATGTCAAGTGGCGACCGATACACGATACACCCCAGCCACACACCGCCACTCACCACCCGCGGGCACCGCACCGGGGCCACAACACGCCCAAGCAGCCGCGAACCACCGACCCGCGGACCCCGCAAATGCAATACCCCACACCACCGGGCCCACCCAACGGCGGGCCGACACCCCCAAGCACCACACGACCACACCCCCCTGGTTGCGACACTCCAGTCCCGCACACCCCGCCCCAGGGGACCCCAGGCCCCACGCCACACCGACCCCGCACAGGCCACGTACTGAAACACGCCAGGAGGACGATCAAGAGACCACGCGGGGCTGCCCCACACCGCCAGAGGACAAACCACGGGCGACAGCCCACCCCACCAGACCTGGACACGGTGCCCCCCCCCCCCCAACGGGAAGGCCACCACACAGCACAACACCACCATACCGCACCGCACCCCCCTCCCCCACCCGGGGGCACGGGACACCACAGCCCACCAACACAGGAACGAAGCCGCGCCCCGCCGGCTCCGCACCCCACCCCACCGGCACCACCCCTGGAAACCCCGCACACCTCGCTCCAGCTCAACACCCACCACCGGCCACAACCCGAACCGCACACAGGGGCAACACCACCGGCCAGGACAGCCACCAGCGTGCAGCCACACACCACAACCACGCCAAACGGCGCGCCTCCCCCGGCGCACGACCCCGCACCGGCCGCCGCACGTGCCCCGAACACCGGCATCACACGCCCACCGCGCCATGAAGCAGCACCCCAGCACGTGAACACGCACGATGACCCCATGGCCCTGGACATCGACAGCCTGCTAGAACTGGAACTCCAACACACGGAGGACACGGAGCATCATATGGACCTCACCCCGCCGGAGCTCGAGCCCACAGCAAGCAGCCCCGCGGACCCCAACCCGCAAAATGCCCCCCAGCGACCCCCCCCCCGCGAGAGGGCACCCTGGACGCACCTGTCCAACGCCCTGCGGCGCCACCACCCCACCCACGAAGCAAGCAACGGGCCCGCCGAGTACCGGGCGTCACTCGAGCACGACCTGCCCGACGTCACGGGGCCGGGACTCCACGGGTACACCACCGCCCCCCCCCCTCCAGGCACCCCCACACAAGAATGGGAGGACGAGTACACCGTCCACGTCACCGACATGACGGCATACATGGAAAGCGTGGGGGACCCGGAGCAAGACACCGTCCTCAGCCTCCTCGCCTACCACAGATGGAGATGGGGCCACCAGGTCACCCTCCACCGACCGCAGAACGGGCCCCACGAGTGGTCCCCAGAGCAAACGGCAAAGTTGGACATCGTCCTCCAACTCACCCCCGAGGGCTTCTACACCCTCACGCACAGCGGATTACCCGACGCCGCACCCAATGCACAGGCGCTGCCGCTGGCCCAGCCCCAGGATGACGACGCAGACGCACCCCCACCGGAGGAATGTAATTGGGACCCCCCCACAGCCACCACCGAACGCATGCCGCACCGGCTCACCAAACGTCACCTCCCCCACGACTACCATGCCACCAACGACTCGCGGGGACGCCGCACACTGCCCCTGCAGTGGGCATCACCCGAAGGCACCTTCACGTCGGGGGAAATCCTCCCCGGCGCCGTCGCGCTCACGTACCTGTGGCTCCGGGACGCGGAGACGCACACGCAGCCCCCCGGCACACACCTCCTCCTCACCCTGGAGGGAGAGGCCGCCGTCGAAAACGTCCACACAGCGGAAGGAGAGGACTACGTGACGGCGAACGCAGACACCGCAGTATGGCTACACGCTCACGAGCACACCACACCCCCCACCGTAGTACCGGGGTCACACCCCTGGCACGTGGTCATCGTGCGACTGCCCACAGGAGCAGACACAGGAAGCGCCCAACAGGGATGGGCGGACAGGTGGGCACACGTGTGCACCTCCCTGCACGAGGGCTGCACAGACCCTCCCTCACCAGTCACACCCTCGAGCCGGCCCCGGCCACGGCCGAATCCCACACCGGGGCGCCCCCCCCCACCGGAGTCTGGGCCTACACGCGCACCCTCCACCGCCAGGCAGCGGAAGCCCTCAAGACCGCCATCTCCAACCACCAGGGCCTCGTGCACACCCCCCACGATAACACACAAAAGGGCTACACCCTATGGTGGCACCACCCCGCACCAGAAGGGGGCCTGCAACCACCGGCACACCAGCCTGGCATCGGCCCAGACCTCACGGCGATCGCCCGCGCCGTCGCCGCCATGGCCCAGCAAGTTGGGGCGCCACCCCGGTGGGCACCGTCCATCATCAAGGAAACGGCGGCACGCCACAACCCAGCTTTCGCACACTTCCGGGGACGCCCCATTCATCCCACCCTACCAGACCTCGACCTCCCCGCCCACGATGCGTGGGCAGTCCACATCCTGGTGCCCCACGACACCGCGCCCAAAACAGGGGACGCGACGGCACGCATCACCAAACAACTCCGCAATACCGCACTCCACTACGACATACCAACGCCCAACGTCATCGTCACCCACAACACGGGTCGCGACCACTACTACCTCCAGGCCACGCATGAGCGCTCCCCCATCACCGTATACACCTTCACCACCTACCCTGGCCTCCAGCCACCGCAACACCACCCCTGCCCGGCATGGAAGCATCCCCTACACGTCGCCCCGACCCCACGCAAAAGGCCCACGCACCACGCGCCCCCTCCCGCCGACAGCACCGCCCTCCACACCGCCCGCAGACGGGCCGCGGCACACCACCAAAGCCACCTGCTCCCACGCATTAACGCTGGACCCGGCACCATCACCGAGGCCACCCACAAAAGCACCTTGAACCTACTGGCTCGCAAGCTACGCCCCAAAATGGCACGGGAGGACACGCTCTGGATATACTATGGCGAAGGCCGCACGGCACGGGTGGCGGACCTCCGCAACATCATCCCCCGCCATATCCAGCAAGCGGTAGGGCCCTTCACCGTGTACGCGGTACCGCACCCCATAACAGCCCCATGCACCCACTGCAACCCTCGGTGCGCGCTACCATGCGCAGGCGCTCTGCAGCAACCCCTGCCCACCCCTACCTACCGGGGGGGCATATACCTCGGCACGGTACCCGGGGACCCACACCCCTACCTCCTGCCCGCAGCGGACCGCCACCACGCCATACCACTACACCTTGTCGAGCACCTGGCGGTGGGACCATCCCCCTTCCAGAAGCGCCCCCCCCACACCCCATCCGACGGACGCCCGCCGGATGAGCCGACACACGCCACACCTGGACCCAAACGCGCCATCACACTCCTCACCATAAAAAGCGGAAGCCGCCATCCCCCGAGACCTGGAGGGGGAAAACCACCTCATGGTGGAAGGGCTGAGGGAACACGTCCTGATCGCAGCCATGTACGCCACGGCGTCAGCATCCCGCCTCTGGGAGGACCGCCCCTCCCCACCTCCAGCCCAAGCAGCGCAGGACGCCCCCGACACGGGCCCCACCGCCGAGGACATCCACCAAATCCTCAACATGCGAGCACCCCCCAAGACCCACCCTGCGGTCCGCCTCATCCAGCTCGTCAGCTGGGACGCCATGGACAGCCCCCCGACCACCACGGAGGTCCACATCCTCAAACACCGGGACACCTGGTGGACGGTGGAATGGGACGACCACGGCAAGATCAGACGGGCAACGGCACACGCCCTCGACGGCGAAGTCCCGCCCCCACCACGCGGAGGAGACCGCTTGCGACTCGCCGCACACATCCCCCACGCCCCAGAGGCAGCCTGGGAAGCGCTGCACTACGCCCTCTACTGGGCGCAGGGGGCGCCAGAAGGCCCCCTCCCCCCGGAACGCACCCCAGCGTGGACACGCCACGCCACCCGCTACACGGCCCACATGCGCCGCCACGGGGCAGGCACCGGGCACCGGCTCCTCACCTGGCCCACGGACCCGCCTGACGCCCTGCAGGAGGCCGAGGAAGTGCTTGGCCTCATGACCAAGCAAGTGTTCCAGCTGACGGACCCCGTTCCCACGTCCAAGCCCGACGTCCCAGCCGCCCGCGAACACCCCGTGTTTGCACCGGGCCACGCACCCGTACAGCGGCCCCAGGGCGCACCTCCCCAACGGGGACAACCCGCTGCCCGGCGCCGCCAAGGTCCGCAGAAGCGCAAGGCCCCCACACAGGCCAAACCCGCGCCAAAGCCAAGGGCCAAGCCGAAGAGCTGGACCAAAGAGGAAGCCGCTGCCCTGTATCCCGAATACGCCATCAACACCCGGGTGCAGCTGCCCTTCGAGTACCCCACGGCCGCGGGCCCCTCCAAGTGGATATGGGCCGCAGGGGAGGTCAAGCACCGGTACCTCGTCACCGGGGACCACAAGGGGTTCAGAATCCACGTCAAGTGGGACCCGGCCACCCCCAACGACAAGAAGCTGGGGCGCACCATCGAACTCTGGCGAGACCAAGCCGGTGGTTAGATGGTCCCCATGCAGCTGTGCACCCCCGACACGGGGCACCTCACCGGCACCGAGTACACGGGCGAAGTCCACAATGCATGGGCCCTACCCCAACCCCAGAAGCGGAACCGCAGGGCACCCGCAGCTCAGAACGTCATCAACCTCCTTGACGCCTGACGGGGCCAGGGCCGGACACGGCCCGCCCCCCCAACTACTGGTCCCCAGAAACCGGCGCCTGCGGAAGCCCACGCCCGCATCAACATCCTCAACGAGCCCGCGGTCACCTACGACCCCACCAAGGCCGCCACACTGCAAGCCATGCCCGGGCCCCACCCCCAAGGCGCGGACCTCCTGGGGTTCCTGGAGCAAGCCCTCCGCAGAGCGGACCAACCCGAGCCAGCACCGATCCTGGACCCGGAGGGGAACAAATATCACGCCCACTGGGAACGGGGGGTACCCCTCTGCCACAAGACGTCGGTCACGGTACATGCCCACCCCGACCTCGGAGTGGATGGTCGCCTCGGGGCGTACGAGTGCGTGGGGCCCGGATGGCAGCTAAACGTGCTACTCACGCACGTCCTGTTCGGGGTGGAGATCAAGGACTTCCTGGACACCCTGAGCCTGGCCTACCGCCAACCCTCTCTCCTGGCACCCACCATCATCATAGGCGACCTAAAGGCCGCCCCCACCGACGACGACCGCACCGGCCCACCCACAGCCACCGACACAGCTGTCTGGGACGCCATGCACCAACTGGGCCTCACCGACCTCTCGGCAGGACTCACCGGCACACCCTCCCATTACCCCCACCAAGCCGGCACCCACCCATCTTGCATCGACACGTGCTACGGGGACCCAACCACGGTGCCCGTCCACGAAGCAGCCTACGGGGACCTCCCGCCCACAGGCACGGGCCACCGGCCCCTCTACATCGAACTCATCATCCCCAACGTACCCCCACCCGCGGCCACCCTGCCAGGGGACACCCTCCCACCCACAATGCAGTTCCCGGCCGAGGACGACCACGGCGCCTGGCACAGGTATAACAGGGCCCTACACGCCATCCTGCGCCGCCCGGGTGCACCGACACTCACCACCGCCATGCGCCGGGCGGCACAAGCATGCGGCATGGAGCTTGACACCAACCACACGGGAGCACCACCAGACCTCACCCTCCAGCAACGTGTCCATGACATCTGGACCACGAAAAGGGAACTCACCACCCTGCTACGCCCCAGCACACCGGAGGCACGAGACCGGGACGCCCACCTCCGTGCGCTCCTCACCACCCGTTGCCACCAACTCCAGGAATGGCACGCCCACCGCATAGCGGCCGCAGCCCGAGAACGCGAAAGATACGGCAGAAACGACACGCCGTACAAGTCCCTACGGTACGTCAGCCGCATCTTGGAGGACACGGGGCGCCGTACCATCCACGCGGTACGCACCTTCGAAGGAGGCCTCACCAATGACCCCGACGCCGTCCTCCAGGCAGTCCTGGACAGCTTCCAGGCACAACACGGGGACGCCCTCCCCGAGCTCAACCCCCACACCAGAAACACCATCCGGGAGCATGTGCCCAGGGTCTTCAACCGGGAACAGCGGCGCGCGGGCGAACACGACCCCTTCAGCATCTCAGAACTGCAACGCGCCCTAGACCGCCTGAAGAAGGGGGTCGTGCCCGGCATCGACGGTTTGCCGGCCGAAGCGTACCAACGTCTCACCCTGCCCATCAAACGCCGTCTGGCAGCCTGCCTGTGGGGCATCGTCACGGGCGCCACGCCCATCCCCCCTGAGCCGGCCAACCTGGTCCACCCCCTCTACAAAAAGGGGGACTGGGCGCAGCCGGGGAACTGGCGGCCCATAGTCTGCGCCACCACCGAGGTCAAGCTGGTGTGGACGCTCATCCTAGGCCGCATCGTGCCAGCGGTCTTCGCCCACGTGCCCGCCAGCATGTGGGGAGCCATGGCCGGCAGGTCCCCCCACGAGGCCATCTTCCTCCAGGACACCGCACTGGACATGAACCCCTACGAGATGATCATCGCCTCCCTCGATGTCCAAGGCGCATTCCCCCACGCCCCACACCGGCTCCTCACGGAGGTATGGGATGCCATGGGCCTCCCATTCCTATCCTTCATGACCGGGTACATCCAGACCCGACTCTACGCCGTCATCACGGCCGCGGGCCTCACCCCCTGGACCGGCACAGACAGCGGGGTCCCCCAGGGAGGCGCCGAAGGCCCCTTCCTCTACCTCCTCGTCACCCTGCCACTGGCATTCGAGCTAGCACGGGTATACCCGGGGTACGCCCCATACCCGCTACGGTCCCCCCTCATCAACTTCGCAGATGACAACCTCCTCACTACGGCCACCCGCCACCGCGACCCTGAGAACGCAGGGCTACCAACGACCACCGAACAAGCGTCCGCCATTCTCCAACTCACCACGACCTACCTGGACGCCCACCAGCTCCTAGTGCACCCCCGCAAATCGGTCGGGCTGGCTGACGCCAAGACCCCCACCCCCCACATCCGGAAAGGCGAACCCCTACACCTGGAAGACACCACAGTCCACCTGGGAGTCACACAGGCCACGCGGCAGCACCACATCACACTCCCAAGCCAGCTAGAAGAGCGCCTCGCCCGGCTACCCCAAATTGCCAGGGGGGACCTCCTGTCTACGCAGGGCCTAGTGTACTTCATGGAAGCAGTGCTCAATGCGGCCATCGGGTACCAAGCCCTGCACCTCCCGCGCCCCCAAGACGCCTACGCCGCGCTCGACAGCAAGTGACGAAAGCATGGACGCAACACGGAGGCTGGCCCTTGTCTTTCCCCAAGGAGGCCATGATGGCCCACTGGCGCTACTACGGAGACAATACGGGCGCCCTGGTCGACATGGCCTATGCCAAACACGCAGCACACCTCCTACACAGCGTAACACATAACCACCAACCAGAAGTTCGCGAGGCGGCAGCCATACGCATAAAAGAAGCGCAAATGGCCCGCAACACCTGCCCCCGGTGGATACTGGCGCAACACGGCGTCTCCACCCCCGTGGGCACTGGCATCTGGGCCCAGCTACAACTCCTCCTACCGCACCACACACACGCCATGCTGACAAACCACCACTGCGATCAACAGGGGCCACTCGTGGCCACACACACCGACATTCACCGACGCCCGGCAGGCAAGGTGGACACCCTGCGCCTCGTAGGGGCCACCATCACCATAGTGTATATCACCCCAACACAGATGAAGATCATGGCCCAATGCGACGCCCAGCACGCCCCGTTCCTTTCCGACCCACAATGGCCAGCACGCCACGTCTTCCAAGCGTACCTCCGCGCATGTGCTACGAAGGCAGGGCGGGACATGCCCGCGCCCAAGGACATCGACACGGCGTACACAGCCTTCCAGCGCCAGCACCCCCGGCCCCGCCCGAGCGAGCACGAGACCCCCAACGACGGCAGCACGACGCAGGGGGAGCCCACCCCGTCAGCCGAAGGCTGGACACCACCCACCATCCTGCTACTAGCACCAAACATCCACAAACATGCTACCCGCACTGTCCAGCGACACCATGCCCCCTGGTCCATCCCCAAACACAATGCACCGGAGACCGATGTACCACCAGTCAGACACAGTGACCAGGGCATACCACGCACTTGCTGGCACTGCGGCTCGGCAGCCCTCGACACTCCGTGCCCCCTGCTGCACCTCATCTCCACCCACTACCGCACCCCCACCGCCGCCGCCACCGCCGATCAGCAGGCATGGCTCTCCCCCTGGTTTCACACGGTACCCCCAGACCACCCGGTGCACGTAGCCTGGACCCGAACACCCACGGCGACATGGACGTTCACCAACGAGCGGGCAGACCCGGACAGCGTAGCCATGAAGTACGACCGCTGCGACCCACAACGCGCAGGACCTCAGGAGGCACCCATGCGCCCCCTACAGCACAAATGCCCCACCCTCCGCGGCGACAAAGACGACAAGGAGCGGCGACAGACCATCACGTGCCAGAAGTTCCACCCCAATACGGGATACCTCTTCCACCTGATGTACGCGTATATCACCCAGGGACGCCCAGACAGGGGCCTCCTCCGCCTCACCCCACGAGCCCAGGCCATCATCACCCAGGGAATAGGCGTCTATGCAGCGCCACTACTGCAACCCACGCAAATCACCGCCAGAACCACCCAGGGGAACCCCATCTACGTCTATCACCCCACAGCAATTGCCCGCCTACCCATACCCAGCGACACCGACATCATCTACTTCACTGACGCATCCAGCACCAAGCAACGCACCCCCACGGTCCGTTGCGCCTCCGTGCGCATCACCCGGCACGCGGACGGCCTCCACGTGGAACACCACACCGGGACCACCATCTTTGGGGCGTCCTCCCACGGCGAACTGCGCACCATGGGAGACGCCGTCACCGCCACACCGCCACCCACGACAGTCCGGCCCCGCAACATCTGGGTAGTCGTGGACGCCACGGTCGACATCCACCCCACCAGGCGCCTTGCGGACCTGCCCCTCCACAAAGCACTCGAGTCCGGCCTCACCACACAAGCGTTGGGACTATGGATGGCCTTCAAGGGCATGCACCCCCAGGACGCCCTACACATCGTCAAGCAGGAGTCACACCGCTACGCATATGGCAATGGACGCGCAGACACGCAGGCCAAACACCAGAACACCAACCACATTCCAGGGCTCGAACGCGTGCGACTGGACACCCCACACCACAGCCACCCGCAGCACCTGCCCCTGATACCCCTGGCCACACAGCCCCCCCAATGGATGCCCGAGGACACGCCATACACGGATCGAGACAAGCAGTACCACTACCCCACACCCATCCAGCAACTGGCCACCACACTGGGCCACCCAGCGAACACCGAACTCCTCCGACGCCTCGAAGACTCCGTCCACACCCCCCTCTACTACTCCGCCCTGCGCCCGGATAGCCTCCCAGCGCACCTACAAAAGCCCCGACTCCAACTCGCCCTCGAACAACTTCCCCTCCTCAGCCGATACCACCGATGGTATACGCGCCGCTCGATCCAGTCCCCGCAGGACACACCAAATGCATATGCAGCCACGCGGAGGAAGAAACATGGGACCACTTCAAGGCGTGCCCCCTGTACAGAGGACTGGACACCCTCACAGACTGGAACCCAACCCACACCATCGCACAGCACGCCGGATGGCTGGCGCAGTCCCCGGCGACCCAGCAACTCACCACCGTCCTCAAGCAGACGGAGGTGCTCGAGGCAGTCCGCAGGGGACTCGTCCCCACTGCCGTCTACACCTTGCTACGCACCCACGCGGAGGACCCCCAGGCCACGGCGGCGCACATGTAGCGGACGGCCGTTGCCAAGACGGCGGAGCAGCTCACATACCGCACCCACAAATTTCTGCAGCATGCGGCAACCCTGCCCCCAACAGACCAAGCCCACCTCCTCAAACTCCTGTTCTACCAACCATGAGAACCTACCCCGTGACATACCAACACGGAACCCCCACCACGTCTACACACCGTCCACCGAGCACAGCACTGGCACAGCACACACGGGCGCCACAGGCACCGCACACGCTCCCACCAGCATGCGCGCGCCACCAGCCCCCATCCCCCCACGCCGCCGTCCGTCCACAGGTACCTCCAACCACCAGCCACCGCATGTCCCCTCTGCTTTCGCCAGCGGCTACCACAGACAGCCCTGCCCTGCAACCCAGACCACTGGGTCTCCCTGGGAGCCGCGCACCGCCTCACCCACTGCCCCCACTGCGGGGACCTCAACCCCCGCCACCGCGAACGGCCCGCGGCCCCAGCCGCACCCCCCCCTGCCAGCCACCCAAGCTTCTTTGGGTTCCTCACCGACACCCTGCGGGACCAACTGGGAGGGTACTACTTGGCGGACGCGGCGGACCACGCATGGACCACAACCGTGGCCACGGGCAACACACCCCTGCTCCCCCACAGCCCACCCCTACGGCACAGCGGAGGCGGCTTGAACGTGGCGGCCCGCCACATCCTCCTCGCCCTGTACCTCCACCACCGGGACCTACACCTCCCAGACCCACAAATCCCGGCCCCCCAGGCAGCAGCCCTGACGCCGGAAGCGTGGGCCGACACGGCACCAGAGGAGATAGCAGCCTACCTCCGAATCACTTGCTGCCGGTTCAAACACGCCCTCGACTGACGGCAAGGAACACCTTACCCACTCAGCGCACTCCTCTACCCGGCACACCACCCCCACCCCGCACAACAGCAGCCCCCGGAGGGCTGGGCGTCTTTTCGGGACGCCCACCTGGCCGCCCCCGACGAGGCGACCGCCACGCGGATGGGCCTCACGGACCAGGAAGCCTACGTCAGAGGCCTCAAGACAAGCCTCCAAGAGGCACACCCCTGGCACGCCCGCTCCCAGTCGCCCCCACGGGGACAGGGAGGTTCACCCGCCCCCGACACCCACCAGGCCAAGAAGACCAAGACAGGTCAGGGGGCCCGCCAACGCGCCCGCCAGCAGGGCGCGACGCCCCGACCAAGGCCCGGGTCCAGCTACACCGCACCGCCCCACGCCCAGACCCCCGGGGCACACCAACTACACCGCCACCGCCAGCGCCCACCACCACCACCGTACCGCAGCACCCAAACCCTGCAGCCCAGTCAGCCACCACCGCCCACACACGTCCACACCATGCCAGGACCACCGTACGCGCAGAGCCAGGGGACATGGCACCACCAACACCACCACCACGCCCCCGTCCCTCCCAACCCCTACCCCCTAATACCCCCATGCTACAGCGACCCCCACCAGCTACATCCCCACCACGCCCCAGCACAACCAGGCCCCGCGAACCACCCACCCCACATAACGCACATCACTGCACCACACCATCACGTATTCCACCACCACCAGCCCCTGCCACCACACCCACCAACGCAGGGGTACCACACACAACCGGCACACCCTCCACACCACCACCACGCGGTCTAGCACCACCCGCCGCCCCCGCTACACGGGCCCACGACATACGAGCCATGGTACACCCCCATGGACCCGCGAGGAGCCGCGCACGCACACCAGCAACACCAGGGCCTAGTAGGAGCGCCCCACCACCACCAACAGCCCCCCCACCCACACCCCATACCAGCCACCCATCACATACGGACCACAGCCCCGGCCGGGGGCTCATGCGGTCGCCTCCCACCCGCACCCCGGCACCACAACCAGTCAAGAACCGCAAGGGCCACACGGCGCACACACGCAACACCCTCACGACCCACAGGGGCGCGCGGACCCCCAGCCAGCACAACACCCACCCCCGCCCCCCCCACCCCGACATTACCAGCAGCCCCCCCACCCACACCCCATACGAGCGAGCACCATCCACCAGCAGCCACCCATTACATACGGACCACAGCCCCACCCGGACGCCCATGCGGCCGCCCCCCCCCCACACCCCGGCACCACAACCAGTCAAGAACCGCCAGGGCCGCACGGCGCACACACGCAACACCCACACGACCCACAGGGACGCCCAGACCCCCAGCCAGCACAACACCCACCCCCGCCCCCCCCACCACCAACAGCGCCACCCCCACACCACCCCCCCCCGCCCCCCCCCCGAGACCAGGCCACGGACACAACACGCGGCAGCCAGCACCAGCCAATTGACGTCGATACCCCCGCCGACACACGCCACCGCGAATCCCCCCTCCCGCGACCGCAACAAGAGAACCCATCACCGGACCCCATGTGCGACAACGACGACCACCCCCCCCAACCCACACCACCCCCCCCATCACACCCCGCACCACCAGTCGCCGCACCGGCCGGACCCTACGCCCTAGACAACCCCGCAGCGGTACGGCAGCACCTCCGGAGACTCGGGGAACAGGACGTCGCGCTGTACCTCCGCACCTCCGGCACCAGCACCCCCATCCGGGCGGCCACCCTGGTCCAGGCGGCCAGCCTGGGGGAAGGCGTCAGAGACTTCCTCTTCGACGCCTTCCTCCACATCGCCCGACACGAGCGCCCCCCACGCGCCACCCCAGACGGCGAGAGCCCGCCCCCGACGGGGAGCCGGATCTGGGTGCCCCCCATCGACTGGGGGCGACACCTGGTCGGACACCCCGTGCCGGAGCGGGACAGCACCCAGGGCCGCACCCGCTACCGCGAGCCCAACATGGCCCACCCCCCACCCGACGCCACCCCCGACAGCACCAAAGAGTGGGAGCGGGAAACATGGGTAGCCCGGATGGCCTCCCTAAGCAACTTCCGGCAACACGTCCCGGGGGACATCCCCACCCCCGACGAGCAGCAGCCAGCCCCCTCCACGTACATGACCCTCATGTACAATCTGCACTACACCCTCTCCACCACCACCTACGACGCACCCACAGACCACTGGGTGGTACACGGCACCGGCTCCCTCCTCCCCGCCGACTACACCCCCCCCCCACACAACCCAGGCCCCGACACGTACGCCAGGGGGGACGACCCGGACGACCCCCACATCTGGGGCACGTGGGAACCCGAATCCCTGGACACGCTGCTCTCCATCCGCAGCGGCTACCAGGGCCTTGGTAGGGCGATGTATTGCCTCGCCAAGTGGACCCAACGGACCTGGGGGATCCCCACGGACCGATGGGTGTGGGTGGTCACGCTGCGCCCCCAGTAGAGGGAAGCCCCCCCAAACCGCAGGGGACCCACCCCCCCACGCCCCACCACCCTACCACTATGCCCGTACATGGTGGCAGCCCGCCTCATGACGCTGCTATGGCCGGGCCCCCACACCCCCACCCAAAACTACCCCCACCTCACAGAGGAGGACATGCCCGGCATCCAGCGATGCTTCTTCCGGACCCTCGACTACCTCCAGCAAACACACCCCCACGTCCTCGAGGAGATATGGCCACCCCCCGGGTAACCCACGTGCCCGCGCAGCCGAGACAACGCCGCCACGCCAGCACCAGCACGCACGGATCACCAGGGAAAACGCGCGCACACGCCCGATGCCCGAACCTGCACCCTCGTTCTCGCTACTTACAGGACCCAGCATCATACGCCCGCCCCCGAGGCCCGTGACCCTCCGCCGTCTCCCGCAGCCCTCTCCTCCGCCTCCGACTCCACAACCTCCACCACCACGACCACCTCATCCACCACCACCACCACGTCTTCATCCAGCACTCCACCCCCCAGGCCGCGGGGGACACCTCCCAAACGGGCCTCCAAACCCGCCCCCACCGCGAGCAGCCCCGCCGCCGCCAAGGCCCACGCCCCGACGAAGTACACCCTCACGACCGAGCCGAAGCCCAAGACCGCTGCCAAACGGCAACCCGCAGCCAAGCCCAAACCAAAGCCCAAACCCGGCGCCAGGACGGCAGCGCGAGCCCGGCCCCCCGAGGATGTCCTCTACGACATCCGGCCCCAGCCGTCCCAGGCCCGAAGGCAGCAGCGCCCAGCGCGGCGCCCCCCCACCGTCACCGACGCCACCGCCACCACCTTCATGGCGGAGCGCGCCGCGGCCGAAGCGCGACGCGCCTCATCCCGCCACCTCTCAAAGCCCGCACCCCAGGCCCACGGACCGCTCCTGACCAAGCCAGAACAACGCCAGGGTCCACCAGCAGCGTCCCCGCCCCCCTACCGGCCCCCGATGACAGCCCACATGCAACGCATGCCCCACTACCGCTGCCGCCGCGAATCCCCGCCCAACCCCGAGGCGGAGACCGTACGCGCACACCCGCGGGTCCACATCCGCGTGCATCCCCACTCCCCACGCACCCCCACGGAACAGGACTACGAAGAATCCCCCAGGCCCGCCACCGCCGCCGGTCCCAACGACCCCGTCACACCCACCCACGCCCACTCCTCTGCCCAAGACCGCAGGCCCGCCCAGGAACAGTGGTGGCAGCGCTGGACCCACACGTAGCTCTGGGAGCTGCGGAAATGGGCCCGGGGAGAGCCCTCCCTCGAGGGCCTGGTCCATCGGCCCCGCAAGGGGTCGGTGGAGAACTGCCTCCTCCAGCCGGCGGGGGGTTGGATGCCGCAGGCCGCATGGGAAGCCATGCTGGCCGATGCGCTCCACCCCCTGGGAGTCCAGCCCCGCAACCTCCCCGCGCCCCAGGACCACCCGTATGTCCTCGGGCGCCTGCGGAAGACCCTCCAGGAAACGCGGCGAGAAGGCATCCGCCTGTGGGACATCACCCAAAGCCCAGCCCCGCACGCACACGCCCCCTCACCACCCCACAAGCGTCGGCGCACCGACACCAGCGACACCCACATCACCCCAGGAGCCCTACGCGCCACACAACACGACGCGCCTGACCCCCCGACCAGCGGCGCCGCCATCTAACCCCGTTACCCAGCACACCACCACCACGGGGCGCCACGCCAGGCCCCGCCCAGAAGTCACCAAACCAACCGGACGCCGAAGGAAGCCAACGCACACGACAACGAGCACCACTACGCCCAAAGGCGCCGAACCCAGGCCCGATACCGTGGGCTCCTCTCCAACCTCAGCACGACACACACGTCACTGACGTCACTCCTCCGCCGTGCCTCCTCCCACGCCACCGCCCCCCCCCCCCCCCCCTCCCGCCGCACGTCCCCACGCCGCCCAGCACCCAGCCCCACACACTGCGCCACAGCATCGCCCTAGTCCGTCCCCTCCACCATCGCGCCACTTGGCACCTCACAGTAGACCGCCGTCCTGTGGTCCTGCTCCCCCCAGGACCGCTCCCGGGGCCGCACCTGGCCCACGTCGTGTTCGCCCCCACGTCGCGGGCCGCGGACATCCTCCCGCTCCTCGCCGCCGCCCCTCCCGGGCATCGCATACTGCTTGCCGCCAACCCCTCGGTCCTCAGTGAAGTCCTCGTCGGGCACGCCGACGCCCTGCACGTGCGCCCGATGCTGCCCAACCTGCACGCTGCGTACGCCCCGGGCACGCCCGTCGACCCCTCCGTGTGGGACTCCCAGTGAGGCCACCGGCCAACTGCCGGCCCGCACGCACCACCCCGCATTCGCCCCGGGCGCACGACCCCGTGGACGCCGCTACCCACACGCCCAGCCCCACGCAACCGCCTAACGGAGCCAGAACCCAAGCACAAATCAAACCCTAGCCACACCCCGAAACCGCTAACCCTTGACTCCTAACCAAACCCGCCGAGGGAACAACGTAACCACAGCCCACACCCACAGCCCACACAGCCGCCTAACCAGCCAGCTCCAGAAGCAAAGAGACACCTCACCAAACCCACCCTGACCCAAGCCCGTGTACATCAGGACGCACGAGCCGCACCCCTGGGGCGCGACCGCCGCCACAGCACCGACAACACACGCCAGAGGACACAACGCTATTGCACCGCCGCACCAGCTGCCCGTGCCTGTGCCTGCAGTGTACGCGCGCCCCTTTTTTTCTCTTTTTTGTTTTCCTTTTTTTTTCCAAAAAAAAACAAAAAAAACGAAAATTAGGGGGGGAGGAAGAGGGACACAACCACCCATGGCACACGCACACCGCACACAGCACGCACACCGGTGAACAGGAGCCCAGTGGCCCAAGGGACCGCACATGCAACACAACACACCGAGCGAGCACACCGGTGAACAGGAGCCAGCTGGCCCAGGACACCGCAGACGCACCACAGCAAACCGCGCGGGCACACCGGTGAACAGGAGCCCAGCGGCCCAGGACACTGCACACATGTAGGGCGGCCAAGGGACAGGAAAGAACCAATACCCCATGGGTCGGACGCACTGGGGCGACCCAGCCGACCCACCGGGCCAGTGGCAGGAGCGGTACTCCAAGGCCACTGGTCCGAGCCCGGCCAGGCTGCACCGGAGACCATGGCAAACGTCACCCGGAGCCATGGAAGCAACCGGTGACAGGCGAGCCGGTACACAGTCCAGGAGGGGGTCACCTGCCAAGCAGAGTGGCCCCGCAACCCAAGCCACAAGGGTGAGGCGGTCGTACCGTAGACAAGCGGGAGCAATACCCCTTGTGGTGAGAGATACTCCACACGGCTGGGCAGCCCCCCAGAGCTGCCGCCCAAAGGAGGGGGCATGTGGCCCTACCCATGGACACATGTGGGGACACCCTTCCACCTGGGACACATGGACCGGGTGGCCGCGACAATGCCTTCCCAAGCACATGCGGGAGCGGCTTAAGAGGCGCCTGACATAGGGCAGTGGGAGGGACAGGACGTCCCCTTGGTAAGACCTTCTTCCTGCAATGTCAAAGGAGGCATCCCGAGCTCCCGAAGATACCTACCTACCTACCTCAAGTGGCGACCGTGTACTTCAACGTTGCGCTCAATTGACATCATGACCCAAGTATGATATGAGGGTACATATTTCGGTGCCCAACATATCTTGGACCCGGCGAATAACTCCTCTTGGGCTTGGCACACCGTGGCCGCCATGTTGGCGATTTGGGACTATCCAAAATCATGGGCTCACTTGGCGACCGTGCCATTCCCAAAACCGGAGGAGTTGGGCGACGCCCAAAAGATATGTTGGACACACATGACTTGATACCAATCCTATGGCACACTCCGGCCCAAGTCGGGCATGTGCCTCATTTGCCCCAACCATGAGTGTGCGCATTTTTGGCCATTTTGAGCAATTTTCCACTTTTTCTGCCCGCCGTGCACTATGTTGAGCCCACCCGTGCACGTCGGATGCATGGACCAATGGACCATATATGACATGGGTGTTATGCATATTGGTCCCCATGGTTCACACACCACGTGGACGAAGCGGAACAACCATCATTAAGGCGCTAGCCCAAAGTAAGTGTGGGCAATTTTGCCATTTTGGCATTTGTGGACCCAATTGGGATTGTCACCACGCCGAGTGGCATGAGGATCTCTGAGAGCCAAGGGCATGGGAGTCTTCGTTGGACTCCCGATGAATGACGTATGGGATGGCGATTTTGGGACCCCAATTTCAACCCCCCGTGTGGTCAATTGGCGGCCCCATATCTCCATGCCCACAGCGAGCCTGGACCTAATTCGGAGTTGTAGACTGAGATATGAGTCCTAGGTCCTGCCTCCTAACCTGTGGGTCATTGACCTTGCCCTGGCCGGGCGAGCCACGCGTGGGGATGACGCCAATTTTGGTGATTTTGGCATCATGACCCCACTTGACGAATCCGTGTTGCCCTGATGCCGGGACCTCAGAGGGAACCAGGTTGGGTGAGGGCTCCTGATAGTTCGTACTCGAAGGGCATAGGGTCAGTTGCCTCGTCTCTACCTCTGGCGGGTCCGGATGAGTGGTCAATCTTAGAGATTTTGGAGCTAATTTGAGTTTGGGCTGAAACAGCCCATTTTCAGCTACCAACTCCTAGGGGATAATGGCGGGGCCATATCTCTGGCTCAGAAGGGGGGTTGGGACCTGCCGTTAAGAGAGCATAGGGAGCGACCATCAGTTGGCCTTGGAGCTTCTTGGTTCCCAAGAACTCGCCTGAGGCTGCACGGGACACCCCCCCTATTGGCAGGGTTTCAGGGTCCGGACTGAGCAGGGCATGGGTTGTGCTTGAGCCCCCGCCCCCACCAGCCACTGAGAGGGTCGGACCTGGGATTGGGATATGAGTTGGGACTGAGTGTCTATTGTCCTGTGATGCCCTTACCCCAGTCCAGTCTTAACCCCATGTGTACATATCCTGATGTGTTGCTGTACATACTTTCGTTCCCTCATTTCAGCGTGGCAAGGATTCTGAAACGCTTTGTCACATGACACGAGCGTATTGATGCCCTTGTGAGCGTAGTGCCTTGCCTGCCTGCTCACCTGTGCGTGTCACCGCAGCGTCCCGTGGCTGGCCCCCCACGGGAACGCATCAAAAGCGTTTCACCGCCGCGGGGTTACCCAGCCCTCGCGTGCCACTCGGGGCCAACAACCCCGAGCAGCGTGGCGCAGCAGCTCGCAGCTCGCAGCTTGCAGCGCAGCGCAGCAGCTCGCAGCGCAGCGCAGCGGCTCGCAGCGCCGCCCAGCGACAGCGCCGAGTTCGTCACGGACCCCGCAGCGCCGTCCAGAGCATCGCCCTGACCGCGCAGCGACCGTGGAAAAGGTGCACAGACCAGGACTCCTGCATCAGCGAGTCCCATCGGCCGACCAGCAAGGCCGCGTCAACCACCTCCACAACCACCGGCTGACCAGCACCAGCCGCACTCCCAGTCCAGTGCTGCAGCACCCGCCTCAACAACCACCACCAGTTCGTTGAGTGGAACGAGTGCACACCAAGGACCTCAAGACCAACTACGCCCCCGCTGCCATGGTAAACTGGCAAGAAGCGGGTAAGACGTGGCCGCGGCCCCACCCCCATGCAGCGCACCTACTGCGTGGGTTGGTTTGGGACCAGCACTACCGCCACAGCCACCCCCAGTGCAAAGGCGGCATGCCCCGGAGCTTCGAGCTCCGCACGGACATGGCCCCCGACCGCCTGCAGGCCGTGGAGGACTGGCTGCGGGCGGAAGGGTTTGCCTTCCGCTTCCAGCAGAGGCGCTGGAGGACCTGGACCCGGCTGCGCCCCGACGGGATTGAGGAGGACGAGGACTCCAACGCGTACCCGTCGGGCGCCACGATGAATGTCTCCATGTGGGACATGATCGAAAAGAACTTCCCGGAACTGGGGAGCGAGCGCAGGCTGCAGGGCAGCAGCAGCACGTCTCCGGGGAAGGACCGAGAAACGAGGTCCGCAGGGGACAGGAAGCGGGACCGGAAGTGGCGGGAGTACCAGGAGTCCCTGGCTGCCGAAGCCGCCCAAGGCGCCAAGGGCGGAACCCCAGCCCCCAGTCCCCAACGGGCCATCGGTGGTCACCATCCCGGCCACGCCACCCTTGGTGACTTCATGGAAGTCGCCGAGCAGACCAAGGCCAAGCCCCGTCCGCTGCTCCTGAGGCCCCAGCAGGCCCCAGCAGGCCCCAGCAGCGATGAGGAGTCGTCCCACCGCAAGAGGGTGCCGGCGGACCAGGCCAGCTCCAGCAGCAGCGCCGCTCCCACCCAAAGGGACGTGGCGCGCGCCTGTGAGCGCGCCTGTGGGGTGCCCTGCAACTTTCGGGTTGCCCGGCAACGGGCCACGCAGCAGAACGCTGCCGTGGAGGGCGCCGTCGGCATCGCCCATGAGGAGGCCACCGAGTGTGGCAGAGGCATGGGCTACCACGCCTCGACCGTTGCATCCATCGCGGCCGGTCTCACGGCTGCGGCCGCCCATGAGGCAGTGGCTGCCCGGATCAGGGCAGCCGACGAGGAAGCCCGCCTGACGCAGGAGGCCATTGCCCGCAAGGAGGCCGAGGTGAGGGCGCTGGAAGAGGCGCTTGCCCAAGAGAGGGCAGAGAAGGAGGCAGAGGAAAAGGCCCACGCCGAAGCGACGGCTAAGGCCCAGGCGGACGCCGTCAAGAAGGACGCCATCGAGGCCGCGCGACGGAAGGTCGCTGAGGAGAGGGCCAAGACGGAGGCGGAGCTGGCGGCGTTGGAAGCGGACAAGGCTCGGCTGCAGCAGGCTCAGGAAGCCAAAGCGGCTCGTGCCCGGGAGGAAGCCGAAGCGCGAGCTGCCGCAGCCACAGCCGCCTCAATGGAGGAGGCAGATGCCAAACTCCGCCGCGAGACTCCTTCGGGAGAATCACGAGTGGAGACCCTTCGAAAGCTTTTCGAAGGGGACGCCTCCTCCAAGATGGCGCTGGACGAGGCCAACACGGGCAGCAGTGGGAGCAGTGGCCCCACCGCCCACCGACGGAGGAAGGGTAAGGGGAAGACCCCCGAGAGGCCACGGAGGCCAGCGGACGGACACCCCCACGACAGTGACCCCTTCTTCACTGCCAGCAACGATCCAGCGACAGGGGATGAACAAGGCCGCCGACATCGCCAAGTGGTGGCTTGGACGGGCGGAGGAGGCGGAGACGTCCCCATGGAGCCGGAAGGTGAGGATGAGGATCTCCCTCCTCCCTAGCAGAGCTCGGAGTCTTCTGAGACCGAGACGCCCAGGTGGGGCGACATGGACGGGGATAACGACATGGACTTCGACATCACGAAGAAGCGCCCATCCTCGGACCCACCGAGGCGACCTGGCGGAGACCCACCGGGACCCCCTGGCGGAGGACCACCAAGTGGACCCCCTGGACCACCGGGCGGGGGAGGACCCCCTGGAACGGGCGGACCCGGCAGAGGCCCTCCTGGAGGACCCCCTGGGGACCCCGACGACCCACCAGGGAACGGCGACCCGGATACCATCTGGCGGTGGATTGTCTACCTCCGCAGGAGGGTCCAGTTCCTCGAGCGCGAGGTAGACACGGGCAAGGGCGAGATGAAACGCATCGCCAGGGTCGCCGCGCGCGCGCAGAAAGAGCTGGACATCGCCAGGGCCGAGACCAGGTCGCTGAACACGGTTATCAGCGGCCTGCAGCAGAGGCTGGACGCGCTGGAAGCCCGTGGGAGCGTCGACAGCGACCACCCACCCCTGGAGTCTGGCTCGTCGGACGACGGCTGGGGACCCAGACCAGGTCCAGGCAGACCCCACGCCCCCGACGGAGCCCCCAGGAGTCGCCCCAGCGCCAGTGCCCCCTCTCTCACCGCCCCCTCTCACCACAGCGCGGGCCGCCGCAACGAGCGCGTGCCGCCCGGCAGTGGCAGTGAGGATTGGCGTGATGAGTGGCTCAGCGCGGAGTACCGCAACCGCCGTGCTCCACCGCGGACACCGGTACGCCCCCGGCGCCCCGCACCAGCCCTGGAGCCAATCCCAATGGCTGGTGGACGTTATGGTGGACTCAGGGATGAGGTCCCCAGAGGAGACGTGGAGGTGGATGTCGGCGAAGGTGAGGACCTGGACATGGACCTGGAGGAGTTCGACATCAGCCCGCCACGTGGTGTACGACAGGAGGCCGCTGAACGCAGCCGCCGGCGCCGTGATGAGGAGGCATACATGGAAGGAGTACGGCGTGAACACCTGGGTTCAGCGTACATGGTGGAACCGCGGCGTAGCCACAGGGGTTCCATGGAGGAGATGGACGTGGCGGCCGTGGGAGTCCGTGGACGAGGCCGATGGGAACCTCGGTCGACCTCGCGGCCGGCGTTCATGGTCTCTAAGGCCGCGGATGCCGCCGTGTGGGAAGACTTGAAGGATATCAAGCCTCCCATGTACGACGGCAACCCCCTCAACCTCGACCGCTTCTGCGAGAAGCTGGACGATTGGGGGGTAACTGTTACTGAGGACATGCATCCCGCTGATGCGGAGAAGTATGTCTTTGGACGGTTCAGGTACCGCCTGCCGGAAGTGCTCGGAGAGCTATACTTCGTGGCAATCAAGGAGGGGAGAATCAGGACCCTCAAGGAAGCCAAGAGGAACGGCCAGAGATCCCGAGTTTGCACGCCATGCGCCGTGTCGGTCGCGAGCGGTAGTTGCATCTTAAGGTCCGTGCCCTATGCGGGGGAGTGGAAAAGGTTTTCGACGTGTTGGTTGACACGGGCGGTCAGGTCAGCTTGGTCAAGGTTGGCCTACTTCCGCCAGAGTGTCTGACCGACAGTCGGAAACCTGTCAGGCTGAAGGTGGCGAACGGCCAATACATGGAGGGAGGCACGAAGGAAGCGGCCATTGGGCTGCAGTTCGTGAACAATCGTGAGCTGAGCCGCCCAGACCTCGGCAAGGAATTCCTCCTGCACGGTCGCTTCTACGAGGCCGAGATGGATTGGGACATGATCGTCGGGTACGACTTCATGATGGACACGGACTCCGGCGTCCTCCCAGCCCAGGCCTCCATGACCCTGTACCAGGACGATCAACTCTCGTGGCTTTCGTCACCTGAGCACCATGTGAAATGCCAATGGATCCACCCCGAACGCAATCAGCTCGAAGTGGCCGCGCTGGACACTGAGCCAACTGGTCCTGCAAACCAGGAGTACGGCGTAATGCCGGAAGTGGCGAGCCGAGTTGTCGCGGACTTGGGAGCTTCGGATCTGGCCTAGATGCGTTCTCTTCAGGAACCTCCGCCCATCTTCGGGTTTGTGAGAAGTACTGGAGCGCCCAGGACTCCGCGTGGAAGAAGCACTGGGGTCCGCATCAGGGATTGATGTGGATCCATTGCCCCCGTTGGGACATTCCAAGAGCGATAGCGAAGATTCGCAAGGACCGCTCCAAGGCAGTGCTGGTTGTTCCTATGGGATGCACCGAGGAGGAAAGTACCCGACATTGGGTAGCCTCATTGACCAACATGACCTTAAACAAGGTCGTCCTACCGGCTGGAGAGAGTGTCTATCAGGACGCTAAAGGACAGCCCATGCCACCCCAGAGATGGCCAACGGAATTCCACTACGTGGATGGGGGCCTTGATCAGGCCGACGCCACGGACTTCGTGTGTGTCAACCGCATCATAGCGGAGCCATGGCCGCAATGCTTTGCGGTTCCCCCTGTTGACATCGAAGAATCCGAATCGGAAGACCCCCTCACTGAAGAGGAGTGGGATCTGGTTCAGGGGTATATGGATCAGCCCTTTCACGACTGGGGAAACCAGCGTGAGGGCAAAGGCCAGGACAAAGCCTGGTGGGAAGTGGACTCAATCGTCTCCGGTTCCTATGAAGGGAATACCTTCGTTCAGAAGGTGCTGGATTACATGTCCAGCCAGGACGAGCCGCCTGGCGGTAACCCACCCACCTACGGCGATCTGTTCCGAGGCAAGACCAGAGATGGCCCTTTGGGCCACCTGGGAAGACCACCTGAGCCGAAACCGAGCGGGGTCGCTACCCCTCAAGTAAGCTCCGTGGTCCAGGTGCCCGGAAAAGCCAAGGCGGAGTCTGATGATTGCCCCAAGATCCAGGCATTGAGGGCCAGGCTGAAGCAGAAGTATGGGGACGCCTTCTTCAGCGGAAAGCCTGTGTTTCCCCCACCGGTGCGTGGACCGTATGGCGAGGCCAAGATACGACTGAAGCAGGACCCCCGTGTGTATCGTCACCGGGAGTTTGCCCTGAGGGGCGAGAGGAAAGAGGCCATGGAGAAGATCCTCCGTGACTTCATCCAGAGAGGCTGGCTCGAGCCGTGCCACTCCAAATGGGCCTCTCCGTGCTTCGTCGTCCCCAAGAAGGTTGCCGGTGAGTGGCGGCTCTTGGTC
This sequence comes from Eutreptiella sp. 'Long Island Sound 2002', assembly GCA_964036045.1. NCBI lineage: Eukaryota > Euglenozoa > Euglenophyceae > Eutreptiales > Eutreptiaceae > Eutreptiella > Eutreptiella sp. 'Long Island Sound 2002'. The sequence continues at coordinate 68,501,332 of OZ038380.1, read as the reverse complement.
GACTACCGCGGCCTGAACGCCCAAACGCAGCACGACAGCTATACGCTGCCCCTCATTGAGGACATGCTGCAAAAGAAACACCGGCGGAGGATCTTCACGGTGATTGACCTGAAACATGGTTATCATCAGATGCCTCTCGCCGAGGAGTCCCGTGCCTGCACAGCCATGAGCACCCCACTAGGACCTCTCCAGTGGAAGGTGATGCCCATGGGCGTTACCAACGGCAATGCGGCTTTTCAGCGGATGCTGGAGAACCTGCTTGAGCCGGTGCGTGACTGTGCGGACCTCTTCGTGGACGACGTGATCATCGCGTCCAGGGACCCCAGTATGAGCTACGAGGAGCTCCTGGAGGCACATGAAAGGGACGTCACTCGAGTGCTCGACCTTCTGGTTCGGCACAAACTCACGGACAGCAGTGACAAGGCCACCATTGCGGTAGGCTAGGTGGTCTTCGCTGGCCACGTAGTCGGGAACGGGCAGCGAAAGCCCATACCTGGCAAGGTGGCTGCGATTGAGCACTGGGAAAAGCCCAAAACGGTCTCTGTACTACGGGCGTATCTGGGGTTCTGCAATTACTACTCGGAGTATATCAAAATGTATGCCGAGTATGCAGCCCCCATGACGACCATGCTCAAGGGCAACCGAGAGGAGACCAAGAAGGGGTCCAAGAAGGCTCTGGTCTGGGATGCTGATTCCGACCGTGCCTTTGAGGGGATGAAGCAGGCGCTGCTATCCGCAGTGGGTCTGCACCTCGTGGATCCCGACCGAGGGTTTGTCCTGCGCACCGACGCTTCCGACTACGCCGTTGGCGCTGTGTTGGAGCAAGTGCTTGACGATGGGAGGCACGTGCCCGTGGCCTTCTGGAGCCGAGTCCTGGCGGAAGGCCAGAGACGGACGTGGACGCCCCGAGAAAAGGAGGCGTATGCAATCGTCATGGCTCTCAGGAAATGGGCTGGGTACATAGCCCTCCCTCCCGTCACCGTCTGCACCGACCATCAGAGTCTGCAGTCGTGGCACAAGGAGCACGTGGACACCCCCTCAGGTCCCGCCTCCCGACGGGCAAGATGGCATGAGACCTTGGCCAAGTTCGGTCTCACGGTTGTGTATATTCCAGGAAAGGATAACACCGTGGCGGACTGTCTCAGCAGGTGGGCCTATCCCGCCAGTATGGGCATGACGGACATCTCTGCCCATGGCGATGAGGCTGAGACCGCTGAAGCCAAGAGGATCATTGAAATGGAGCGCTTGATGGAGGAGGAGGGTGTGAAATGCTTCGTCGTCGTGGCTGCGGATGCCCCCCTCGCGTCGAGGGTGAGCAGAGCGGTCAGTGTACTCGCCCCTGAGGGAGCCGAGTCCGACAAGCACCTCTTCCCTGAGTCTTGCCTCCAGGACGACTGGACCGAAGACTACGCCAAGTCTGAGGCCCTTGCGGCCGAGTATAGGGCTGTGACCGACCCTGACGACGGGCAGAAGTGGCCAAAGGGGCTGACTGAGAAAGATGGCAAGCTCTACCGGAATGGTAAGCTGCTAGTACCGGAGTACCGGCTGCTCGAGCTTTGTGAAGCTTGGCACCACCACATGCTGCACCCAGGGGTCAAGAAGCAAGCCCTTGACATGCAGCGCCGGTTCGAGATCGACCATATCGTTCTCTACACCGCCATCAAGAAGGTCAGGAAGGGTTGCTCGGTCTGCCAGGTCTGCAATCCCGATAACCGGAACGTCAAGGGGGAAGCCCAATGGACCCCGGTTCCTGACCAGCCCATGGAGAGCGTGGCCATGGACGTCTTCTCCATGCCCGAAGTGCACATCGGCAAGGAGACCTTTGACTGTGTGGTTCTCTGTGTGGACTGCCACAGCGGCTACGTTGTAGCCGTTCCGGCACGCAAAAAGGGGTTGCTTGCCAAGGAAGTGGCAGTCATGATGATTCGTCATTAGCTGCCCGTCTTTGACATCCCTCGCACCATTTGCAGTGACCGAGGGCCCCAGTTTACTGGTGGCTGGTTCAAGGCTATGTGTTCCCTCATGGGAATACGTCACGCCAAGAGCGTCGCCTATCTCAGCCGGTCTAACGGCCGTGCTGAAGTGGTTGGACGGCAGCTGTTCGAGAAGCTGCGCAAGATCCACATCACCAATCCACGTCGGAACTGGTTTGAGGAGATGTGGCCTGCTCTGAAGGCCCATCATGACACCCCCACTCCGGGCGGTTTGTCCCCTCACCAGATTGTGTTCGGCAGGGACCCCCTGGGTAGGGGACTTCCCTTGTCTGGTGATGGCATGGCTATGGATGCCAAGGAATTCTTCGCGCGGCAAGAGCAAACGGCGCGGGACATCCGCCAGCAGCTCAAGAAGGAGCATGCTGAGCGTCAGAAGACCGCCCCGAGCTCGACAGCGCAGAAGTTCAGGATGGGAGACCCGGTGTGGGTGATCAGACCCCGCCCTATGGGCACCCACCGCACCAAAACCTGGTTCACACCCGGAGAGGTGGTCTGCAGGATTGGTGAGGACACCTACCGCATCAAGGTGGGTCACGGACAGTTCCGGGAGCGCCACGAGAGTCACCTCCGTGTGCGGGAACCCGACCTCCGTGGCCAGCATGTGTTCCTGAGCTATGCCGCACATGAGGCCGATTCGGACGACGACTATGCTGAGCAGGACGACTATACAGTCGAGAAGATCCTGGCTCAGCGTCCGAAAGCCTCGGCACCCGGAGGTCAGGAGTTCAAGGTTCATTGGCGAGGCTATGGGCCGTCCCACGACACCTGGGAACCCGTCTCTACAGTCGTGCCGCGGGTCAATACTCCCTTCATGGAGTACATCCGCAAGCACAAGACCAAGATCCACGTTTCGGACTTGGCAGCACTCACCCGGGCGATTGCAGCCAGGGGCGCCTGATCAGTGCCCTGAGCTCTCCCCTGATGTGTTATGAGCGTTTGTGAGGTCGACGGATCGTTCCTTACTTGTTTGCCCTTTTCCATCATCCGGTGACCTGCCATCAGAGTGGCCATATACCCCCCCCTGCTGAATCCAGAGGAGGATGGCCCCTCTCTTTCATTTCTATTGGTCACTCCCCCCCTGCTGAATCCTTGGGAAACCAGGTAGGGCGACTGACCTTCATATTTCTGAGCTCTTGGGGCCTTGAAGCCCATACGACGTTGTGCAACGGATGCCGCTGTCATCGGCATTGCGAATTTTGGTGTGTGGTCTGGTTCCATGGCACTTGCTGAATCCAGACCAGTCGACGTGTGTCTCGAGACTATATATGGCCTGAACTCAAGCGTTTTCCTGTCCACCCTCCTGCATTTGCCTTATCATGACCGTGGCGTGGTTTGGCGCTCTGTCCAGAGTGTGTTTACACGCCTATTTACCCCGCTTGTTTTGTCTCTCTGTTCCCCCAGGATACGTGCATTTGTATGTTACGATTGTCAGCCCATCACCGACAGATGGACTGTTTTCTCCCCCCCGAGGGGATGCGAATCGAAATACAGAGGCGCCCTGAGTCGCCGTTTACATGCTTTCACTTAAGGTCCAGCCTGGTCCGGTACCTGAGTACATATTCTTCTGTTTGAGTGCCTGTGATACTGTGTGCCCTATTCGCTGTGTGTGGAGATCCTGATGGCGCCAGGCGGGAAGCCCAGTTGCCTGACTACACTCCCAGCGGTCCGCCACTGTCAGTCCCAGTGTGAGCCTACCGACTCGCAGACGCACTTGCAGTCGGATGGCGGCCTCCGGTGCTCCTGACCTCGGTCAGTTTGCCTGGGAAACTGCTGGTTTGAGGAGTCGACGCCTCCGCCCACACTGCATAAGGACTCCCTCATGTATGGCCTTCGTGGTAATAGGGCGAGGGAAAAGACGGCCTTGATGCCCGATCTCTTAAGGAGGAGCTTGTTCGGCTGTACCACTCTGGACTCGCGTCCTATGGATATGGACATGGTGCGCCCGAGGAAGGACCTGTGGGGACTCTCCCCAGTCGGCGGGCCTTGGGAAGCTTGGGGTAGCCTGATGGATCTTTGTGGTCGCTCTCGACGTGTGGGACCACCTCGGTCGTCGTGTGACGCCTATGTTGGCTGTGTATGCCACTGCCACTGTGGTGGTGACCGTAGCAGCCGGCACCCTGTGCGCCTGGTATGGGTTAACGGGTCCTTTGGATGCCGAACAATCGCCGCCAGGACCCGGGACTTGATACTTGATACTATACTTGAAGTTACATACCCTACAGCACTATACCTGTCTTACTGTGGAGTTTGGAGCGTAACCTGCGAATCAGCCTGAAGTGAGGATGTGACACCCCCCCTTCAGAATATGGTCCTGGGTACCCGCTGCCATGCTGGGGTGTTATCCAGCCCCCCCCAGGGTTTGCTCTAAGGAGGGGGGTGAAGCGGTACCCAGAACCCCATGGCTAGGTTACGGCATACAACCGGTCAGGCGTACTGGTCTGCGGCTGGGCTGCAGGAGTTCCTCCTTGAACAACCCTCTCCGGACCAGGCTCACCTGGGCACCCGTATCCACCAACACATCCACCACCTTCTCCTCTCGTCCGCACCGTACTCGCACTTTGAAGTGCAACTGCCGCTCGTCGCCATGAGGTGTATGGACGACTCTCACGGCATGAAACTCTAGCACGTCCGGGTGCATCAGGACTTCAAGGGTATGGTCACGGATGGTGTAGATCTTGGGTTGGTCGTGCCCGTCCACAGGGCTCTCCGTGGTCGCTCCTTCCTTCTTGCCATGTCCCGTACCCACATGTACTTCCCTTGGCAGGGCGCTCCAGGGGTTGGGAGTGGCAAAGCTCAGTGGTTTTGGCTCTTCTGGAGCCTTCTTCGGCACCCGATGTGCCTTCGCTTTCTCAGGGATTCCACTAATTTTCGGAGGAGAGACCTCCGAGGTCCCACTCCCGTCTGGGCTCCTCTATACTTGGCTTCCCGCAGCCCCTTCCGGCTGCGATTTGCCAGGACTTTGTCCTCCACGTTGCTGGGCCTTGAGTCCCTCCAACGTCCTCAACATATCCTCAGCAACTTCCTCGATCGACCTCACTCTTCGGTCTTGGCCAGGTCCACCACCATAGCCTCTTCCTCCGCCTTTTCCTTGGCCTTTGCCTTGGCCTTTTCCCCCATCTCCGCATTTCGCCTTCCAGTCGGAAATCCGCTGCTCTTTGGGCTTCTTCTCGGGGTGGGCTGCGAAGTAGGCCTTCTTGTCCGCCTCATACACCTTGCACTGACGGTGGTCGTGTGCATGGTTATTTCCCTTGCCATAACAGACCCAGCACCCGTCGTGCTGAGACCTGTACTCCCGGAACGAGAGCGGTGGGTTCCCGATCCTCCTTGGCTCTTTGCCCTTCTTGGGTCGCACCTGGCTCCATCTGGACCGATCCTGCCCATGGTTCTTCACGTTGTGCGCCACAAACGCGAAGAAATGGGCCTCCTCGTGATCCTACGGGACCAGTGGTCTTGGCCACTTCCACTACCATCCTCCGCGGAGTTGGCCGTGTCCTCCTGGATCTCTCGATGGTGGCGGTCTTCTCGATGACCTCGTTGTCCATGACCATGTCGATCCTGCACGTGGGCCTGGTTCTTCGCATTGAGCTTCAACTCCACCGTGATGTACTTCACGATTTCATCAAGGCTCATGCGGGCGAAAATGACTTGCATCCTCAGCGGCTCCCCGCGCCTCCACTCCACGTTGTTGAGGCGCAGCAACCTTTGCCCCATGGAGTCCCCGAATACCTCCACGTACACGGAGTTCTTCAGGCCCAACATCCGGTTGGGTTCGCCCAGGTTCCTCCTGAAGAACTCCATGATACCCGCATGGGTATCCTCTGCCGCCATAATCCTCACCGCCACGCGCTTCTTCGCGCGCTTCTTCTCCTCGTCCTCCACTCTCCTCTTCCAGTTGCCGGTGAGGACGTCCTTCAGGAGGTGGCGGATCTCGCTGGCCTCGTTCCAGTCCTCCACCAGCTTGAGGCATCTGCGGTACTTCCGCAGATACCTGTTCCACTCCCGGACCCGCAACTCACCGCGGTCCAGCGGCAGTGGAATGGACCACAGGTCCTCCAGCTTCTGATTCGGAGCGTCCACCCGCTCCTCATCCTCCAGCCACGTGCGGATCAATCCTTCCCGGATCTGATCCCGCAGCTCCTCCTTGAGGTCCTGCGCCAGCCGGTGTGGGAATGTCCGGCATACCCACTTGTCCCGCGGCGCTCCCCGCATCTCGCCGACGACCTCCTCGGCGAAGTCCTCCCAGTCCAGGATGAAGTCATCCAGGTTGGACGGGTTCCCGTCGTAATAGGGGATCTTGATTCCCCTGAGGTCGTCAATCCTGATGGCGTCTCCGACGTCTCCAGCCACCACTCCACCGAGACGGATACCACCTGTGGCCGGGGGGTGTGAGTACACTCCCCGTACATCCCTCTCCTCCATGGAGTGCGGTCCAGTTGGGCCTGAACCCATGGGGTTTGGAATGCGGGAAGGATTTGCCCCATCGGCCGTCCATATCCCCGTATTGGGATCCTTCGCCCACAGGTTTCCGCTTGGATGGCCTCGACCATGTCCGTCGGCGCTTCCCATGGTTCGCCCCTGCATGGTCTGGTTCTGGATCTCGATCTTCTCTTCCGCATAGACTGCCATATTCGTCGTGAGCGGTACATCCTGGGCGGCATGGGACATCTGTACCGTCAGGCTCCTCGGGTCCGCGGTCACGTGCCCTTCCCGCATGGACCCAGCCGGTGCCGTGTGTTCCCCGAGCATTGTGGATTCGCTGAACAGGGGAACATACGGCAGCGCACCCGGGTCAACACGCGGAGGCGCGTATGGTGCCTCTGCAGGGCCGCCCATGGGTTTCTCCATGGCGCTCCTGAGGGTCTTAACCCGCTCCACCAGCTCTACCGCGTCCGGCTTTGCCGGGAGCTCCGGACCCGAGGCGAGGGGCTGTCGCTCCTCTAGCCTTCTCAGGCGTCCCGACATGTCCTCCACTAAGTGGAGGAGGCTGTCCACCACTTGCTGCTGCTTCTGCAGGGCCAGCTCCAGATTCTCCCGGTACCGGGCCTGATCCGCTCGCAGCTCCTCCATGTGGTTCTCCGCGGCCGACTGGCGTCCAGGATCCCCGCGACGTCCTCCTCTGTAGCGTCCTTGGCGTTGTCCAGGCGGTCAAGGTGACGCACGATGGCGTCCATCCCCATCTTCGGGTACTTGCCCATGAGGAAGGACACGTGCTCGCAGTGGCACGCAGCGTGCTTTCCGCCGGATTCAGCACATCCCGCGGTTCCCGGCACCTCAGACTCATCGCCCATGGGCGTATCGCCTATGGCGTCCGTCTCTGGTCCCGTGTGCCGGGGCACAGGTGCCGTCCGGGCCCTGGCTGGCCTCTCCAAGCCCTCGGCGTCGTGCTGCAGGGCGGGCTCGGGGGCCGTATGCGCCCTGGCGATCGGCGCGGACATCTCCGGCTCCGAAGGTGGCTCGTGGGCTGTCCGATGGCCCTCGGAGTGCCCCTCGGATTCCCACAGCCTGACCGGGCTGGGGTCCGTGTCCATAGCCCCGGCGTCCCTTGCCGCGGACTTGGGTGACCCGCGCTTCCGGTAGCGCCGGGCCCGTCCTCCACTGCTGCCTGAATGGCAGGCGTCATCAGAGTCCTCTGCGGCGGAGCAGAGGTTGCATGCCTTTCGGCAGCGACGCTCACACATGGAGACCAGGTCCTCCATGTCACGTCCTCCTCTTCCCGAGTGTCGTTCTTCTCTTCGGGCTTCAACTTCCGGAGTTCGCCATGCTCTTGAGCGTCTCTCTCCTTCTATTGCTCCAATCTCCGGCGTGGTCTCCACCGAGTCCACAATACGCACCCGGGGCGTATTTGGGCAGGGCTCATAAGGGCCCAAGTCCCCTGGTCGGCGGTTGGTAGGGGCAGCAGGTAAGCCTCTGCTACCATAAAGAAGGTCCCTACCAGGACCGGCCCCCGCTGTGCCCCTTCCGCCTGTAACCCCTGCTGATTTACTCCGGATCAACGATTGCATTCCTCAATTTCCAGGGTCCAAATCCACAAATATAGAAAATAAAATCCTCCTTCAACCCTGAATGGCAACCAGATCCCACAAGTACAGCAATAACCCAATTCACAATCCAAATCAGGCTGCGGGCTTTCGTTCAGCACACCAGTATTTCCACGGTGGCGGGCATGTACAAGAATTGCACCAAGGAAGAAAGCCCTGAAATTGGCATATGAACACAAAGGGAGCAAAGTTGGGGAAAGAGGTAAACATACACATTCACAGCCATAAACCCATCATTCCCTGGACTCAAGACCTTCCCTTGACTCACCAACATATTACCCTGAACCAGGTCAAATGATATGGCTGAATGCCATGTGTCACAAGTCAATACACAAACCCCAAAAATGTGTTCACTCCCAAGCCTCCAAATCCTAGCCCAAATAGGGAGGTGGCCTGTCATGGCCTAGAGTGGCACTCAGGACCATGCCCTACCCTGACATAAACTTGGTTGGACTTGGAGTTGATTGGGCTTGGAGAAATGACCTATGAATTTGAACTCATAACATGCCAAAAAACTGCCAATTCACACCATATTGGCCATACATCAAATATATGCTCAAAATTGAGGTTACCACTTATCCGAAGGCTCAAAGCATGCATGGAATCGAAGTCTAGTATTCATGGAGAATAGAGACCAAAGGTCAATGCCCATGTACATCCCCACTGCACCCTCTAAACCCCTTCAGATATGGGCACCACGCACTGCCCAAGTCAGCCCATGATTTTGAGACCAATTCTTGTAATCTCTCGTGCGCCAAGCCAAATGGAGTACGCGATCTGGCATATGGTGGTGTTCAACTCCAAAGCATATGCCAATATATGAACAACGTACCACGGTTCGACTTCCCATAGGCTTCTAGCTGTTCGCTGACCAGGTAAGTACACAAAACGCAAAAATGAGCAAAAATTGAGGTCAAACACATGAAAATATGACCAAATACAAGGTTGTCATGATAGTATATATCTATGCTCACCCATGCTATCCGCTCATGATTCAATACACGAATGATTGGAACCATTTGCCAACAATTCCCCCCCTTGGATCCCCAATCGGGCGCATGGAGATACCTTCGCCACTAATATCTACATGCCCCATGAAAATGGGAGTGCACCCATGGATCTCTTTGTCAAACATACCATGAGCAATACATACGCGGTAGACTTGGTCTAGCGCTTTGAATTCCATAATTGGGACATGGGCAAAGCCCTTGTCACGTATGGCTCCCCATCTCCTTGGCCACACAAAGATATATAACATGGGCTTGAGCATATCAAACATATACCATGCATACAACACATACGCTCAAAATATGGCTCCGACCATGATATGCCATGTCCCTCCATTGACATAACTTCACGTTAAAACCACGTAGGAACCCAAAGAAAAGTTGTTATGCAACCCCAACACTCATGCGGCACACTCAAAAGTCGCATTAAAATTTTCCGTTGCACGGTCCAAGAGTTATATATCACTTTATACCCCCTTGACCATTTTGCCTTGCTACAGCAGGCATGTGTGCGCATCAAAGGCGTCTGATGCTCCCTCAATTAAGTTGAGACCAAGGCGCTTACAACCCAACCTTCCCTATTCTCGTTCCTCACACTCGCGCGTAGATATGATGCTTCAAAGTGGTCCCACGATTTGCTTTTGTTTCCCTTATATCTCCAAGTCAAATGGGTGGCAAGTATAAGGGAAACCTGATTCGGGCATAGGGAGAGGCGTACGACCACTCGAAGAAGTCCAAATCCAGTGCGGCGATGTCGAAGTCGAAAATCCGATTTCGACATCGCGAAAAATTCTGATTAAAATTTCGAGTGCTTATTTAGAGAATTGCGGAAGCAACGAACCCTTTGCTGATGAAATCTGACCCTTCAACTGAATATCCGCCAAAATATCTGGAAATAACAGTTAACCAATCGGTTAACGCAAAATCGCGAGCCAACTGACAGTCGCCGATACATTGACTATCAGAACGAAAGGCTGAAAAATTACGGAAACATTATGATAATAAAACCCTGTTGATTCCTGATATTCCGATATATAAATCTCCGCTGGCGGTTCCTCGGTTCTGAATATGGCCGCTCAGAGCCGGAATGGCCAAACCTATCACACTATCACATCAGGTTAGGTCAGGTGGATGGGAGAGTATGATATCAGCCAATGGCGGCTTGCCGGCACATAGATACACACCCCAAGTGACCCCAAGATGGCCACAGGGGTTCGAACCGGCTTCACACAGTGCCAATGCCCAGGGCACCCGGGGCTGGAAACCAGAAAAAGCCAGAGACAACGGGGGCGCACAAGGGAAAAAAAAACCCAGCACCAAGAGGCAGCGGCGAAAACCGCGAGACAGAAAAGGGTAAGGGGGGGCAGCAAACACCAGGGAGCAGCACACTGCTAGGCGGCAAACACAAAAGAGGGAAGAGCGAACAGCGAGCCGAGAAGCGAGAGGCCAAAGAAAAAAAAGACACCACACAGCGCCAAGGCCCAGGGCACCCGGGGCCGGAAACCAGCAAAAACCAGAGATGACGGGGGCGCACAACGAACGGAAAAGAAAAAAAAAAGAAAAAACCAGAGCACCGAGAGGCAGCGACGAAAACCGCGAGACACAAAGGGGGGGAGGCAGCAACCACCAGGGCGCAGCCAACGACCAGGCGTGATACACAAACGAGGCGAGAGCGCACGGAGAGGAGAGGAGCGGGAGGCGAAAAAAAAAAAACACACCGCGCCAAGGCCCAGGGCACCCGGGGCCGGAAACCAGCGAAAGCCAGAGACAACGGGGGCGCACAACGAACAAAAAAAACAAACCGAGCACCGAGAGGCAGCGACGAAAACCACGTGAAACAAAAGGGGGGGGGGGCAGCAACCATCAGGAAGCAGCCAACGGGCAGGCGGGAACCTCAAACGAGGCTAACGCGCACAGAGAGCCGAGAAGCGGTAGGGCACCGAAACGAACAGCACACAGCGCCAAGGCCCAGGGCACCCGGGGCTGGAAGCCAGAGAAAGCCAGAGACAAGGAGGGGCATACAAAGAGGGGAAAAAAAAAGGAGAGGGTCAACGGCAGGCCAGGGGGGTGGAGGAAAGAGAAACAAAGCGCCAAGGCCCAAGGCACCCGGGGGCGGAAACCAAAGAAAGCAAGAGACAAAGGGGGAGCACGGAAGAAGAAGAAAAAAGGGGGGGGGGGAAAGGAGGGGTGGGCAAACAAAGGACCAAGAGAGCGGCAACCCCAGTACAGAGGGGGCCGAGCTAAGCAGAATGAGGGAGCGGCCAGAGGAAAAGGTGAGGCGCACCAGAACGCGCCCGTAAGGCTGGCCCACCCGACCCGGCCAGGAAGGTTGAGCACACGCACACAGGCACGGGACCCGGGCGTGGCGTCCTCTGACCCGCAAGGGGAGATGTCGCGTCCACACGAAACAGCCTCGCTGCACCGGCCGAGTCCCCCCGTCGAAAGACAGGGTTGACACACGCCAACCATCGCAGCGCAAGCACCCCAGGATCGACGCCAGAGGGCCCCACAGGGACAACCCCGTCGCGAAGCCCCGAACGGGTACGACGCGAAGCAAGCCCAGCGCCCCTGCCTTGGCAGGGGCCAGCGGCAGGCACAATGAGCCCGGGTCTCGGCTGGCCTCCGCGTGCACCGCGCAGCTGCCCAGTAAATCCGGACGCGAAAGCCCCCAGGATGGAAAAAGGCACCACGGGGTCAGGAACGCCCAGCAGGGCACCGAGAGCAACCGGACCGGACAAGGCGCGGCGCACCACACGGGGCCACGAGGCACGCCAGAGAGGCACGTCGCCGGCCGCAACCACGGCACACGGACAGGTGCCAAGCAACAAGGGCAGCCGGGTGCCGCAAACCTGGACAGCGCGCGCCACAAACACAGGACCACGGCCAAGGAGCGACACCGAAGGGGAGACGAGGCCAAGCAGCGCGAGAGAGAACGGACGCCCGGGATTGGATCGTCTCGGGTGGAACGAGCAGCAGGAGCCGCTACCCCCCGGACTTCAGCTTCCAGGGACCAGTGGCGGTGGACTCCCAGGACAGGATCAACCGGGCCTGAACAAGCAGCAGGCACGTCAGGGAGCCAGAGAAGCGGCCACGAGGACGACACCGTGGAGATGCAGCGGAGCGGAGTGGAGGACGAGGTCGGGGAGAAGCCGAAAAAACAAGGTGAGGACAAGGTGAAGGTGACACAGCCAAGCACGCAAGTGGACGAGGACAGGGGGATGAGGTTGAGCAGCCAAGGGGACGAGGCAGAGGAGAAGCAGGGGAGCAGCGACAAGGAGGATCCCGAGGAGTAGCAGATTAGGGGTGACCAAGACGAGGCCGTGCACAAGCAGCCAGGAGCAGACAAAGACAGGGAGAGCCTAGGACTGGATCATTCGGGGCAAAACAAGAAGGAGAAGCCGAAGCGAAACGACGACAAAATGCGGAGGAAGGAGTCATGAGGCCCCGGTCTGGAACATCTGGGGCAGAACAAGCAGCAGGGGCCGCCACCCGCTGGACTGAAACATCTGGGGACAAGTGGCGGCCAGACGCCCCGGAAGGGCGCATCCGGGACGGAACAAGGAGCAGGGGCAGCCGCCCCCCGGACTGGAACATCCGAGGACAAGCGGCGGCCGATCGCCACGGACGGGGTCCTCGGCCACGGAGAGCAAGAGGTGCGGCCACGAGGGCGAGGCAGTGGAGATGCAGCGAAGCAGAGTCGAGGACAAGGTCGAGGAGAAGCAGAGAAACCAAGATGAGGACAAGGCCCAGGAGATGCAGCGATGCACACAAATGGACGAGGACGCGGGGATGAGGAGGAGCAGCCAAGGGGACCAGGCCGAGGAGAAGCAGTTGAGCAGCAAAGAGGAGGAGCCCGAGGAAATGCAGTGAGGAGGTGACCAGCACGAGCTCGTGGACAAGCAGCCAAGAGCAGACAAAGAGATGGAGAACCCAAGACCGGATCAAATGGGGCACGACAAGAAGGAGCGGCGGAAACAAAGCGACAACAAAATGCGGAGGAAGGAGTCGCGACGCCCTGGACTGAAACGTCCCGGGCGGAACAAGCAGCAGGGGCCGCCGCCCTTCAGACTGGGGCATCCGGGGACAAGTGGCTGCCAGACGCCCCGGACTGGCGCATCCGGGACGGAACAAGGAGCACGGGCTCCCCTCGGACTGGATCATCCGGGGACAAGCGGTGGCCGAATGCCACGGACTGGATCATCCGGGGAGGATCAAGCAGCACAAGCCGCCGCACCCCGGACTGGATCATCCGGGGACAGAGGGCGGTCAGACGCCCCAGACTGGAACATCCGGGATGGAACAGGCAGCGGGAGCCAGCGCACCCACGACAGAAAAATCCAGGGACACGTGGTGGGCAGACGCCCCAGACTGGAGCAACTGGGGCAAAAAAAGAAGGAGCGGCCACAACCACCGGGGCCGGGGAAAGATGGTTTGCCGCTACGGGCACGAATGCCCGGGGCGGATCAACCAGAAGGGGTCCCATCCCCCGGGCTTGAGCGTCCAGGGGAAAGTGGCGGCCAGAGGCGGAGGAAACAGGAGGCCGAGACCAAGGTCGTGCAGCTTAGGAGACAAGACTGGAGGCAACGCAACGGACAGAGCCGAGGAAATGCAGGGAGGGAGAGAAATGGACGAGGCCGAGGAGACGCAGGGCAGCAAAGATGAGGACGGGGCCGTGGTGCAGCAGCGAAACAGACCTATGGATGAGGCCGGGGTAATGCAGAGAAGCAGCCGTGAGGATGAGGCCGGGGTACAGCAAAAAAGCGGAGATCAGGACGAGGCCGCGGAGAAGTAGTGCAACCATGGGTAGGATAAGGCCGTGGTGATGCAGTGACGTAAACAAGAGGCAGAGGCCGAGGTGAAGGGAAGCAGCAGCCAAGAGGATGAGGGTTTGGAGAAGCAGTGCAGCAGCCAAAACTAGGAGCCCGTGGTGATGCAGTGATGCGAAGACCTGGACGAGGCCGTGGTAATGCAGCGAAGCGCAGACGAGGCCAAGAAGTGCCCAGGACTGGATCATCCAGGGCAAAACAAGAAAGAATGGCCGAAGCACGACACGAGCATCAAACGGTGAAATAAGACCAGACGCCCCGGACTGGATCATCTGGAGCGGAACAAGCAGCAGGAGCCGCTGTCCCCCCGAACGGATTATCCAGGGACAAGTGGCGGCCTGGCGCCCCAGACTAGATAATCCGGGGCTGGCAGCCTGTCCGCACAAGAGCCGGACTCGACAGGCCGCGCTCAGGCGGGCCCTTGACCGGGTATAGCAGGCCAGATGTGAGTGCTGGTAGCTACGCCTCTCCGTACCCCCACCATGCATGAGTCACTCGTACCGCGGGTGGGACAAGTAGGGTAAAGTGGTGCGACCGAAGCCGCCCACCCAGCTGAACCAACGGCAGAGACACACACACAACAATAAGGGCATCAACATGGACACGACAATGCAGGCGGGGCACGACAGCAGAGCACACCATCCATCCAAGCCCTAGCAGGGGTACGTGTGGTGGCGTCCCTGCTAGGCCACAGCTGCAAACCAAAAGGAAAAGCGCTGTGTTCTTGTGCCCAAACACAGGTGGATCACATGGGCTGCCCACCCTGCATGACCCAGGGCGCAGATCACACACATAGCAGCACGCCCGAGCCAGGTATTGGGGGAACAGCAGAAAGAAGGACCCTCGGCCATGAGTGGCGAGGGACAAACATCAGAAGGACAATCTGCCGTAGGAGGTATGCAAGACGACGTCAAGGACCGCAAGACAGCAGGCAGTGCAAGCATACAGAACACAAAACACAACCCCCCTCCAAGCCCTGGTGCCGGTACGTGTAGTGGCGTCCCTGCAGGGCCACAGCTGTGTTCTCGTGCCAATACATAGGTGTGCCAAACGGGCAATGACATGGGAAAAGTTGGCCAGACGACCTGGACAGGAACGTGCGGAGGAGAAAGCGCCGAGTGCGCGGAAGAAGGGGAGTGGATAGGAGCGAACCGTGCAAGGAGCAAGAAACTGTCCCCGGATGGATGAGGATCCTGTGGGCCCGCGCCACGGGGTTACTGGCGGTCCGGTGGGGTATAAACACGGGATGAGGGGTGGGATTGGGGCATGGGGCTAGGACAGGGGTGTGACACGGGCCACACAATGGCCCCATCGGATCCGGAAACCACGGGATGCGGGGAATTGGCCGGTGACAGGATGTGGCGAAGCAGAACGGGACATGGGAGAAGATGGGAGGCCGATAGCGCCAGGCAACAGCACCGTGGGATTGGGAAACCAGTCGCCATGTAGTGGTGAACCATGGGCCAACCATGGGGAGCCTGGCCACGCGAAGTCGGGAAAATGCCCTGAACTCCGGGACGGCTGTGAGGTATCCGCAGGGGTGAGGGTTGACCCTGAGGTCCCCGGGTCAATGGCCTGAGTACACCTGGCCTCACGCGTGAGCGGGACCTGAAGGAACGTGTAAAGGGTCGCCCTCTGGCCTCCAGCCGCGGATGGACGACACCCAAGTGCATCCGGGAGCCCAGTGGGTACTCCAACCCGTGAGGGATGGGGAGTGGTGGAATGTGGTTGACAGAGAGAAATACTCCGCTGTCGGCGCGGGCTATCAACAGGAAACCCGCCTGCATGCGCCCAAAAGGCTGTGCTAGGGGGGAAAAGGCCGGAGGATCCTTCGATGGGTGACCGGAAGGAGCTGAGACTGTGAGGGCAGCGACTGGAGGACACCTACCGCCGGTCATGCCCCAAGGGAACCTGGTTGAAGTTCTCGGCCGTGAGGTGAGAAAGGAGTTGCCAGAGGAACTGATGCTGGAGAGCTCTCCTTCCCGCCAGAGGCGGCCACCATGTAAAACAAGCAAGGAGATGTCAGATGAGGCTGCGGACGCGGCCACCCTTAGTTACTTACTTACTTGATGAGTGTGCAATTAGTCCTGACCTCAACATGTTGCTGCCCTGTGAGGAGTAAAAATTCAGAGACCCCCTCAGCCCACTCAGGCACGTTTGTGGGATCAAACTCAGGGAATTCAATCTGAAGGTTCGTCGTGGCGATGGCCTTTGTTCCCCTACCCGGTACGCCTTGGTTACCTGTTCCACGTGAAGGGGCTGAGGGGTGTGTGGTGGCCAATGGCACTAGTGCAACCACGCCATCGCTCTTCATCTCGGCCTCTGTGGTGTCGCCTACACTGCAGAGAGGCACTGTCCTCTGACGGGGGTGGAGGTGGAAAGGGCTAGGACAGGTGTCCATAGGAGAGCCGAGGGTGCCTCTGCAGGTTTTCACATCCCTGGTCAGAAAATCCAGAACAAGGGGACATGTTAGGGGGGGGCTCCTTCAGAGTCTGAGAGCCCAAGGTACATGGTGAATACAAGAGGGTGTGAGGGAGCGAGGGCAGAGGCTCGGCGTGTTACGAAAGTTTTCTCCGAGTTTTACGCGTTGCTCCTGACGTTGTTTTCCTTGCGTAGACGGAAAAGTAGGCAACGACGGGCACAGGGTTATGCTCCCATTCACGTTACAGCGCTTACGGCGCTATTAATTTGTGTATTTGAGTTCAAAACTTTCGTCGTTGTGTTTCAACTCGTTTCGCCGCGCACTTTTTGTCCTAGCCATTTTTTAGGCTAATGAGCTATATTTTCAGCTATTTGAAAACATTTTTCCGTCATTATTTTCTTATCTTTTCCTTTCTCTGGCGCTGAGGATCAGCGCGCGCGACAACTGGGTGCAGGTAATGAAGACCTTGCCCTAAGTGCACTGTCAGCAGGACCGAAGGCAAAGCTTGGGCTCTCGGATTCTGAAGAAGCCTCCCCCCAACATGTCCCCTGGTTCTTGAATATCCGACCAGGGATGTGAAAACCTGCAGCAGCATCAGCGGCTCTCCTATGGACACCTGTCCTAGCCCTTTCCACCCGCACCTCCGTGTGAGGACGGTGCCTCTTTGCAGTGTAGGCGACACCATAGAGGCCGAGATGAAAAGCGATGGCATGGCTGCACTACCGCCATTGGCCACAACACACCCCTCAGCCCCTTCATGTGGAACAGGTAACCAAGGTGTACCAGGTAGGGGAACAAAGGTCATGGCTCCGGCGATCCCTCAGATCGAATTCCTTGAGTTTGATATCAAAAACCTGCCTGAGTGAGCTGAGGAGTTCTCTGAATCTTTACTCCTCACAGGGCAGCAACATGCTGATGTCAGGAGTAATTGCACACTAATCAAGAAGTCGTTCAAAAAGAAACTTCTCCAGCGGCAAGTGAAGACAGCCATCAGGAAGAGCTCCAACTGAGGGCGCTCTCTGAATACACTGGAACACATATACCCAGTTTACGAGATGGACCTGAGTGTCTGTACTGAGATAGAAGAGTTGCTTTCACTTCCTGAATTCCCTACAGCATCCCGTATCTGAGAATTTGTGGCGTAGCTGGAAGAGCTCATTGGACGCATGAACCCTACGTCTTATGGTCCTACAGAGCCTCGCCTATGGCTTGTCCAGAAGATTCGTCTTAAGACTTGGGATGACTGCAGGGAGACGTCCGACAGGGAAGCACAGACGCACTCCTACGATGACCTGGTCGATCTGCCTATCCAGTTGGCCATGGAGAGAGAGAATGATTCCCGCATGGAGAAACATCTGCGCAAACATCTGCGAAGGGAGACCCCTGCTGAGAGGGGTCCTGGAGGGAGGTCATCTCAACCCCACTCTAACCCTGAGAGGGGCAGTGGTGGGCACTTAAAACATATGACTGAGAACCCTCCCTCTAAAGGTAAAGGGGCCCCTGATCTTTTCTGCTGTCGTCTTACGGACGATAAGGCTGGACCCTGCCACGTGCCCGACTGTGATGGGCGAAGTGTGTACAATGCTGAAGCGCATGCAGAAAACTAAAGATGGTCAGGAGGTAAAGCACACGGACCAATCATGCTGCAAGATAACGTGCGGATATTGCGGCAAGCGTAAGCATTATGGGGATGAATGCCATATAAAATGCCAAGAGTACGACAAAGTCAAGAAAGCGGAAGAGCAGCGGCGTAAGAACGCCAGAAAGGGTAAACCCGAGGGGGGAGCCGAAAACCCTTGGAAGGTAAGTGTAAGGGTAACTCCGGTGGGAGACAAATGTCCTCAACCCCCCCACTGGTGGAGGACGAGCACCCAACCCCACATCTCAGGCTGCTCAGGTTGAAGAAGAGAATGTCCCCTCCGGACCTATTGCTGGCGGCGCTGAAAAAAAAGATAGCGCCAAGAAGCACAAGCTCAACTGGCACTCCAAGTGCCTGCAGTCCGCTGGGTTGAGTTGAGGTTCCCTAAAGAAGGATAGGGGGGCTGCTCCGAGTCTTAGATTTAGGATTCTGGATCCCCGTCAAAATGGGTGATCAAGTTTACAAAGCGGTCTTGGACACCGGTGGTCTCCATTGTGGCCCGCAGATTGCCAAATCAAGCCAAGATCCGGACAACCGAAACCGTGGCCATACGGGTAGGGGATAGGAGGACCATCCTTTCTTTGCAGGGGGCCGATGTGAGTGTCAGTCACCGCGATAAGCCAGTGACTCAGCACTGCAAAGTGCTTGACACCGACGCCTCTGACATTGCTATCAGCACATATGTTTTGCGCCGTAACGCCCAGGTGAAACTGTTGTCTTTGCAGCGTCCCTATGCCCTATACTGCGACTTCCGCAGTGGCCTCTTCTCCGTCCCTCTGGAGCCGTTAGAATAGAAGGAATCTGGTCTGCGCTACGTGAACCTGTCTTATCGAACTAAAAACTATCAGTTGGTGCGGCTCGTCTTAGAAAATGGACTGGTCGCCCTACGGGTAGACCTAAATGAATTTCAGGTGGAACTGTTTGCGAGTAAGGAGCAGCACATGATGGAGCTCTATTGTTCGCGATACTTCAATAACTCCTATCGCTTCTACTGGAGATTGATGGGGTTGTGCTATGCTAACCCCCCATTCTCTCAACTCTCTAAGGTGTTGACCGAAATCGCCCTTGCAGGAGCGAGAGTTGTGCTGTGCCCCGCTGACTGGGGTACCAAAGAGGAACACGTCTATTAGAGGTGTTTGTTGCACCGTATGACAGTGGGGAGGACTGAACTCCCCGACGGCCCAATGTACGTTCTTGAGAACTCTCACGAGACCATTCCAGCCCCTGAATGGGGCAGTTTCCTGTCCATCGTAGATGGTTCTCTAAACCCCGTACCCGTGAGTGACCTTGACCAGGTAATACTCAAGGAGTTGATGGCCCGAAATCGAGGCCTTACTCTCCTAGATCTTAAAAAAAAGATCTGAGTACTCTTCAGTCACCACTATGAGCGGTGAGTGCTCCGATGAGCAGGATACCCAAGCAGTCTGTACTCCTTTGGCTGATGCTGACGACCAATTAAGTGAGATTGCAAGTGCTATATTACCGGTAAACCTGGAGGTGCTTACACTGAAGCACAGCGCCTTCCTGGCACAGTTGCTAATGGATGAGGTGGACCTCGGTGAGTCCACCCCTGGTGGGTCTCGGAACGGAGCTGTTTTCTAAATGCGGGCCACTGATGGCCCTACAGGTTAGGTGCCTAGCGCTAAGCCCTCACCGAAAAACATGCCCGTCTCTTGGTACGATGTACAGGACCTCCAGCAGATTCTATGGGCTAAGGTCACCAGCGACGGACCCGTCTGGACCTGCTCAAGAGGACCTGGAAAATGTCTATATGGTCCGAGGAGGATGAAGAACAAATGACTCTCCCTGATCCTGTAGTACCTGTGGTATGCTGCCTTCACTATGTCCTGCAAGGTCACCAAGACTAGAAGGATGAGCTGCCCCCTGAAACTATGGGGCGTATGAAGAAAAAAGGAAAAGGAAAGAGCAACCTCAATGCTCAGGAGGATTTCTCTCAGAAACCTGATAGCATGAACCTTGACCCCCGTCTCAGTAAGCTCATCCAGAAATACCATAAGGTTTTTGGAGCGCTGCCCCCACCCCTGTCTTGCAAAAAGCTGGTCCAGATGAACCTCAAATCCAAACCAGAGTTTGAAGGGTCAGTGGTGAGACGGCGTCTGTGCCCCGTTGCACAAGTCCGAATCGACGAGATCGAACGCCAGATCCAGGAATGTATAGATGCTGGCCTGGTGGAGGAGTATAAACACGGGGGCTATCCCCGCATTGTAGCCCTTGTTTCCTAGTGGCTAAACCTGGCTCCACTGCTATGCGCTTGGTCGTCGACTATAGTGAGGTCAACAAAAAAACCCAAAGATCTTCAGGGAGTATTGCGGACATGGAGAGCAGCCTGGAGAGAATTGCCAAGTGTCGATTTAAGACCAAGATGGACAAGCGCAGTGGATTCTGGCAGGTAGACCTAACCCGATCAGCCCAGAAAGATCTTGTCTTCCGCTGGAAAGTCATGCCCTTCGGTGTTCCGAATGCCCCTGCATTCTTTCACGAGGTGATGAAAAAATTCCCGCGGGGCTGGGATGCAGGCAGACATCGATGACGTGAGCCTGGCTACTAATACCCAGGAGGATCATATCCTCCTCCCAGAAGAGCGTTTCACCGTCTGTCAGGAAAACTATCTCCGCATCAGACTCCAGAAATGTGAGTTCATGCGTGAGGAGATGAAGTATCTAGGTCTCCACGTTAGGTATGGCTGGTGGAAACTAGCTGCATCTAAGATGCATCCCCTGCTAGACATGCAGATACGTGATGACCCTCAGAAAGGTCTTCACGACGTTTGCAGTTTCATTGGCGCGTTCAAACTGTCATCGGCGCCATACACACAATCCTCCATATTCATCAGCCCTCCTGACTGACCTTATAAAAAAGACCAACGCTTGGCGGTGGACCGACAAGGAGGAGGCCTGTTTTCAGGAGTAGAAGAAAACAATCTCCTCTACCAACTTCCTGGGGGTACCCCTGCCCTAAGGGCGAGATAATACTCGTTACAGATGCCTGTGATGTAGGGGGGGGGCTGGTACCCTGTACCAGTGCCAGGAGCTTGACGCCGCGGAGTTTTTCCACCAGCAGTTTCACACTTCAGGTCTGAACCGCGATGGAACCCTGAAGCATGACTACCCTCCTAATGCGTGGCGTTTGGTGCCTCTCGGGCACTGGAACTTGAAGTGGAAAGAAGCATGATCCAACTACAGTACCTACGACCAGGAACTCCTGGCTTGGATGCCCGTGCTCTCTTCTAAGTCCCGCCTACTCGGCACTAACCCTATTGTGTGGCTCTGTGACCAAGAGCCTGTGAGAACATTTCAGAAGGGTTCCCCCCCTGAAAAAGTGAGACTAAAGCGGTGCTGGACCTATCTCATTCAGTTGAGGTTGACTGCCCACCATATATAGGGTATAGAAAACGAAATAGCTGACTATATATCCCGTAATAACTTCGATGCTCTCTCAGGTGAGAGTTTGGAGGCGTTGGCCAAAGAAGCGTTCCAGTGTATGGATGTCCAGCTGGACTTGTCCATGCGCACGGTAGGTGTAATGGAGGGTTGGATTCTGAAAGACTCCCAGTCAGAGTACCATTGTGTACTCAGCACCCTAAGTGATGGCCTAGAGGCGCTCCTCATTGACGGTGACCGTTGGTATTAAGACAACCAATATGTGTACTATGAAGACCGTATAGTTGTGCCTGAGGCACGACTGGAGGGTTGCCTACAGTGGGCCCATCTCAGTTCAGGGCACACCACCTATGATTTTACGGGCCAAAACGTCACTTTACTCGAAAAGTACCCAAAAAGCTATTTTTGGACTGCGTAAGCATGTCTTTTGGATTCAGCGCCCCCAAGAAAGGGAGGGTCCTCATGAAAACATTTTCAAAAGGCTCATTTACCCGTTTTTTCCAAAAAATGGCCCCGGGGGGGGGGGTTTACAAGATTTTACCAGACGTGGCACTAACTACCTGCATACAACTTTACTCAAACCGTACCCAGAGAGGACTTCCTTGGACTCTCAAAGCATGTTTTTTGGATTCAGCGTCCCCAAAATAAGGGGGGGGCTCACGAAAACATTTTCAAAAGGCTCATTTACCCGTTTTTTCGCAAAAATCGCCCCCGGGGGGGGGGCGTTTTACCAGATTTCAGCAGACGTGGCACTCACTACCTGCATACAACTTTACTCAAAACGTACCCAAAAAGCAATTTTTTGGACTCCTAAAGCATGTTCTTTGGATTCAGGTTCTTCTTCCACATAACCACATTCATGTTATAATTTCACGGCTACAAGGGCTACAACCATTTTTCTTGGATGCAATGCCTCTTTAGAGGCCATCAAACAATAGAACATTGCCCTTGTATGGGTGCTGTGGTTCTATGTAGCGCACCAAGGCCGTTTGTAGCCGTTTTTAGTGTCAAAGGTCACCAAGAATGTCCATGCATACGAGCAAAATGCACGCACAAAAGATACATATCCTCACGGCAATGCAACATAGAGGCTTTGAACATGGTACATTGTGTGTTCCATCATGGTGCTATCACCATACGTAGCCCTCTGAGTGCTTTGCTTGTTCATAATACCCCCTATGCTTCCCAAATGGCATTGTCACCTTCCCAACAGGTCCTTTCTCTACATAACCACATTCGTGTTATAACTTGATGGCAACGAGGACTACAAGCATTTTCCTTGGATGCAATGCCTCTTCGAAGGCCATCTAACAGTAAAGCATTGCCCTTGTATTGGTGCCGTGGTTCTATGGAGCGCACAAAGGCCGTTTGTAGCCGTTTTTAGTGTCAAAAGGGGGGGGAAAGGATGAAAGTTGCCTATAACCCTACGGCTGGGGAGGGCAGGGGACCAGATATGTGCTCAGGATGTCAAGTATGCTTCGTTACGCAACCCCATATGCTCACTGCCTGCGTGCAATGGAAAGTACGCCCCAAATCGACCAAACAAACTATTTACGCTCGCGTCGCTGCCGCTGAATCGCGAATGAATCTGCGATTACAGGAAATCCTGAGTGAGTGCGATGGCAGATCAGAAATGCATTCTCCAAAGGTTTCGAATTTTCAAAAATCGACTTCGCAGTCATGTAGAGATTTCCATGCTGTTTGCAAAACATGCCCAGATATTGAGTTATGTGACAAAATGAGATTTCAAATCATAGGTGCAAGGTGCAACCGCTCTGTTGACTTTTTCAGGGAGCGTTTCTACTCCCGACTAACCTTAGTAGAACTACACGCTCGTATGCAGCCCATAGTGGACTCCTGTGGCTGTCACGCCATCGAACAGAGCAACTCACGTGACCTGAGACTGGTCTCCAGTCTGCCTATCCCCTACTGTGCTAAGTGTTTGTTGTACGTGGATTTCATCCACGGTCTGCCTAGGTTTGGTGGTTATGACAGTTGTCTGGTTGTCACCTGTGGAGTGACCCTTTTCACTCATGAATTTGGCTGCAACAAAAAGATCACAGGGGAACAGACTCTGAACGTTTTGGTTGAACAAGGGTTGAAACACTATGGGGCATCCAAGGAGGTGCACTCTGACGAAGATGTACGTATCCTGAGTGACACCGGATGGTACACACCTATGATTTTATGCGCCACGCAAAACGTTGCACCGCGCGCAAATTTCTGACCAGTTATTTGGGATTTTGCCAAGTATGTCGCGACTTCAACGGAAGCGATCAGCCACAGCACCTTTTCTTGTTACGTACAATGTCCCTCTCTCGTAAAATTGTTGTTCAGATATCCAGATCAGAACTTCTCAAACAACCTTCACGTCACTTCTGCCCCTGGAGGCTTCCCAGCGACCTGGGAGCCTCAGACTCTTTTTGTTGTCCCTCAGTGCACCAAACCATGTTCCCTTGCTTTGAAATCTAGCCTCCTCTCAGGCTGCAGCCAGCTACAAGTGCAGCTCTGGACGTCCTGGGTATAACAAGGTGGAGGTTGGGCCCGAAACCACGCCGAAAAGGTCATATTGTGTGATTTCGAGGGTGGTGGCCTCTTGGGAGGCTCGAGGCTGTCAGAATGCTCCGTAACTTGTTGCACAGAGCTGTTTTACAAAAGGTCTGAGGCTCCCAGGGCACAAAAACGCGATGCACTTGCAACTCTGAAGCGGAAAAAGGCACTTTGTCTACGTTTTTACAAACAAAAAGGTCCAGGTGTGTCACTTTGCTGGGTTGTGGGCACCTGGAAGACTCAGAGCTTAAAAAATGCACAGTCATTTACTGTACGGAGCCACCTTACACGAGTGCTGAGGTTCCCAGGTCTCAAAAAGGTGTTGCAGTTGCAACTCTGAAGCAGAAAGAGGCACTTTTTCTACATTCTCTACAAGAAAATGGTCCAGGTGTGTCACTTTGCTGGGTTTTGGGCACCTTGGAGACTCAGAGTTCAAAGAAGCGGGTACCGGACGCCTTGAACGTCCATGTAACCACAGGCATGCCCTACACTCACACTTCTAACCCTCTGTGCTAGAGACAGAACTGTGTGGTGGATCAGAACCTGAGCATTCTCATGAAACAAGAGCGTACGAAGGACCGGCTACGGTTGTTACCCTGGTCTGTCCTAACCATGAATTCTCAGGAGAGTTCCTCAATTGTCTCTAACCCCCATGAGCTGTTCCATGGGGGGTCTCGTGCGTGGTTCTTCGAAACTCCTTTTCCACAGGACTACAAGAGCCCCGTAGGGGACCGGCTGGAGCTAAGGCAGGACCTAGCTAACCTAGCTAGAGCTAACCTGAAACACGTTCGAGAACGTGAGATAACTACGTGGAACCGCACAAGACGTCCTGCGAGTTTCAAGGTAGGACTCCTGGTGCTGGTACAACACTTGTGATTGCCCAGGTGGCCCTGCAACTGTTTGCAGAACCCTTTCTTTGGGCCTTATCGCATTATAAAGATAGATGGATCCAGTTTCCGCGTGAGGTGCAGTCCCCTTCTAGGTGGAGAGCTGCTGTGTGCACCTAAACAGCTCAAACATTACCACTCTCCTGACGAACTGCCCTGGTATGAGTGTTGTTTGTGTAACAGAGAGGTTGAGTGTATTGACCTGGAGAACGCTGCTAACCCTGAGGAGGCAGACAAACTCGAAGAAATGACTGCCGATCAGATGGCAGTCGACGGCTACTACGTGGTTACAGGTATTGCACGCCACGAGTATAAACAGGGCTGGAACTTTCTTACCCTGTGGGAGGGCTATGGGCTATCTGAGGCAACCTGGGAGTCCATGTCAGCCTCTATACTGGCGGATGGAAGTGTACATTCCATCTTTTGCTCCTACCACGTTGAGAACAACCAAAGGCAGCTAATAACCCGTGCTGAGACCTTGTCCAAACGGGAGAAGAAAACATAATCTCCTTGTGCCTATCTACTTATTGTTTCTAACCGAACTGAGGAGGTTGCAAGCTTCAAGAGGCGATGGTATACCTCAGACACACCCTCTCCCTGTCGGGGCTCTCCTTCTGGCCACTCCTGCAGGAGTATAGGCTCCCCTCGGAGGTACACTCCCCCCTCACCGAGGAGAGCAACACTGGGGATCATCGGAATACCACCTAGCCGCTTATCTGGTGGTTACCAGCGTGAGCCAGATGGCTGCTTATCAGGTTTGCTGCCACACAGGGAGTGAATGCCTTGTTGACCACATGTTGCAAGGGATATGCCCTAATGTGATGACCCTTGGGGAGCCAACGAAGAGCTGTGGCTTTCTAGAACAAGGGTGAATGGCAAGCAAGGTGTTGGAGACAAGGTGTGTCCACCCTCCTTCGGGACAGGTGCACCCACAGTTAGGACCCCTAACTGGTCCAGGACCCTGGGGTTCTACCTGTCATGGCAGTATTACCATACCCCTAAGTGTGAAATGTATGTCTGTGTGTGTGTCACTTCTCACCCCAGCGTGGCTGCCATCATCGGCCTTCACTGATGCCGGACGGAACGTTCGAGTCAGCTACTGGTACCACTCATATGGCGCCCAATTTTTGTGCTGGCGCCTAACCTTTGGGGAAGCGACATAGGCCCTCCCTACTAGAGGGGGGGGCTGGCCAAGTGTGCTAAGGGCATACAAAACGCAGTTTTTTCTAGCGACCAAAAGCTAACAAACTCCCCTGCCTGCAACGAAAAGCACCTGGAGCAGGAGACACCACTACACTACACTCACTAATGCCAGCACGAGCCTTCGAAGGTAGGGTGAGCACAACCGCACTCAGCCACTACCAGTCCTGCTGACCCTAACACCTACACCCTCTACTGGATGGCGCTGTCAAAGAGTTCTCAGGCCCAACTGGCCCCCCTGCAAAAGGACAAGCAAACACAGCGCCACTAGGCTGCTGTGGCCTGACAGAGATGCCCTCGCGCGTTCCTCTACCAGGGCCTCGTTGGAGTGCACTTGTGTCTGGTGCACAAAGCGTGTAGTAAGGGTTGTACACGAGGAAGTTATTCTGTCCTCACCATTCCTGGCTGAGGCTCATTTTGATTACGTGATCTGCACCCTTTTTTGCTGGGCCACCCACTGCACCAATCACCCTTTACCTTTCCCACCTGAGAACAGAGGCAGATACAGGACAGTGTGAGACTGAGGAACCTAACCAACCTCGCCGTATTGTACGGGTCTTCGGTTGGAAAATAGTACATTGCCCCCAAACTGTCCTGTCAAGCAGGCAAGCGTTAAGGACTCCGCCCGTTCTCTTAGAGAGCGTAGGACGGAGCAGTTGGTAACCTAACAAGAGTTTTACCGCGTGCACAGCACCTGGCCTACAGCTATTTAATGCATCATGCAGCATGCAGCGAAGAGAGACGAGTTGAAGACAATGTTTTTCGTACATTTTATCCCATCATGTAACCGACACAACACAAATCCAACCACGAGGTGAGCTCCCCCTGGGCTTACTCACCTTAGTCACCATGCATCGTGTGAATGCCGTTACACAACGAGCGCAAAGACAACCCTAAGCGTTTAAACCACCCTGCAACAATGTACCACAACCCTAAGCGGTTAATGCATCCTGTGTATCTCACTTCTTCCACTGTCCACCTACAGGAGAGAAGGCAGGATGAACGGCTACAGCACAACGCAAAACAAAGCCTATCATCTTAAGCAACCCTACTTTAACGTGATGGGGAACAGCGGCACGCCCAAGTCCTTTCCTTTGCACCTGTGCAGACAAGGGAGGAGTGAGGGAGGGCACAGGGAAAGCACAACAACGCATGAATGTCTACATTTAGCACATGCATCGTGAGCACGGCGCCTAAACTAACCCTGCGTGCGCGCTGCCCACCTGATTTGTTTGGCATACCGTTGATTTCCGGTTTCACCTGTGCAGGCAACAAGGATGGAAGAACCCACATCCTCCAACAAACGTAGCAGTGACAACCGTAACGTTTTAACAAAACTAACCACAGGAACACAATGTATACGTGTGTCATGACAGCAACAAACCTGATAGGGGGGTCGTTCGCCTGCTCTGTGGTGTGGTTGCTTGTTTCACTCTTTTTCCTAAAGTTCATAACATTTTTGATGCAACTGTGCAAAATTGTCTTTGAAAGGCTTGAAAAAACACCGCTCATACCTCCTTTTCCACGAGCTGTTTGTGCTTCGGCGCCTCTCTTTGTGAGTACGGCTCAGTTGCGCTTGTCTGGATTCATAAGTATTGGACAAAACATGAGAATTTCTAACGTGTTTTCGTCAACCTTTAGCGCTTTGACTTCCTAAATCGCTAATCCCCCCACTAAACCACAGGATTCACACCCTTTTGGTTACATTTTCCACTTTTTTCAGCAGCTGGAGTTTTGTGCACCCCATCAGGGGTATTGCTCCGCCCTAACCTTTGGTCAGGACGTTTACTAAACCGCTGTTTGTACAGCGATGCCTTCTGCATTAGAGCGTTCGACTGTACCCTAGTGGACAAGCATGTACACTCTAGGAAGGAGGTCCTGGGTTCAAACCTCACTGCCCCCACATTTTTGCAAAAGGCTTTCCCGCAAACTGGCGACTTTTGAGAGATGCCCCTTCGAAGGGACATCATTCAGGGTACATTACACTTTCTTTCAAGGATCCCTAAGTGTGGTAAGCTTCTATGAACTGATGAGAGTGTTATTTGCTGCCTTGAAGTTTTTCTAAGGTGATTTTCGGTAATTTGAGCTTTTTTTGTTGGTCCTACTAGCTTGATCAACTGGTACCCCACGGGGGAGTAGGAAAAAGTCACAGTGACCCCGACCTCCTCCGAACAACCCTCCAAGGGAGGGCCCCAGACACTCTCCTGGGCTGGTACCGCCTGCAAGAGGGCTGGACCAAGCTCAATCTCAAGGTCCTCCGGGAGCTAGCCACCCCGGGGCAAGGTTTCCACGGGGCCATCGTCGACCTTGTCCTCTGGAGGGCCCGCCAGCACATCCAAGAGCAGCACATCTGGATCACCCCCATCGAGTGCGGCCAGGCCATGATACGCGACACCAAAACCAACGTCACACGCCGAGGAACCACACGCTTACGGCGAGCCCCAGCGGAGACAGACCACCCGGCGGACCCGAGCTGTCCGAAACAGTGGGAACAGGCCACGGCACCAACCTGCGACACCGCCCTACGCGCCGCCAGCCTCCGCACCCCTGATGACGACCTGCCCCCCGCGCCTACAGACAGCGACCACCCCCCACCCGAGGTCTGGTGCACAGTCGTCGAGCGCCGGCACCACTACGTAGTGGCCGCCATAGCAACATCCTCGGCCCACAATGGGTCATCAAGGGGACGGACACCCTGCTCGCCCCAGGGGCCGCCCCACCAGGGGCAATAGGGGACCTCACAACCCACACAAGGTCCTCAGGGGCGTTCTCCAGCCAGGGGAGGAAGCCCCTGCCACGCCCTGGCCAAAATCACCTCGGGCCGGGTGGGCTACCACCTCGGACTGGCCATGCTCTGCCTGTCCCAGTGGATCAAGCCCCACTCGCCGTCCACATGGACCGTGCTCTGCATCTGGGCCATCCCAACCGCCCACACACAAGTCGAGGCGGGCCCCGACATGCGGAAGGCCCTTTTCCCCAAGGCCACAACACTCCCTCACCTGCGGGTACCACGCCATCCGCAGGGTCCTCCGCCGCATGGACCTTAGCCCACCCCTACAGTACCCTCTTCCCACCACCGACACTCATCTGCGGAATCCTTGCCGCGGCTGCAACAGACGGCAAGCTTCTCCTCCAAAATTCCCGGCCTACAAGACACCAGACCGGCGTGCCGCTGCAAGCGGACACGTACACCGACACAACGCAGGCGAACCCAGCCCCACAGCCCCCTATCCTGCGCCCGCCCCTGCCCCTCCCTCCCCGATCCCCACCGAGCGGCCCACACACGCCCACTGACGCGCGCAGCCCCGGGTCCCGCGACAGTGGCCTCCTCCACCCACCAGATGAACCACACACGCCCGCCACAGACCCTCCCGTCAAAAGCCCCTCACCACTCCCCACACCCGGCAACCCACATACAGCCCCTGCGAGGAGCCCCACGCCGAACGGAACGCCCTACCCGCCAAGAGACCCGCACACGCCCCCCGCACACCCCCCCGAGACCCCAGGCCCATCCTCCCCGGCCCCCGAATGCAACCCACGCGAACTGTTCCCCCCCGCGGACACCTGACCGCACGCCCTCACGCATTACAGGAGCCCAGCCCAGCCGAGCCCGGAAGGCGGAGACCGCAGCCTCGCGCCTCCCCCGCCCACCACTGCCGACCAGATCGGCCTGCCCGGCCGCCAGGTCATGGCCGGACCCCTCCAGCCACCCGCCCCCAACCCGCAGCCCGAGGACATGCCTTCCATCCTCCGCGCAGTGGCCGCGGTGGAGGACGCCGCGGCCCACAAAGCTGCACCCGCCCGCATGGCAGCGCAACACACATCCGCCAAAACAAGAACTACTTCCTCGTCCTCATTCTCATCGACGTTCTCGACCCCCTCCCCCGACCCCCCTCTCCCCCTTGACCTCATCCACAAGGCCACGGCCAAGGCCAAAGCTGCAGCCGCACGCCAAGCTGCGAGAGGCCCCCTGACCCCCACACAGGCAACCCCTGCACCCCGGCAGCACACCCTGAATCTCCCCCGCCCAGCACAGGTGCCCTCCGACCTCCAAGACGAGGTCCTCCTCAACCTCGAACCGGACCCCAACCAAACACCCGACCCCAAACCAAAACCGGAACCGAAGCGACAACACTGCCCGCAACAACACCACCACCACCACCACCACCACCAACATCACCAACACCACCCCACACAGCCCCAAAAATCAGAAAAGGCACGACAACAGCAGAAGCAGCCCCGCCCTGACCCATACCCTAACCCAAACCCAGGCCAGCACCCCGCACCCATCACATCCTGAGCCCCCCTCCCCGGAGCGAGAATCACCACCACAGCGGCAGCCACACAACACGACCCCGTCAAAAACCCTCGTCAACATCCCCATCTCCAAGCGCCCCGTCATCCACCCCCAGCACACCACCATCGCCGCCGGCCAGACCGGCCCGGGGACATGGGACCCCTCAACCTTAGTCGCCGTCAAGCCTGGCCCTCAACCCGCCCCCACTACCCACCAAGCCGTACAGCCCCAAGGGCTGCAAGGGATGCCCGACCCCGCAACCCCACCGGAACACCAAGGGATCCTCGGGGCATACCCGCAGCAGCATCACCACCACTACCAGTGCCACCACCACCAACGCCCCCACCACAACCACAACCACAATCAGCACCACCTCCACTACCACTGACCACAACCCTACCCCACCGGGCCACAATCCCCCGTGCACGAGCAGCACCAGCGCATGGGATGGCAGCACCACCCACCAGGCGCTCAACCCAACTACCCCCCCTACCACCAGGAACCGCCCCCCCCTCCTACCAAGAACCATATTCGCCAGGCCACCACGTCCACGCCAAAGGGCCCCCCCAGGCCAGCCCCCACCCGGGACAGCCACTCAAACCGTACCGCCAACAGCCACCACCGCCACACCCCTACGCGGCAGATCCAAGGAGGGTGGGGATTGGGGTTTGGGGTTTGATTTTGCGGGTACTAGACGCCTTTCGGCCCCAGGGGACCACCTGGTCGGGCCAGGGGATACCCTCCCCGCCGGTTCCTAGTGGGGGGCCCTTGATGACACACCTCCTGCCTGGTGGCGGAGTCCCCCGGGTTCATGGGGCTCGGAGCCCTGTCCCTCCCCGGCTTCCCAATTTCGCCACTCCCCGGTCAGTGCATCGCTTAGGAGCGGTAGCTGCAGGCGCTTACCCACCGCGTCCCCCCCCTAATGTGTGGTCGCCCGGGTGCCGGCGCGGCCGGGCCCGTGCTACTGGCTTGTCGCCAGTGGGACCCCCTTGGGCTGGCGCAGAGGGTGCCTAGCCGTTGGGCTGGTGCGTGGCGCCGTGCGCCACTACTGCCTTGCCTGGTGCAGTGACCTGGTCGTGTGTGCGCGGCGCTAGCGGCCGGTTCGGGGGGGTTGGGGCCGGTGCCGGGTTTTGTGTCTTCCCCGTTTCCCCCTTCTCGCGCTGTTTGTGGCGGGCCGTCCTGTCCGGGTGTCCCTTATCCGCGCTTGCTGGTACGCCATTCCATGCGGTCTGTGCGTTCCGGGGGGGGCGCCTCTTGCCTGTGTGTGGGGCGTCCGGGGTCGGGCGCTCTCCTACCCCCGACCGCTCGTCTTTTGGGGCGTGCGGCCGGGGCCCACTACCCACTGGCTGTGGGTGCGGGTTGTGTGGGCGCGCGGACCCGTCACCAAACCCACAGCGCGCGCCCTTGCAAGCTGGCTTTGTGCGCTTTGGGGGCGGCACGAGGGCCCCCGGGGTGGGCGCCTCTCGCCTGGGCGTGGGGAGTCCGGGGTCGGGAGCTCTCCCACCGCTGACCGCTCGGCCTTGGGGGCGGGCCGCCAGGGCCCACTACCCATTGGCTGTGGGTGCGGAGGGTGCGGGCCTGGGGACCCGTCACCAACCCCACCGCGGGCGCTGTTGCAAGCTGGCTTTGCGCGGCGTGGGGGCAGCAAAGAGGCGCCCGGGGGAGGCGCCTCCTGCCTCGGTGTGGGGCGTCCGGGGTCGTGCGCTCTCCCGACCCCGACCGCTCATCCTTTGGGGCGTTCGTCCGGGGCCCACTACCCACTGGCCGTGGGTGCGGGGGGTGCGGGCATTGGGACCCGTCACCAACACCACCGCGCGCGCTCATGCGAGCTGGCTTTGCGCGCTGTGGTGGCGGCACGAGGGTGCCCGGGGGGGGCGCCTCTCGCCTGGGCCTGGGGCGTCTGGTGTTGGGCGCTCTACCACCATGGACCGCTCGTCCCTTGGGGTGTGCGGCCAGGGCCCACTACCCACTGGCTGTGGGTGCGGGGGGATGCAGGCGTGGGGACCCGTCACCAACCCCACCGCGCGCGCTCTTGTGAGCTCGCTTTGCGCGCTGTTGGCGCTGCACAAGGGCGCCCAGGGGAAGGCGCCTCTTGCCTCGGTGTGGGGTGTCCGGGGTCAGGCGCTCTCCCACCCCCGACCGCTCGCCTTTTCGAGCGTGCGGCCGCGGCCCACTAACACTGGCTGTGGGTGCGGGGGGGGTTGGCGTGGGGACCCGTCACCAACCCCACAGCGCACGCTCCTGCGAGCTTGCTTTGCGCGCTGTGGGGGCGGCACGAGGGCGCCCGGGGGGGGCGCCTCTTGCCTGGGCGTGGGGCGTCCGGGGTCGTGCGCTCTCCCGACCCCGACAGCTCATCCTTTGGGGCGTGCGGCCAAGGCCCACTACCCACTGGCTGTCGGTGCGGATTGGGTACGTGTGGGCACCCGTCACTTACCCCGCAGCGCGCGCTCTTGCGAGCTTGCTTTGCGCGCTGTGGGGGTGGCACAAGGGCGCCCGGGGGGGGCGCCCCTTGCCTGGGCGTGGGGCGTCCGGTGTCAGGCGCTCTCCCACCCCCAACGGCGCATCCTTTTGGGCGTGCGGCCAGGGCCCACTACCGACTGGCTGTGGGTGCGGAGGGTGCGGGCGTGGGGACCCGTCACCAACCCCACCGCGCACGCTCTTGCGAGCTGGCTTTGCGCGCTGTGGGAGCGGCACGAGGGCGCCCAGGGGGGGGCGCTTGTTGCCTGGGTGTTGGGGCGTCTGGGGTCTCCTACCGCCACACCCCTACGCGGCAGATCCATAGAGGGTGGGGGACTCCCCCCCCCCCCGTGTACCAGGCAGCACCACGCGAAGCCCCCAGGGCCCAACTGACGCCTTCTGACTGGCCCGACTTGCCCCGCGACGAGGCCCCATCCCACAAACGGCGGCGCTGCTGCTCCCCCCCCCGCGCGGCACACCCGCCCTCGGCTCTCACGCTTCCCACAGCGCCACCGTGATTCACCCGCTCACTCGCGCTGCTTCGGCTCCCCGAGGCGCCGCCACGAACCCCCAGCTTCCCGCTCCCGACACTCCTGCTTTTCTGAGTCCCGCAACGCACGCCACCGCCGTCCCATGTCCACGTCCAGCACCGCGCTTCCCGTTCCCCGCGCCACCGGTACGCGCCCCCCACCCCGAGTGCCCGCCACCGAAACCCCTGCTCCTGGAGCGCCGCCACACGCGCCACCGCCGTCCCAAGTCCGCGTCTACCGCCCCCGGCGAACAGCACCGCATTTCCTGTTCCCCGTGCCACGGATACACGTCCCCCACCCCTATCCCCCGTCACCGCCGCTCCCGCTCCCCCGTGCGCCGCCAAGCACGCCACTGCCGTCCCATGTCCGCGTCCCCCTCCCCCACGAACAGCACCGCACTTTCCGTTCCCCATGCCACCGATACAAGTCCCCCACCTCCAGCCCCCGCCGCCAGCGCTCTTGCTCCCCCGGGCGCCGCCACGCACGCCACCGCTGTCCCATGTCCGCGTCCTCCTGCCCCCACAAACAGCACCGCGCTTCCCGTTCCCTGTGCCGCCCATATGCATCCTCCACCCCCAGCCCCCACCACCGCCGCTCCAGGACCTCTGCTCGGAGCCCTCCCCCCCCCTGGCTCCCGCCCACCTCGCCTGGTGAAATGCCCCTGCCCTGCAGAAGCTCCGCCGCTCGGTGAAGTGGCCCGGGGGAGCGGGAAGAAGAGAGGGCGTGCACATGGTGCAAACTTTCGAGGAGATCCGCACCTGCACCCCTGCCAACCGCAACAAGGCTGCCCCCGAGGCCGCCATGCCGCGGGCGGCATGGGAAGCCCTCTTTCGGGACGCGGTCTAGGGCCTCGGCCCCCCCTACACCCCCGAAACCCTCCGCCGGTAGCTCAAGACCAGCCAGCCCAAGGTCTGCGCCATCGGCGCCCCAAAGCCTCCACCACCACCCCACCACCACCACACCGGGAAGGAAAAGGGCAAAGGGAAGGCCCGCAGCAAGGGGGCGAGGAGAGGCCCAAGGTAGCAGGCAGACGACCACAGGGACAGGGCACCGGGGGCAACGCAACACGGGGGCAAGAAACAACCAACAGGCCAGGAAAAGGAAAGGCCAGGGGCCGTGGCACTAGGGGAGAGGGCGCCACGACGTAAACCAGGGCGCACACGCAGGAAGCGCACGCCACGGTGGACGGACGAGCACCGCCCCACCCCCAGTCGGCACAGAACGACCCCCGGAGGCGCACGCCCGCCAAGCCGCGCCGCCGCAACACGGACCAGACGCCGCACCAACCGCACGGGATCGCGCCCACCGGCCACCGGAACCCGCACAATGGCAGCAGGGGACGCCCACGCGGGGAGAACGGGCTACACCCACCAGAGGAGCCGCCAAGAACACCGCGCAGCCCACGACCACACCCTAACCCTCAGGCGATGACCCCGGCCACAGCAAGGGCCACGTCACAGGCAAGGGCACAGCCACCAGAGGAGGAAGGGGACACGCC
This sequence comes from Eutreptiella sp. 'Long Island Sound 2002', assembly GCA_964036045.1. Taxonomy (NCBI): domain Eukaryota; phylum Euglenozoa; class Euglenophyceae; order Eutreptiales; family Eutreptiaceae; genus Eutreptiella; species Eutreptiella sp. 'Long Island Sound 2002'. The sequence goes on along the minus strand of OZ038380.1, from coordinate 68,466,586 downwards.
CGCGGCACACAGGACGCGGGACCGCAAGAAGGCAGAGGGACAGGAACGGAGGGGATCCATCGCACCCGAGGGGGCCACAACACCCCACCGCACAGAACCCGGCACACCCCTAGGGGCAAGGACCCCCACAGGACACAGAACCAAGGCACAGGCCCCCCGGGGGGGCAACACCACAGACACCCACCTGACCCACCAGGCTAAAAGACCCACACGGACCCCCGCAACGCAACCCTAACGAGCCACACTACACCTAACTGCGCCCCCCGGCCACCAGCCAGCCACATAACCTCGGTCGGCGTTCCACAACACAAAGCAGGCCAGTCTAACCAGCGCCGACCTCTCCCAACGCCAGAACAACACTGAAAAGGGCCAAGCATACACCACGGTACAGCAGAGGACGGCACAACACAAGGCAACACGGCAAACCGCACCGCAGCCGACCACCGTGGAACACACCACAGCAAGGTACACCACGATACAACACAGCACAGCACAACACAGCGCGGCACGCTGAGTACTCCCCCGCTCTACTCACGGGCTTGGTGCCGGGTGCAAAGCCCCCGACGACAGGGCCCGGGCACTGCCAATAGGCGGTGTACTAACAGTGTCAGGTGCGCGCACGTCCCAGTGCCAAGCACCATCCCCAGGGACCCCGCGGCCCCTAGTACCGGCCGCCTTGGCCCTGGGAACGGTCAGCGACCCCCAAAAGAGGATGGCTGACCTAGCCTCCCCCTCCGCTCCTGCCCTACACGCCCGCTCACGCACCAGCCCACGCAGGAGCCCGGACATGCGCCCCCCCCGCGCTCCAGCCTCAGCCCCCCCCGCTGCCGCCCGTGCGCGCGCCCCGGCGACCCCCCCATGCGCCCCCCCCTATGAGCGCTCCCTGATGCCTCCCCTGCCCCACCACGCTCCCTGACCCTGCCCATCTCTCAGGCTGGCAGCGCCCGTGCGGCGCGCCTCCAGGGCCCCGCATCGGCGGCTGGCCGCGAGACATCCAAACCAGTGGAGGCCCCCGGACAGGGGCTTCAACAGAACAGCGGGACCGGGACGGGTGTGCCAGGTGTGTGCGTGGGTGAGGGAGGGGTGAGAGACTGGGGCCCCAGTGGGATGGCCTGCGCCGAGGCCCGGACATGCGCGGGGGGCCCCGACAACGACCCCCCGCCCAGCAATATGTGCAAGGATATGTGGAGGAATATGTTGGAAGAAACAGTCTCTGTCCCCGTCCGGCTGGACGCCCCGGTATCGGTATCCAACATCCTTTAGGTACGGTATAAGGCCCCCTGGCCACCACCCCGGCGCCAACACCAGGGAGGGCGTCCGGGAGGGGTAACAGCCCCCGATCCCCCAAAGGCAGCCCCAAAGGTGAGCGCACCACTAGAAGGGGCATGTCTGCCGGGTAAACAAATGCGCTGAGTAATTCCCTAACGTAATGAATAGTGCCTACTGCCGTAACTAATGCTTAACAGGGTAAATGCCCCCCCCCCGGGGCCAGTTTAGTGCGCAACCCCCAGAGCCGGACTCGACCGGCCGTACTGAGGCGAGCCCAGAAATGGGTATGGCAGGCCAGACTTTAAGTGCTGTTAGCCAGGCCTCAGTACACTCCGTGGGCTCATAAGGCCCACGGGGGCCCCAAACACCGTTACGTTCGGGAGTTAAGCCCCGGCGGTGTTTGGGGTTGTTCCTGGTTAAGAGGACTCATGTTGAGTCCCAGATACTGTTACCCCGGGGTTATGACCCCCGGTACTGCCTGCTTACTTGCCTGCTGCTGCTAAGAGGTAGGAGGGAGTACCCTTAGGCCTGGCAGGAGACTCCGAACACCCCCTGGGCTGGGCTCCCCGTCCCCCCCAGGCCGGTGCGCCCGGTTCTCTAAAGAAGATGGCCCCCCCTTGGCCTGGCAGGAGACTCCGAACACCCCCTGGGCCGGACTCCAGGTCCCCCCCTGGGCCGGTGCGCCCGGTTCTCTGAAGAAGATGGCCCCTCATTGGCCTGGCAGGAGACTCCGAACACCCCCTGGGCAGGACTCTTCGTCCCCCCCGGGCCGGTGCGCCCGGTTCCCTGAAGAAGATGGCCCCCCATTGGCCTTGCAGGAGACTCCGAACACCCCCTGGGCAGAACTCCCCGTCCCCCCCGGGCCGGTGCGCCCGGTTCTCTGAAGAAGAAGGGCCCCCCTCGACCTGGCAGGAGACTCAGAACACCCCCTGGGCAGGACTCCCCGTCCCCCCCGGGCCGGTGCGCCCGGTTCTCTGAAGAAGATGGCCCCCCCTCGGCCTGGCAGAAGACTCCGAACACCCCCTCGGCAGGACTCCCCGTCCCCCCCGGGCCGGTGCGCCCGGTTCTCTGAAGAAGATGGCCCCCCATTGGCCTGGCAGGAGACTCCGAACACCCCCTGGGCAGGACTCCCCGTCCCCCCCGGGCCGGTGCGCCCGGTTCTCTGAAGGAGATGGCCCCCCCTTGGCCTGGCAGGAGACTCCGAACACCCCCTGGGCAGGACTCCCAGTCCCCCCCCGGGCCGGTCCGCCCGGTTCTCTGAAGAAGATGGCCCCCCCTTGGCCTGGCAGGAGACTCCGAACACCCCCTGGGAAGGACTCTCCGTCCCCCCAGGCTGGTGCGCCCGGTTCTCTGAAGAAAATCGCCCCCCCTTGGCCTGGCAGCAGACTCCGAACACCCCCTGGGCAGGACTCCCCGTCCCCCTCGGGCCGGTGCGCCTGGTTCTTTGAAGAAGATGGCCCCCCATTGGCCTGGCTGGAGACTCCGAACACCCCCTGGGCAGGACTCCCCGTCCCCCCGGGCCAGTGCGCCCGGTTCCCTGAAGAAGATGGCCCCCCATTGGCCTGGCAGGAGACTCCGAACACCCCCCCGGCAGGACTCCCCGTCCCCCCCGGGCCGGTGCGCCCGGTTCTCTGAGGAAGATGGCCCCCCATTGGCCTGGCAGCAGGCTCCGAACACCCCCTGGGCTGGACTCCCCGTCCCCCCTGGGCCGGTGCGCCCGGTTCTCTGAAGAGAATGGCCCCCCGTAGGCCTGGCAGGAGGCTCCGAACACCCCCTGGGCTGGACTCCCTGTCCCCCCCAGGCCGATGCGCCCGGTTCTCTGAAGAAGATGGCCCCCCATTGGCCTGGCAGGAGACTCCGAACACCCCCTGGGCAGGACTCCCCGTCCCCCGCGGGCCGGTGCGCCCGGTTCTCTGAAGAAGATGGCCCCCCCTTGGCCTGGCAGGAGACTCCGAACACCCCCTGGGCAGGACTTTCCGGTCCCCCCCCGGGCCGCTGCGCCCGGTTCTCTGAAGAAGATGGCCCCCCCTTGGCCTGGCAGGAGACTCCGAACACCCCCTGGGCAGGACTCTCCGTCCCCCCCGGGCTGGTGCGCCTGGTTCTCTGAAGAAGATGGCCCCCCCTTGGCCTGGCAGGAGACTCCGAACACCCCCTGGGCAGGACTCCCCGTCCCCCCCAGGCCGGTGCGCCCGGTTCTCTGAAGAAGATGGCCCCCCATTGGCCTGGCAGGAGACTCCGAACACCCCTTCGGCAGGACTCCCCGTCCCCCCCGGGCCGGTGCGCCCGGTTCTCTGAAGAAGATGGCCCCCCATTGGCCTGGCAGGAGACTCCGAACACCCCCCCGGCAGGACTCCCCGTCCCCCGCGGGCCGGTGCGCCCGGTTCTCTGAGGAAGATGACCCCCCATTGGCCTGGCAGGAGGCTCCGAACACCCCCTGGGCTGCACTCCTCGTCCCCCCTGGGCCGGTGCGCCCGGTTCTCTGAAGAGAATGGCCCCCCGTAGGCCTGGCAGGAGGCTCCGAACACCCCCTGGGCTGGACTCCCCGTCCCCCCCAGGCCGATGCGCCCGGTTCTCTGAAGAGGTTGGCCCCCCATAGGGCTTGCAGGAGGCTCCGACCACCCCCCGGGCAGGACTCTCAGTCCCCCACAGGCCGGTGCGCCCTGTTATTGGAAGATGATGGCTCCCCATGGGCCTTGCAGGATATTCCGACCAGCCCCTGGGCTGGGCTCCCCGTCTCCCCCAGGCCGGTGTGCCCGGTTATTAGCAGATGACGCCTCCCCATGGGCCCTGCAGGAGGCTCTGACCACCCCCTGGCCTGGACTCCCCGCCCCCCCCAGGCCGGTGCGCCCGGTTCTCCGAAGATGATGGCCCCCCATAGGCCCTGAAGGATGCACCGACCACCCCCTTGGTTGGACTCCCCATCCCCCCAGGCCAGTAGTACATCCCCACAGGCCCGGCACCACACTCCGACCACCCATTGCAGGAATTGTACTGCCCACTGCCCCAGGCAGTGAGGCAGTGGATTGCAGGAGGTCCACTGCCCACTGCCCCCAGGCAGTGGGGCAGTGCATTGCAGGAGGTCCACTGCCCACTGCCCCCAGAGCAGTGAAGCAGTGCATTGCAGGAGTTGCGCTGCCCACTGCCCAAGGGCAGTGCGGCAGTGTATTGCAGAAGTTGCACTGCCCAATGTCCCCAGGCAGTCGGGCAGTGCATTGCAGGAGTTGCACTGCCCACTGCCCCCAGGCAGTGAGGCAGTCCATTGCAGGAGTTCCGCTGCCCACTGCCCCCAGGCAGTGAGGCAGTGCATTGCAGGAGTTGCACTGTCCACTGCCCCCAGGCAGTGAGGCGGTGCATTGCAGGAGTTGCACTGCCCACTGCCCCCAGGCAGTGGGGCAGAGTAATGCAGGAGCTGCACTGCTCACTGCCCCCAGGCAGCGCGGCAGTGTATTGCCGGAGGTCCACTGCCCACTGCCCCCAAGCCAGTGCGGCAGTGCATTGCAGGAGTTGCGCTGCCCACTGCCCCCAAGCAGTGCGGCAGTGTACTGCAGGAGTTGCACTGCCCACTGCCCCCAGGCAGTGAGGCGGTGCATTGCAGGAGTTGCACCGCCGACTGCCCCCGGGGCAGTGAGGCGGTGCATTGCAGGAGTTCCACTGCCCACTGCCCCCAAGCAGTGGGGCAGTGCATTGCAGGAGTTCCACTGCCCACTGCCCCCAGGCAGTGAGGTAGTGCATTGCATGAGTCCCACTGCCCACTGCCCCCAAACAGTGGGGCGGTGCATTGCAGGAGTTGCACTGTCCACTGCCCCCAGGCAGTGAGGCAGTGCATTGCAGGAGTTGCACTGCCCACTGCCCCCAGGCAGTGAGGCAGTGCATTGCAGGAGTTCCGCTGCCCACTGCCCCAGGGCAGTGAGGCAGTGCATTGCAGGAGTTGCACTGCCCACTGCCCCCAGGCAGTGAGGCAGTGCATTGCAGGAGTTCCACTGCCCACTGCCCCCAGGCAGTGAGGCAGTGCATTGCAGGAGTTGCACTGCCCACTGCCCCCAGGCAGTGACGACGTGCATTGTAGAAGTTGCACCGCCCACTGCCCCGAGGCAGTGAGGCGGTGCATTGCAGGAGTTGGAGTTGCACTGTCCACTGGCCCCAGGCAGTGAGGCAGTGCATTGCAGGAGCTGCACTGCCCACTGCCCACAGACAGTGCGGCAGTGTATTGCAGGAGTTGCACTGCCCACCGACCCAGGGCAGTGAGGCAGTGCATTGCAGAGGTTGCACTGTCCGCTGCCCCCAGGCAGAGGCAGTGAGACAGTGCATTGCAAGAGTTGCACTGCCCACTGCCCTAGGGCAGTGAGGTAGTGCATTGCAGGAGTTGCACTGTCCACTGCCCCCAAACAGTGGGGCAGTGCTATGCAGGAGTTCCACTGCCCACTGCTCTGCAACAGTGAGGCAGTGCATTGCAGGAGTTGCACTGTCCACTGCCCCCAGGCAGTAGGGCAGTGCATTGCAGGAGTTGCACTGCCAACTGCCCCCAGACAGTGAGGCAGTGCATTGCAGGATTTTGAGTTGCACTGCCCACTGCCCCCAGGCAGTGAGCCAGTGCATTGCAGGAGTTGCACTGCCCACTGCCCCAAGGCAGTGCGGCAGTGCATTGCGGGAGTTTCACCGCCCACTGCCCCAGGGCATTGAGGCGGTGCATTGCAGGAGTTGAACTGTCCACTGCCCCCAGGCAGTGAGGCAGTGCATTGCAGGAGTTGCACTGCCCACTGTCCCCGGGCAGTGAGGCAGTGCATTGCAGGAGTTCCGCTGCCCACTGCCCCAGTGCAGTGAGGCAGTGCATCGCAGGAGTGTCACTGCCCACTGCCCCCAGGCATTGGGCAGTGCATTGCAGGAGTTCCACTGCCCACTGCCCCCAGGCAGTGCGGCGGTGCATTGCAGGAGTTTCACTGCCCACTGCCCCCAGGGCATTGAGGCGGTGCATTGCAGGAGTTGCACTGCCCACTGCCCCCAGGCAGTGCGGCAGTGTATTGCAGTAGTTGCACTGCCCACTGCCCCAGACAGTGAGGCAGTGCATTGCAGGAGGTCTACTGCCCACTGCCCCCAGGCACTGGGGCAGTGCATTGCAGGAGTTCCACTGCCCACTGCCCCCAGGCAGTGCGGCGGTGCATTGCAGGAGTTTCACTGCCCACTGCCCCCAGGGCATTGAGGCGGTGCATTGCAGGAGTTGCACTGCCCACTGCCCCCAGGCAGTGCGGCAGTGTATTGCAGGATTTGCACTGCCCACTGCCCCCAGGCAGTGCTGCAGTGTATTGCAGGAGTTGCACTGCCCACTGCCCCAGACAGTGAGGCAGTGCATTGCAGGAGGTCCATTGCCCACTGCCCCCACGCAGTGAAGCAGTTCATTGCCGCAGTTCCACTGCCCACTGCCCCCAGGCAGTGGGGCAGTGCATTGCAGGAGGTCCACTGTCCACTGCCCCCAAACAGTGCGGCAGTGCATTGCAGGAGTTCCACTGCCCACTGCCCCCAGGCTGTACGGCAGTGTATTGCAGAAGTTGCACTGCCCAATGCCCCCAGGCAGTGGGGCAGTGCATTGCAGGAGTTCCACTGCCCACTGCCCCGAGGCAGCGAGACAGTGCATTGCAGGAGGTGCACTGTACACCGCCCCCAGGGCGGTGAGGCAGTGCATTGCAGGAGTTGCACTGCCCACTGCCCCCAGGGAGTGGAGCGGTGCATTGCAGGAAATCCACTGCCGACTGCCCCCAGGCAGTGAGGCAGTGCATTGCAGGAGTTGCACTGCCCACTGCCCCAGGCAGTGAGGCAGTGCATTGCAGGAGTTCCACTGCCCACTGCCCCCAGGGCAGTGAGGCGGTGCATTGCAGGAGTTGCACTGTCCACTGCCCCCAGGCAATGAGGCCGTGCATTGTAGAAGTTGCACCGCCCACTGCCCCCAGGCAGTGAGGCAGTGCATTGCAGGGGTTGGAGTTGCACTGCCCACTGTCCCCGGGCAGTGAGGCAGTGCATTGCAGGAGTTGCACTGCCCACTGCCCCCAAGCAGTGCGGCAGTGTATTGCAGGACTTGCACTGCCCACTGACCCAGGGCAGTGAGGCAGTGCATTGCAGAGGTTGCACTGTCCGCTGCCCCCAGGCAGAGGCAGTGAGGCAGTGCATTGCAAGAGTTGCACTGCCCACTGCCCCAGGGCAGTGAGGTAGTGCATTGCAGGAGTTGCACTGTCCACTGCCCCCAAGCAGTGGGGCAGTGCATTGCAGGAGTCCCACTACCCACTGCCCCCAGGCAGTGAGGCAGTGCATTGCAGGAGTTCCACTGCCCACTGCTCTGGGACAGTGAGGCAGTGCGTTGCAGGAGTTGCACTGTCCACTGCCCCCAGGCAGTGGGGCAGTGCATTGCAGGAGTTCCACTGCCCACTGCCCCCAGGCAGTGAGGCAGTGCATTGCAGAAGTTGTAGTTGCACTACCCACTGCCCCCAGGCAGTGAGGCAGTGCATTGCAGGAGTTGCACTGTCCAGTGCCCCCAGGCAGTGCGGCAGTGTATTGCAGGAGTTGCACTGCCCACTGACCCAGGGCAGTGAGACAGTGCATTGCAGAGGTTGCACTGTCCGCTGTTCCCAGGCAGAGGCAGTGAGGTAGTGCATTGCAAGAGTTGCACTGCCCACTGCCCCAGGGCAGTGAGGTAGTGCATTGCAGGAGTTACACTGTCCACTGCCCCCAAGCAGTGGGGCAGTGCATTGCAGGAGTTCCACTGCCCACTGCCCCCAGGCAGTGAGGCAGTGCATTGCAGCAGTTCCACTGCCCACTGCTCTGGGACAGTGAGGCAGTGCGTTGCAGGAGTTGCACTGTCCGCTGCCCCCAGGCAGTCCGGCAGTGCATTGCAGGAGTTCCACTGCCCACTGCCCCCAGGCATTGAGGCACTGCATTGCAGGAGTTGGAGTTGCACTGTCCACTGCCCCCAGGCAGTGAGGCAGTGCATTGCAGGAGTTTCACTGCCCACTGCCCCAGGGCAGTGAGGCGGTGTATTGCAGGAGTTGCACTGTCCACTGCCCCGAGGCAGTGAGGCAGTGCATTGCAGGAGTTGCACTGCCAACTGCCCCAGGGCAGTGAGGCACCGCATTGCAGGAGTTCCATGCCCACTGCCCCCAGGCAGTGGGGCAGTGCATTGCAGGAGTTGCACTGCCCACTGCCCCCAGGTAGTGCGGCGGTGCATTGCAGGAGCTGCACCGCCCACTGCCCGCAGGCATTGAGGCACTGCATTGCAGGAGTTGGAGTTGCACTGCCCACTGCCCCCAGGCAGTGAGGCAGTGCATTGCAGGAGTTTCACTGCCCACTGCCCCAGGGCAGTGAGGCACTGCATTGCAGAAGTTGCACTGCCCATTGCCCCCAGGCACTGAGGCAGCGCATTGCAGGAGTTCCACTGCCAAGTGCCCCCCAGGCAGTGCGGCAGTGTATTGCAGGAGTTGCACTGCCCACTGCCCCAGACAGTGAGGCAGTGCGTTGCAGGAGGTCCACTGCCCACTGCCCCCAGGCAGTGAGGCAGTACATCGCAGGAGTTCCACTGCCCACCGCCCCCAGGCGGTGCGGCAGTGCGTTGCAGGAGTTTCACTGCCCACTGCCCCCAGGCAGTGAGGTAGTGCATTGCAGGAGTTGCACTACCCACTGCCCCCAGGCAGTGAGGCAGTGCATTGCAGGAGTTCCACCGCCTACTGCCCGAGGGCAGTGAGGCACCGCATTGCAGGAGTTGCACTGCCCACTGCCCCAGGGCAGTGAGGCAGTGCGTTGCAAGAGTTGCGCCGCCCACTGCCCCCCGGCAGTGGGGCAGTGCATTGCAGGAGGTCCACTGCCGACTGCCCCAGGGCAGAGAGGCAGTGCATTGCAGAAGCTGCGCTGCCCATTGCCCCCAGGCAGTGAGGCAGTGCATTGCAGGAGTTGCACTGCCCACTGCCTCCAGGCAGTTGAGCAGTGCATTGCAGGAGGTGCACTGCCCACTGCCCCCAGGGAGTGGAGCGGTGCATTGCAGGAAATCCACTGCCGACTGCCCCCAGGCAGTGAGGCAGTGCATTGCAGGAGTTGCACTGCCCACTGCCCCAGGCAGTGAGGCAGTGCATTGCAGGAGTTCCACTGCCCACTGCCCCCAGGGCAGTGAGGCAGTGCATTGCAGGAGTTGCACTGTCCACTGCCCCCAGGCAATGAGGCCGTGCATTGTAGAAGTTGCACCGCCCACTGCCCCCAGGCAGTGAGGCAGTGCATTGCAGGGGTTGGAGTTGCACTGCCCACTGTCCCCGGGCAGTGAGGCAGTGCATTGCAGGAGTTGCACTGCCCACTGCCCCCAGGCAGTGCGGCAGTGTATTGCAGGACTTGCACTGCCCACTGACCCAGGGCAGTGAGGCAGTGCATTGCAGAGGTTGCACTGTCCGCTGCCCCCAGGCAGAGGCAGTGAGGCAGTGCATTGCAAGAGTTGCACTGCCCACTGCCCCAGGGCAGTGAGGTAGTGCATTGCAGGAGTTGCACTGTCCACTGCCCCCAAGCAGTGGGGCAGTGCATTGCAGGAGTCCCACTACCCACTGCCCCCAGGCAGTGAGGCAGTGCATTGCAGGAGTTCCACTGCCCACTGCTCTGGGACAGTGAGGCAGTGCGTTGCAGGAGGTGCACTGTCCACTGCCCCAAGGCAGTGGGGCAGTGCATTGCAGGAGTTCCACTGCCCACTTCCCCCAGGCAGTGAGGCACTGCATTGCAGGAGTTGGAGTTGCACTGCCCACTGCCCCCAGGCAGTGAGGCAGTGCATTGCAGGAGTTGCACTGTCCAGTGCCCCCAGGCAGTGCGGCAGTGTATTGCAGGAGTTGCACTGCCCACTGACCCAGGGCAGTGAGGCAGTGCATTGCAGAGGTTGCACTGTCCGCTGCCCCCAGGCAGAGGCAGTGAGGTAGTGCATTGCAAGAGTTGCACTGCCCACTGCCCCAGGGCAGTGAGGTAGTGCATTGCAGGAGTTACACTGTCCACTGCCCCCAAGCAGTGGGGCAGTGCATTGCACCAGTTCCACTGCCCACTGCCCCCAGGCAGTGAGGCTGTGCATTGCAGCAGTTCCACTGCCCACTGCTCTGGGACAGTGAGGCAGTGCGTTGCAGGAGTTGCACTGTCCACTGCCCCCAGGCAGTCGGGCAGTGCATTGCAGGAGTTCCACTGCCCACTGCCCCCAGGCATTGAGGCACTGCATTGCAGGAGTTGGAGTTGCACTGCCCACCGCCCCCATGCAGTGAGGCAGTGCATTGCAGGAGTTTCACTGCCCACTGCACCAGGGCAGTGAGGCGGTGCATTGCAGGAGTTGCACTGTCCACTGCCCCGAGGCAGTGAGGCAGTGCATTGCAGGAGTTGCACTGCCAACTGCCCCAGGGCAGTGAGGCAGTGCATTGCAGGAGTTCCATTGCCCACTGCCCCCAGGCAGTGGGGCAGTGCATTGCAGGAGTTGCACCGCCCACTGCCCCCAGGTAGTGCGGCGGTGCATTGCAGGAGCTGCACCGCCCACTGCCCCCAGGCATTGAGGCACTGCATTGCAGGAGTTGGAGTTGCACTGCCCACTGCCCCCAGGCAGTGAGGCATTGCATTGCAGGAGTTTCACTGCCCACTGCCCCAGAGCAGTGAGGCAGTGCATTGCAGGAGTTCCGCTGCCGACTGCCCCAAGGCAGTGAGGCACTGCATTGCAGAAGTTGCACTGCCCATTGCCCCCAGGCACTGAGGCAGCGCATTGCAGGAGTTCCACTGCCAAGTGCCCCCCAGGCAGTGCGGCAGTGTATTGCAGGAGTTGCACTGCCCACTGCCCCAGACAGTGAGGCGGTGCGTTGCAGGAGGTCCACTGCCCACTGCCCCCAGGCAGTGAGGCAGTGCATTGCAGGAGTTCCACTGCCCACCGCCCCCAGGCGGTGCGGCAGTGCGTTGTAGGAGTTTCACTGCCCACTGCCCCCAGGCAGTGAGGTAGTGCATTGCAGGAGTTGCACTACCCACTGCCCCCAGGCAGTGAGGCAGTGCATTGCAGGAGTTCCACCGCCTACTGCCCGAGGGCAGTGAGGCACCGCATTGCAGGAGTTGCACTGCCCACTGCCCCAGGGCAGTGAGGCAGTGCGTTGCAAGAGTTGCGCCGCCCACTGCCCCCCGGCAGTGGGGCAGTGCATTGCAGGAGGTCCACTGCCGACTGCCCCAGGGCAGAGAGGCAGTGCATTGCAGAAGCTGCGCTGCCCATTGCCCCCAGGCAGTGAGGCAGTGCATTGCAGGAGTTGCACTGCCCACTGCCTCCAGGCAGTGGAGCAGTGCATTGCCGAAGTTGCACTGTCCACTGCCCCCAGGCAGTGAGGCAGTTCATTGCAGCAGTTCCACTCCCAACTGCCCAAGGGCAGTGAGGCAGTGCATTGCAGAAGATGCACTGCCCACTGCCCCCAGGCAGTGAGGCAGTGCATTGCAGGAGTTGCACTGCCCACTGCCCCCAGGCAGTGAGGCAGTGCATTGCAGGAGTTGCACTGCCCACTGCCCCCAGGCAGTGAGGCAGTGCGTTGCAGGAGTTGCACTGCCCACTGCCCCCAGGCAGTGGGGCAGTGTGTTGCAGGAGTTACACTGCCCACTGCCCCAGGGCAGTGAGGCAGTGCGTTGCAAGAGTTGCACCGCCCGCTGCCCCCAGGCAGTGCGGCAGTGCATTGCAGGAGTTGCACTGCCCACTGCCCTCAGGCAGTGCGGCGGTGCATTGCAGGAGTTGCACTGCCCACTGCCCCAAGGCAGTGAGGCAGTGCATTGCAGGAGTTCCGCTGCCCACTGCCCCAGGGCACTGAGGCACTGCATTGCAGAAGTTGCACTGCCCACTGCCCCCAGGCAGCGAGGCAGTGCATTGCAGGAGTTGCACTGCCCCAAGGCTGCCTGGCAGTGCGTTACACTGCCCGCTGCCCCCTGCCCACAACAACAGTGCATCAGGGCACACACAATGCCATGTAGGGCAGAGCACCAAGCAGTGTGGCACCGCACAGAAGGCACTGGTGGTGCAGCGCGGCACGCAGGGTGCAGTGGGGAAATGAGACCCTGTGTGACTGCGCGCAGGCGTCGGCAAGGCAGTGTCGGCCAAGTGCAAGAGTGCACTGGTCCGGCTATGCCACCAAACACTTACACACGGCGCGCACACAACACACACAGCCGGGCCCGTTTACCTTTACCCGTGGGTAGACATCCCCGCCTTTTGCCTTTTGGTAACAGCGCCTTCGGCACAACACAGCGCGGCACGGCACAGAACGGCGCAGCCTGCCACGCCACGGCAAGACACACCACAGCAGAACACAGCGCGGCACGGCACAACAGAGCAGAACGTACCACAACACAGCACAGACCACCACGGTACAGCACGGCAAAGCACAGCACAACACAGCACGGCGCACCAAAGCACACCACAGCACCAAAGCAAGGGCCACTCATCGGGGGTCTAACCCGATCAAACCGCCTGACACCCCGAAAAGTAAGGAACCGCACCCACAACGGTGGGACAACGCCCCACCAGCCCGCCACGCACGGGCTGGAGGCCACCGCACGCCCGTCAGTAAACCCCCCCGCCCGACGGCAACGGCCCGCCCGCACAAACCACCACCGAAATGTTACAGTCGCGGCACCACAAAGGCGGGGGGACGCAGACAACCCCACCCTCGCTTAACCGAAGACCTCACAAGACCGCTGGCGCAACCGCCCAGCCGGTAAGGCCAGAACCTTACCCGACAGGACAGGCTGCCGGGCCGAGCGTTTACATAACCCACCCGCCCCATTGGGCCGGGGCACGGCCCGCAGCCAATTGCAGCACAAACAGCAACCCGGTTAGCCACACGGCATGCTGACCAGTGCGTGCGCCAACCCAGAGAAGGCAGAGGGAGGAACAGGCAAACCCCCCCCCCAAAAAAAAAACACGGAAGGAGGGGAACCCCCGCCCAACCAGGAACGCGCGCGAACCGGAAAAAAAAGGAGGGGGGGCGAGAGACATTCAAACAGCTGAAAAGCCACACACCCACTCCACAGGAGGCGGGCAACCCCCCCCAGCCAGGAAACACCAAAGGGGACACCAACGGGGCCTTCTGAAAGAACACCGGAGGACCAACCTGCCCAACCCGGCGACACCCAGGCATAAGCAGCGGCCCATCACGACCACACGACCGCCAAAGGGCCGGCGGAAAGGATACCCCGGACACGCCTGCGCACACCCCACCGGAGGATTGGCGCCCCACCGGCAAAAAAACCAAAACAGACACAACCAAAAGGAAAGGAGAAGTGGGGACGGGGACCGGGTGGCCCAAGACCGGACAGGCGGCGGCAAATACCACAGAGCCAAGACACGACCGAGAACCACGCACACACCCCCCCCCGCAGCCACGAAAAAAAACAGAAGAGGGGGGGAGAAACCCCGCCCACGGCGACCCCCGCACAACCCGACGCCACGGACAGCCCCACCTAGGGGTGGCGGGAAATGGACGGGGCACGCACAAGTTGGCACACGCCCCCAGACCCCAACCAGAAAAGCAGGTGCAGGAAAAGCCCAAACCCATAAACACACACCACGAACCCCAGCCATTAAAGGCGGAGCGCAGCCAAAACCCCTATTCAAGCACATACGCCGTAGACCCCGGCCAAAGGTGGCGGGGTTACCACAGAACCAAACCCCAAATGCGCGCACCACGAACCCCGGCCAGAAATGGCGCGGCAAAGCCGAAGCCCAAGCCCAAATATACGCACCCGAAACCCCAGCCAGGAATGGCAGAGTCACCGCGGAACCCAAACCCAAACACAAACACCACACAACAATAAGAAACTGAGTGTGCATAGCCCGGGCACTGAGGCAGCCCGTGCCATCCAGGTGGGCTGGCCAAAAGAGATCCGGAGACCAGGGGTTAAGGCTGCATCCTAAGGCCCGCGCTGCTTTGGGACTCGAGGCAGAGCGTGCGAAACCCAAGCACCTCAGGATCCCAGTACCAAGGACATGCATGCATGCCTTGGGAACGGGATACTCAAGGAAGTCCGGTGAACCCCTAGGGTTCCGCCCAAAGGATGGGAAGTGCGCAAGCGCCGGGACAGACCCTCTCGGCGAGACAAGCACGTCACGCTGGCGGCGATCACCCCTCCCGGTGTTTCCCGTGGCCGCTTTGTTGGGGGCCAGCAGTCAGGTCTAGCGGGAGGTAAGTCGCCTCCCCTCTTCAAGCGCGGAGCGTCTTCCTGTTCGTCGCAGCGGCAACGCCAGCGTGAACGATGGGTCGTCTCTCCACGACCGAGTGCACATACCTACCTACCTACCTGAGCACGGCCCCTACTCTAACCCTGCGTGCGCGCTGCCCACCTGATTTGTTTGGCATACCTTTGATTGCCGGTTTCGCCTGTGCAGCAAACAAGGATGGAAGAACCCACACCCTCCAACAAACGTAGCAGTGACCACCCTAACGTTTTAACAAAACTAACGACAGGAACACAATGTATATGTGCGGCATGACAGTAACATACGTGACAGGCGGGTCATTCGTCTGCTCTGTGATGTGGTTGCTTGTTTCACTCTTTCTCGTAACGTTCATAACATTTTTGATGCCACTGTGCGAAAGTTTCTTTTCAAAGCTTTAAAAACCACGGCTCATACCTTCCTTTCCACGAGCCGTTAGTGCTTCCGCGCCTGCTTTTGTGAGTACAGCTCAGTTGCCCTTGTCTGGATTTATAAGTTTTAAACAAAAGATGACGATTTCTAACGTGTTTTCGTCAACTTTTAGCGCTTTGACTTCTTAAATCGCTGATCCTTCCGCTAAACCACACGATTCACACCCTGTTGGTTACATTTTCTGGTTTTTCCAGCAGCTGGAGATTTGGGCATTCCATCAGGAGTATTGCTCCGCCCTAATCTTAGGTCAGGACGTTTACTAAACCGCTGTTTGTACAGCGATGGCCGTCCGCATTAGAGTGTTCGAATGTACCCCAGTGGGCAAGCATGTACACTGTAGGAAGGAGGTCCTTGGTTCAAACCTCGGTACCCCAACATTTTTGCAAAAGGTTTTCGCCGCACGCTGGCGACTTTTGAGGGATGCCCTTTCGAAGGGACATCATTCACATTAGATTACACTGTTTTTCAAGGATCCCTAAGTGTGGTAAGCTTTTTTGAACTGATGAGAGTGTCATTTGCTGGCTTGAAGTGTTTGTGAGGTCATTTTTGGGTAATTTGAGGCTTTTTCGTTGGTCCAACTAGCTTGATCAACTAGTACTCCAGGGGGGAGTAAGAAAATGTCACTGCCATGTCTTCCTTGGGGTACTTGATCCAGGGCAAGCCCCCCCCTAAACCTAATGAAGCTGTGTAGACTAACATGTAATCATGTTTATTACTTCTCTTGAAGTTTTAAGTGCATCTTTCAAAGTAACTAGGGTAATAAGCCTAGCCCCCCATGCAGTTCACTCCTACCAGTCACGTGAGCGCAGGTATCTTCCTTCATGGAGGTAATACCGGATTCAAGTACGCACCTCATGCCTTGGGCCTTGCAGGTTAACCCTAGTGGTCTCCCAGCTCAGTACCCCTCAATTCTGGCATCTACTTGTTGTGGGCCTACGTTTTAACACATTCTGAATTCAGTTGCTTGGCCATCCTGGCCAAGAAATGATGTGTGTCTGGCCCAGCCTACGTGCCCCAGATTCCTAACCAACTTCTTTGCATGTCAAAACGTGCAGATGAGGTGCTTGGGACTATCTTTGTAGCTAAGACCCATGCCAGTTGTCACCATAAAATCATTTTGTTCTCATGTGACTGAAGCATTGTATCTAAGCCTGCACTGTCTACGTGCAGCCCCTCTTTGTTACACATGTTTTGATTGTGGAAGGCTTTATCCTGATTTCATTGATCCGGTGCCTGGAGTTCCTCTACTTTAACTCTTAGGCGGCTCAAGTTGCATGGTATGAAACGACAGAAAGTGCCCAAAATACACGGCCTCAAAACCATTCTTTGGCCTGCGAAAAATCAAGCCGTTTTCGAAACACCAAAAGAACTCTTATGTAAGGAATTTTGGCCTTTTCTTGGTCCTGATGGGTGCAAAAAAGGCCTTTTTCGGGGCAATGGACTGATCCTTGCGCAAGGCCTCGCGCAAGGAGCAGTCCATTGCCCCTCCAAAGTCAGGTAATGATGGTGGAATTGAGGAATCAAGCAGGTGCCTACACTGGAGTGACATTACAGGCACCCTTGACTTGATCACATTGTACAATATGTTTACGCGGGCGGACATTCAGCGTTCTAAACAAGCCTCGCAAATCTAATTGATGACTCAAGAAATCTTTACTTACTTTACAAGAAATCTTTCTAATGTTGTTGCATTCCTAACAAAAGGAGCACATATGTTCCAGATGTTGCACAGTGTGCATCCTTCAGCATTGCTCATGATGCACACCTGCCACACGTTATGGGGAGTGTCAAGCAAAAAAAAGAGTATCACTGGTAAAACATGAAGCATGTCCACTCAACAGATGACGCTGAGCTGGACGGGGACCCCCCTTGTAGCTTTGGCTGAAGAAAAATTGATCCTTCCGTTGTTGACTATAGACCAAAGTAAAATGTGCAAAGACAATATGAATTTGCAATGTGTGGCACTTTTTTGAGCGTTTGTGTGTGCCAAAAAAATTGATTATTTGGAGAGTAAAATGCAATGTAGTGCAAACGACACCGATTATCAAGATGATGTTCGATACCTGGAGAAAGAGGGTGCCCTGGGGGAAGCAGTCTGCCAAGCGCAGGGGCTGACCAAGCCCAAAAAGAGTTTTTCCGCCTCCCCGGGGGGCAAGCTTCTGGTAAATTTCAATGACTCAACGACAATTCGGGTACTCGTTGTTTCGGTAAAGGTTGTGCACAAGCGCCATCAGATGAGAACCCATCACAATGGTACAAAGAATATATTTTCTCGGCCTTCTTTTGCGCGAGGCCTCGCGCAATGAGGACTGCAATGCAGTCCCAGAACTTGAAAGTCACAACCTATACCTCTTTTTTCAGGCAGTGCAAATCAAAAATGAAACCGTTGGGTTGGTGGTAAGACCACTCGACCCTGAAGCTTTCTTTCCAAAGGAAAATGAATCGGGTGAGGTTTTTGGTTTAGTAAGTTATGCGCGAGGCCTCGCGCATGGGCAGCCCTTGAACCACATGTTGCATATGTTTTGCGTTGATATTTAATCCGCCATGCTTCTGTGTTAATGATCCTTGGTCTTGATTGCACGAGGCCTCGCACATAAGATTCGATCAATAAATCATTTTTTCAGGTATGCAATGAACATACAGAACAGAAAATGATGTTGCTATCATTTGTTCTGCAGACCTATTCATCCAAAAAACATGGGGAACGCAAAATGTATTTATTGGCCAATTTCCGCTGAAAGCACATCATTTTCCACTGAAATCATAAGATTTATTTATTTTTTTTGTAGTTTTTTTTGTTTTCGGCTGTTCGAAAAAAGGCACAAAATGGCACAAATGGTAAGAAAGATACTTTTTTTGGACTAATATTCTGTTTTCAAAAAACAGAGCCTGTGAAAAACTTTTTTTTGCACGATCGAAATTGGGTGCTTTTAGTGTTATTTCGACCATGCAACTTGAGCCGCCTAAGTAACTGTGTGTGGACCCTATTTTGACCTTGGGAAAATTATCAAGGTTTTCTAAAACAAATACAAGGGTCTAGGTAGGTCAGGAACTCAGAAGAATGGAGTCCCTGCAGTCACCACTAAACCTGAAGGCATAGGCTCGGCGGATCAAAGATAGCGAAAGAGCAACGTCGTGAACCCTGGGGAACCCTACCGGATAGCTGGGAGCCACAGTGCAAAAAGGAAAAGAGCAACCTCGTGGACTACTTGACATACAACACCACAAACAGGTATATGATGCTTGCCATGAACAGCGAGAACCCCTTGCTCGACCTGCACTTCCATCAACAGACCTGAGAGCATTTGGTCACCTCCTCAAAAAACTGGTACGGGTGGGAGGGAGATGACACTGCACCATGACAGGCGTACACAGGAGCAATGGAGAAAAATGTTCGTTCACTTCTTCTTTGGAAAATTCGAATTTCGAAATTAAATTTCTTGGGGGGTTCAGTATTCCGAACCCAGCCTTCGGCGCGCAAAAATTTCAGAGAGATGTCACCACCGGGTCCTGCTTGCAAAAATATTGTCGTGGAGCCGGTCAGAATGTCCCAGTGTGTGGAGAAATGAGAACAAATGTTCTGCTAAAAATAGTATCATTTGTTACAAAAAATAGGACAGGCGAGAAACTAACGTCTGCAAACTGAGGGGCCCTAGAGGCAGACCGACCACACTAATGCAACAGGAACACCAATTGGGCCGCTACAAATTCAAACAACACGCGAAACGAGGCCAGTGGGAACCAGTTCCAAAACGAGAAATGTTGCTACTAAAAATTGATTGCGTGTGCTAAAAAGAGAACCTGCTGAGCTAAAAAGTGTAATAGCCCTTGGAGAGGGAAATCTCACAGCCGGTGGTCCCCAGTGCGTTCGGCAACCTGCAAGTAGGGCCCATTCTCGAAAGAGTGGCGAAAACAACGCAACAAAGCAACGTGGGTGAGCAGATCAAATCAAATAAAGATCACCTTCATATCACCCGCAGAGTGTGGAATTCCAACGTAGAGGTCCATGAAAGATCCCATATAGGGGGAGTGTCGCTCCCGCCGATGCACTTAGCAAAGGCTCTGGCCAGCAAAATAGGGAACATGAGGGGTTCTTGACAACCATGGTTCCGTGCAAATCTCCTGAGCAGGCAGCAACCGATGGTGCACACAAAAAAACATGAACTAATCCGAGGGTCATCCTCGTTCCCGATGCGCGGCTCATATCAAAGAAATCTGGATGATGGTTACTTGTGGGGTTGTGAGCCGTGGAACGTGTGTAACTGAGGCAAAGAAATGAAATTGAAATATGTGGATGCACAAAAGTATGCATATACAGTGATGGCCGCACTCTCGGTGGCCCATGACCAAGTGGATCCGCACATCTTTGACATCCAACCTGATTTTCTTGACCTTGAGGTAGTCCAATTACACGGACGTGTATGGCGGCACAAAGCTACTCGGAGGTACCAAAAAGTCCCTCCATGCAGCAAAGCCATTCCATCAGACCTTATATAGCCGACCCCACGGTGTGCTGGGATCAGTCTTATCCTAGAGGATCCCCCCGGCGGTGTACTCGTCCTCCTCTCCATTGTTGTCAGAGTCGAAGGCGTACACAGTGAACTCAAAGGTAATGGCACGACCATGGGGATCCGCTTCTCGCGGGAGCAATTTGGTATGGTCCTGCTCCACCGCTTTATTGTTCCCCACGTGGATCACTTAGACGTCCTGCCCGGTCTCTCACAATTTCACACCCGGTAGGTACCATGACTGCTGCTGGTGTCACGACAAGACGTCCTTGTGGTGCCGCATCACCCACACGGTGTTGTTGAGCCGATATTTGTGAACTTCCACGGATGAAAAGTACTCGGCCCTCTTTGCATGGCCCCCCACCATGGCATCACACACCTTCCTAGCAGTATCGCTGGCTTCGCACATCATGGCATTAGCCTCCCTTGCCACATTACCATGGTTCATCCACAGGAGAGTACATGCAACTCGATCTCGCAGGAATAAGATGCAAGGGGGTGAAAAACCAGACGGTCCGGGGGGAAATGCGGTCCACTCGTAGCAACTTCAAGAATGCCACCACCAACCACAACACCAACCAACATGGCAAATGACATTACCAACATTGCAGAGGATGCGAACAAGATGGACGAAGGGTCATACTGGGCTGAATACTTTCTGATATTGACACCATGGTATTCTGCATGCTTGAATGTGTTGGTTGTGTATGCAGGAAAAAAATTGAGTTTACGAAACCGCAAGGGGGAAACGGCGCACGCAGCCGGACATCACAGGACACAGGCAGCACAACGGAAATACTGAGTTGCTCTCTCCTGCTTTCCACGTTCTTCACGCTGTGAGAGTATGTGATAAGGGTGAGCAGGTGTTGATACCAAGTTCGTACCACGTTCGTTCCTGTTGCGAGGAACGTCGAGTAGAAGGACAGGGACCTTTTCACTGTTCCCGGAAGTTCCACTTCCTCCGCAACTCAGTCAAGCATTCACATTCTCTTCGCGCAAGTTCTTCTGAATAGTTCTAGTACCGCCTGGGGAGGAGAAAGCAACGGTGCGAAAAAGTCCTGTGCCAAATGCTGGTTCAGGGAGCACCAAATTTGCAACAGAATGCATGTCTTCCCTCCAGACCTGAAAGCTCATTTTGATGTTCAACTTCCTCCACAACTCATTCAAGGTTTCACATTTCCCTTATGCCTCGCGCAATTTCCCCAGAATTGTGCTAGTGGCGCCTGCAGAGGAGAAAGCAACAGTGCGAAAATGTCCTGTGCCAGATACTGGGTCAGGGAGTATCCAACTTGCAACGTAATGAATGTCTTCCCTCCAGACCTCAAAAGTCTTTTGGGTTTTCGACGTCCTCCGCAACTCACGCAAGCTTTCATATTCTCTTTGTGCGTCGCGCAATTGCTCTTTAACTTGTGCTAGTGGCTCGCGAAAAAGAGAGAGCAACAGTGCGAAAAAGTCCACTGCCGAATGCTGGGTCAGGCAGCACCCCACTTGCATCGTACAGCACATCTTCCCTCTGGAAGGTGCTGCTAGAAGGTGAAATTGTCGTTTGGCATAGCAATACCGACAAGAACCTGACAGCTGCACGTCTTGCCTCCAATTCATGTTTTGAGCGCCGCAGCGTCAGCGTTCCGTAGAAGAGGAGAGAGCAACACAACGAAAACGTCTAGTGGCAAATGCTGGTTCAGGGAGTACCGGACTTGCAACATAATGCATTTTTTCCCTGTGGTGGTTCCCTCTAAAAGGTGCTGCTAGAATGAAACTCTGGTTTGGCAGCACCCAATGCATCTGCATCAATCAACATCATGTTGCACATCTTGCCTCCGGTTCAACATTTCACCTCAAAAGCTTCGGTCCTTGGCAGATATACTTCGTTTTGTACGTGTTGTGCTCTTTTTCTTGCACACTGACGCCTTTGGACCCCTGGCCATTCGCTGGAATGGTTTTCACCTTGCGATTATTAATCTTCAGCGGACAGGTTCCGGATATTCGGACGAGCTTCTGAGTATTTTGAGGTACACAATTTACTGGTAACAAATGCGGCACATTTAGCGCGAAATTCTGCGATTTGTTACGAAATGCGGTGAATCGGAATATCCGGATATGCCGCGCGTAAGACCCAGCACATGATGTGGGCGCAATTCGAAATGACTAAATTGCAATGCAGACCGAGTAGTGTTTCGAGGCAAGCATTTTTGCCCTCTGTCCCCGAGGTCCACAGGTCAGTGCAATGGGTCTATGCTGAGATTGAGGAAAAGGTGTTTAGTCACTGAAAACGTTGCAGGTTTTTGGTAGTTCTGAAAGCTACACAGTGAAATGCAATGCAGATGCAGGCTTGCTTGTGAACCAGGCTTTGCTATTTTAAGTCAAAGGGGTATGTGGGGGTCCGATGGTAATGGTGGAGGGAAGATCATCAGTTGTGGGGTATTTTATCGCACATATTGTATGTTCTAATGTGCTTTCTGAAATTGTTCAAGGCCGGTTGGTGTTTTAAGTAATTTGTTTTGGGGGTTGAAATGGGGCTTCTGGGAAGCATGTGCACTCAAGGACAAAGGTGATCTTTGATGACGGGACGCTGCAGCAGCACAAATTTGCATTTTTGTGCCAAGGAATAATTTGGGCAACGAATTAAGGTTCGGTGATGCCGTCTCTTTACCCATTGAGGGAGAAAATAGGGCTCCCGGTGTCTGGAACTCCCTCTAACTTGAGATTGCCGGATGCGATGATGATACTACATTCAGGTGTTTTGATGACTAAATCAGCCCATGGATCACGCAGGAGAGAAAATTTCAGGGATCAGGAAAACGTTTCCAAAAAAAAAATTTCTTTTTCACATTTTATTTTCAAATTTTCTGCACAATGCTCCCCCCCTATCTTTCGGTTGCTGGACCCACTGATGAGGTCAGATTGTCACCCTCTCACCACTGTGGCCCCCATTTTGTACTTTTGCAACTTTAGCACCGATCTCAAATTTCTTAGCAATTTCTCGATTCTTTGCCACATGCTTGTGCCGACGGAACATGGTCTACATCTCAGAGCCATGTGAGAACGTTGTGTGAAACTATGGACCACTTCTTCTTCATTCTGAGTGCCACACTCACAGGTATCCGGCAATAGGAGTTAAGAGCCTGTAACTGAGTACTTAGAAGCTTAGAAAGGGGGTGTAATAGGTTGGGATACTAGGTGACAGTCGCGCATAGCAGCAGACGGAATTCAGTGAGCATTGCACATAGCAGCAGGCAGAATTCGAATTCGGATGTCAGAAGGAAATCTAAAATCAGAAGCTTGCAGTCGTTCTGATTTGACAGGACTGATTCCAATGCACTGCTGGAGTGGACTATCGTCGGATGAGTGTGGTCACATGTGTGCCTGTCTGATCGTACTGTAATGCAGGCCGGGCGATCGAAGACTTCTTCTGGCGGTGCTAATAGTGTTAGATCCATCCTGTCACGGAAGAGGACACGATTCGGAAGCAAGGGCAACTGCGGTGGATGATAGAAGGCCCGGAATTGACATCCGAATTGTGATCTGGCTAGAGCCTGGTGTGGTGCCTACGCCCACTCCGGCAGGCCCCGTAAAAAGGGATGGGTACGCGTTAATGGGCGCATTTGCTTTGGCATTTCCGACGCCTACATGTATGAAGGATCACGAGTCTGTTGAAGCCGGAAGAGCCCAAATGGAAGACGAGTTCAATTAGAAGTGACTGAGGTAGGTACGCCAAAGAAAGGTAAGTAAGTCGAGTTTCGATCTGCAACATGACTCGTCTTGCAGTGCCCAGAATGATGCACCCACGTGTGCTTACATGTGTGTTGATACATACGAGCGGAGTGTGAATGTTTGTTTTCTGAATGTCATGACATGAGTGTGAGTGCATTTAGGTTAAACGTTTGCATGCATGAATCATCCCAATGAATCACGATTTCAACCGCGAGAGGTTCATTAGGAGTGATGAGATCAAGTGTCATGGCACCTGGATCGAGACAACCTTGATGCATGGTATGTGAAGGAGGTCAAGGTGTCCACGCATCTATGCATGCATGTATGTGTATGTGTGACCATGCATAATCCAATACAACCGAATGACCAATTTGTTGGTTTTTTTCGTTCATTTGGTCAAAGGGTGGGAAGGATATCAAGAATTTGCATACTTGGGTGAAGATCTCTCTTTGCTTACCTTGCTCCATCTCTGGGAGAAGGGGGGTTTCCTTATTCCCGCTCTTTAGGGAAAGGGCACAGTGCCGGACAGCACCACACACTGGTATGTCTCCAAAACACTCCAAAGCGAACGGTACAAATTTCTGCCACCATCTCCAATATGCAACTGTCAGAATGTTCGGAACAATTGCCTGCTGCCCCCCTCCGCTCTCTTGCGAGCGGCTATGATATGCCACTGTCTTGACATGCGTCACGCCCATATACTTGCACATTGTGCGAAACCATACGCCAAAAAAACGGTGTATCCCTCTCCCTGCATATCACCGCTGGGACATCAAATACTATCCACCAATGCCGGATCATTGCTTGCGCTACATTCTTGGCCTGCAGCCCCACTCCGTGCTTGTCCCTCTTGTCCTTCTTCGTGCAATTTTTGCCCTGAACCGCCACGATGTATCCGCTTTGGCGGTGGACAGCCAAAATGTCACAGTTAAAGACCTCGCCTTCCAAAATTACTTATGGCATCGCAAGGACATCCTTTGAAATCAACCTCATGGGTTTCTCTGGAATTGCCTTGTACAGGGGGTTTCCAGCTGTTGACGGGACGGGATGCTTGGTGGCCCTGCAGACCGCACACGCCTCGCAATACCGATTCAGCACTGAAGGTGTAAAGGTCCTTCTGCAATTTATCTCGTCCCGGATGCATCAACTGCGCATTGTCCCAATGGTGAATCAAGTCCTCCAGCTGGTTTTCCGGAACCAAATCCGTATCCCTGAGAAAGACCTTGCCCCCGTCCTCAGTCAAACTCACCGGCCAATCGTCATTGGATGGCGCGCTCACCACTTTCCAATACTTGCGCCAATGGTCCACGTTTGCATAATCATTGGACCAATCCTTGATGAAAACCGATTACCCTCCTCCCTCCTTTGTGCCTCCTCCGCCTGTACATTGGCGCCCCAAGCTCGGGACAGCTCCGCGCCGGATCCCATCACCACACAGCATTTGGCCTCACCTTCTTCAATGAGGCGCTGTGCCTCAATAATGCGCGTGGTCCCCACTGTCTCTTCGGCATCGCCATGCATTGGGAGATCCCTCCATGCTTGCCCCGCTGGGTAGGCCCAACGACGTGTGCGGTGCCTGCGAACTCCTTTTCAAAAAAGTTTTGTTTTTGAGTTTCGATCACACCGCTGTGTCCGCCTCGCTCCACTGAACACAGGGGTGCCCTCCATTCTTCCCAGAAGCCCACCAGTTCGAAGAAAAAATGCCTCGCTTATTTTTCATTTTCCACTTTGGTTTTTCAACATTGGACTCTCAAAGCATGTCCTGCCTTGCGTACCCTGTATATTGGTACCCTCCTAACCCTCCTGGTGTCCTGCACGCAGAGAAATCCTTAACACCAGGTTTGAATAAGTTCCAGATCTGACAGTGCACTGTGACAGTCAAATGGTCACGATAATGGACAATGGGGACAATAATATTGTGATTGGATTCCCCCTTGCTGGTTTGCTTTGTGTTTCTGTTGCATTCGTCAGCCCCTCTCCTAGATAAATTCAAGTCCAAAGATTGAAATCAAGAATGCAATGAAGGAAGGCCCAATGAGGGCAACAAGTGGTTCACATTTGATGGTTTGTGTATGAATCGGTGCTTTTGGACTTTAAATTCCTTATGCCACATGGCACTGAATACTGCTAAAGCTTCCCCATGGTGTAAGAATGTGCAAATAGTTGAAATGAACCGAGAAGGAAACTTGTAGGTCTGCCTCTGGACTCTCAAAGTAGGGTGGATTCAAGCACATTTTGGCGGCAATTCGAGTTTTTAGTTGCAAATTCGAATTCAGGGGGGTCCACAAATTCGTGCAAATTCCAGGCGAATTAAGATTTGAGCGAATTTCTGCGAATTTGAACCTGCGTCCTTACCACAAAGCACCCAAGGGCACGGCACAGCACTCAGCGGCACGGGAACAGCAGAAGGCAAAGCAATACAGCACCACACAGACAGCGGAGTGCAGAACTTCACTGCACCCCACAGAACAACACGACGCAACAGCACCAACAGACACAGCACAACACACAGAAACACAGACTAAGAGGAAACAGCAAGGCACAACGCCAACAGCATAGCACAGCGCAACAGGACACCGCGCCCAAAGGGACAGCACAACACACAGCAGCACAGGAGGGCACAGCACAGTAAGCAGCAAAGCACACAGCAGCCAAGGGCAAGGCACAGCACGCAACAGCAGCATACGGCGCAAGACAAAGCAGCACAGCATCAGGCGCACAACACGGTGCACAACTGCACTACACCGCATGGAACCACAAGACGCAACGCGGCGCAGCACAGCACCAAGAGACACAGCAAAGCCCACAGAAATGCAGACCAAGATGAAACAGCAAAACGCGACGCGAACAGCACATAACAACGCAACAAGAGGCCAGGGCAAAATGCAAAGCACAACACAAAGCAGCACGGCACAGCAAGGCCCGTAGCGCCAGACCAGACATCACAGCACCACACAGGGCCACAAGAAACGGAGCAGCACAGGGCAGCCCACAACAACAAAAGGCGGGACAGCACAGCGCAACACACACAGCACACACCAACCAAGCGCAGCACCCTAGGGAACGAGGCAGCGCACAACAAAGCCGCACAGCACCACAGAGCAATGCGAGCAACGCAGCAAGGGGCGACCACAGGAGCAGACACAGCGCGGCACGACACAAACAACACAGCGCGGCACCACACGGCACAGGACGAACCACACAACACAGCACGCAGCAGCGCAAGGTAATAAGCACCACGGCACAGCGCCAATACCCAACAGCACAAGGCACAACCCACAAGCCAGGGCGGGGGGGGGGCAGCAGCAGGTGGCAACAAACAGCCAACAGGGGCGCAGCAACAAGCAGGTCGAGAGAGAGAGCAAGGGGAAAAAAAGAGGCGGGGCGACAAAACCTGCGGCAGACAATCTGGGGGAGCGGGGGGGGGGGGGGGGCAACAGCAAGTAGCCACAACCGCCGACGAACGGCCAAAACCATGGCAGCAACAAACAGGCAGAAAGCACACAAGGAAAGATGAGCAGTGGGGCCGCAACACCCGCGCACCACAAAGCACCAGGGGGGTTAGGGGCAGCAGCAGGAGGCCACAACGGCCAGGGAGCGGCAAACAGGCGCGCAGAAACAGCAAAGCAGAGCAAGAACACGGAGAAAAGAGAGACAGGGCACCAACACCAGCGTAACCAAAACCAGGGGGGGATGGGCAGGGGCTGGAGGCAAAAGCTGCCAACGCACGGCCAAAAGCAGCAGCCAGCAAGCAGAGAGAAGACAATGGAAGAAAAGCGGCAGGGTGACAAAACCCGCGAAGCACAAATAAAAGGGGCGGAGGACAACAGCTGGCAGGAACAACCGCCAGCGCCCGGCCAGCAAGCGCGGAGCATCCAGAAAGCTGAGAGAGGAGAGTGGCAAAAGAGCGTGGAGGCGACGACCCCGCGAGGCACAACACAAGGGTGCAAGGGTGGGGGCAGGAAGCCACAACCGCCAGGGAACAGAGAACAGGCGCGCAACAACCACAAAGCTGAGCGCGATCACCGGAAACGGGGCGGAAGGGCGGCGACAGCCACAAATCCAGAGCAGGGCGGAGAGAGGAGGGCAGCGGCCGGCGGCAACGAACGCCCGCTGACGGCCAACAGCAGCAACCAGTTAGCAGAGAGAAGGGGACGGTACAAAAGCGGCAGGGCGAAGAAACCCGCAAAGCTGTAATGGGCACGCATGCCCAGGCTGAGATTGCGAGTCCTGTAGCTTAGAATACGTCGCGCGCGTGCAGAAATAAAGGAATTTCTGTGCAAGAAAAGTGCTGTTTTACATGCACAATACCGTGAAATAATTGTAGATTACTACTCAGAATTATTGTGTTGTATTTTAGGATATTGAACGATGGAGACCGGAAAAAGGGTTTGTCGGTCTGAGATCTGTAAGTGCTGAAATGGGCTCTTTGGAATTGTGCTATGCATTGTTTGCCTTACAAGACCGACACCTAAGTTTCCGTTTCCTGAGTTCTTTGAGAATTGTTACCGGTGCTTGTTACGCCAGTTGGAGTATTGTTTTTAGTGTGGTTCCGTAATGGAGTTCATGAGTCACCTTTTGAACTGAAATGACATTCTTGGTACTGATGAAGATATCCAAGAAGTTTGCCGCTTGCGACAGGATTCATTGAGCGCTGGTGAAAACATTTCCTCGTCCATTGCCACAAGTAGTTCTAGAAAGACAAGACTGGTATGCATTGTTACAGGCATGTGTGACAGCAATTTGTCAGTGCCCAAATACGCCCAGGCCTGTCCTTCAAGGAATCGAACCGTGTCAGCGCCTTCACCATGGCAGAGCTCTCAACAAATTGACGAGGGCTGAGTGGGACCAGCCTGCCGAGCAATGTGCCACAGTAGGCCGTGTGATGAAGAAACTCCGCAGTGGCCTTAAGGCGCATCAAAGTTCCTGTCGGTGTGCTCTGTTCCAATGGCCAGAGTATTAGCAGCAATGGAACTTGCTTGTGGACCACACAAAAAAGGGAGACTGTGGCAGGTGTCACCAGCGAGCAGAGTTTTACAAGGAGGGGATGAACAACAAAAAGAAGAAGGAGACCAACAGGCAAACAGCAGGCGCAAGCGCGGCGGCAGAAAGCACAGATAGGTAACAAGGATCATTGCACTTTTGAACGCTGTTAGGCTTGTTTGTACGTGGGCCTTTTCGCTGTTAAGCTAGTTTGTACGTGCGGTCGTTGTGTATGATTCACCGGTGCTGTATGTTGTTGTTGCTCTTGAATGCCTTTGGTTAGTTCTTATTTTTTTTTCAGGCGCTCAAGTCATCAGTTCTCAAGTTTGATTTTTTGGAGGCCAAGCCACTCAGCACGTGCCATTCTGGTACGTGCTTTATGTGATTTGCTTTTTGTTTCGTCGATGCTTCGGCTTCTCTGGTCCTCCTGGCCTGTCTTCAGGCTAAGTCAAGTTGGTGTTGTACCTCCATGAGAGAGTGAGTTGGTTTGAAAAGGCCGTTGAGTTCTTTACAGGTCAGTGGGTGTTGCGTGTGTCCCTGTGCGCCTTTTTGTGGGAGCGGCATTCACCCACTGCATAACTTGGAATCAGACTAAGGCCTGCCCTCACCACGTGTCAGATTCGCTACCACAATCATTTGTGGAACCGTCATAGCCCTGGACAACTCTGTCTCTTGATTTCGTGAGCTTTGACGCCGCGTGTGCCCTCCCTGCGCCCCATTCGGAGGTAGGAAGGCGCTGCACGCGTTTGTCCTTGGTCGGTTTTTCTTTTTTCCAGCGCTCGACAAGTGTGAGTCTTGTGAGTAAATTCGTGCTCCAATGAGCTGAATGCAAAAAACGGGTGTGACACCAGAGGGTTTTTGACCTCCAAAAGCACTGTTTCTGTGCTCAAGCGTTGATATACGGCCTTGTTTCAGTTTTTTGTTTCTGCATATATATACCCAGTTTTACACTGCCCCCATTTTGAGACTTTTGACTCTGATGCTGTCTACTCGTGCAGTTTTTGGTTTGCTGACAACAGGAATTTTTTTAGGATAAGTTCTGTTTTTTGGCTACAGCTTTTGGTTTCTTGAGCCACTGTGTGGCACTATTTAACTTATTACAGCCAGTGTGGAGGCGCTGGGCCAGCCAGTGGCCGCCCTACCTCCATTGTTAAACATAAGGCAACATGTTTAGGCGCATTTGCATTTTTTTTGTACATTGCCGCTCGAAGCGCAGTGTTGTTTTTGCTGCATGGTCAGCAGTTTTGGGAGGGGGATGCAAGTGTACCGTGTCCTCCCAACACTGCAAGCCAGTTCTTGACCTCTGACAATGGAAAAGGTGCCCCCCAGCTGGTAAAAGGCGGCACCACGGCTGGGTAAGTGGGGGTGGGTCCCCATTGATCTTGCAAGCTTATGTAGGGCTGATTACCCTAATTGGCAGGCCAGAGTCTACATGTAGTGTGCCTGCCACTGTAGGTCAGCATGTGTGGAAATTATATATGCGTCCATTTTTCGTTTGCCCTAACCTTGTCGATGCTAACCTACATACCTCTGTTTCCTTCTGTGTTAGGTATCAGATCAGAGGAGATGGGATCAGAGGAAAAATCAGACCTCACATACGTCAGGTGAGAAATTCGAAAAGCCCAACGATGCCAGGTCTGTCGGAGTTGCACCAGCCACTCCCCCGCCCACTCCTTCATTCTTGAAGTCCTTTTCTTTGTGATGCCTATCAGAGGAGTTCTTTGGAAGGAGAACGCCCAGAAGTGGGTAGAGACATTTCAGAAAGAATTAAGGCGCATCAAGTGCCCATCCCAAGGCCAACAGCTTTGTCCTTTGGTACTAAGGGCTTGTGGAACCCTGTGGGCTCAGCAGATTTGCCTTTATGGAATTTTCGTGTGCCCAGTGAGGTGCTGCTTGTGCCTGTTTGTATTTTTTTGAGTTCCGAGGTGCCTTTTTTTTTTGTTAAATCTTCTGAGCAGGGGTTTTGTATGGTGCAGGGAAGCAGGCTTTCTTTTGGCATGTGCAGTAAGTAGACGAGCCTTTCTTTTTTTGATGTGACAATTTCTAAAACTGCCACCCTGAGCTTTAGGCTTAGAAGTCTTAGTCAGAATTTTCTGATTAGAGTTTTTAAGCTTTCTCAGAAATGTTTTTCGGACAGTCAGCTTGGGTTTTTTAGAGGGTAGCACCTCCCACTCAGTTATGTGTCAGTTTTGTACCCAAAGAAGTATAGAGGGGTCTCAGTTCAGGTTTTCAGGCCCTGGGGTAGGACCGCATTTCAGGTTTCCCTGTTTCTGCACAATCTCTTGTTGTAAATACATCCGGGTGTGAAACCAAGGGTGCCTGTCATCCCCAGGGAGTAACCTGTGGGTAGGGGCCTGAGGTAGTACAGAAATCGAATGGAGTAATGCGGGTAGGTCATCCAATCGAGCAGATTTGTTAGTGAGATCTTTATATATGCTCCTGTTTGTGTGGGCATGCTTGCCCATATAGGGGTATATATGGGTTTGTCAGACACTTGGAAGTGTCTTGGGAGGGGGATGTAATGAACACGCATGCGCAGGCCATAATCTCGAGTCTTGTAGCTTATGATGCGTCGCGCGCGTGCAGAAATAAAGGGGTTTCCGTGCATGAAAAGTGCATTTTTTACATGCACAATACCGTGAAGTAATTGTAGATTTATACTCAGAATTATTGTGTTGTATTTTAGGGTATTGAACGATGGAGACCGGACAAAGGGCTTGTCGATCTGCAATCTGTAAGTGCTAAAATGGGCTCTTTGGAATTGTGCTATGCATTGTTTGCCTTACAAAAGCACAAACCAAGATGGACAGGGGCAACAGCGGGCGGCGACAACCGCCAGCAACCGGCCAGCAGGTGCAGCGGAGCAACCAGAAAGCAGGGAGATGGCAAGGGCAAATTAGCGGAGGGGCGACAAACCCGCGAAGCACAACCGACAGGTGGGGGGGGGGAGAGGGACAACAGCATTTGGGGACAACCGCGGGCAAACGGCCTACAGCCGCGCAGACACAAGAAAGTGGAGGGCGCAAAAGGGAAAACGATCAGCGGGGCGAGGACACCAGCGAAGCACAAACACAGTCTGGCGCACCGCACGCGCTCGGGAGGCCGGCCTGTCTGTCCCGGCCAGGACAGAGGGGTGCCGCAGCGCACGCGCTCGGGAGGCTGGCCCGCCCAACGCAGCCTGGCAACCAGCACAACCGCAACCAAAAGCAAAACGCCGACCACACACACATACACCCAACACTCAAACACGCCGACCATAATGCGACGAAAACGACGGCAAACCATCAAAATAAGCCGAGCATAGAGTCAGCTAAAACACCACAAAACAAAAACCCAAACACGCAGGCCAAGAGGCTGCCAAGGCGCTGACGACTCAAGACAAGCACCACCACACCACGCACAAACACCCCGCCGGGCGCCCCACAAGCACAGCACGCTCCACCAAGGAAGGGGGGCACCCAGCAGCACAGCGGGTGCGACTATGGTGGCAGGCCGCGCACCAGCACAGCAAAGCGCATTAAGGATGAGACTCCTCTGCACAGCACGCCCGACCAAGCAGGAGCACCACACTCCAGCACAGCACGCCAAAGCATGGCGGCGGGCCAGCACCAACACAGCACATCCAACCATGGCGGCGGGCCCAACACGAACGCAACACACCCAACCATGGCGGATGGTCACGCACCAGCATGGCACGCCCGACCAATGAAAAGAGGCATCAGCACAGCTCGCCCAACCACGGAGGAGAGCCACGCACCAGCAGAGCACGCCCGACCATGGCGGTGGACCCGGCACCAACACAGCACAGCTAACCATGGCGGCGGGCCCAGCACCAGCACAGCACGCCCGACCATGAGGCAGGCCACCCAGCAGCACAGCACGCCTGCCCATGGCGGCTGGCCACCCACCAGCACAGCACGCCCGACCTAGGAGGCAACGCACAAGCACAGCACGCCAGACCAAGGAGGAGAGCCATGGGCCAGCAGTAGACGCTCAACCATGGCGGCGAGCGCAGCACCAACAAAGCACGCCCAACTGTTGTGGCAGGGACAGCACCAGCAGAGCACGCCCGACCATGGTGGTGCGTCACTCACCACCACCACAGATCCCACTAGGGAGGCGGGTCTCGCACCAGCACAGCACGCTCAACCATGGCAGCAGGCCCAGCAGCAACACAGCACACCTGCGAATGAAGGCAGCCCACCGACCAGCAACGCACGCCCAACCATGCTGACGGGGCGCGCACAAGGATATACGCCGGACCTAGGAGGCGAGCCACGCACCAGCACAGTAAGTAAGTACGTCAGTAAGTATGCGCGGCCGCGTCGGCCGCCGCATCTGAAATCCCCTTGTTTGTTTTACATGGCCGCCGCCTCCTGCAAAAGGGGAGCTCTCCACCATCAGTTCCCCAGGCGTCTCATCTCACGGCCAAGAACTTCAACCAGGTTCTCTCGGGGCATGACAGGCGGTAGGTTTCCTTCAGCCGCTGCCCTCACGGGTGCTCCATCGGGTCCCCCTCTGAAGATTCCTCCAGCCTACGCCCCCCAGCAGAGCCTTTCGGGTGCCTGCAAGCGGTTTTTTTCTGTGGATAGCCATCGCCAGCAGCGCAGCATTGCTCTCAACCACATTCCACCACTCTCCATCCCTCACAGGCTGGAGTACCCACTTGGCTCCTGGATGCACCTGGGTTTCGTCCATCTGCGGCCTGAGGCGAGGGGCTAACCGGTTCCACATTCCCCGGGTTCTGCTCACGCGCGAACAAATGTGTACTCAGGCCATTGACCCGGCGGCCTCAGGATCAACCCTCACCCCTGCGGACACCTCACAGCCTTCCCGGAGTCCAGAGCATTTTTCGGACTTCCCGTGGTCAGGCTCCCCATGCTTGACCCATGGTTCACCAGTCCATGGCGACTCATTTCCGGACCCCACGGGGCTGTTGCTTGGCGTTTTCTCTTGCCCGATTAAGCCTGCACAGTTTAGTACGCAACCCCCCGATGCCCCATTCCCCCTTGCCTCATCCTGTCACCAGCCCTGACCCTGCGCCCCGATCCATGACCTACGTTGCGTGTTCATACCTCGACGGGCCGCCAGCAACCCTTTCCCTATCCCATGGGGCTGTTGTTCGGCTCTTACAACACCCATTTCCCGGCCCCGTCACCTCATCCTGTCGCTCAGGCCACGTTTATACCCCACCGGGCCGCCAGCAACCTAGTGGCACGGGCCCACTGGATCCTCATTCATTCAGGGACCGTTTTGTGCTTCTCTTGCATGGGTCGCTCCTATCCCCTCCCCTCTTCCCGCACACAGGTTGCTTTCGCCCTACCAGCCCCAGATGTTGCAGTCCGGGGCGTCAGGCCACAATTCCCATGTCAACGCCCTATTGGCCTACCTGTGTATTGGCACGAGAACACAGCGGCACGAAGCGGCTGTGGCCTAGCAGGGACCCCACTACGTGTACCCCTGCTAATGCTTGGAGGGATGGTGTGTTCTGTATGCGTGCACCGCATATGGTCTAGCTGTCCTTGACGTTGTCCTTCAGCCCTCGCCCTCCCTGGCGGAAGGCCCTTCTGCTGTTTGTCACTCGCCATTCCTGGCTGACGGTCCTTCATTCTCCTGTTCCCGCCGGGCCCGGCTCGTGCGTATTGCTGTGTGTGTGATCAGCGCCCTTGGTTATGCAGGCAGGGCCGCCCTAGTGATCTACCTGTGTTAGGGCACGAGAACACAGCGTTACTTTGCGGCTGTTGCCTAGCAAGGACGCCACCACACGTACCCCTGCTAAGATTTTGAAGGATGGAGTGCTCTGTATACGTGCTCCACGTGTCTATGTGGTAACAAAGAAGAAGTCGTCCGACCCTTGCCTTTCCTGACGGAGGTCCCTTCCGTTGTTCTTCCCTCGCCATTCCTGGTGGAGGATGCTTTATTCCCTTGTTCCCGCGATTAGGGGCTGGGGCTTATTGCTGTTTGTGTTATCTGCGCCCTTGAGTTATCAGGGAGGGCAACTCAAAGTGCACCACTTCACCCTACATGTCCAACCTGCGGAAAGAGTGACTGAATCATGGTGGGGGCGCGGAGAGGCGTACGTACTAGCACTTACGTCTGGCCCGCTATACCCCGATAACCGGGCACGTCTCTGCGCGGCTGGTCCGGTCCGGCTCTGGTGCGGAAAGGTTTGAGGTTTGAGGTTTGAAGTTTCGGGTACTAGACGCCTTTCGACTGCGGGGGCCACCTGGTCAGGCCAGGTGATATCCTCTTCACCAAGACCTAGTGGGGGGCTCTTCATGACATCCCTCCTGCCGCCTGGCGCAATTTCCCGGGTTCTCGGGGCTCGGAGCGGTGTTCCGACCCGGCTTTCCCATTTCGCCAATCCCCGGTAAGTGGGTCAGTTAGCAACCTTGTTTGCAGGCGCTTACCAACTACGTCGCCCCCCGTATGCATGGTCGCCTCGGGTGCCGGCGCTGCCGGGCCCGTTCTACTGCCTTGTCGCCAGTGGGACTCCAATGGGCTGGTGCGAAGGCTGCCTAGCCGCGACTGGTGCCTAGCGCTGTGTGCCACTACTGCCTTGGCGGGTGCAGTGCCCTGCTGGTGTGTGCGCGGCGCTTCGGGCAGGTTGGGAGGGCGGGGCCGGTGCCGCTTCTCGTCACCCCCCCCCTTCGCTTGCTGTCCCTCTCTCGCGTAATTCGCGACGCTTGCGGCGGGTTGCTGCGTCCGGTCGTCCCTTGTCCTCGCCTGCTGGTACGCCATTCTGTGTGGTCTGGCCGTTCTGCGAGGTAGCTCCAGCTGCTTATTCGGGCGGGCCGTGTGTCCGTTGTGTGTTTGTGTACTCGCGCATACGTGGTAGTTGCGTCTTTCCCCCGTCCTGCTGCCTTTTAGCGCGCGCCTTTTGCAAGGTCCCCTCCCAGGACGCCGGTAGGGCTGTTCGAGGCGGTTCGTGCCCCCCTGCGCTTCCTGCTCGGGTCCCTTGCTCTGCTTGTCGTTGGTGGTGAAAGGGGCGGCCCGGCCCTCGTGTCTCCCTTCCTGTTCCCCGGTGGTTTTGAGGGGTGTCCGGGGTTGGGCACTCTGCGTCCCCCGACCGTCCGTCCTTGAAGCAGGTGGCTGGGGCCCGCTGCCCTTGTTTCCTCGGGCACGGGGATTGCAGGAGTGGGTGCCCGTCACCAAACCCACTGCGCACACTCTTGCGGGCTGGCGTTGTGAGATGTGGGGGCGGCTGGAGATCGCCTGGGTGGGTACCTCCTGCCCCGGTGAGGGGTGTCCGGGATGGGTCACCCTCCCTGCCCCGACTGTCTGTCCTTGAAGCGTGCGGCCGGGGCCCTTTTTTTCGTGGCCAAGGGGCGTGCGTCATCCGGTCACCAGGCCACGGGGACCCGTCACCAACCCCACAGTGCACGCTCTTGCGAGCTGGCTTTGCGCGCTGTAGGGGCGGCACGAGGGTGCCGGGGGGGGAGGGGGGCGGTGCCTCTTGTTTCTTGAGGGGTGTCCGCGGTCGGGCACTCTCCCTCCCCCAAACGCCTGTCTTTGAAACAGGCGGCTGGGGCCCGCTGCCTGTTTGCAATGGGCGCAGACGGTGTGGGCGTGGGGACCCGTCACCAACCCCATAGCGCACGCTATTGTGAGCTGGCTTTGCACGCTGTGGCGGCAGCCTGAGGGCGCCCAGTGTGCAGTGTTCGGTGTCCGGGGTTGTGCACTCGCTCTCTGCCGGCCGACCGTCATATGGGCGTACGGCCGGGGCCGCTGCCCGTTTTCTGTGGGCGCGGGGGGTGCGGGCGCGGGGACCCGTCACGAACCCCACAGCGCGGGCTCTTGTGAGCTGGCTTTGCGTGCTGTGCAGGCGGAACAAAGGCTCCCGGGGGGGGCGCCTTGTGCCTGAGTGAGGGGTGTCCAGGGTCGGGCACTCTTCCCCAACCCCCCCTCTCGTCCTTGGGGTATGCGGTTGAGGCCCGGGACCCGTTTTCTGGGGGCAGAAGGGTGTGGGCGTGGGGACCCGTCATCAACCTCCCAGCGCGCGCTCTTGCGAGCTGGCTTTGCGCATTGTGGGGGCAGCACAAGGGCGCCTGGATGGGGGCGTCTCATGCCTGCATGAGGGGTGTCCTTGTTAGGGCACTCTCCCTCCCCAATCGCCCGTTCTTGAGGCGTGCAGCTGGGGCCCGCGGCACTCTTTCCGTGGGCGTAGGGGCTGCAGGCGTGGGCACCTGTCACCAACCTCACAGCAAACGCAGCACGGGGGCGCCCGGGGGGGGGGGGGCACCTCGTGCCTCAGTGAGGGGTGTCCGAGGTCAGGCACTCTCCCTCTGCCAACCCCCCGTCCTTGGGGTATGCGGTTGGGGACGGCGACCTGTTTTCTGGGAACGCAGGGGTGTGGGCGTGGGGACCCGTCATCAACCTCACAGCGCGCACTCTTGCGAGCTGGCTTTGCGCATTGTTGGTGCAGCACAAGGGCGCCTGGATGGGGGCGTCTCATGCTTGGGTGAGGAGGGTCCCGGTTAGGGCACTCTCCCTCCCCAGATTGCCGGGGGGGGGGGCGCCTTGTGCCTGGGTGAGCGGCGTCCGAGGTCGGGCACTCTCCCTACCCCAACCCCCCGTTCATGGGGCAGGCGGTTGGGGCCTGCTGTCCGTTTTCTGTTGGCACGGGGGGTGCGGGCGTGAGGACCCGTCACCAACTCCACAGCGCACGCTGTTGCGAGCTGGCTTTGCGCCCTGTGGGGGCGGCACGAGGGCGCACGGCAAGGGGCACCTCGTGCCTCCGTGTGCAGTGTCTGGGCTTGGGCACTCTCCCCCCCCCAACCCCCCGTCCTACGGGTGTGCGGCCGGCCCGCTACATCGTTGCTTTGGGTGCGTTGTGCGGGCGTAGGGGCCCGCTGTCCCCACTGGGCCGGCATCCTTGCAGCCGCTACACCCCCTGGGGTGCTCGGTTTTGCTTGGCACCCTCTCTCGTGCCGTGATTGGGTGCTTGGTGTGCGAGATTCCCGGGTTCGCGGCACCCGGTGGCCGTTGTTGCTTCGCACCTGTCCGTGCGCCCTGGTTGTGGCCGGCGGCGTACCTCTCTGGCGTGCCTCATGGCCCCGCGTTGGTGCGCCGCGCCTCAATAGGTCCGGTCGCTCTCGGTGCTCTGGTCAGCTTTCCCGTCGCCGTGGTGCCCCCATCACGGGGGCTCGCGCCCCCTGATTTGCTGGGCAGTGCGCAGGGCACGTGGAGGCCAGCCAAGAACCCGGCTCATGGTGCCTGCCGCTGGCCCTTGCCAAGGCACGGGGGCTGGCCTCGCTCCGTGTTGTGGTCGTCCGGGGCCCCAAAATGGGGTTGTCCCTGGCGCTGCGGTGGTTCGGCGTGTGTGGACCTGGTCGCTGACGCGTCCGGTTTCCTGTACCGTCCGTCTGTCGACGGGGGACTCAGCAGGTGCACTGGGGCTGTTTCCTGTCGACACGGACACCTCCCTCTTCGGGTTGGAGGATGCCAAGCATTGGTCCCGCGTGTGTGTGCCTGTCCGTGCTCTTCTTGGCCGGGTTGGGCGGGCCGGCCTCCCGGGCGTGTTTCGGTGCGTTCCACCTTTCCTCTGGCCGTTTTCACCTTTTTCTTTGCTCGCCCCCCTCCAGGCTGGGGTTGCCCTTGCTTGTTTTCCTTTCTTGTTTTCTTTTGCTTCTCGCTCCTTCTCCCCCGTTGCTTGCGCACCCGCTGTCTCTGGCGTTTTGTGCTCTCCGGCCTCCGGTGTCCTTGGCCTTGGCACTCTGCGTTTTCTCCTGCCCACCACGCCTTTTTTTTCCCCTGCTCTTCCTCTCCTCGTGTTCCCTGCGCCCTTGTGACCTCTGGCTTTGGCCTTCTCTTCTCTCGGGCCTCGGGTGCCCTCGGCCTTGGCGCTCTGCGGTTTCCCGCCCCCTCCCCCCCTTTCTTTTCCCCCCCCCCTCCCCCGGTGGCTTGTGCTGCCCGTTGTTGGGGTGTGCTGCGCTGTGTGTTGTGCTGTGGTTGCAGCTCCGTGTTGTTGTTGGCTGCTGTGGCTTTTGCGGTGTTCTTTCGTGTTGCTTTTTGTGTGTTGTGCCATGCCGTGCCGTGCTGTTGGTTGCTGCTGTGTGTTGTGCCACGTCTTTGGTCCTGTTGTTCTGCTGCGTTGTTCGCGTTGTGGCTTGCTGTCTTGCCTTGGTGTCTGTTGCCGCGTGCTGTGCTGTGTCTGCGGTTGCTGTGCTGCGCCGCGTTGCCTTATTGCCTCGTTGCTGTTCTGCGCTGGGTTGTTTTGTCTGGCCCAGTTTGGTGCCGCTGCCTGTTCTGTCGTGCCCTGGGGCCCGGTCTGTCGCCCTGGGGTGTTGTGCCTTCCGGCCCTGTGTTTTGTCGTGCTTGTCTGCGCTTTGTGCTCTGTGCGGTGTGTGTTTTACCGTGGTGTGTTGGTGTGTGCTGTTGTTCAGCGCGTGCTTTGAGCTGTGTGTGTCCTGGGGTGTTTTGCTGTGTGTCCCCTGTCCTCTCTGCCACGCTGTGCTGGTCTGGTGCGCTTGCATCGTGCTGCTCTTTTGGTCTGTGCTGTTTCTGGCGCCTGGTGCTGTGGTGCATTGCTGCATGCTGTGCTGTGTCCTTTGGTGTTCAGCGGTGTGGTGTTGCGCTGCGCTGCTGGGTGCGTGGTGTGCTTTGCTTCTGTGCACTGTGCCGTGTCGTCCTGCGTCCTGTCGTGTTGTGCCGCGGCTCCTCTTGTGCGCTGCTGTGTGGTGCAGTGCTGGCACGCCTGCGCCATGCCCCTGTGTTGTGCTCTGTTGCTTCAGTTGCGCTTGGCGGTGTCCTGTGATGCTGCATGTGGTTCCTGTTTGTTTCCTGGTCCCGCCGCCTGGCCTGCCGCCCTGTTTTTTGCCCTTGTTTGTCATGGCGCCCTGCTCCTCTGTGTTGTGTTCTGTGGTGCTGTGTATCCGATTGGTGCTGTGCTGTTGGGCCCTGGTGTCTTTTTTGCTTTGCTGCTGCTGTTGGTTTGCTCTCGCTCCTTTTTGTTACCTCTGCAAAAATGAGAGCATTGGTTTTCCGTTTTCGAAAATAAATGAAAATTGTACTCAACGCCACACACGTGCGAGCAGCAAGGCCAGTAACAAATTTCTGACTTACATGTGACCCGTCGACCTCCGTGGCATCGTTGCCCGGGATATTGTCTTGCGCTGGCCTTTGTTCTTGACATTGTACTTCGTACTCCGAACTCCGTTTTCCATACTTGCACTTGTGGTTGAACTTCTGGGTGATTGCGGTGTTGCAAGGGGTTGACTGAGTATCCCCCAGGGCCATCCACCTGCAGCGCGAAGGCTGGGACGCAAACCGAAGGAGTGGGTACATGGAGAACAAAAGAAAGCAAGAGGGAGTGAGTACAGGGTCACGCCGACTTAGAAAATGTTTTTTCAACTTTTACGTGCTGCTTGCGACGCGTTTTCCTTTGCGTAGACGGCTTATTTGACGACCAGAGGCACAGTTTCATGCTCCTATTAGCGTTACATTGCTTACGGCGCTATTGTTTCTCCCATTGAAGGTGGAAACACTTCAGGTTATGTTTTAACGCGTTCCGCCGCGCAGTTTTTTGCCCTAAGCCTTTTTTATGCTAATTAGCTTGAATTTCAGCTACTCAGAACGTTTTTCGTCCTGTTTTTGTTATCCTTTCATTTTTTCTGGCCCCAGACTGCAGCGCCTGCGTCACCGATCACGATGCGGAAGGGCGTAGCTACTAGCACTTACATCTGGCCTGCTATACCTGGATGAACGGGCCCACTTCTACGGGGTTGTTTGGGTCCGGC
Organism: Eutreptiella sp. 'Long Island Sound 2002'; assembly: GCA_964036045.1. Classification (NCBI taxonomy): domain Eukaryota; phylum Euglenozoa; class Euglenophyceae; order Eutreptiales; family Eutreptiaceae; genus Eutreptiella; species Eutreptiella sp. 'Long Island Sound 2002'. The sequence goes on along the minus strand of OZ038380.1, from coordinate 68,426,726 downwards.
TATGGTGCGGAGAGATGTAGCTACCAGCAGGTACGTTCGGCCTGCTATACCCGGATAACCCGGCCCGGCTCTAGGCGGCTTGTTGGGTCCGGCTCTACCGTGCACAGATTAGCCCCGGATGATCCAGTCAGGGGCGTCAGGCCACCACTTGTGCCCGGATGATCCAGTCCGGGGGGCGGCAGCTGCTGCTGCTTGATCCGCCCCGGATGTTCCAGTCCAGGGCTTCAGGTCTCATTTCAGAGGATGATGCTGTCGTGGGGTTTTGGCCGCTCCTGCTTGTTTTGCCCTGGATCATCCAGTCCAGGGCACTCCACGGCCTCCTCACCACTTCACTGCATCACAACGGCCTCGTCCTGGCCATAGCATCACTACAGCACCACGGGCTTGTCCTCTTCGCTGCATCACTGCTTCACCACGGCCTCGTCCTCACGGCTGCTGCTCTGCTTCACCACGGCCTCGCCCACTTAACCGCATCACTGCATCACAAGTGCCTCGTCCTGATTATTGCTTCATTGCATCATGCCTGTCTGCATCTCCTCAGCCTCATCCCCATCACCACATCACTGCATCACCACAGTCTCGTCCTCATGGCTGAATCTCTGCATCACCAGGGCCTCATCCACTTGTGTGCTTCTCTGCATCGCCACCGCCCTGTCCCCAGCAAAGCTTTGCTGCATCTCCTCATCCTCATCCTCATCATTGCATCAGTGCATCTCCACGGCGTAGTCCTTTGCACTGCATAACTGCTTCACCAGAGCCTCGTAACCCTCACAACATCGCTGCCTCTCCACAGCCTCATAGTCATGAGTTCATTGCTGCGCCACCTCGGCCTCGGCCTCATGTCTCCTTCACTTCTGGCGGCCACTTTTCCAAGGACGCTCCAGTCGGGGGGTTGGGGCTCCTCCTGCTTGATGTGCCCGGGACAATGCTCCCCGGGGAATCGGGCCACATTTCCCCGGATCTTCGAGTCCTGGGGCTTGTGACGCTCCTTCTTGTTCTGCCCCGGCTGATCCAGTCCGGGGCATCAGGCCATATTTTCCTGTTGATCCAGTCCAGGGGCCTGATGCGCGCCAGATGTTCCGGTCCGGGGTGTCTGGGCACAGTTCCCCAGATGATCTGGTCCGTTGTTGCAGCTCCTTCTTGTTCTGCCCCAGACAATCCAGTCCGGGGCGTCAGCCGACTTTTGCCCGGTCGATCCAGTCCTGGGGGTAGTGGTTATGGCTGCTCCTTCGGGTTCAGCCCCGGATGATCCAGTCCGGGGCGTCTGGCCAAAGTTCCCCGGATGATCCAGTCCTGGAGGTTGTGGCCGCTCCTTCTTGCTCTGCCCCGGATGATCCAGTCCGGGGCGTCTGGCCACATTTCCCGGATGATCCAGTCCGACGGGCGGCGGCTCATGCTGCTTGATTCACCTCAGATGGTCCAGTCCGGAACATCAGGTCTCATTTCACTGGATGATGCCGTCGTGGGGTTTGGCAGCTCCTTCTTGTTTTGCGCTGGACGAACCTGTCAAGGGCTTGCCAAGGCCGCATCATCACATCGCTGCATCATCACGTTCCCGTCTGGGTCACAGCATCACTGCATCACCACTGCATCGTGCTCTTCGCTGCATCACTGCTCCACCACGGCCTCGTCCTCACTGCTGAAGCTCAGCCTCACGACGGCCTCGTCCACTTCACTGCATCACTGCATCACCATGGCCTGGCTCTCATCATTGCTTCACTGCATCTCCTCGGCCTCGTCGTCATCACCACATTACTGCATCACCACGGCCTTGTCGTCATGGCTGTTCTGCACTACCAGGGCCTCATTCAGTTGACTGCTTCTCTGCATCACCACGGCCCCGTTCTCATCAATGTGTCACTGCATCTGTCGGGCCTCGACCTCATAACTGCATCACTGCATCTCCACGGCGTAGTCCTTTGCGCTGCATAACTGCTTCACCGGGGCCTCGTCCCCATCACTATATCGGTGCCTCCCCACGGCCTCATAGTCATGACTCCATCGCTGCACTATGCCAGCCTCGGCCTCATGTCTCCTTCGCTTCTGGCCGTCATTCTTCCCAGGAGACTCCCATTCGCGGGGTCGGAGCTCCTCCTGCTTGATGTGCCCCGGAGAATCTTGCCGGGGGCGTCAGGCTACATTTTCTCGGATGTTCCAGTCTTGGGGGTTGCGGCTGCTCCTTTATGTTCTGCCCCGGATGATCCAATCCGGCGTGTCCGGCCACAATTCGCTGTTCCTCCAGTCCAGGGGGCGGCGGCTCCTGTTGCACGTTGCGCGCCGGATGTTCCTGTCCGGGGCGTCTGGCCACAGTTACCAGGATGATCTGGTCCTGGAGGTTGTGGCTGCTCCTTCTTGCTCTTTCAGTCCGTGGCGTCAGCCCACTCTTCCCCGGTTGAACCAATCCCGGGTGTTGTGGTTTTGGCCGCTCCTTAGTCTTCTGTCCGAAATGATCCAGTCCGGGGCGTCTGGCCACATTTCCCGGACGATTCTGTCCTGGCTGCGGCGGTTCCTGCTGGGTGATGCGTCCCGGGTGGTTCTGTCCGGGGCGTTTGGCCACAGTTCCACGGCTGATCCAGTCTTCAGGGTTGTGGTGGTAGTCGGTCCTTCCTGCTCTGCTACGGATTATTCCCCTGCAGCGTGTCTGGCCACATTTCCCAGATGATCCACTACGGGGGGCGGCGGCTCCTGCTTCATGATGCGCGGCGGATGTTCCAGTCCGGGAAGTCTGGCCACAGTTCCCCGAATGATCCTGCCCTGGGGGTTGTGGCCGCCCCCTCTTGCTCTGCCCCGGATGCTCCAGTCCGGGGCGTCTGCCACATTTCCCGGATGATCCAGTCCACGGGGCAGCGGTTCCTCATGCAAGTTGAGCCCTGGATGATCCTGTCCGGGGGGTCGCACGGTGGACCACACAACACAGCGCGCAGCACCCCAAGGCACCAAGCACCATGGCATATCGCGCCAAGACCCAGCAGCACAAGGCACGATACACAAGCCAGGGGGGGGCTCGGAGCAGCAGCAGGAAGCAGGGGGGCAACAGGCGCAGAACACAAACAAGCGGAGGGGGGGGCGCAGCACCAGGCGGCAACGAACGGGCAACAGGTGCACAGCAACGAGAAGATAGAGAGAGAGCAAGGAAAAACAAGGGGCGGGGCGACAACACCCCCAACACAATGACCGGAGGAGGGGGGGGGGGGCAACAGCAAGCGGCCAGAACCGACGACAAACGGCCCAAAAGAATGGCTGTGACAAACAGGCAGAAAGCGCGCAACGAAAACAAGCAGCGGGGCGGCAACACCCGCGCAACACAAACCACAAGGGGCGGGGGGGTAAAGAGAGGAAACCACAACCGCCAGGAGCGGCACACAGGCACGCTGCAACAACAAAGCAGATCGAGAAGACAGGAAAAAGAGCAGCAGGTCGCCGATACCTGGGCAACCAAAATCGGGGGGAGTAGGGAAGCGGTTGGCGGCAAAAGCCGCCCACGGACGGCCAACAGCAGCAACCAGCAAGCAGAGAGAAGACAATGGAAGAAAAGCGGCAGGGCGACAAATCCCGCGAAGCACAATTCAAAGGGGGGGGGGGGCATCCGCCGGCAGCAACAACCGCCAGCGCCCAGCCAGCAGGCGCGGAGCATCAAGAAAGCCGAGAGAGGAGAGGGCAACAGAGTGGGCAGGCCAGGCAACAGAGAACAAACGCACAGCAATTACAAAGCATAGCGGAAACACGGGAAAACAGGCGGAAGGGCAACGAGACCAGCAAAACACAAACACGGGAGTGCTCACTGCACGCGCTCAGGAGGCCGGCGTGTCCTCATGGGCCAGGACAGAGGGGTGGCGCACCACAGGTGCTCGGGAGGCCGGCCAGCCACATGCGGCCCAGCAACCACCACAACCATAACCGAAACTAAACCGCCGACCACAACACAGACACCCGACACCCAAACATGCCGAGTGTAAGCCGGCGAAGATGACGGTGAAATAACCAAACAAGCCGAGCATAGAGTCGGCTAAAACACAACAAAACATAACCCAAACACGCCAACCAAGAGGCAGCCAAAGTGCCGACAACCCAAGCCAAGCACCTGCACACCACGCACAACCACCGCGCTGGGCCCCGCACCAGCACAGCGCGCCCGTCCAAGGAGGCGGACCACCAAGCAGCACAGCACGCCCGACCATGGCGGCAGGCCGCGCACCAGCACAGCACGCCTGACCAAGGAGGAGACCCACCAGCACAGCACGTCCAACAAAGCAGGAGCACTACACACTAGCACAGCACGCCCAACCATGGTGCCGGGCCAAGCTCCAACACAGCACACCCGACCATGGCGGCCGGCCCAGCACCAACACAGCAAGCCCAACCCTGGCTGATGGGCACGCACCAGCACGACACGCCCCACCAAGGAAGGGACGCACCAGCACTGCAAGCCGAACCAAGGAGGACAGCCAAGGACCAGCACAGCACGCCCCATCATGGCGACGGACCGAGCACCAACACAGCACACGCGACCATAGCAACAGGCCCAGCACCAGCATTGCATGCCTGACCATGAGGCGGGACACCCGGCACCACAGCACGCCCGACCATGGCAGTGGGCCACGCACGAGCACAGCCCTCCCCAGGAAGGAGGAGACGCACCAGCACAGCACGCAAGACCAACGAGGAGAGCCACGCACCAGCAGAGCGGGCCCAACCATGGTGCCGGGCGCAGCACCAACAAAGCACGCCCTACTGTTGTGGCGGGCCCAGAATCAGCACAGCACAGCACCCCCAACCATGGCGGTGCGTCACGCACCAGCACCATAGATCCAACCAGGGAGGGGGGCCCGGCACCAACACACCACAACCGCCCATGGGGGCAGGTCCAGCACCAGTACAGAACGCCCAAACAAGGAGGCAGGCCACCCACCAGCACAACAAGCTCGACCGTGGAGGCAGGCCCCGCAGCAGCACAGCACGCCTGACCAAGAAAGAGATGCACCAGCACAGCACAGCCCACCATAACGGCTGGCCCAGCACAGACACAGCACGCCTGACCATGGTGGCGTGTCATGCACCGTCAGCGCACGCTTCACCATGGCGGCGAGTCAGGCACCAGCAGCGCACGCCCAACCAGGGCGGCGGGCGCGGCAGAAACACAGCACACCAATCCATGGCGGCAGGTCCCCAACCAGCAAAGCAAGCCCGACAATGGAGGCCGGCCGCGCACCAGCACACACGCCCGACCATGGAGGCCACGCACAAGCACAAGACGCCAGACGATATGGGCGGACCCGCCAACAGCACCGCACACAGGAGCACCAAGGGGAGGCGCAAAAAAAGCGCCCGGGAGGCCGGGCCGTCCGTCCCGGCCTAATGCGACCGGAACAACCAAAACCCATCCCAAACAGCCACCACGCCCCAACACACCGAACAGCAGGACAAGCTGATGATTAGGCAGCTAAGACAGCGGCAACGCAACAAGGCAAGCCAGGCATAGCGCTGGGGACAACACAACAGCTCCACACCAAAACAGGCGGAGCACGGGCCAGCCGGAGGAAAACACACCCAACATGGAACAAGCTGTGTGACAGATGACCTACAGCAACCGAATGCAGCCAGCCAAGCCCGTGCGGGCCACAGCGTAACCCCAGACAAGCCCACCAGCAGCAGCTAAGACAACGGCGAACCAACACAACGCGCTGGGCAAACCCTGTTTGAAGCACAACGACTGCACATCCCACAGGCCCGCGACAACAGGAGCCAGACAACAACGACTCAACGAGACCGGGTGCGCAAATGTAGGCTTTCGCACCGTGCACCAAACACAGAACAAGTCGTCTATACGACAGACCAGGACAACGGGTAGCCACACACGACTGGACGAACATAGGCTGACCACGGCACCACCAACCATCACTGAAACAGGCGAGAAGACTACAGCAACAACATCCGGCTGCGCAAGCGCCTGCTGCAGCACAAAGGTACCAACGGCGTACAAGCCACCTATGAAGCCGCTGATACAACCGTGCACAAACATAAATGCTGCAGAAACAACAACCCGACCATCAACAGACCACACGCAACCCCTCCAACATGAAACCAGCCAGGCATGCAGGAGTTGAAACAGGATCGGCGTCCAACGGGTTGACCACACCATGGTGCGCCACGCCCGCTGAGGACCATACCCCGAAACACAACAGAACACCGCAGCTCTAACATTGTGCAACCAACCAAACAACATTAACATATTACTCCAAACCCCCAGCCCCCCCGGGAGAGCACCCGCTCGATCGAGTCAGGAGGGGTGAGCACGTGTCACCGCATGCGAGTCCGTAGCACATGCTTCTTCAAATTGTCTCACGCCTGCTGAAAACCAGCCTAGGTGGGGTTGCGAGAACACACGCCCCCGGCCCCTGGTCCCCGGAATCTTGACGTGGATGAGGAGGTGCAATGGGACCCTCCCCCACGTATCATGCGCCCGAAGGACAACACTGTGGGACGTCTGTCGAACCTCGGTTACTTCTCTCGGTAGAACCCGCTGTAGGGTGATGCTCGCGGCGACCGCACCCTTCCCCCGTGTGGGGGAGCCGCTTTGTGGGGGCACGTGAAGCAGGGCCTGGGGGGGTGAGGAAAGCCCCATGGTAAGTACCCCCTTGGGGGCAGCCCCAGTCTCCAGATGACCAACTCACCTACCTCCAGCCGGCGCTGTGTGGTGTGTGGTGCACGCTGCCGCCTACACCACCTCGCGGAGCGATTCGGAGGTCCTAGCGGTGGGGAACGGGCGCCATCTAGGCCCCTCCTACGGGTTCGGGGGCCCTGACAATATGCCGCAGGATCAAAGGACAACACGCATACTGAACAACATGGTCATTAATTCAAGAAGGGTAAAATGGGTTAGAGATCACAGAATGATCCTTCCCTTTCTTTCTTCCCTCACTAACCAGGGGTGCATGGAATGAGGTTCCCACCGGCATTGCCCAGGCCTAGACCACGTCTTCAACTTGAGTTGGAGGTCTGAGCCATGGGCTGCAGCACGAGACTAGGCCCCTCCGCAAGGATTCAGGAACCTGAATGAGTGTATCGGATAATCAAGGACATCACCATACTCCACGCCATCCAAATCAACCATGGCCTTGCTTTCCTTTACCTCCCCTTCCCTAGGAGAGCATTGAATGGTAAGCGATATGTCTTCCCTCCCCTGCTTGACATGGGTGTACATTAATTCAGATGCTGGTGCGTGACCTGACTACGTTTACTACACCGAGGACGGGGGCGCGCAGGGTCATCAGTTTGTCCAGGGTGATGAGTCTTGTGTGGTTCAGAATTCTTACATCGTGGCCCCTGCACCTTAGTCATTTTGAATTTCAGCCATCGGTGCCATAGATGTCTGACCCCCTTCGAGGCGGGGCACAAAGGAGCACCCTCCTATTTAGGGGTGCGGAATACAAGGGCTGACTCAGAATCAACTTATGATACCTCAATTTCAGTGATTGGGACAGTTACTGCACAAATTCAGCACTGCCCACACAGCCCCCTTTCTGAGGCCAAAAAATCAGTTTTTGGCTTAGCATGGACTAATTGGACAATTTCTAGCGGACCCCCCCTATTTTGGGGTTGCTGAAGGCAATAGCAATGTCCATTGAGAACCATGTTGCGGCCAGGGAACACTGTTGCCTGTAGAAGGGATCCAGATTGTCATGCTTACACGATTTTTGGACTCCAAAATTGTCTCTAGGGGGTGATTGTCCAGAGACCTTTGGCACCCCCACTACCCTATTTTGATGGTGCTGACGGCAATGGTGAGGTCCCTTTCAGCTGAACTTACATCGGGAGTGCTGAGGTTTGCTATTCAGGTTTCTGCAGCCCCCCCACAAAAGGTGCTTAAGGTGCAATTTTCGCATAACGGTCCTTCCCGGGCTCAAAGTGGTACTACCTCCCCTATTTTGAGGGTTCCTGACGCTTTGTCAACATCCGTTTCTTGTCAAGTGACGCCTACAAACCCCTACGGGCCGCAGAAGATGTAAAGTTTGACAGATTCCAGATTTACAGAGCGCTAAGCAGAATTTGGGGCCGGAATTCTGATTTTTGCAATTTGTACTCATTTTGGGCAATTTAGATGGGTACCCCCCCTAATTTGAGGCTGCTGGGATCACTGGCGACCTCAGTCTTCGACAACAGGATGATGAGGCAGCACAAATCCGCATTTGTGCCCAGAAATCACTTGGGTACGGAATTAACGTTCTGTTGTGCTGTTTTTCTGCCCATTGAGGGAGAAAATAGGGCCAATGATGTCTGGAACTCCCCCTAACTTGAGAGTGCCGGATGCGATGGTTATACTGCATTCAGGTGTTTTGATGGCTACATCAGCCCATCGATTGCCGCAACAGAGAGGGTTTCAGGGATCAGGAAAATTTGTTCAAAAAAAAAGAAACCTTCTTTCACATTTTCGTCACATTTTCTGCACCCTCCCTCAATTTTTGCATCGCTGGACACACTGGTGAGGTCTGTCTGTCACCATCTCACCCCTGTGGCCCTGATGTGGCACTTCTGCAATTTCAAGACGGAACTCTAGGTTCTTGGCAATCTCATGATTCTTTGCCAGATGCTTGTGCCGACAGAACATGGTCTACACGTCAGAGCAATGTGGGAATGTTCTGTGAAACTACGCACCACGTCTTCCTCTTCCTAAGTGCCACACTCACAGGTGTCAAACGATAGGAGTTACCAGCCCGTAACTGAGTACTTAGAAGGTTAGGAAGGGGGTGTAATAGGTTAGGATATTAGGTGATTGTCGCACACACCAGCAGACAGAATTCACTGATTGTTGCAAATAGAAGCAGGCAGATATCACCTTTAGATGTCGGAGTTAAATCAAAAATCTGAATTTGCCAATTCTTCAGATTTCAAAGCACAGATTCGAATGCACTGCTGGAATGGTTGATTGCCGGATGCTTGTGTCGGCGCCCGTGCCTGTCGGGTTGTGCTGTAATGCAGGTCGGCCGATCAACGACTTCTTCTCGCAGTGCTAATAGTGATAATTCGAACCTATCACTGAAAAGGACACGATTTGGAAGCAAGGGGAACTGCAGTGGATGATAGAGGGCTCTGAATTGTGATCTGGCTGAAACCGAGTGTGGTGGCTCTGCCCACTCCAGCAAGCCCCCTAGAAGGGGGTTGGTGCACGTTAATGGGCGCATTTGCTTCGGCATTTGCCACGCCTACGCGTATTGGGGATCACGAGTCCCTTGAAGCCCGAGGAGGCGGAGTGGAAGAGGATTTCAATTAGAAGTGACTGAGGTAGGCGCACCAAAAGGAAGGTAAGTAAGTCAGTTGTTGCTCTGCAACATGACTCCTATTGGAGTGCCAAGAATCATGCATTCATGTGTGCTTACATGCGTCCTGATAAGTACGAGTGGATTTGAATGTTTGTTTTGGAATGTTTTGACGTGAGTGTGCGTGCATTTTGGTTAAACGTTTGCATGCATCAATCATTGCAATGAGTCCCGATTTCAACCGCGAGAGGTTAGTTAGGAGTGATGAGGTCAAGTGTCATAACACTTGGGTTGAGACAACCTTGATGCATGGTATGTGAAGGAGGTCAAGGTGGCCATACATCTATGGATGCATGTATGTGTATGTGTGCACATGCATAGTCCAATACAAATGACTGACCAATTTGTTTTCTTTTTCATTCGATTGGTCAAAGGGTGAGAAGGATATCAAGAATTTGCATACTTGGGTGAGGATCTCTCTTTCTTCATCTCTCTCAATCTCTAGGAGAGGGGTTATTTCTCTATCTCCTGCTCTTCAGGCAAAGGGGCTTCTCCGTCACTCTCCATTTCTTTTTTGTTTCTGCACTGTGCCAACCAGCTATCCGGGTGGGGACTCGGTCACTGTCCACTTCTTGGAGTTATTGTAGGGGCAATTGAGCTTGGGGATATTTTAGGAGTTCCATGCTCGGGTGCCCAGGGCATGATATGACAATATCAAGGATCTCCCTCCAACATCATCTCACCTGGGTACATGTATGCATAAGTGCAGTTCATATTTCAGGTTGACCCAATCAAACTGTCTCTCTCTCTCTCTCTCTCTCTCTATCTCTCTCTCTCTCTCTCACTCTCTCTCTCTCTCCCTCTCTCTCTTCCTTATTCAACCGTTCCGAACGTACCAATTACGTGATAGCTATTGTTTTGGGATTCCTCATTCAGGACTCTTTCAGTCAATTCATCCGTTCATATATCAACGTGGACTTGGATTCCGGGGCTCCGGGTATCAAGGAGTAACACAGACTTGGACTGGGTTCAACCGAGAACGGTGCCTCTTGACTTGTCTTGCTTGTTGCTGTTTTGCTGTCGGTAGGGACTTGTGAAATTTTTTTTGAAAAACATTTTAAAAATCTGCAAACGTCCAGAAAGAACCACTAGCTAAAATGAAACCAGCAAGGGATTTGGAAATAGAGATTGATAAGGAACCTGAGCACCCAGGCGCAAAAAAAAGCTTCTTACAATAGCCTTCGGTGAAATCGTGGAGGTTGGTCTGGTAGCCTACCGCCTGCAATACCAGCAGTTCCCCTTGTTGGCGCCGCGGGGGTTGTGCCTCTTAGTTCGTGTCCCATATACCAGTGGGTCCGCACAGTGTTTTGCGCCACAGATGAGAAACACCGTTCTGTGCCCCTGGGATGCTTGGTGCGACTGGTGCCGTGCCATGGTGGTTGATCGAGCTCTTGCCTCCATCCCCCCGGAGCGTTGCCACAACACCGTGCAGCAGCTTGGCAGTAAGGAGTTTTTTCGGCTCAGGTGTTGCTGCTGATTCGCGGGGCCACGGTTGCACGGGGGGATAGGCGGCAACAGGTGCCCTGGCCAAACGGCCACGGGACCCATGTTAACTGCCGGTACCCCCGATGCTAACAGCCTGCGGTCTGCTGGCCTGTACGGTGTCAGCTCCATGCCGTCTGTGGCGAGATCTTGCCAGGCTGTGGTCCACGCCGCCACGCCGCGGTTCGTGAAGTCTGGCTTGGCCCCATCTGCGGCGCGGCGTCCCCGCTTTTTTTTTGCGGTGGCTGTATCCAGCAGGGTTGCTGGTATCAGTGCCCCTCTGCCCTGTCCCACTGCGAGGTAGGCAGGTAGGCACGTAGGTGCACTCGGTCGTGGAGAGGCCCCCATGGTTTCCCCTGGCGTTGCCCCTGTGAAGAAAAGGAAGAGGATCCGCGCTTGAAGAGGGGAGGCAACCTACATCCCGCTAGACCTGACTTGTGGCCCCGAACAAAGCAGCCCCGGGCAACACCGGGAGGGCTGATCGCCGCCAGCGTGGCGTACTTCCCTCCCCGGGAAGGTGGGCCCCAGTGCTTGCGCACGTCCCCTCCTTTTGGCGGAACCCTAGGAGTTCACCGGACTTCCTCGCGTATCCTGTTCCCAAGGCATGCATGCATTTTCTTAGTACTGGGGTTCCGAGGTGCTTTGGTGTCGCACACTCCGCCTCGAGTCCCAAAGCAGCGCAGGTCTTAGGATGCAGCCTTGCCCCCGGGCTCCGGATCTTTTTTGGCCAGGTCAACTGCATGGCACGGGCTGCCTCAGTGCCCGGGCTATGGACACTGGGTTTCCTACTGTTGTGTGGTGCTTGTGTTTGGGTGGGGGGTGCGCTGTGGGTGTGTGTGTTTGGGCTCAGGTTTCGGCTGCGCTCTGCCACTCCTGGCCTCGGATGTTGGGGTGTGTGTGTGTTTGTGGGCGCGCCCCGCGTGAACCCGCCACTCCTGGCAGGGATGTGCGATGTGGGTGTGTGTGCTTGGGCTCGAGTTTTGGCTGCGCCCCACCACTCCTGGCTGGGATGTTGGGGTGTTTGTGTGTTTGTCTGCGCGCTCCGCTTGTACCCTGCCACTCCTGGCTGGGGTGTGCGGTGTGGGTGTGTTTGGTTGGGCTCGGGTTTCGGCTGCGCCCCGCAACTCCTGGCTCGGGTGTTGGGGTGTGTGTGTGTATTTGTGTGCGCGCTCCGCTTGTACCCCGCCACTCCTGGCTGGGGTGTGCGGTGTGGGTGTGTGTGCTTGGGCTCGGGTTCTGGCTGCGCCCCGCCACACCTGGCTGGGGTGTTGGGGTGTGTATGTGTTTGTGTGCGCGCTCCGCTTGTACCCCGCCACTCCTGGTTCGGGTGTGCGGTGTGGGTCTGTGTGTTTGGGCTCGAATTTCGGCTGCGCCCCGCCACTCCTGGCTGGGGGGTTGGGCTCTGTGTTTTGATGTGTGCGCTCTGCTTGTACCCCGGCACTCCCAGCTGGGGGGTCCGGTGTGGGTGTGTGTGCTTGGGCTCGGGTTCCGGCTGCCCCCCGCCACTTCTGGCTTGGATGTTGGTGTGTGTCCGTGCTTGTTGGCGCGCTCCGCTTGTACTCCGCCACTCTTGGCTCGGGTGTGCGGTGTGGGTGTGTGTGCTTTGGCTCGGTTTCCGGCTGCGCCCCACGGCTCTTGGCTGGGGTGTTGGGCCGTGTGTGTGTTTGTGGAGCGCCCCGCTCGTACCCCGCCACTCCGGGCTGGGTTGTGCAGTGTGGATGTGTGTGCGTGGGCTCGGGTTTCGTCTGCACCCCGCCACTCCTGGTTGGGATGTTGGGGCGTGTGTGTCGATGTGCACCTTCTGCTTGTACCACGTCACTCCTCGCTAGGGTGTGCGCTGTGTGTGTGTGTGCTTGGGCTCGGGTTCCGGCTGCGGCCCGCCAGTCTTGGCTGGAGTCTTGGGGTCTCTATATGCTTGTGTGCGCGCTTCTCTTGAGCCCCGCCACTCCTGGCTAGGGTGGGCGGTATGGGTGTGTTTGCTTCGGCTCGCATTTTGGCTGCGCATCCTAGCTGGGGTGTTCGGGTGTGCGTCTTAATGTGCCCCCTCTGCCTGTACCCCGCCATTCCTTGCTAGGGTTTGTGGTGTGTGGGTTGGGTGTCGCCTGGCACCTGTTCCTGTGCCGTGGCTCGTTGCGGGTTGTGCGCGCTGCCCGGGTCTTGCGGCAGCCGGTGGTCGTTGTTGCTTCGCACCTGTCCATGTGCCTTGCTTGTGGCCGGCGGCGTGCCTCGCTGGCGTGCCTTGTGGCCCCGCTCTGGTGCGCCGCGCCTGGTCCAGTCCGGTCGCTCTCGGTGCTCCGGTCGGCTTTCCAGACGCCATGCTGCCTTTCTGCATCCGGGGGGCTTCAGCCCACCGATTTACTTGGCGGCTGCGCGGGGCACGTGGAGGCCGGCCGAGAACCGGGCTCTTTGTGCCTACAGCTGGCCGCTGCCGAGGCAGCGGCGCTGGGCTCGCTGCACGTTGTACCCGTTCGGCGGCCCGCGATGGGGTTGTGCCTGGCGGGTCCCTCCGGCTTCGGTCTGGGGCTGCGTGCGCTGCAGTGGTTGGGTGTGTGTGGACCCGGTCACTGACGCGTCCGGTTTCCCGTACCGCCCGTGTTTTGACGGGGGACTCGGCCGGTGCATCAGGGGTTGTCTCGTGTGGACGCCGACACCGCCCCTTTCGGCTCGGAGGTCGCCAGGCCCGGGTCCGGCACATGTTTGCGTGTGCGTGTCTTTCTTAGCCGGGTCAGGCAGGCCAGCTTCCCGGGCGCGCCTTGGTGCGCCTCACCTACTCCTGTGGCCGGTCTTGGTGCGCTCTTTGTTTGCTCGGCTCCCTCCGGGCTGGAGTTGCCCTTTTTTCTTTTGTGCGCCCCCGTTGCCTCCGGCGTCCTATGTCTTCCGGCCTGGGGTGCCTCGGGCCTTGGCGTCTTGTTGCCCCCCCCCCCCCCCCTCCTTTTTTCTTTTATTTTCCTCCTTTTCCTTTTGCTTGCTTTCCCTTTTTCCTTTGATTTTGTTTTTTTTTCTTGTTTTTTTTTGCTTCCCCCGCCTTTTCCTTGCTTTTTTCCTTTTCTTTTACTTTTTTTTTAATCTTTGTGCGCCTCTGTTGTCTGTGGCGTTCCGCGTTTTCCGGTTCGGGGTGCTTGGGCCTTGGCGTCTTGTTGTCCCCCCCCCTTGCCTCCCCCCTTTTGTTTTTTTTTCCTCCTTCCTTCCTGTTTGTTTCTTTTTTTTTTTGCTTTTTTCCCCTGCCGTGCCCTGCCGGTGGTGCGGTGCGGGGGTGGTATGTGTGTCCTGGGCTGCGGGGTTTGCTGGTGTGTGCTTCAGTGGTGATGTCCCTGTCGTTGCTCTTTGTGCTGTGCTCTCTCGCCCCTCTGGCGCTGGCTGGTGTTGTGTGGTGTTGTCTGTTGTGTTTGGGTGTTTGCTGTTGGGCCTGGCTGTCCTCTGTTGTCTCCTGGTGGGTGCTGGTGTCCTGTATCGGTGGTGCCGTCCCTGTCTGGCCGCGTGGCTCGCCGCCCTCCAGTTTGGTGTGGTGTGTCTTGGTGCTCTGCTGCCCTGTGTTGTGTTCTGTGGCGCTGTGCTGTCGTGTGGTGGTGTCCTGTCGTGTTCTGCTGTTTCTTTGCGTCCTTGCCTGTGCCTGTTGTTTGTTTCCTGCCGCTGCGCGTCTGCTGTGTGTGTTCTCGGGTGCCGTGCTGTGCGTTCCCTATCCTCTCGGCCCTGTGTGGTGCTGTGCCGCGCTGTGCTGGTGCCCTTGCGTTGTCTGCGCTGTTCCTGGTGCCTGGTGCTGTTCGTCACTGGTCAGCTGGTGTCGCTACCTGTTTGTGGGGGTCCGCTGGTGGCTCTGGTTGCCTGGTATTGTCGTTTGGCGGTGTGTGTCGGCCTTGGTATCCGTGTCTGGCCGCGTCTCCCGTCCCTGGGCGGCCTCCCTGTGGTGTCCTGCTCCCCCTGTCTCCTGTCCTGTGGTGCTGTGGTGCCCTGTTGTTGTTTTTGTTTTGCCTTGCTGGTGGCGCTGGTTTTCTGTTTCCCCTTAAAAATTTACCGTAAAACCCGTAAAAATGGTTTTTCGGTTTTCAAAAAAAATTAAAATTATACTCTACGCAACCCACGTGCGAGAAGCAAGACCACATTTTACTCACTGACTTACGTGTTACCCGTCGGCCTCCTTGGCGTCGTTGTTGAAAGTACTCCGAACTCTGTTTCCCATACTTGAACTTGTAGTTGAAATTGGTAGTCGTGGTCTCGACGGCGCGTAATTTCTGCCTGCAGCAAAGAGGAGGCAGAGGCACTGAGGGGGGAGCACGAGCGGGAAAGAGAAGTACGTGGTGAATGAAAGGGGGCGCGGGGAAACGAGTGCAGGGGCGCGGCGTGTTACGAAAAATTTTTTCGAGTTTCACGCGTTGCTTGCGGCGCAGTTTTCCCTGCGTAGATGGCAAATTCGGCGACGAGGGGCACGGCGTTACGTTTCTATTCACGTTACGGCGCTTACGGCGCTATTTATTTGTCTATTCAAGTTCAACATTTTTGACGTCGTGTTTTAACGCGTTTCGCTGCGCGCTTTTGTCCTAGCCGTTTCTTTATGCTAATTAGCTTCATTTTCAGCTATTTAGGAAGTTTTTCGTCGCGTCTTTCTTATCTTATTGTTCTGAAATGTCATGATACGTTAATGGGCGCATTTGCGTCGGCATTTGCCACGCCTACGCGTATGGGGGATCACGAGTCCCTTGAAGCCGGAGAAGGCGGAGTGGAAGAGGATTTCAATTAGAAGTGACTGAGGTAGGCGCACCAAAGGAAGGTAAGTAAGTCAGTTGTTGCTTTGCAACATGACTCCTATTGGAGTGCCGAGAATCATGTATTCATGTGTGCTTACATGTGTCTTGATAAGTACGAGTGGATTTGAATGTTTGTTTTGGAATGTCATGACGAGAGTGTGCATGCATTTGGGTTAAACGTTTGCATGCATGAATCATTGCAATGAGTGCGGATTTCCACCGCGAGAGGTTAATTAGGAGTGACGAAGTCAAGTGTCATAACACTTGGGTTGAGACAACCTTGATGCATGGTATGTGAGAGAGGCCAAGGTGTCCATGCATGTATGGATGCATGTATGTGTATGTGTGCACATGCATAATCCAATACAAATGAATGACTAATTTGTTTTCTTTTTCATTCAATTGGTCAAAGGGTGAGAAAGATATCAAGAATTTGCATACTTGATTGAGGATCTCTCTTTCTTTATCTCTCTCAATCTCTAGGAGAAGGGATATTTTTCTCTCTTCCGCTCGTTAGGCAAACGGGCCTCTCCGTCAATCTCTATTTCATTTTTGTTTTTGCACTGTGCCAACCAGCTATCCGGGTGGGGAATTGGTCACTGTCCACTTCTTGGAGTTCTTGTAGGGGCAATGGAGGTTGGGGATATTTTGGGAGTTCCATGCTGGGGTGCCTAGGGCATGATATGACAATATCATTGATCTCCCTCCAACATCAACTCACCTGGGTACATGTATGCATAAGTGCAGTTCACATTTCAGGTTGACCCAATCAAACGGTCTCTCTCTCTCTATCTCTCTCTCCCTCTTTCTCTTCCCTATTCAACCATTCCAAACGTCCCAATTACATCGTAGCTATTGTTTTGGGATTCCGGATTCGGGACTCTTTCAGTTGATTCATCCGTTCATATATCAACGTTGGACTTGAATGCCAGGGCTACGGATGTCAATGAGTAACACAGACTTGGACTGGGTTCAACCGAGAACGGTGCCTCTTGACTTGTCTTGCTTGTTGCTGTTTTGCTGTCGGTAGGGACTTGTGATTTTTATTTTCAAAAACATTTTGAAAATCTGAAAACGTGCAGAAGGAACCACTAGCTAAAATGGAACCAGCAAGGGATTTGGAAATAGAGATTGATAAGGGACCTGAGCACCCAGGGGCAATAAGAAGCTTATTACAATGGCCTTCGGTGAAACCGTGGAGGATGATCTGGTAGCCTACCGCCTACAATACCAGCAGTTCCCCTTGTTGGCGCCTGGGGGGTTGTGCCTCTCCGTTTGTGTCCCAGATACCAGTGGGTCAGCACAGCGCTTTGCGCCACAGACAAGGAATGCCGTTCTGCTTCTCTCGGATGCTTGGTGCGACTCGTGCCGGGCCATGGTGGTTGATGAAGCTCTTGCCTCCATCCCCCGGGAGCGTTGTCACAACACCGTGCAGCAGCTCGGCAGTAAGGGGTTCTTTCGGCTCAGGTGTTGCTGCGGATTGGCGGGGCCACAGTTGCCCTGGGGGACAAGCAGCAACAGGTGCCCTGCCCAAACTGCCACGGGACCCATGGTAACTGCCGGTACCCCCGATGCTAACACCGTGCGGTCCGCTGGCCTGTACGGTGTCAGCCCCATGGGGTCCGCGGCGAGATCTTGGCAGGCTGTGGTGCACGCCGCCACGCCGCAGGTCGTGAAGTCTGGCTTGGCCGCATCTGCGGCGCGGCGTCCCCCTTCTTGTGGTTTCAGGTTTGATTTTTCGGGTACTAGACGCTTTTCGGCCCCAGGGGCCACCTGGTCGGGCCAGGTGATATCCCCCCCACCGGGTCCTAGTGGTGGGCCCTCCAAGACGCACCTCCTGCCCGGTGGCGGAGTCCCCCGGCTTCACAGGGCTCGGAGCCCCATCCCTTCCCGGCTTCCCCGTTTCGCCACTCCCCAGTCAGTGCATCAATTCGCAGCTGTGGCTGAGGGCGCTTACCCACCGCGTCGCCCCCCTAATGTGTTGTCGCCCGGGGCGCCAGCGCCGCTGGGCCCGTGCTACCGGCTTGTCGCCAGTGGGACCCCCTTGGGCTGGCGCGGAGGCTGCCTAGCCTAGGGGCTGGGGCGTGGCGCAGTGCGCCAATACTGCCTTGGCGGGTGCAGTGCCCCGTCCGTGTGTCCGCGGCGATTCGGTGGGCTCGGGCCGGTACCTGGTGTTGTGTCTCTCCCGTTTCCCCCTTCCCGCCCCGCGTGTCCCGCGCTGCGTGTGGCGGGCCGTCCTGTCCGGGAGTCCCTTACCCTCGCTCGCTGGTACGCCATTCCACGCGGTCTGTGCGTTCAGCGAGCTCGGTCCGGTTGCCCTTCTGGTAATCCCCGCGTGCCCTTTGCGTGTTTGTGCGCTCGCGCTTTCGCGACGTTCGGTACCCCCCCCTCCCTGGGTGGTGTGGCGTGCGCACCTCGCGCGGTCCCTGCACTGGGCGCTGGTAGGGCCGTTCCACATGGTCCGTACCCCTCCGCGTGTCCTGCTCCGGCCCCTTGCTCCGTCTGGCGTGCTTGGGGGGGGGCGGTCCGGTCCAGGTTCCCCCTGACCTGGCTTGGCCTGCACGCCCTGTGGGGGCTGCGTGCTGCGGGGGTGGTGGGGGGCCAACCCCAGGGGGGGGTGGCCTGCCACTATTGTGAGGGGCGTCTGTTGTCAGGCGCTGTCCCTCCCCCGACCGCCCGTCCTCTGGGGCGGGCAGCCGGGGTACCGCGACCCGTGTGTTCCGGGCGCGGTCGGTGTGGGCGTGGGGACCCAGCACCGGTTCCACAGCGTGCCCCCCCTATGCGGGCCGGCGTTGCTCGCTGTGGGGCTGGCGGAAGGGCGTCCCCGGGGGGGGTGCCTTCCACCGTTGTGAGGGGCGTCTGAGGTCAGGCGCTCCCCCTCCCCCGACTGCCCGCCCACTGGGCGGGCTGTTTGGGTCCGCCACCCACGTGCTGCGGGCGCGGGCGTGTGGGTGTGGGGGCCCACCACGGTCCCCTTGGCCTGCATGCCCTGTGGGGGCTGCGTGCGGTGGGGGTGGTGGGGGGCCGTCCCCGGGGGGGGTGGCCTGCCACCGTTGTGAGGGGCATCTGGTTTCAGACGCTGTCCCTACCCCGGCTGTCTGTCCTCTGGGGCGGGTAGCCGGGGTTCCGCAACCCGTGTGTCCCGGGTGCGGTCAGTGCGGGCGTGGGGACCCAGCACCGGCCCCACAGCGTGCGCCCTTGCGGGCCGGCGTTGCTCAGTGTGGGGGTGGCGGAAGGGCGTTCCCGGGGGGTGCCTTCCACCGTTGTGAGGGGCGTCTGTGGTCAGGCGCTGCCCCTCCCCGAACTGGCCACCCACTGGGCGGGCTGTTCGGGTCCGCCACCGACATGCTGTGGGCGCGGGCGTGTGGGTGTGGGTGCTGCGTGCCCTGCATGCCCTGTGGGGGCTGCGTGCCGCGGGGCCGGTCGGGGGCCGTCCCCGGCAGGGGCGGCCTGCCACCGTTGTGAGGGGCGTCTGGTGTCAGGCGCTGTCCCCCCCCCGGCCGCCCGTCCTCTGGGGCGGGCAGCCTGGGTTCCGCAACCCGTGTGTCCCGGGTGCGGTCGGTCCGGGCGTGGGGACCGAGCACCGGCCCCACAGCGTGCGCCCTTGCGGGCCGGCGTTGCTCGCTGCAGGGGTGGTGGAAGGGCATCCCCGGGGGGGGGGCCTTCCACCGTTGTGAAGGGCGTCTGAAGTCAGGCGCTCCCCCTCCCCCGACTGCCCGCCGACTGGGCGGGCCGTTTGGGTCTGCCACCCACGTGCTGTGGGCGCGGCTGTGTGGGTGTGGGGGCTCAACACTGTCCCCTTGGCCTGCATGCCCTGTGGGGGCTGCGTGCCGTGGGGGTGGTGGGAGGCCGTCCCCGGGGGGGACGGCCAGCCACCGTTGTGAGGGGCGTCTGGTGTCAGGCGCTGTCCCTCCCCCGGCCGCCTGTCCTCTGGGGCGGGCAGCCGGGGTACCGCGACCCGTGTGCCCCGGGTGCGGTCGGTGCGGGCGTGGGGACCAAGCACCGGCCCCACAGCATGCGCCCTTGCAGGCCGGCGTTGCTCCCTGTGGGGACGGCGGAAGGGCGTCCCCGGGGGGGTGCCTTCCACCGTTGTGAGGGGCGTCTGAGGCCAGGCGCCCCCCCTCCCCCGACTGTCCGCCCACTGGGCGGGCTTTTGGGGTCTGCCACCCACGTTCTGCGGGCGCAGGTGTGTGGGTGTCGGGGCCGTACACTGGTTCTTTTGGCCTGCATGCCCTGTGGGGGCTGCGTGCCGCGGGGGTGGTCGGGAACTGTCCCCAGGGGGGGATGGCCTGCCACCGTTGTGAGGGGTGTCTGGTGTCAGGCGCTGTCCCTCCCCCGGCCGCCCGTCCTCTGGGGCGGGCAGCCGGGGTTCCGCGACCCGTGTGTCCCGGGTGCGGTCGGTGCGGGCGTGGGGACCCAGCACCGGCCCCACAGCGCGCGCCCTTGCGGGCCGGCGTTGCTCGCTGTGGGGGTGGCGGAAGGGCGTCCCCGGGGGGGGGGGGCTTCCACCGTTGTGAGGGGCGTCTGAGGTCAGGCGCTCCCCCTCCCCCGACTGCCCGCCCACTGGGCGGGCCGTTGGGGTCCGCCACCCACGTGCTGTGGGCGCGGGTGTGTGGGTGTGGGGGCCCAACACTGTCCCCATGGCCTGCATTCCCTGTTGAGGCTGCGTGCCGTGGGGGTGGTGGGGGGCCGTCCCCGGGGAGGGTGGCCTGCGACCGTTGTGAGGGGCGTCTGGTGTCAGGCGCTGTCCCTCCCCCGGCCGCCCGTCCTCTGGAGCGGGCAGCCGGGGTACCGCGACCCGTGTGTCCCGGGTGTGGTCGGTGCGGGCGTGGGACCAAGCACCAGCCCCACAGCGTGCGTTCTTGCGGGCCGGCGTTGCTCGCTGTGGGGCTGATGGAAGGGGGTCCCCTGGGGGGGTGCCCTCCACCGTTGTCAGGGGCACCTGAGGCCAGGCGCCCCCCCTCCCCCGACTGCCCGCCCACTGGGCGGGCTGTTGCGGTCCGCCAGCCCCGTGCTGTGGGCGCGGGTGTGTCGGAGTGGGGGTCCAACACTGGTTCCCTTGGCCTGCATGCCCTGTGGGGGCTGCGTGCCGCGGGGCCGGTGGGGGGCTGTCCCCGGTGGGGATGGCCTGCCACCGTTGTGAGGGGCGTCTGGTGTCAGGCGCTGTCCCTCCCCCAGCCGCCCGTCCTCTGGGGCGGGCTGCCGGGGTTCCGCGACCCGTGTGCCCCAGGTGCGGTCGGTGCGGGCGTGGGGACCCAGCACCGGCCCCACAGCGCGCGCCCTTGCGGGCCGGCGTTGCTCGTGGTCGGGCTGGCAGAGGGGCATCCCCGGGGGGGTGCCTTCCGCCATTGTGAGGGGTGTCTGAGGTCAGGCGCTCCCCCTCCCCCGACTGCCTGCCCACTGGGCGGGCCGTTGGGGTCCGCCACCCACGTGCTGTGGGCGCGGGTGTGTGGGTGTGGGGGCCCAACACCGTCCCCTGGGCCTGCATGCCCTGTGGGGGCTGCGTGCCGCAGGGGTTGTGGGGGGCCGTCCCCGGGGGGGGTGGCCTGCCACCGTTGTGAGGGGCGTCTGGTGTCAGGCGCTGTCCCTGCCCCGGCCGCGCGTCCTCTGGGGCGGGCAGCCGGGGTTCTGCGACCCGTGTGCCCCGGGTGCAGTCGATGCGGGCGTGGAAACCGAGCACCGGCCCCACAGCGTGCGCGCTTGCGGGCCGGCGTTGCTCGCTGTGGGGACGGCGGAAGGGCGTCCCCGGGGGGGGGGGCCTTCCACCGTTGTGAGGGGCGTCTGAGGTCAGGCGCTCCCCCTCCCCCGACTGCCCGCCCACTGGGCGGGCCGTTGGGGTCCGCCACCCACGTGCTTGGGGCGCGGGTGTGTGGGTGTGGGGGCCCAACACTGTCCCCATGGCCTGCATTCCCTGTTGAGGCTGCGTGCCGTGGGGGTGGTGGGGGGCCGTCCCCGGGGAGGGTGGCCTGCGACCGTTGTGAGGGGCGTCTGGTGTCAGGCGCTGTCCCTCCCCCGGCCGCCCGTCCTCTGGGGCGGGCTGCCGGGGTACCGCGACCCGTGTGTCCCGGGTGTGGTCGGTGCGGGCGTGGGGACCTAGCACCGGCCCCACAGCGTGCGTTCTTGCGGGCCGGCGTTGCTCGCTGTGGGGCTGATGGAAGGGGGTCCCCTGGGGGGGTGCCCTCCACCGTTGTCAGGGGCACCTGAGGCCAGGCGCCCCCCCTCCCCCGACTGCCCGCCCACTGGGCGGGCTGTTGCGGTCCGCCAGCCCCGTGCTGTGGGCGCGGGTGTGTCGGAGTGGGGGTCCAACACTGGTTCCCTTGGCCTGCATGCCCTGTGGGGGCTGCGTGCCGCGGGGCCGGTGGGGGGCTGTCCCCGGTGGGGATGGCCTGCCACCGTTGTGAGGGGCGTCTGGTGTCAGGCGCTGTCCCTCCCCCAGCCGCCCGTCCTCTGGGGCGGGCTGCCGGGGTTCCGCGACCCGTGTGTCCCGGGTGCGGTCGGTGCGGGCGTGGGGACCCAGCACCGGCTCCACAGCGCGCGCCCTTGCGGGCCGGCGTTGCTCGTCGTGGGGCTGGCGGAGGGGCATCCCCGGGGGGGTGCCTTCCGCCATTGTGAGGGGTGTCTGAGGTCAGGCGCTCCCCCTCCCCCGACTGTCCGCCCACTGGGCGGGCTGTTGGGGTCCGCCACCCACGTGCTGTGGGTGCGGGTGTATGGGTGTGGGGGCCCAACACTGTCCCTATGGCCTGCATGCCCTGTGGGGGCTGCGTGCCGCGGGGCTGACGGGGGGGCCTCCCCGGGGGGGGTGGCCTGCCACCGTTGTGAGGGGCTCTGGTATCAGGCGCTGTCCCTCCCCCAGCCGCCCGTCCTCTGGGGCGGGCTGCCGGGGTTCCGCGACCCGTGTGCCCCAGGTGCGGTCGGTGCGGGCGTGGGGACCCAGCACCGGCCCCACAGCGTGCGCCCTTGCGGGCCGGCGTTGCTCGCTGTGGGGGTGGCGGAAGGGCGTCCCTGGGAGGGGCGCCTTCGTCCGTTGTGAGGGGCGTCTGAGGTCAGGCGCTCCCCCTCCCCCGACTGCCTGCCCACTGGGCGGGCCGTTGGGGTCCGCCACCCACGTGCTGTGGGCGCGGGTGTGTGGGTGTGGGGGCCCAACACTGTCCCCTGGGCCTGCATGCCCTGTGGGGGCTGCGTGTCGCGGGGGTGGTGGGGGGCCGTCCCCGGGGGGGGTGGCCTGCCACCGTTGTGAGGGGCGTCTGGTGACAGGCGCTGTCCCTGCCCCGACCGCGCGTCCTCTGGGGCGGGCGGCCGGGGTTCCGCTACCCGTGTGTCCCGGGTGTGGTCGGTGCGGGCGTGGGGACCGGGCACCGGCCCCACAGCGTGCCCCCTTGCGGGCCGGCGTTGCTCGCTGTGGGAGTGGTGGAGGGGCGTTCCCGTGGGGGTGCCTCTCCACCGTTGTGAGGGGCGTCTGAGGTCAGGCGCTCCCCCCCCCCGACTGCCCGCCCTCTGGGCGGGCTGTTGGGATCCGCCATCCACATACCGTGGGCGCGGGTGTGTGGGTGTGGGGGCTCAACACTGTCCCCTTGGCGTGCATGCCCTGTGGGGGCTGCGTGCCGCGGGGGTGGTGGGGGGCCGTCCCCGGGGGGGGTGGCCTGCCACCGTTGTGAGGGGCATCTGGTGTTAGGCGCTGTCCCTCCCCTGGCCGCCCGTCCTCTGGGGCGGGCAGCAAGGGTTTCCCGACCCGTGTGTCCCCTCTGCGGTTGGTGTGGGCGTGGGGACCAAGCACCGGCCCCAGGGCACGCGCTATTGCGGGCCGGCGTTGCGCGCCGTGCGGGTCGCGGAAGGGCGTCCCCGGGGGGGGTGCCGTTCGCAGTTGTGAGGGGCGTCTGAGGTCAGGAGCTCCCACTCCCCCAGCTGCCCGCCCTCTGGGCGGGCTGTCGGGGTCCGCGACCCACGTGCCGTGGGCGCGGATGTGCGGGCGTGGGGGCCCTGGACCGGCCCCGTGGCCCGCGTGCCCTGTTGGGGGCTGCGCCCCACGGGGGTGGCGGGGGGCGTCTGGGTTCAGGCGCCCCCTCTGCCCTGCTGCCCGTCCTATGGGCCGGCTGCCGGGGCCCGCTGGCCGCGTGCCGCTGGTGCGGGTGTGGGTGTGTGCGCCGTGTGTGGTGCCTGTGCGGTGCGTGCCGTGGTGCCTGTGCGGTGCGTGCCGTGGTGCTGGGTGTTGCCCTTCGCCTGTCCCTCTGGTGCCCCCCTCTCTGGTGCTTTGTTGTGGTGTTGTGCTCCCCGTGTGCTTGCCGTTGCCCCTTCCCTGCGCGCGTCCCTTGCTCATCTGCTGGCTACCTCCCGTTTCCTTCGTGGCTTCGTCGTTCTTTACCCTTCCCACTGCCCTCTGTTGGCTCGCCCTCCTCCCTGGCATGCACGTTTTCCCTGCCTCCGCCCTGGTGTGTGTCTCGTTCTTTCCCCTTGCCTGCTTCCTTGGCCCCGGTTCTCGGGCCCTCTTCTTTCTCTCCTGTTGGGTCCTGTCAGACAGAGGGAGGAATTGGGGCGTGTGGGCCTACTAGGTAACTAGGCTACTAGGTAACATACTTGCGCTTGTCTCTGTACCCATGTTGGCGCCATTATTGTTGCGTTCTCCGTCGCGTGGCACATAACATACCTGTGTTTGCATTTGTGTTCATACCATGGTGCTTGTTCGTGGCGGTGGCGGTCCTGTGGCTCGTGCGGGCAGGCCTGATTTGTGTGTTATGCTTCCTCCTGTGTTGATGGCCTACAGAGAGAGGGAGGAGGGTGGGTTTCTCGGTAGTTTCCCGGTCGACGGGTGCGCTGGCGTGGCGGCGGTGTTTACGTCGTTCTCTTTGTCTATCCTGGGTCCTTCTATCCCCGTGGTGTTCGCGGCGGCAGGTTCGGGCTCGCGCTCCCCCGCTGTACCTTGCTCTTGCATGTTTGCGTGTGTGGGCACACCACTTGCTCCTTTTGTGCCCTCGGGCTTGTGGTTTGTGTGTTTGGTGGCGGTCGGGTCCTCTCTGGTGGTGTGTGGCTCCCGTCTCTCGGTTTCACAGGGGAGGGGTGCCCTTCATACCATCCCTTCTTCCTGTTAGGTATTCCCTCATACCACTCATGTTCCGTTCCTCGGTGTTGGCGGCTTCCTGTTCTTCGCGTGTTCCTTGGCGGCGTCCACATTTTCTCCGGCGTCGGCGGCTTCCTCCCGCGTTGATGGCCTTGTTTGTGTCTACGCGTATGGGGGATCACGAGTCCCTTGAAGCCGGAGGAGGCAGAGTGGAAGAGGTTTTCAATTAGAAGTGACTGAGGTAGGCGGACCAAAGGAAGGTAAGTAAGTCAGTTGTTGCTCTGCAACATGACTCCTATCGGAGTGCCGAGAATCATGCATTCATGTGTGCTTACATGTGTCTTGATAAGTACGAGTGGATTTGAATGTTTGTTTTTGAATGTCGTGACGTGAGTGTGCATGCATTTAGGTTAAACGTTTGCATGCATGAATCATTGCAATGAGTCCAGATTTCAACCGCGAGAGGTTAATTAGGAGTGACGAAGTCAAGTGTCATAACACTTGGGTTGAGACAACCTTGATGCATGGTATGTGAAGGAGGTCAAGGTGGCCATGCATGTATGGATGCATGTATGTGTTTGTGTGCACATGCATAGTCCAATACAAATGAATGACCAATTTGTTTTCTTTTTCATTCAATTGGTCAAAGGGTGAGAAAGATATCAAGAATTTGCATACTTGATTGAGGATCTCCGTTTCTTTATCTCTCTCAATCTCTAGGAGAAGGGATATTTCTCTATCTTCCGCTCGTTAGGCAAACGGGCCTCTCGGTCACTCTCGATTTCTCTTTTGTTTCTGCACTGTGCCAATCAATCAGACTTCTGTAAGAAGCCCCGGGCAATAAATTTGTTAACTAGTGCGCGGAACCCTGTGTCTCGTATGCCGCACATGCGGTATGGCACACATTTTTGCGGCTGTGGGGTGGCCGATTAAAAGGGTATGGCATGCCTCCTGTGCGGCCGGAGATCCCGCGGGACCTCCTCAATGGGTGTGTGTTGAAAAAAACTCTCTCTGAAGGACTCCTGTAAGTGGGCCCTTGTTTCTGCACAGCGGAGGTCCTCTTCGTCCGCCTGCACTGCTGCCCGCACCAACCGTTGAGACCGTGGGCGGTATCATTTTCCCTCCGCGTCATGTTCAACGAGGTCTGGTAACCGAGGAACGGTGTCAGTATCACCCTCATACCCACAAGCGACTTCGTCGCAGGCACTATCCGGGACGTTGCTGGAGAATGCGTCAAAAAGGACCACCCTGGTGGTCCAGCGTCTGGATGGCGCGAGGACGAAACCCGCATCGTCCTGATAAACCAGTTGGTCAACCGGCAAGTCCCACCAATCAAGGGCTATCTCCTCTAACTGCCGAAACCAATCATGTGCCTTCCACACAGGGATAATCATTATCCCTTGAGCCTGGTCCATGACGGCTTTTAGGACGACGTCTTGCGTTCTAGAGAAGGGGGCATTAACCCATAAGTGGTCCCGGCCCCAGTCCTTGGAGAAGGCATCCTGGGCCTGCGTCCAATATCGTGGGAACTGGGCACTGCATTTTTGGGCGAATGCATCAACCATGGACTGCTGCTCCCTTCCTGAAACCCCTGCCCATGCCAAACTCTCTTGCTTGAGACTCGGCAGTACTGCGTATGCCTCGGCTTTATAAGTACGACTAGCTGACTTATGTAGCGCCTTGCGCCGAGCTGCGGTTGGTAGTGCCTGAGCCTTCTTAGAAATGCGGACGGGTCGTACCGAGGTGGTACCTGAACTCGACCCTGGGAAGCGACCGTCCCGCTGGACGACCTGTCTGTCCGTGGGGGGGTCTGTGCCAGAGAGCTTGGGTTGGTTTGTGTGGGGTTCTGGAAGGGTCTCTCCCCTCCATTGGCCATTGTGGTTCTGGTGGTATCCCCACCCCCCGATGAAGCTGTCTGGGAACACCGTGTAGATGGAGGAGGGGTTTTTGAGGGGCCGAGCTAAAATGGGCTTGGCTTCTTCTGACTGTGCCTCGGATAACCCTTGTTCGCTCTCGGTACCGCTGTCGGGCTCTATGGCTAAATGACACCCACACTTCCTCAGGCACTGGCACCTAAATCGCTGTGGCTCGACCTCGGGGGGGGGCTATGAACCGGGGAACTCCGTTCCCGGCCTCCTTTGTGGCGGTAGGGGGGCATATGAACTGGGCCGGCTTGTACCTAGCCTAAGCTATGGTTATGCACTGCAAAGAATATGGGGGAGCTGTTGGAGGAAAATCTGCGTATTGCGGGTCCCCCATGCTGTGTTCATATTCCTGAGCTAAACAGTGCGAATAGTCACAATCAAACTGCCTATCTGGTGCCACCAAATTTACAGAGACACACTGGCAGACCCTAAGGGGCTGCCTGGGTTATCAAATACTGCTTGAGGGGAGAAGGTAACGATTGCTCCCCTCCTAACCTAGCGTTGCGCGTCGTTGACATGGCAGTGGCTACCATGGTGACCTGCTGCACCGCCACAGCTACTGCCGCTACTTGTTGTCCTAAAGGGGCCACCGTCTGCGTAATGGCTGCTGCCCATGTCGTCCATTGTATACCGGGAGTCTCCCCGCCGGCAGCTTCCTCAATCAATAGAGAAGGGGGATTAGGGTCAGTTCCCACTTCTCGCAGGACAGTGGGCTCGGATTACTCTGCCAACGTATCCACTAGGCAGTCCCGAGAGGCATCAAGTTGGAACGGGTAACCGACTATACAGCCATTGCTGATTTCGGCAGAGTATACAAAGACCTGTTCGCAGGTCAAAAGCCCCTCCACTCTATGCCGGTCCCGCACGGGCATGGTCAGATCCAGCAAGGCCCCCATTGTCCCTCCTGCCACTGCGTCCCCTCCTACGGACGTAATGGCAAGGGGTTCCCGTGCCGGTTGGAGCGTACCGCTCGGAAGTAATGAGGGGGGAGCGAGGGCAAAAACCTGGCTCCCTGAGTCGAACAGGGTAGGTGCTGGGCTTTTTTCAGCCATTCTCCAGCGGGCACTGCCCTGCACCACCAATTTCCGGTGCGTGCCTGTTGAACCAGATGTGCGCCGGCAACGCACCGCGCATACTCGGGGTCGTTGGAGGGTAGGGCGCGTACGAGCATTGTATATTGGGCTCGCCGGCAGGAGAAATGATGACCTACAGCCCCGACAGACTCCGTACAGGGGGTGGATCCGTCAACGCTTGCCGGGCGTGCGGGATGCCAGCAGCATGGTCAGCCTCCCGCAGCCTGGCTACTTACTTGCGAGCGCGGCGCTCGCCTCTCGTAAGCCACCCCCGACGTCTCTACTGACGCGGGTTCCTGTAGCGGCCCGTTGTTGGCGCGCTGGTTGTCGCGGGTTCGGCCGTGCTGTCCCCTTTGGCCACCCCTTTGGCGTCCCCCTTAGGGGTTGCCTCGGCAGGCTTACCATCTTTGGCTTCCACTTGGGCCTGCCGAGCACGGGCAACATTTTTTTTCACGTGATATTGGCACTGGGCAGGGTGGTGGTCACCCCGGCACCACATGCACTTGTCATCCTTGGCCATTTTAGTGGCATGTCGGAGGCCCCAGTCGACCTGTCTTTGTTGACTTGGGGTCAAGCCTTGGGCGGTCGTTTTGTTGTCCCCATGATGAGGCGTGCGGCGCCCCACGACCCGCCACTTCTGGGGTAATCGCCGTGCTGCCCCTTGCCTTTGCCCTTGCCTTTGCCCTTCCCCCTGCCAGTTTTCCGGCCAGGGGTGTGGTCTCAACGGCAATCCGTCTTCTTTGGCTGGGGGTAGTCTGCCGCCCGAGGTCCTTTTTCACCGCAGTTGTGGCATGCGCCCTTGAAGGTTGCGGGCGCCGAGGCGCCGCGTGTCTGAGGTTTGAGGTTTGAGGTTGGATTTTGCGGGTACCAGACGCCTTTCGTCCCCAGGGGGCCACCTGGTCGGGCCAGGTGATATCCTCCTCACCGGGTCCCATTCGGGGGCCCTCCAAGACGCACCTCGTGCCTGATGGCGGATTCCCCCGGGTTCACAGAGCTCGGAGCCCAATCCCTCCCCGGCTTCCCCATTTCGCCACTCCCTGGTCAGTGCATCAATTCGCAGCCGCGGCTGCAGGCGCTTACCCACTGCGTTGCCCCCCTAATGCGTTGTCGCCCGGGGCGCCGGCGCTGCCGGGCCCCTGCCACTGGCTTGTTGCCAGTGGGACCCCCTTGGGCTGGTGCGGAGGCTGTCTAGCCTAGGGGCTGGGGGTGGCGCTGTGCGCCACTACTGCCTTGGCGGCTGCAGTGCCCCGTCCGTGTCTGCGCAGCGCTCGCGGCCGGTTCGGGGGGCTCGGGCCGGTACCTGGTGTTGTGTCTCTCCCGTTTCCCCTTCCTGCCCCGCGTGTCCCGCGCTGCTTGTGGCGGGCCGTCTCGTCCGGGTGTCCCTTACCCTCGCTCACTGGTACGCCATTCCACGCAGCCTGTGCGTTCCGCGAGCTCGGTCCCGTTGCCCTTCTGGTATTCCCCGCGTGCCCTTTGTGCGTGTGTGCGCTCGCGCTCCCGCAGCGTCCGCTCCCCCCCCCCCTGGAAGGTGTGGCGTGCGCATCTCGCGCGGTCCCGGCACTGGGCGCTGGTAGGGCCGTTCCACGTGGTCCGTGCCCCTCCGCATGTCCTGCCCCGGTCCCTTGCTCCATGTGGCGTGCTTGGGGAAGGGGCGGTCCGGTCCCGGTTCCCCCCTACCTGGCTTGGCCTGCGCCGCGGGGGTGGTGGGGGGCCGTCCCTGGGGGGGGGTTGGCATGCCACTGTTGTTAGGGGCGTCTGGTGTCAGGCGCCGTCCCTCCCCCGACCACCCCTCTTCCAGGGCGGGTAGCCGGGATAGCGCGACCCGTGTGTTCCGGGTGCGGTCGGTGTGGGCGTGGGGACCCAGCACCGGTTCCACAGCGTGCGCCCTTGCGGGCTGGTGTTGCTCGCTGTGGGGGTGGCGGAAGGGCGTCCCCGGGGGGGGTGCCTTCCACTGCTGTGAGGGGCATCTGAGGTCAGGCGCTCGCCCACCCCCGACTGCCCGCCCACTGGGCGGGCTGTTGGGGTCCGCCACCCACGTGCTGTGGGCGCGGGTGTGTGGGTGTGGGGGCCCGACACTGTCCCCTTGGCCTGCATGCCCTGTCGGGGCTGCGTGCCGCGGGGTTGGTGGGGGGCCGTCCCCGGGGGGGGTGGCCTGCCGCATGCAATGGTGACCTGCTGCACCGCCACGGCTACTGCCGCTACTTGTTGTCCTAAAGGGGCCACTGTCTGCGTAATGGCTGCTGCCCATGTCGTCCATTGTATACCGGGAGTCTCCCCGCCGGCAGCTTCCTCAATCAATAGAGAAGGGGGATTAGGGTCAGTTCCCACTTCTCGCAGGACAGTGGGGTCGGATTACTCTGCCAACGTATCCACTAGGCAGTCCCGGGAGGCATCAAGTTGGAACGGGTAACCGACTATACAGCCATTGCTGATTTCGGCAGAGTATACAAAGACCTGTTCGCAGGTCAAAAACCCCTCGACTCTATGCCGGTCCCGCACGGGCATGGTCAGATCCAGCAAGGCCCCCATTGTCCCTCCTGCCACTGCGTCCCCTCTCACGGACGTAATGGCAAGGGGTTCCCGTGCCGGTTGGAGCGTACCGCTCGGAAGTAATGAGGGGGGAGCGAGGGCAAAAACCTGGCTCCCTGAGTCGACCAGGGTAGGTGCTGGGCTTTTTTCAGCCATTCTCCAGCGGGCACTGCCCTGCACCACCAATTTCCGGTGCGTGCCTGTTGAACCAGGCGTGCGCCGGCAACGCACCGCGCATACTCGGGGTCCTTGGAGGGTAGGGCGCGTACGAGCATTGTATGATGGGCTCGCCGGCAGGAGAAATTATGACCTTCAGCCCCGACAGACTCCGTACAGTGGGTGGATCTGTCAACGCTGGCCGGGCCTGCGGGATGCCAGCAGCATGGTCAGCCTCCCGCAGCCTGGCTACTTACTTGCGAGCGCGGCGCTCGCCTCTCGTAAGCCACCCCCGACGTCCCTACTGACGCGGGTTCCTGGAGCGGCCAGTTGTTGGCGCGCTGGTTGTCGCGGGTTCGGCCGTGCTGTCCCCTTTGGCCACCCCTTTGGCGTCCCCCTTAGGGGTTGCCTCGGCAGGCTTACCATCTTTGGCTTCCACTTGGGCCTGCCGAGACGGGCAACATTTTTTTTCACGTGATATTGGCACTGGGCAGGGTGGTGGTCACCCCCACACCACATGCACTTGTCATCCTTGGCCATTTTAGTGGCATGTCGGAGGGCCCAGTCCAGCTGTCTTTTTTGACTTGGGGTCAAGCCTTGGGCGGTCGTTTTGTTGTCCCCATGATGAGCCGTGCGGCGCCCCACGACCCGCCACCCCTGGGGTAATCGCCGTGCTGCCCCTTGCCTTTCCCCTTGACTTTGCCCTTCCCGCTGCCAGTTTTCCGGCCAGGGGTGCGGTCTCAACGGCCATCCGTCTTCTTTGGCTGGGGGTAGTCTGCCGCCCGAGGTCCCTTTTCACCGCAGTTGTGGCATGCGCCCTTGAAGGTTGCGGGCGCCGAGGCGCCGCGTGTCTGAGGTTTGAGGTTTGAGGTTTGATTTTGCGGGTACCAGACGCCTTTCGTCCCCAGGGGGCCACCTGGTCGGGCCAGGTGATATCCTCCTCACCGGGTCCCATTGGGGGGCCCTCCAAGACGCACCTCCTGCCTGGTGGCGGAGTCCCCCGGGTTCACAGAGCTCGGAGCCCCATCCCTCCCCGGCTTCCCCATTTTGCCACTCCCTGGTCAGTGCATCAATTCGCAGCCGCGGCTGCAGGCGCTTACCCACTGCGTTGCCCCCCTAATGCGTTGTCGCCCGGGGCGCCGGCGCTGCCGGGCCCCTGCCACTGGCTTGTTGCCAGTGGGACCCCCTTGGGCTGGTGCGGAGGCTGCCTAGCCTAGGAGCTGGGGCGTGGCGCTGTGCGCCACTACTCCCTTGGCGGGTGCAGTGCCCCGTCAGTGTGTGCGCAGCACTCGCGGCTGGTTCGGGGGGCTCGGGCCGGTACCTGGTGTTGTGTCTCTCCCTTTTCCCCCTTCCCGCCCCGCGTGTCCCGCGCTGCTTGTGGCGGGCCGTCTCGTCCGGGTGTCCCTTACCCTCGCTCACTGGTACGCCATTCCACGCGGCCTGTGCGTTCCGCGAGCTCGGTCCGGTTCCCCTTCTGGTATTCCCCGCGTGCCCTTTGTGCGTGTGTGCGCTCGCGCTCCCGCGGCGTCCGCCCCCCCCCCCCTCGAAGGTGTGGCGTGCGCACCTCGCGCGGTCCCGGCACTGGGCGCTGGTAGGGCCGTTCCACGTGGTCCGTGCCCCTCCGCATGTCCTGCCCCGGTCCCTTGCTCCATCTGGCGTGCTCGGGGGGGGGCGGTCCGGTCCCTGTTCCCCCCTACCTGGCTTGGCCTGTGCCGCGGGGGTGGTGGGGGGCCGTCCCCGGGGGGGGGTTGGCCTGCCACTGTTGTGAGGGGCGTCTGGTGTCAGGCGCCGTCCCTTCCCCGACCACCCCTCTTCCAGGGCGGGTAGCCGGGATAGCGCGACCCGTGTGTTCCGGGTGCGGTCGGTGTGGGCGTGGGGACCCAGCACCGGTTCCACAGTGTGCGCCCTTGCGGGCCGGTGTTGCTCGCTGTGGGGGTGGCGGAAGGGCGTCCCCGGTGGGGGTGCCTTCCACCGCTGTGAGGGGCGTCTGAGGTCAGGCGTTCCCCCTCCCCCGACTGCCCGCCCACTGGGCGGGCTGTTGGGGTCCGCCACCCTCGTGCTGTGGGCGCGGGTGTGTGGGTGTGGGGGCCCAACACTGTCCCCTTGCCCTGCATGCCCTGTCGGGGCTGCGTGCCGCGGGGTTGGTGGGGGGCCGTCCCCGGGGGGGGTGGCCTGCCACCGTTGTGAGGGGCGTCTGGTGTCAGGCGCTGTCCCTCCCCCGGCCGCCCGTCCTCTGGGGCGGGCAGCCGGGGTTCCGCGACCTGTGTGTCTCGGGTGCAGTCGGTGCGGGCTTGGGGACCCAGCACCGGCCCCACAGCGTGCGTCCTTGCGGGACGGCGTTGCTCGCCGTGGGGGTGGCGGAGGGGCGTCCCCGGTGGGGTCGCCTTCCACCGTTGTGAGGGGCGTCTGAGGTCAGGCGCCCCCCCTCCCCCGACTGCCCGCCCACTGGGCCGGCTGTTGGGGTCCACCAACCACGTGCTGTGGGCGCGGGTGTGTTGGTGTGGGGGCCCAACACTGTCCCCTTGGAGTTCATGCCCTGTGGGGGCTGCGTGCCGCGGGGGAGGTGGGGGGCCGTCCCTGCGGGGCGTGGCCTGCCAGCGTTGTGAGGGGCTTCTGGTGTCAGGCGCTGTCCCTCTCCCGGCCGCCCGTCCTCTGGGGCGGGCAGCCATGGGTTCGGCGACCCGTGTGTCCCGGCTGCGGTTGGTGCGGGCGTGGGGACCCAGCAGCAGCCCCACAGCGTGCACCCTTGCGGGCCAGCGTTGCTCGCTGTGGGGTCGGCGCAAGGGCGTCTCAGGGGGGGGTGCCTTAGTGGCATGTCAAAGGGCCCAGTCGACCTGTTTCTGTTGACTTGGGGTCAAGCCTTGGGCGGTCGTTCTGTCGTCCCCCTGATGAGGCTTGCGGCGCCCCACGACCAGCCACCCCTGGGGTAATCGCCGTGCTGCCCCTTGCCTTTTCCCGTGCATTTGCCCTTCCCCCTGCCCGTTTTCCTGCCAGTGGTCTCAACGGCCATCCGTCTTCTTCAGCTAGAGGTAGTCTGCCGCCCGAGGTCCTTTATCACCGCAGTTGTGGCATGCGTCCTTGCAGGTTGCGGGCGCCGAGGCGCTGCGTGTCTGCACCGGAGTTGCCGGCTGCGCCTCTTCATGGCGTTTTTGTTGCCACA
This sequence comes from Eutreptiella sp. 'Long Island Sound 2002', assembly GCA_964036045.1. Classification (NCBI taxonomy): domain Eukaryota; phylum Euglenozoa; class Euglenophyceae; order Eutreptiales; family Eutreptiaceae; genus Eutreptiella; species Eutreptiella sp. 'Long Island Sound 2002'. The sequence goes on along the minus strand of OZ038380.1, from coordinate 68,393,293 downwards.
TGCGCTTATCGCGCCAGGTGAGCTCATACACCACTTGGGAGTGTGTAGCCTCCGGGGTGAACTCACCATGCAGTGCCTCTGACTTCGCCAGTTCGGCAAGTTCCGCCCCGTAGCCTCCATGACGCTCAAGCGCCAGGCGCCACACCTGTTTGCCACGTTGCGGGGTGATAGCCCACTTGCGTGCCGTGCAGAAAGCGTGTAGCACCCACGGGTTTATCCAGAGGCTGTAGTTGGCCACAGTTTTTGGGCAAAGCAGGTCCATTGCAACCCATTGCTTTTCCAGGAGTTCGCCGGACACTCTGCCCTGGCCGATAGTAGAGGCCACGCCGTATATCGGCTCGTACGTCCAGCCGGCATCTCTAACCAGACTGGCGTACAAGTTCCCCTCGTGCGGGAAACACGAGCAGAAAACGTATGCCAGGAGATCTGGCGCCATACGCTTGCAACAAAATCCCCTGTAACGGTCCCAGTCGGGATGGAGCGTGGCCCAGTCCACTCGGAAGACCGGCCTCTTGAGGAGGTCTTTCATGACTTGCCTAGTTACGGGGTCTAGGGTTTCTAACTCCAACTTGTCGGTGCCGGACAGCGCCCTGACTTGAACATTCAGGTCTTTGTGGGTGGGGGTACTGCCGGGCGCAGTGCCATCAGGTACGGAAAAAGACCCTAGGTCGGGTGTGCCCAGGACTGGGGCCTTACCCGTCCCCATAAACAAAGGCCAGCTACCCGTGGCTGAGAGGGGGTCACTCTTGAAAACTTCCTGCACATTAGAAAAACTCACGTGCTTCTCCCCATCATGGGTGGTGCCCTTCATGTCCAGCCCTGGAAGGTCAAACGTAGCGCCACCCGCTTAATGTAGCAATGTCGGAGCACTTGGCGCTGGTGCCGGGGTGGAGGGGTTGGTGTGCGTCCTCAGAATGTCTGCCAACCCAGAAAACTGCGTCCCAACCCCCGGTGCAGGCGTAGTCTCTCCATATGGGCAGTGAGAAAAAAAAAGCCCTCTCCCGTCGCAACATGTGGCGGAGGTCCAGGCTCGGCCTTGACGGGGTAGCCGGGATGGGAAAGGCTGGGGTTGGGGTTCACGGTTTGGCGAGGGGTAGGGTTGTCTGGC